>OZ029924.1:14483845-15154470 GCA_964023275.1 Norana najaformis | reverse complement strand
ACATTTAATTTGTCTTAATATGTTTTATTCTAGCGAAAAACTGCCCATATGTATTGATGTATTGCCAAATAGTGCAATAATCCTAGGCCTAAGTAAGTGGTTTGATAGAATTGGTAACGCTTAAATGAGATAATATACTTTCCACAAAATGTCAAAAAAATCAGGTATTTGGAAAGCTTTCTTTATTTCACTGTTATTCTGAACCTGAATAAGTTCCAGTTTAAATGTTTTTGAAATGGATCTCTAAGCAGCTTCATACCACTGTTGTGCTTTGGGAGTGTGTAAAAGTCTGTTTAAATTCAGCCTAACTATTTGCAAGTATTTGAGAGTACATGCCATGATTCATCGTTTCAGAAAGGTCTGGAAATGAACAACTTTCTTTTGACTCATATGTTTCCTAATACTTTGCATCTTTTGCTCAAATGCAGCAATTAGTTTTATTTATTCATTTTCCTTTCTTTTTGCTAGCAGACCTAACATTTCCTTGAAGTTTCATATTCATATCGGTTAGACATTTGGTTATCTCAATGAAAACTGCCAAGTTGTTTAACCACTGGGACTATTAGTAGACTTCATTTTAAAAACTTTCAATTTACAAAGAGTCGGCGGGGGGATTGTGGCCCGTGGGTTGTATGTTGGACAAGCTTTGCTTTAACCTATCCCTTTCTCAAAAATCCACTGCTATGTTACAGTTTGATTTTGTTTTGATTAGAAACGACTATTGACTGATACTTCGTGCGTTACTATAACGGCGCTATTGAAATACGGCACGATAGAAGTATATTCCACTCCGAGCACAATTGCTGTGATTCCATTTTCCTTAACCTTGAATCCACTCAAATTAATCTTCTTCAACTCATTAAAAATTCCTTTGTCGGAGCTATCACCAGGACATCCAAGCATTACAGTACCATTCCGCTACTTTAATCGCCTACGAATCCTCGCTCAGTCGATGGACATATGGCGTGTTAGCAAATGCATTATTTTCTTACTTACTTGCTTCCCTAAATCACTCCGTTGGCTTAAAATCCTGCGCCGCATTCATTTCAAAGTTCTTTCTATAACTCTCTGTGGTATTCCCAAACTACTTATTTTCGCAAACTCTTTATCGTCCAATCACCCCGGTCTTCCCGTTTATCCTCTTAATTCACTCTGTCCCCTCTCTTTATAACTACTCGTCTTAAATTTTCTAACCGATTTATTTATCATACTGCATCGCGTCTCTGGAACGATCTCCATCCTAAGTTTCGATTCTTCGTTTCTCTATCTCTTCTGTCGTTCACCCACCATCAACTTTCTCAAGCTTTCCTATCTATTCCTATCTTCTCAGGCATTCTATTCAAAACTGAAGTGTCACTTTTTCAAGAAATCTTACTTTGATATATCCAATCTGCGGCCTTCTCATGTATCTCAACCTAAGCACAACCCACCGTAATAGCTCCGCTGTTCCTTCTGGCAACCGGACTTTGCTTTTCCGATGGCATCTCTGGACAACCCCACTGACTTGATGCAGCGCTCGAAAATAGCATGTTTCGTGAAATGTGCTTTAGAGTAGCGCTTTATAAATTTTCGAGATTACTATAACGGTAATGGATATTCTACTGCAATTTTTAAATGGCTAAACAGCTATGTGAGTGGTAACCAAGGGATTACGTCAGTTAAATAATTTTTAAAACCATTTTTACAATATTTAAACATTCCGATAGGTAAAAAAGCTGGATTTTTACGGCAAAATATTTTACCGGTAAATTTACATCACTAGATGTAATGCATTGCAAAGTTGATTTCTTTTAGTGAAAGACAAACCAAGCTTGTGCCGTAGGAAGTCTCCATGTCACAGAATGCATCAATGCAAATTCGATGGCGTTGATGTCTGACGCACACTTCGTAGACGCCGCTTGCGTTTTGACCATTTGCTCTTATGTCAGAACAATCCCTCACTGACGATGCAGAATCATAGTCGTCTAAAATAGCAATAATCTCACTCGTTCTTGATATTTATTTACAGTGCACAGAAACCAGAATTCCTGACACCCACTTAGTTGGGTACAGGTTGGGCCCAAAGATGGCCACCTGTTCCAACGAGGGGCCCCATTCACGATAGCTGTAGACCCTATGCGCTGTGGAACTATGAGACTGGTTACAACCGGGCCACCTTACGCTGCAGCGTAAAGAGATTATGCGGCCAGAGGCAGATGACACTTGAAAACATAACTCCTTAAGATGGGATGGAGCATAACCGTCCTGGAAGTTTGCGCGGGTAAACGACGGGAGTAACCATAGAGGTTATACTATATATAATTGGGAGTAACTATGACTCTGTGAGTTCGTTGGTCTGTTCCTGGAAGTCGTGCCCGCAGAGTAATGCTTAGCTGGATACTGTCGCTCCTGTAATGCCTGGTTGCAGCTCCACGGCCTCTAACGGTGTCACTGCACTCGTTTCGTGCGATAGTGGCTACCATAGTGTTGCCGCCGGATGCTTTCTGCCGGTGATGTTAGATGGCAATGAGGTGTACCTTCCTTCAGAGGTTGATCAGTTGGATACCGCGGGAGGAAGAGTTTAGTAATCTGCGTCGTGTGATCTTGTCGCGGTGTGGATGAAAAGCTTGGAATCCTGTGGTGAGATCAACTTCGACTCCCGGAGCGGGGCTCGCCAACACCCGTCGCTCCATCCGTCTCATCAGACAATTTATAGGCTGCGTTCTCTGGCCTTGTCTGAGACCAATCACTTCGGGACGGAGGGGGTATGGGCCCACCTCTGCCCTTAATGAGCGAATTTACTAGAGTCGGTTCGAGTGCCAACCGATCGATGCATTAGTGACCTGCACCCTGATCACTGGCCGTCATCGGGACAGAGAATGCAATCCGGGGCGGAGGGATCTCACACACCCCTTCGTCGACGAGCTACCACGAGTGCACCTAAAGGTGCCGGTGCTCGGTTCGAACACGGGACTAGTGAAATGCGACCGCCTGTAAAGCAAGTCATGGGCTCGGAGGGGGTCGCCCTGTTGAGCGCAGGGTGAAACCTGAAACCTCGACCCCGGGGGAGGAGGGCGAGGGCGTCTACAGCAATCTTTGAACCAGTGACGGAAACTGTATTTGATACACTCGATGGACGAGTGCGTATGTACCAACACGTCCCTCGTGGACAGTCTTCTATTCCTCACGAGTCCCCTCCGGGTCACTCCCGAGAGGGAGGAGATTTGCCCATTGCTAACTGAATATCAAAGTGAAGAAATCAAAAAACGCGCCGGGCAACGACCTGGAGTGACTAGTACTCTCTTAAGGAATGGGATGGAGCATAACCATCCTGGAAGTGACACATCGGCAAATTGATTTTAAACTCAATGCGTCTACGCAAGGATAGCTAATGCAGCTCGTTCCGCATGAAGTTAGGTATATCAGCAAACATTGAAATCCTGCCAATTAGCCGAGTCGTTCTTTTAAAGCGAATTGAAGTTGGTTCTCAGAGTGGTTATAGCTGTCAAAAGGTGAAGTGGAAGGAAGGTGATCTCCTATGCTCTATGTGAAATTGCGCATGTGAACGGGTTATTGCCCTCCTTAGTCAGCAAGTTTTGAGTACACGCTTACATAGGAAATGAGCATTAATAATCGGGTTATTGATTTGTTTCGCACGCGCTGGCTGGGTGATTGGCTTGGTAGAGCCATGCATGCAGGCGGGTTGACATCAGCTGTAATTATTGCTGATGCGTATTGTATAAAGTGGGCGCTTGCATGACCTGTGTTGTGATGAAATCAGCGTGTTTTTGAAAAGCCCGCGTTTACGCAATATGGGGAAGTTGGTCAATAGAGCGAGAGAAAGAGAAAGAGAGAGAGAGAGAGAGAGAGAGAGAGAGAGAGAGAGAGAGAGAGAGAGAGAGAGTAATTAGGCGTTGGTCTGTCGTGTGCTTAGTTGAAAGTTTGAATTACAGATGCCCTTGATAGAATCGTGCGTTTAAAAACTGGTACAACTCAAAGACTGCTGTGATTGAACCGCCAGTTTTAATGATAATTTAGAGAATCAAAGACTGTATGTCTGTACTCGGGTTAACGCTACGATAGGAATAGGGCAAGTCGACAGTTCGAAGATCCTTTACTGAAACCTCCGAAAAATCGTTGACAGTGCCTGCCTATAAAGCCAAAGCCAACATTAACAGCGATATATGCAGTGGAACATTAGCTCCTTATCATTTCATGTTTAGTCATTTCCTGATGTTTTGCTAGAAAACAAATATAAGAGTAAAACCTTAAACTTTAATTATATTCAATTTATTGTTGAGCTCTAGAAATCGTAGGCTTTTAATTACTCCAGAAACGTTTCAGCTTACCATTTGCGAGTATCCTTGAATTCTGGGTTTGTCTTTTGATGTAGGTGTCGTGTTCCTGAAGACGTCGGTCAAACGCTTGAAGAGTTCTCATAATGATGACATGCTCACTCATTATTTGCTGAAAATATGCACTAGCATCAAAGATTGCACTCTTCCAGTACCAAGTTTTGAAAAGAAGTTTAAAACTAACATATTTAACAGGTCTGCTAGATTTTTGTGCATTTGTATTGATCTATAAACTATGAAATTACTCGATATTACTTGGTATGACTTTTTAGGGTCGTTGAACGCGCCTTTGAGGCTGTTGTTAATTTTGCGCGTAAAAAATGTATGTTTAGTAATATTGATAACTAATGAAACTTCTGAAGTTCCAGATCTTGCTCATTTACAAGCATCAGCTGATGTATCTCTTCGATGCCGATTGATGAGTCTCCATTGTCGTAACCCTGTACAGTGCTCTGTCCTAGTACTGGAAAGACCGTGCCATGTGCTAATATTACTGCGAATGCTATGAAGTAGCAGGTGCTCATGGTGACTACAGATTTACTGAAAACTCGACTAGCAAGTGAAACCCACAGTAGCTGACTGCTACTCTTTCAGCAACGTTTGAATTGGTAACCGAATTTATAATGAATCTGAAGAAGGCCAACTCGGATGCAACAATAATAATTAGCAGCTGTTTATTTTATCTCAAAAACAGATGGGACTGACGTTACTTGGTTAGACTAATTATCAGTTAATGCTCTTTTTGGGCTCTGTTTCACTTCCGCATTAAATATAATGTTGTATAGATGAGTTGGGCCACGAGGGCATATAATTATAATGCTGGTTTGCTGCAGATACTGAGGTCACTTTTTCTTTTTGTATAGACCCTTTCTTGTAAAATATTGTTCTTTCACCATTTTCTCTTTTTGATGTAATCGTTGTTAATTATTAGTTCATTTTTGATGCTAAGGTGTTGTGTACCTAAGGGCATATTCAGCTAATTATTTATTCTGACATTGCGTTACTGTATGCTTACAGGATCTTAGAGAGGATCAAAATGATCAGGTTCAATGTGAATCAATAGAAAATATTCAATAATGGATTAAATGTCTGCTATTGATAGTTTGACTCTTTCATGCATATATCTATTGCTCCTAACAGCGACATAATGATAGCAGTGTAGAAACTGTGGGAAGGAAAAGTCAAACCCAAAAATGATCAAGAGTCCTCTTAATAGAGACAATAGCTTTATATAGCTGGTATTATTTTTTAATTTTAATTTTTATATACCCTAGCCAAGATGATGCTAAATGTCATTCGAAAAAGATTTCTTGTGTAAATAAGTCATGTTCAGATATCTATAGGTCACCAATAGCAGGCTCGCGCGATTCCGTTCTTCCCAACCGACTGCTTCCATTTAGACTGAGAGATCCTGGACCGAGAACGACGAAGACGTGGAATGACGACGGGTGATAGTGTCGCTGCCCACATAGCGCCACCGCCCAACGGAGTTCCTGGCAGGTGGTAGAAGACGCGGCGTCCGGACATCTCTCGAACCACCAGGTCAATCTGTGACGGGCAGTCATTCGAATGATGGTAGAACTCCTTTCTGGTAGACGGTCGGTGTCACTCCAAAGCCTCTGCTCGCCTTTCGACGGCATAGATAAGTTTGTATGTGTGAGCCGCGACCGGCCATCTGGAACCTGTCATTCCCTTGAGTAAGGATTAAGTATTCCAACGATGAGGGGCTATAATCACAAACAGAAAAACCGTTGAAAATCTCAAAATCCACAATTAACTCGAGTAAGTAACCCCGAAACACCAAGTCGATCATAGAAGCAGTCCGAACAATATCGAACAAATAACGCTTTGAGACGAACTTTAAGAGGAAATTATGGGAAATGGTGGAAATGATGGAAAGAAGGAAGGATGAAAGGAAGGGAGGAAATGATGGCCGTCGAACTTGCGTAGAAGCACGTAAGGCTTCGATGACAGATAAGTAAAAGAAAATATCAGTCTAAAATATCAGTTTAATTGAAGTTTAACCATAACAAACAAAACCAAAAATAATACGCTTGTGTCAGCTAAATCAAATAAACATGCTCATTCATGCCCCAAACATCAACGTCATAATAACAATGCACATACTGTGGGAAGCAAAGGGCAGTTCCAAGAACAGTACAAATTCAATAATTGCATACATAAACTGGTTAAGCGGATGAGCATATATTATGAACAAATCCAAATTAGGCATCATGTGATCACATTACTTTCTTCAATACATTCTAACGTTAGTAAGGGTGTAGCTTCCATAATGATTATCCCGTGACCTGGTGCAATAACTATAACATTAGAATTATCACCAAACAAATTACTGAATGCTGAAGGAAGGTGTTTGGGATAAGCTCCTACAGCTGGGTCGGTATCGCTTTCAAAGTCGGTATAGGTTTTCGGTTTTTTACTCTTTTTTCAAAGTCGGTTCGGTTTTTGGTCTCGGTTTTTCTAAATATCGCGATATCCGTATCGGTGTTTAATTTGTTTATATGGTATAAATGTATAGTCCGACTTCATTACTATAGTGTACACCTTGTAATTGTGCAATATTCAGTGTTTGTTTTCTTCTTCTTCTTTCTTCTTCTTTTTCTCCTCCGTCAAGTTTTCACCGACGATGAGGCTCTAACAAAACTTCTCCATTTCGGTCGGTCCCTGGCCAGGTCTATCGCCTTTCGCATTTCCCATCCTCGGGCTTTTATGTCCTGCAGTACATTGTCTATCCACTTCTTTCTCGGTCTTCCTCTGCTCCTCGCTCCTTCCACCTCTCCGTGCAGCGCCTTTGCTGGTATTCTTTCATTAATTTTGTGTTCATTTTGTTAGAGTTTCTTGGTCCTTTGCCAGGCGGTGACCAATCCTCTCCTGGTAGGGTAAGGAGATCGTTGGGCCATTCCGGCCTCTTCCGGTCTTAGGTGTCCTTCCAGCACCTGCCTCCTGCGTTGGCCAGCTGTTTCAGGGTTCCTGGTGAGCCTTTCCACCTCGCATAGCGCCCAAGGTGGTTCTTCGACCAAGGTCTTCACCACTGATGGCATAGCCTCACCAGGCTATCCCCTACTTGGCTGTTCACCCTCTCACCACTCTGAGGTGCAGGTAGGGCTTTGAGAGTGTTTGTTTTGCTTAAATAAAATTGTTTATTAAAAATTAAACTTGCATTTTATGTGTATAACTGTGATAACATATCTTTAAATATATGTAGACTAATTATGTACTCGACGCTATATCAGGAATGAAGCAACTTATCTAAACCTACCCTACATTACATGTGTCCAGTGTTTGCTCAACAAATTCTTGGTTAGTTTGTCGTCCGGAAAATTTTCCTTTAGAAGCACTATTTGTTCAATGTGCCGTTGATTGAACGATGAGCGTCTAACCACACTAGTCCACGCTTGGAGATACTCTGTCACTAGCCACAGATGTGGTTAGAATTCCAAATACGACCAGGTAACCTGGGCCATACTTTCTGCAATTTGTAATTGTAATCGCAAATTTATGTAAAACTACTTCAAGGACAATTCATCATCGGCGCTTTCGACCTGACAATCAGAAACTACGATCGAACAGAATGGTCTTCAAGCGTTTGCTGGACACAGGCAAGGAAAGGCTAAGGGGTTTATGTCGAAGGTTCCGAGGCAACTTATTCCAAAAGACAGGCAGATCGTAGCGAAGCCACTGTGCTGGGCTGTGGGTGTTCGGGCCGGCGGAACAGCCAGGTCACTTTGTGCAGCAGAGCAAAGAAATCTGGGACCACTTGGAAATTTCGTTTGGTTGGTTGCAGACCATGGGAATTGATTGCTGTCTTCTGGACCAAGTGCCTCAACTTAAGCTACATAGTAGACCTACGTCATTTGCTTTTAATAAATTATGGGCAGCAATTGCTAATAAATTTTCTTTAGTGACGGGACGCACAATATACTGTATGATTAATTACAGTTAATATAAAAATGTAAACAATATTACGGAATATTTAGTGAGCGAAAAGTAACACTCCTGAGAGAAATTGATATTTTGAGATTTGAATTCCCGGTGTATATCGATTTTTCGTTTCTGTCAGTTTTTGTTTCAGTATGCGGTTTCTGAATACCGACTTCGGTATCGATTCTGAGTTTTCTGAATTTCGCGATATCCATTCGATATCGGTAAACAGACCCAGCACTAGTTTGTGCTAAATCGGTATATAAATTTCCGATCTGTATCTTATTTGCAAAATCAATGTTTAAGATATTAATTTAGATCAACCAATTCTTGCTTAATACTGGAGAAGGGGAAAATTTCGGTGATGATACAGATGATACTTTTCTGAAGCAGATGCTGTATACAACGCAATTGAAGGGTGTTATGGTTCTTTAAGTTAGTCCAAAACAGTCATGCCGTCTGATGAATGACTCTTGTTAGTGAAAGCATTGTGCAGTCAGGGAGACAATAGAGTTTAGAATTGTAGTATTTGGATCTGGTCAGGTTATGACTGTTTCTCAGCGTTGACTCTATAGTAGTGTGAAGGTTGGCGAATCCTTCTAAGGTGAAAAACTCGTTCGAGTAGTCGCAGTAATTTGGGGTTTTATGGAAAGTTTTGAGTGGAGCATAATTGTGCTGTCATAAAGAAAGATGAGGCAACACAGATGAGAAAGAGTAGAATGAGAGGTTGATGAACAGTGGAAGTTTGAAGAAACGATCAGACCAGGTGAGCTAAGAATTATCGCGCTAAAGTTTGAGAAGTCGTAACAGAATGGACTCTGTGCAGAAGCGAATAATCTTGGTAGTATTTGTGACTTTATCTAGCTGTAGATGTATATAGAGTTGAGTGTTGTCGGCAGAAGTTTGATTCTTATTTCCTGACGAGAGGCAGATACCCAGTAAATGAACCTTGTGGGGCCACCATGATAGCGAAGGATGACGTGACATCGACCGTAGAAAAAGTGACACACAAAGAAATACACTTGGTTGTATTTTAAAGAATTCAAAAAACTTTAAATGCCGTATTTGGAAGTCATGGAGTCGACTAACAATCAGAGAAATACCAAAGTAAAGGACAAGGGTGAAAATTAGAAACATTAAGTTGAAGGAAGTAGTGAAAAGTCGTAAATAACAGTGTAGACCTGAACTACATGGGAAACGGAACTTGCCAGATCATCGTTATAAATTGAAGTCTCCTAAAGCACGCCTTGCAACAGCGCGTATATGCTAAGTAATTATAAACTCATGATTGAACATATTTATTACTATTATTATAGGCATCAACTACGCGCAAATATCCTTTTCAATCGGCCCATTTGAAATTCGAGATACTGAACACAGGGTGCCACGATAAACCAGCATAGTGTAAGCGGAGACTTTTAATTATAGGAAGAGGCACATTTTGAGACCTTGTCAATTTAAAGCTGGAAACTGACTGAATATTAAGTTCACACAGATATCAACTTCTGCATCTGTCCGCAGCCATATCGGTTGTTGACTGTTTTGTGCCATTATGAACGATTATAATTGTCTAAATGTAAAATTTGTGTTGGTAATTCTAACAGTTTGCTGTCGCCGAGTTTGCATGTCGAAATTATTTTTCTTTTTAAACACGGATTTACTGTTTTTGGTCGGTCTTTGTTGCAAGTTATCGTGACCTTCTCTGATTGGAATGGTCAGCATTCACAGTGGAAAAAGATTCCGGCTGGATAGTCAAGCGTTAGACCGTATACAGACATACGTATGCCATCTCTGCCTACGCCGGGAAATGGTGGATTCAGTGGAGGAAGGATGAAGGAGGTCTTCGGAGCGGCACCACCGTCAACCATGGTGTGGTTCAATTATTTAGCGATCAGCCGGCGATGAATGCCTGTCCTGCGCATATCCGTCTGCTTGAGGGATGTCCGGACGAAATTTTCTGTTATATCATCGCACTGATACTTTGATCATTGTGTGTAGTTGGAATTCAACAGGTAGCTTGTTTAAAAGCGCCCACGACCTCAACGGTCTCAACGGTCGCCAACGTTCCCTTTGACACGATCAGGGGCGATTTTTATATCTCAGACGTACAATTATTTTTTGTCTATAATAGACCTTTCAGGGAATGAATGGTCCACTGTTGGTGTAAAATTTATTACATTGAATGTCACCTATTATTTGTTGCAATCTTTTACATCTGTTGCTTGTGGGGAATTCTTTGAGGTGCCGCATATGTGCCAAAAACACATCTCAATTTCTGAAGTACGGTTCATTTGAGACGATTAAAATATATGAATATCTAAATATATATTACAATTTTCATAAATTTTCACCCAGAATAATCGGAGAAGTCTTCACCGTAACCTGAGGCCATGCGAGTCGAAATCTACCTCAATATTCTTAGATGCATCACAAGAAACGAAGCTGTATTTCATCGTTTGATTCTTCCATTGTTAATATCATTATGTACCATATTTATATTTCATCGTTTGATTCTTTCCACTCACAGTATTATTATGTACCGTATTTATTCAATTATTTAAAATACATTAGCGTCTAAATAATATTTGTTGAAAAAAAAGTTGATCCAAAATAATTTTAAACCGTATTAGTATGAATGGTTGATTTCCGCTGTTAATATTTTTCCAAAACTTTACATTTCCAGTCGAGTTTTGTTATATTTTTCTACAGATGGACAAATTTCTCGTCCCATCTATTGAGCAACTGAAAAGAATCCTATCTGCCTTTTTAACCCGCGTGCAGTCCTACTTCGTGACTATCAATGCATGCCTAGGGCACAAAGATCGTTGTAGACTTTCAGGTTGTTGTAAAAAGTAAATATTTTTTCTTTGTGGGCGAAATGAAAAACCATTGTTCCCACATCGAATCAGCCTTGCCACAGCTTTCAAAGCTTTTGTACCATTCTGTGGTCACGATACCTGGAACATAGGGATAAAAATCAGTTTTTAAGATATGGGCATGATACCGATCCTGAAAGTTCTGCCAAACGGATTCCTTAGGTGGGAATCCCCATGCATTTGTACATGAAGACAATTTCATTTTTGGGAGCACTCAGTGTTTTGAAGGAACCGTCGTGTGATTTCTGTTCGATACTTTTAAAGAAACTACCAGCAAAGTCGTTTCTTCAAGTGTGAAATCGATGCACAACTATTATCGAACGATAGTCGTTTTGAAAAATACTTAAGCAAATGTCTTCTAAATGGAGATATTATCGTTTTGGGAGCACTCAGCGTTTTTAAGGAGCTGCCATCAAAGTCTTTTCTTCAACTATAAACCCATAAACAATATTTTATTGATCGACAGTTTATTTGGAAATACTTAAGCATGTGTATTCTTCTAAATGGCAACAGAACACGATCGGCAACTACTCACTAGGAGGTGATCTAAAATTTGGCGAACTATAGATGTCTGTGTGTTACGGTTTGTTGATTCCTTCCTGAAGGTGCAGGTGCCCAATCGACTGCCACAGGAATAGCTGAAGCGTGCGTGTTGCTTAAACTAGCCAATACCTCATTCATGCGGTCGGCTATGCTTATTATTTTGTACTAGATATCAACTATTAAAGAGGAACGTGTACAATCATGTTTTGAGTGTAGGCCTGCATACTTGAGCAGACGTCTAAACAAATAATGACTTAAGTAAAAATCGATGGTATGTGTTCCTGAATATACGTTTCCATAAGTGTGGTGCATTTGCATGCTTAAGACAAATCCTTTTTGGGTTTGGAAGACACAGACATTTGTCGAGCAGTTTACAATATAAGTAATCATGTGAACTTCTAATTTCACATTTTGAAAGTTAATTCTTGAGAAAGTCAACAACGATAGCGTGAAGTGGAATATTTAATTCTGGGTTAAGTACCATACGTCATCTCGTCTGCGAACATCTCCAAGGTACAAACAAACACTCGCTCACATACACACAAGTACGCAAATATGGCTTCAGCAAAATTCACTGCTGACCAGTGGGTAAGAACGCTAAGAAATACACAATTTTTCCAACCTCACAACTAATCACACGCAACGTCCTTGCATTCTCATAAGATCTTGCATTTAATCAAGCTGTTATAAATTTACTGAAAAACAATGACAACGGCGTAGCAACCAGTTTTTACCTTAATATAAGACTGTATGTAATAGTGATTATTTAGGCCGTACTGCATAAAAATGTGAAAGATCGGTCAGCCATTTAGGCAATAGAATTGCAGCAGTTGTATCGTAATAGAAATTGTTTCTTAATTCACTTTATTTGCATTTTCAAGTATTAAATTTATAAATGTCTCTTGCTTAATATCAGGTATTCGTGTTTTAGGTATCTTTTTATTCCGAATAAATTATTTTCTTAGTGGTCAGAGTTCACCTTGTTTAATGCAACTTTGATGTTGTCCCGTTAGCAGTGTCACCAAGAAGTTTCTTCGCAATGAAATTGCATTACAATATAAAGACCTAAATGCAAATGTATACACCGCTGAGGAGTTTACTCTAAGGTGCTGTATAAGTCCATTAGTAGACTTACATTACAATGGCACCATTTAAGTTAGTTAATACATTACCTTGTTTTTGAATTTTTAGCTCATAGTCACATAAACCAGATAGACATCGCATCTTTTCTGCTTTGCCTGCGTACAAACATTCATCTTTACTGGATACGAGAAATAATAGTTATGGCACTGGGCCAAACTTCATCTCCGTTGTCTTCAAGGAATAGCTGTGACCATGCCAGTGGTACCATGAAACTCCATCACGATTAGGCGATGTATTATTTCCTCGTCTATATATTCCGTTTAGGTTCGAATGGCCGCACTTGTTATACCAACAGGCTCCACTGCGTAACTGTGTACAGTTTCCTTTAAGGTAGGTGTCGTGGTCAGCGTCTTTGGTGCTAAACTGCATTCCATTATTGTAGCTTAGGCTATCGCCTACAATAAATGTAGGATAAAACAATTAGTTCAAGCACAGAACGAAGTTATTTTATGGCAACATCGCAATAATCGACCTTCACAAGAATTCTGAACATTAAGCAAAATCGTTATAGCGAACTAAAATTGGTTTGTATACCCATTGCCTCTTAGGTAAAATTATTTGATCAATGCTTGAAGGTATAAATATTGCATCGGAGGATATTTAATCTGAGTAATTGTAATTCTAATTTGAAATTTGAATATCGCCTCTTTGAGATAAACTCATCAGAGGCGCTCTCTGCGCTAGCGATGTTAAATGTCATTATGAACGGAACATTCATCCATTAGTAAACATTGCTCAGATGACTAGAATAGTCACCAATCGCAAGCTCGCGCACACACGCAAAACCCATCCAATAGGTTTCGACTAGATTTCAATGTTGACAACATGTTCGGAGTTTCTGAAGCACGTAGCGTCGAGGATGAGGAAGTGACGATGGGCGATGTGATCCACCGCCGATGGCTCGCGGTTTTCTCTCATCGTCCAGCAGTCTCCCGTAGATGGAAGACGACGCTGCTTCCGGATATTTCTCAAACCGACGTATATGCATACGACAGGCATTCGTCGCCCTCCGGCCGGTGGGTAGTTGAACTCTTCCCTGGTTGACGGACAATGCCACTACAAATATTCTCTTCCCCCTTCCTCCACCGAATCCATGATTTCCGGCGGTTGCCACGTACGTATGTCTGCAAGGCTGAGGCTTCACTGTCGAACTAGAATCCTGTCCACCCTCTGCAGGAGGACCATTCTAGACAGACAAGGTAACGATAACATCGAAATCGTAATCTCGAGATTTCTACAGCGCCCAAAGAAAGCCAAGTCGCGGAAACCAGCTTATTTGCAGGTACTCAGTCAAAACAAAATCGCTAGGCGAAAGGGTTCGGTTCCAGGTCAAGATCCAGGAGTCAGGCCCTCAGACAGTGGGACGGCTACGGTGGATGGTGTTTGAAACTGAAGCGAGAAGAGAGATAAGGGGAAGAGGAAGAATCAGGATAAGATTTTTGTAAAAGAAGTGTTTTCAGTCTTGAGTGAAAGACCTGCGCAGAAACTGAAAGAGGTGAAGTGTTGGTGAGTTCGTATGATTGACCAGACAACTGCCGCAATTCTGGCGGTAGTTTATTCCAAAGGGGTGGGGCAGCTATGGCTATGCAGCGATTTCCAAATTTTAAGGATGAGGTGACGGGAGGGCGAGGAAGTGTTAGGACAGACGAGGAGCGCGTTGAACGGAGTGGTTGGATAGTAAATAATTGACGAAGATAGGAGGGTTGGGAGGATTGAAGTGTGTTGTAGGTGAGGGATAAGACTTTGTACTCTATTCGTTCTGGTATTTTAAGCGAGTGCAGTGATTCGAGAACATGGGTGATGTGTTGGAGTTTGGGGGTTTGATGACAGCAAGAGCGATAGCATCTGGATGGCTTGAAGGCGGTTTATCTGGGTTGTGTCAATATTGAGGAAAAGTGAATTGCAGTAGTCAAGTTTTGCATGTGGCAATGGTAGATGCGGTTTTGAAGTCAAGCATAGGGCGGATTCTGCGAAGGTCACGGATATGCATAAAGCAAGAGCGGGAAAGATGGGTGATATGATCAGGAAGAGTAAGGTTCTGGTCGAAAATAACACCTAATAACACCATTGCGGACAGAAGAGTTAGTATTAAAGGTGTGGGTGGAGGCAGAGTCGAGGCTGAGGGAGATAGAGGGGTCAGGAATTTTCTTGAGCTGGTCACGTAGGCCTATAAGTATGAATTCAGTTTTAGATGGGTTCAGGCATAAGAGATTAGATGCCATCCAAGAGAAGATTTGTTTAACCACGCAAAGAAGATGATTCATTAGACTCATTGAAACAATTTGGAGAGAAAGAGATGAATAGTTGGGTGTCATCAGCATAGAGGTGATGGTCAACTGAGGGTGCTTTAATGAGTGAACTGAGTGGGGTAATGTAGAGGATAAACAAAAGAGGTCCAAGAACGGAGCCTCTTGGAACTCCGCAAGTGAGAGGACAGGACTGAGAAGAGGCTTCCGAAGTTTTAACAGAGAAAGAGCGGGAGGAGAGATAAGACTGTATCCATAGGAGAGCAGTGTCAGCAAAACCAAACCAGGTTGAAAGTCGATGGAGTAAGATATTGTGATCTATGTGATCATTAGCTGGGTTGGTTACCGGTAACTCGCCCTCCTTTGGTCTCTCAGCTTCTGCTTGCCTGAACAATGACCTGTCTCACTTTTGCACGCTTTCTAAACCTTTGTCAAACAATACACATCGATTCAACGCCCCACAACAAAAAGACAACATGAATGTTGATAATGTTGAAGAATACAATATCGACATCACATTCTGTACCTGCATTTCCCGAGTAATTTCCGATAGTAAATCTGTACTTGTCTGCCGATGAACTGACGACGAATTTCGAGTATTCTGCATATCGCCTCTGTCCTTCAAAGTCTTCCAAATCAATGCGCAACCTGTAGTTTCTTTTCGAAGTCAGAAGGTGAAGCATTTCATTCCCTACAGCAAGAAATTGTGCACTCTTTAAAAGTCATTACTGTACATGTGTATCGGCTCTTTCCATTTAAAAATAGGAACAAGAATAAAATAAACCTACAAGAAATGGTTTCCTGTTACTACTCAATCAACCACATATCTGAATTACTGGCAGCTTAAGAAATGTTACAATTCAGCGGTTCTAATCATCATCAGATTTAACAGACCTTCGAATATTTATTTTATCACACTTCACAGTCCTTCAAATATTTAATGCTTTTAGTTAGTGCACAAATTTAGAGTGTACGCTTTTACAAAAATCCTGATTATTGCGTAATGAATTTGAGATATATGTGAGACCATAATTTTGCTGAATAAAAATCTTACAGCTCTAATAATATATTAGAAATTTTACAATTTTAGAATAGTTTTATGCAAGATTCTTCTTGAATTCCAAACCAAGACAGTACTGGGTGGATTCTCGGAATTTATTATTGTTCATGCGAAGCTCTGGAATTCTCTACGTTCAGGTCTGAGCTTACCTCAGGAAAATTCTGTCTCTGTTGTTCGGATTGACTATCCTCCGTGGTCTGTCTTTCGATTTACCGAGCCTTAGGCCTATATGGATTTTTTTGGTTTCATCTGAAGGGTAATACGTGAGAGTGTGGTTTGCTCAGAATACCCCATTGCTTGATGGCTTGTTTAGTCTAGCATTATTAGGGCGTTATGAAAATTCTATATTAGATTGGATAAGACAAGAGCTTTTATACTAAATTCAATAAAATAGCACATAGTTTTACCTAGCCAGAATTCTCCATCTGGCTTTCCAAATCCAGCTGCATATTCGCTCCATGTTCTATAAAAATTCTCACTGCCATCTTTGCGTCACTGAAAAACCTACAATTATTAACATCGAAACTACATGTAGATGATAAGGAAACTTAACATTCTCAAGAAACTTAATTGTCAAGAATTTATTTAGAACCGAGTGAGGTACACTGGAACTTTTAGCATTTCAGACTATACATTTTCTTGTATTAGTATTCTTTCAGATTATAGAAATAAATATTATTAAGTTTTAAAGATATACTTTACTAATTAAGATTTGAAGATTCTCATTAATATAAGGCTACTAATGAGTGTTTATTGAACTACATCTATTTATATTATAATATATATGTCTTTTTGTCTCCCCTTCTTGACCCTCTTCTTGTCTCTCTCCCTGTTCATCTCGCTCTCTCTATTTCCCTCTCCCTCAACTCGCGCGTCTTCTCTCTTTATATGTTCACACGCTTTAGGCAAACTAATGTAATGATCGTTGCAGTGTCACAAAGAGACCCAACGCCTTCATATCATGGGTCTTACTCTGAACTCTCCAGTCAAAAATCGTGTTTTTGCGCTTCCTGTTCTGTATTCTGGTTCACGATGCTCTTGATCTGCCATGTGACCTCTTCCAATATTTAGAGTTTTTGTTTAATGGCCGCTTATGTGGTAATCTTTCTGCCAGAATCATGTTACATGACTGCGGCAAAGGCAAGCTGCGTTCTCGAACGACAGCAAAAGCTTGCTTTCGCCCTGGTGTTCTTTTAAAGCACCATTTAGGACCTTACCATAAATGTGATCTCAATCCAACTCTGGCAAGATGCGACATTTAATTATAAACAGAAGGTAAGGGGACGCAAAACTGCGCATCGGCATATAATTAATGGGCAATGAGTTTTTAGTTTTGTATGTACAGTAATATACAGGATTGTTCTACGGTGTTTCTTGTTTTTCCGAACTTGAATGTTCTTTCAGGTATAAACTCTACTAACTAAGCTACATTAGACCGGACAAGAACGTAAGTTTTAGAGAGCCTGGACGGACCTATGGCCTATTCTACCTTAACGATAACACAGGCCTGCATATTAATGGTTTCCAATTTTTTTCTTCACCGTTTTAGGTGTTTTCATTGGTATTCAGTTAGCTGAATTCAAACATGCACGGGTTTTTCCTCTATCACGTACGGTTTTTTCCACAAGTGAATACAAACATCCAGGAAGACCTAACAGAGTAGAAAACGCTTATTTACAAAGAACTTAAAAATTGTTACAATGAACTCAGCTGGATTTTTCATTCATTCATTTGTAAATGTTTGTCAGAGGTGCCGAGAAGTCAGAAATCTTTATAATATCTTTTCTTCTTCCCTTCAAAGCTACTTTTAGAACTGTTTCTCTTGTACACTGCTTGCGGTTCTTCCCTATGCAACATCCAGCAGTAGTCTGCTATCATGTTAACGTTCCACTGACCCTGATACCTCCGTTCAATTTCCTTTATGTCCTGGTGGAATCTCTCTCCTTGTTCTTCACTGACAGCACCTAGATTTTCTGGGAAATAGCTTAAATGGGAGTTCAAAAAGTGGAGCTTCAAGCTCATTGAGCAGCTCAAGGCTTTCAAGTTCTTCATCATGTTTCCTACGATGTTCTCGAAGTCACTGTCTCTATAGTTGCCAAGAAACTTCTTTACCACTTCTTTAAAGGATTGCCAAGCCGATCTCTCAATTTCTTTCATTTTGATATCAAATATCTCGTCCCTCATGAGTTTTCGAATGTCAGGACCGACGAAAACCCCTTCTTTCAGCTTCGCTTCTGGCAACCGTGGAAACTTGCTTGCAAGATACTTGAAAGTATCACCATCTTTTGGAAGGGCTTTCACAAACTGCTTCATGATGCCAAGTTTGATGTGAAGTGGAGGTAAGAGTACTTTTCTTGGCTCCACCAAAGATTCGAAGTGCACGTTCTTTTCTCCTACTTTTAATGTCCTGCTTGGCCACACCTGCTCAGTCCAGTGCTTGGCTTTACACGGCTATCCCATTCGCAGAGGAAACAGGGGTACTTGGTGTAGCCGCCCTGTTGACCAAGGATCATAGAGATCACTTTAAGATCGCCACAGATGGTCCATTCGTATTTCTTGTAGTTCAGTTTGGTCAGGATAAAGGCCAAATTGTCATACTTCTCTTTCAAATGAACGGAATGTCCAACCGGTATAGAGGCGTATTTGTTGCCATTGTGAAGAAGGACAGCTTTTAGACTTCTTTGTGATGAGTCAATGAAGAGTCTCCAATCGTGAGCCTCATGCTGAACTCTGAACATTTGCATCAGACCGGTAACATCGGAGCAGTAAACAAGTTCACCGTCTTGAGAAAAGTAAGGCACGTAGTCTTTCTCTCGGTTTCTAAACCAACTAAAAGAAGTTCCAGGAGTCAACAAGTTCTTCTCCTGGAGCCTAGAACCTAGCAACTGAGCGGAATCTTTCGAAAGAGCCAGATCTCGAATCAAGTCGTTCAATTGTGATTGTGAAAACAGTTCGGGCTCACTGCTGTCGTGTGGAAATTCCTCATCAGAATTGCCATCTGACTCACTCCCCGATGGCCCACTCACATCGCTTAGGCTTTCTGGAGGCAAAGGTATGGGAATGCCAGGTCCATGAGACACAGGGCGCAGTGCAGATTCCAGGTTCGGGTAGCAGATTTTGTCTTTGTTTTTTAAGCTGTATCCCTGTATGTTGCACGAGCAAAAGTAACAGTCATCGCTGTGGTTTCGGGGCTCCCTCCATATCATAGGCACTCCGAAACGAAAAGATTTCACCTTACCCTTAGACCACATGCGCAGTCCTTCCACGCAACTGGAACAAACTCGATGTGGGGCCCATGCCTTGTCCTGGTCTCCAAGCCTTACACCGAAGTATGCAAAATACACTTTCTCAACAAAGTCCGTGACCTTCCGCTCTTGCTTTTTCACTAACAGTTCGCCACAGATATAACAAAACCTGTCAGGAGAATTAACACATCCTCTTGAAGCCATGACAGTCATAAATGTATACACCAGACTTAACCCTTTCACGTCGTTAATGTAAAAACCGGACTTGACCCTTTCAGGCCGAGGTTCAATTTCGCATTTATGAAAACATAACAAGAATTCGGGTGTCTTCATTACTACATTATAATAAAATATATTTTTCATTATGTGCATGTATTTGTAATTGTGTTTTCAATGCAAAATAGCATTTCTGCGGAAAAATTGAACTTTCCAACAAAAAATCCCAATTTGTGTCAAAACTGTATTTGTTAGAATTTTTACAATATTTTTCCAGAAATGACCGTGTAAAAATCTATAAGAAGCACCATTTACTTTGAAGAAAAAAATTTCATCGCAGACCTGTGTAATCTTAATCTTTAATCTACTTCTATCCTCAGCCAGATAGAATGCAGATGAATGATGCCAATCTGTCCGATATACATAAATTCATACTGACATTCATGTTGGATGGTTACCAACTGCATTCATTTTTAATGGAAGGTATATGCATTCATGGTATATGATAAATGATGCAGTCATCTTGGACTGTGAACATGTACACGTTTGTTTTATAAAATACTTTGATAGGCATGCACTTTCTTCGGTGCTTTTAGGTACTTTCTCGAGAAAACATATCTGCGTGCTCACTGAACGTTACCACCTTTGGTAGAACTATCTCGAAGCTTTTGGGGCATAATACAAAGTAAGTGCTATGCATGCTGATAAAATTGTGAAAGGAAGAGAGGATGTGCCGCTGGAGATTGACAACTGCAGAAGATAGATAAATGTTAAACGTTTGGCCTCTTGGATGGAAACCAAAGACAAGAAGTCCTTGTCACACGCTTAGGGTCGTTGGACAAAGACTTTAGCAGCAAACTTGGCCAACGAACCATGTGCTATTGCAGAGTCAAGAATAATCTAAATTTATATGCGCATTACGTTGTCAAATACTCACCAGCCATTTGCCATCGGTAGTTTCCATGTCGCAAAATGCATTAGTACAAAATTGACCGAGTTGATCTTTAACGTACACCTGGTAGACGCCACTTTTGTTAAAGCCACTTGCTCTTATGTCAGAACAATCATTTACTGGAGATTCAGGACGACTGCAGACGTCTAGAATAGCAACAGCATCACACGCACATTACTCGGGAGATTGATTTGCAATACACTGAAATCAGAATGACGTTAAAACGTAGAATTACGAATGAATACAGCTTTCAGTTGAACTGAATAACATCTTTTCAGCTATGCCATAAGTCTATTGACATCGTTATTGAATACCTTGCAATAGTCTAACGATATGAGGTTTCAATGCCTTTTTGCATGGTAGTCCACATCTATGGAATTCACTACCACTTGCTTTGAGGGACTCTTTCTCCCATTTCATTTCGCAAACAATTGAAGACATATCTTTCTCCAGCTAATTGCACTTTAAGGTGAATTCATAAAATGGTTCGATATAAATATCTGATTAATAATAATAATTATAACAATAATAATAATAAAAAATAATGATTATAATAATGTAATAATAATAATAATAATAATAATAATAATAATAATAATAATAATAATAATTGCAGTTCGATCTTTTACAGGTCGCTAATAGATGTCAAAAAAATGAAGTGGAAGGGACATGTCGCCCCGTTATATGACTCACCTAATTACTTACAGCCGATTTCAAGGCGGTAAGATTGACATATCCGGTGAAGCTTTCCAATGAATAAAGTCTACGACAATTTCAAGTAAGGTTTCGAAGGTTGAAATCACCCATTTATTGTTCGAATAGAATATCGGCCAGTTTAGTAAGAGCAGCTAACTTGAAAAAGAACATCCGCATACATCATGAAACCGCGCCTCCCCCCTAAAGCCAATGCTAATTACAAAACCGTTATATACCGTGAAACATTATCGTTTCACCTTAAGGCCTAAGGGTTTATGACCAACGTTCTACTCACACACAAAGGTGGCAATAAAACACTGGGAAGGTTCAGCATATTAATTTTTATAATTGAGTCCTAGTAACCTGTTGGCTTTTAATGACTCAAAATATTTTACCATTTGCCAGTTTCCTTGAATTCTGGGTTTGGTTTTTGATGTAGGTGTCGTGCTCCTGAAGACGTCGGTCAACCGCTTGAAGATTTCTCATACTGATGTCAGTTTGGTTTTTGATGTAGATATTGTGGTCATCAAGTCGTTGATTAACCGCTTGAAAATTTCTCATTATAATGTCAGTTTGGTTTTTGATGTGGTCATCAAGACGTCGGTCAATCGCTTGAAGACTTCCAATACTGATGTCAGTATGGTTTTTGATGTAGATATCGTGGTCTTGAAGACGTCGGTCAACTGCTTGAAGATTTCTTATACTGATGTCAGTTTGGTTTTTGATGTAAATATTGTGGTCATCAAGACGTTGATTAGCCGCTTGAAGATTTTTCATGATAATGTCAGTTTGGTTTTTGATGTGGTCATCAAGACGTCGGTCAACCGCGTGAAGATTTCTCATAATGATGTCATGCTGACTCATCATTTGTTGAAAAGTTGCACTATGAAGCTTCTGAAGACCTTGAATTTGCTCATTTAGAAGCCTCAACTGCTGCGTCTCTGCTTCGATGCTGATTGATGAGTCTCCATTGTCGTAGCCCTGTACAGTGCTCTGTCCTAGTGCTGGAAAGATGGCGCCATGCGTTAATATTACTGCAAATGCTATAAAATAACGAGAGCTCATGGTAACTACAGATCTACTGAAGACTCGACTAGCAAAGTAAAATACTCAGTAACTGACTGCTTCACTTTTGCAACATATATAGGGGTTAACCAAATATATGATGAATCTGAATCAGACCAAGCCGGAAGGAACAATAATAATTAGCAGCTGTTTGTTTTATCTCAAAAACTGATAAGACTAACGTTGTTTTATCCGTGACTTGGTTAGATTATTTATCAGTTATGCTCTTGTTGCGCTCTGTTTTCACTTCCGCATTAAAGATAATGTCATACACCAGTAGCGCTGTTGGGCCGACGCGGTCCCTCGTAGGTGGTAGAAGACGCAGGGTCCGGAATTATTCAAGCCACTTGGTCGATCTGTGACGGACAGCGATTCAATAGATGGTAGAATCCTTTTCTGGCGGACGGTCGATGCCACTCCAAAGCCTCTCCTCACTTTTCGACTGTATAGATGAGTTTATATGTGTGAGCCGAGACTGACTATATGGAATCTGTCATACCTTGAAAAAAGATTAACAATTCCAACGATAAGGGACTTTAATCACGAGCAGAAAAACAGGCCAAAAACTCAAATTCCACAATTAACTCATGCAAGTAACTCCAAAACATCAATTCTAATTTCATGACGAAAGGCAGATACCCAAAAACGTAACCTTTTGGGGCCACCACGACAGCGATAGATGACGTGATATCGAAAGTAGAAAGAGTGATACACTACGGATTACACATGGGCGTAATGTAAAGAATTCAGAAAAATTTAGAACCTATATGTGGAAGTCATGGAGTGGATGAACGATCAGATAAGAACTAAAATAAAGAACAAAAATGAGAAAATAATAATGAAAATTCGTAAATAATAGCGTGGGCTTGTGATAAATGCAAAGCGGAACCTGCCAGATTATCATTTAAAATCGCACCGTTCGAAACCATGCAATGTAGATGATAAAATGTCATTATAACCACATGACTCGACATATTTATGACTAGTAGTAGAGATGTGCTTGGTCAAAATGTACAATTAACCATTAAATATGTCCTTTTCGAACTTTGAGATATTGAACGCATGATGCCACGATACAACAGCTTCGTTTATTTTATATTATTTTTTAATTAAATCACTTATAACTCGCGAAGCGTCAGTACACCTGAATCTGAGGCGCTGAAATGTAAGCAGACACTGCGTTTTGGACGGCTTCTATGGTATGTTATCGTGACCATCTGTGACTGAAATGGTCTACTGTACATACAGAGGTGGAACAGGATTCCTATTTGACCGCCAAGCGTACGCGGTTACAGACCTAGGTGCGCCGTCTACGTCGGGAAACCATGGATTCGATGGAGGACGGGCGAAGAAAGTCGTGACAAACTCCTTTCTGCTTGGTGTCACAAAAGCAAATTTGTCAGAGTTACAGAACTCATCGGCTAAGGCTATTACAGATACGTCTAAATTTGATCACATTATTAAAGGTCTTAGAACACTGGATTCAGGGAATGAATGGTCCACTGTTGGTGTAAAATTTATTACATTGAATGTCACCTATTATTTGTTGCAATCTTTTACATCTGTTGCTTTTGGGGAATTCCTTTAGGTGCCGCATATGTGCCAAAAACACATCTCAATTTCTGAAGCACGGTTCATTTGACAGGAGAGACGATTAATATGTATATGAATATCTAAATATGTATCACAATTTTTATAAATTTTCACCCAGAATAATATAATCGGAGAAGTCTTCTCCGTAGGCCATGCGAGTCGAAATCTACCTCAATATTCTTAGATGCATCACAAGAAACGAAGCTGTATTTCATCGTTTGATTCTTCCATTGTTAATATTATTATGTACCATATTTATATTTCATCGTTTGATTCTTTCCACTCTCAGTATTATTATGTACCGTATTTATCCAATTATTTAAAATACATTAGCGTCTAAATAATATTTGTTGAAAAGAAAGTTGTTCCAAAATAATTTTAAACGGTGTTAGTATGAATGGTTGATTTCCGCTGTTAATATTTTTCCAAAACTTTTCATTTCCCGTCGAGTTTTGTTATATTTTTCTGCAGATGGACAAATTTCTCGTCCCATCTATTGAGCAACTGAAAAGAATCCTATCTGCCTTTTTAACCCGCGTGCAGTCCTACTTCGTGACTATCAATGCATGCCTAGGGCACAAAGATCGTTGTAGACTTTCAGGTTGTTGTAAAAAGTAAATATTTTTTTCTTTGTAGGCGAAATAAATGAACCACTGTTCCCACATCGAATCAGCCGTGCCACAGCTTTCAAAGCTTTTGTACCATTCTGTGGTCACGATACCTGGAACATAGGGATAAAAATCAGTTTTTAAGATATGGGCATGATACCGATCCTGAAAGTTCTGCCAAACGGATTCCTTAGGTGGGAATCCCCATGCATTTGTACATGAAGACAGTTTCATTTTTGAGATAACTCAGTGTTTTGAAGAAACCGTGGTGTCATTTCCGTTCGATGCTTGTAAAGAAACTGCCAGCAAAGTCGTTTCTTCAACTGTGACATCGATGCACAACTATTATCGAACGATAGTCGTTTTGAAAAATACTTAGGCAAATGTCTTCTAAATGGAGATAGTATCGTTTTGGGAGCACTCAGTGTTTTTAAGGAGCTGCCATCAAAGTCTTTTCTTCAACTATAAACCCATAAACAATATTTTATCGAACGACAGTTTATTTGGAAATACTTAAGCATGTGTATTCTTCTAAATGGCAACAGAACGCGATCGGCAACTACTCACTAGGAGGTGATCTAAAATTTGGCGAACTATAGATGTCTGTGTGTTACGGTTTGTTGATTCCTTCCTGAAGGTGCAGGTGCCCAATCGACTGCCACAGGAATAGCTGAAGCGTGCGTGTTGCTTAAACTAGCCAATACCTCATTCATGCGGTCGGCTATGCTTATTATTTTGTACTAGATATCAACTATTAAAGAGGAACGTGTACAATCATGTTTTGAGTGTAGGCCTGCATACTTGAGCAGACGTCTAAACAAATAATGACTTAAGTAAAAATCGATGGTATGTGTTCCTGAATATACGTTTCCATAAGTGTGGTGCATTTGCATGCTTAAGACAATTACTTTTTGGGTTTGGAAGACACAGACATTTGTCGAGCAGTTTACAATATAAGTAATCATGTGAACTTCTGATTTCACATTTTGAGAGTTAATTCTTGAGAAAGTCAACAACGACAGCGTGTAGTGCAATATTTAATTCTGGGTTAAGTACCATACGTCATCTCGTCTGCGAACACCCCCAAAGTACAAACAAACACTCTCTCACATACACAAAAGTACGCAAATATGGCTTCAGCAAAATTTACCGCTGAGCAGTGGGTAAGAACGCTAAAAAATACACAATTTTTCCAACCTCACAACTAATCACACGCAACGTCCCTGCATTCTCATAAGTTCTTGCATTTAATCAAGCTGTTATAAATTTACTGAAAAACAATGACAACGATGTCGGCAATTACATAGTTTCAATAACTGTGTGAGAATCTGGTGACACTTCCGCTTACATCGGATAAACGGCGTAGCAACCAGTTTTTGTCCATTATATAAGCCTCTATGTAATAGTGATTATTTAGGGCGTACTGCATAAAAATGTGAAAGATCTGTCAGACATTTAGGCAATAGAATTGCAGCAGTTGTATTGTAATAGAAATTGCTTCCCAATTCACTTTATTTGCATTTTCAAGTATTAAATATATAAATGTCTTTTGCTTAATATTCGTGTTTTAGATATCTTTTTATTCCGAATAAATTTTCTTAGTGGTCAGAGTTCACCTTGTTTAAGGCAACTTTGGTGTCGTCCCATTGGCAATGTCACCAAGAAGTTTCTTTGTAATGAAGTTGCATTACAATATAAAGACCTAAATTTAAATGTATAGACCGCTGAGAAGTTTATTCTAAGGTGCTGTATAAGTCCACCAGTAAACTTACATTACAATGGCACCATTTAAGTTAGTTAATACATTACCTTGTTTTTGGATTTTTAGCTCATAGTCACATAAACCAGATAGACATCGCATGTTTTTGCTTTGCCTGCGTAGAAAAATTCATCTTTACTGGATACGAGAAATAATAGTTATGTCACTGGGGCAAACTTCATCTCCGTTGTCTTCAGGGAATACCACCAACCATACCAGTGGTACCAAAAAACTCCATCAGCATTAGACGATGAATAACTTCCTCGTCTATATATTCCGTTTAGGCCCGAATTGGAGCAATAGCCATACCACCAGGCTCCACTGCGTAACTGTGCACAGTTTCCATTAAGGTAGGTGTCGTGGTCAGCGTCTTTTGTGCTGAACTGCATTCCGTTACTGTAGCTAAGGCTATCGCCTACAATAAATGTAGAGTTTAACAATTAGTTCAAGCACAGAACGAAGTTATTTTATGGCAACGCTGCAATAATCGACCTTCACAAGAATTCTGAACATTAAGCAAAATCGTTAAAGCGAACTAAAATTGGTTTGTATACCTATTGTCTCTTAGGGTAAAATTATTTGATCAATGCTGGAAGGTATAAATATTGCATCGGATGATATTTAATCTGAGTAACTGTAATTCTAATTTGAAATTTGAATATCGCCTCTTTAAGATAAACTCATCAGAGGCGCTCTCTGAGCTAGCGATGTTAAATGTCATTATGAACGGAACATTCGTCCATTAGTAAGGGTTAGGGTTAGGGTTGTGATCGACCGCCAATGGCTCGCGGTTTTCTCTCATCGTCCAGCAGTTCCTTGTTGATGGAAGACGACGCTGCGTCCGGATATTTCTCAAACCGACGTATATGTATACGACAGGCATTCGTCGCCCTCCGGCCGGTGGGTAGTTGAACCCTTCCCTGGTTGACGGACAATGCCACTACAAAGATTCTCTTCCCCCTTCCTCCACCGAATCCATGATTTCCGGGCGGTTGCCACGTACGTATGTCTGTAAGGCTGAGGCTTCACTGTCGAACTAGAATCCTGTCCACCCTCTGCAGGAGGACCATTCTAGACAGACAAGGTAACGATAACATCGAAATCGTAACCTCAGAAGAATCAGGATAAGATTTTTGGAAAAGAAGTGTTTTCAGTCTTGAGTGAAAGACCTGCGCAGAAACTGAAAGAAGTGAAGTGTTGGTGAGTTCGTATGATTGACCAGACAACTGTCGCAATTATGGCGGTAGTTTATTCCAAAGGGGTGGGGCAGCTATGGCTATGCAGCGATTTCCAAATTTTAAGGATGAGGTGACGGGAGGGCGAAGAAGTGTTAGGACAGACGAGGAGCGCGTTGAACGGAGTGGTTGGATAGTAAATAATTGACGAAGATAGGAGAGTTGGGAGGATTGAAGTGTGTTGTAGGTGAGGGATAAGACTTTGTAGTCTTTTCGTTCTGGTATTTTAAGCCAGTGCAGTGATTCGAGAACATGGGTGATGTGATGGAGTTTGGGGGTTTTGGTGACAGCAAGAGCGATAGCATCTGAATAGCTTGTAGTCGGTTTATCTGGGTTATGTGAATATTGAGGAAAAGTGAATTGCAGTAGTCAAGTTTTGCATGTGGCAATGGTAGATGCGGTTTTGAAGTCAAGCATGGGTCGGATTCTGCGAGGGTCGCGGATATGCATAAAGCAAGAGCGGGAAAGATGGGTGATATGATCAGGAAGAGTAAGGTTCTGGTCGAAAATAACACCTAATAACACCATTGCGGACAGAAGAGTTAGTATTAAAGGTGTGGGTGGAGGCAGAGTCGAGGCTGAGGGAGATAGAGGGGTCAGGAATTTTCTTGAGCTGGTCACGTAGGCCTATAAGTATGAATTCAGTTTTAGATGGGTTCAGGCATAAGAGATTAGATGCCATCCAAGAGAAGATTTGTTTAACCACGCAAAGAAGATGATCTATAGACTCATTGAAACAATTTGGAGAGAAAGAGATGAATAGCTGGGTGTCATCAGCATAGAGGTGATGGTCAACCGAGGGTGCTTTAATGAGTGAACTGAGTGGGGTAATGTAGAGGATAAACAAAAGAGGTCCAAGAACGGAGCCTCTTGGAACTCCGCAAGTGAGAGGACAGGACTGAGAAGAGGCTTCCGAAGTTTTAACAGAGAAAGAGCGGGAGGAGAGATAAGACTGTATCCATAGGAGAGCAGTGTCAGCAAAACCAAACCAGGTTGAAAGTCGGTGAAGATATTGTGATCTATGTGATCATTAGCTGGGTTGGTTACCGGTAACTCGCCTTCGTTTGGTCTCTCAGCTTCTGCTTGCCTGAACAATGACCTGTCTCACTCTTGCACGCTTTCTTAACCTTTGTCATATACATCGATTCAACGCCCCACAACAAAAAGACAATATGAACGTTTTTAATGTTGAAGAATACGAACACTGACAGCGCATTCTGTACCTGCATTTCCTGAGTAATTTCCGATAGTTAATCTGTAATTATCTGCCGATGAACTGATGACGAATTTCGAGTATTCTTCGTATCGCCTCTGTCCTTGGAAGTCTTCCAAATCAATGCGCAACCTGTAGTTTCTTTTCGAAGTCAGAAGATGAAGCATTTCGTTCCCTACAGCAAGAAATTGTGCACTCTTTAAAAGTCATTACTGTACATGTGTATCGGCTATTTCATCTCAAAATAAGGAAATGTCTAAAATAAACCTACAAGAAATGGTTTCCTGTTACTACTCAATTACTGGTAGCTTAAAAAATGGTACAATTCAGCGGTTCTAATCATCATCAGATTTAACAGTCCTTCAAATATGTAATGCTGTTAGTTAGTGCACGCTTTTACAAAAATCCTGATAATTGCGCAATAAATAATTTGAGATGTATGTGAGACCATGATTTTTGCTGAACAAAAATCTTACAGTTCTAATAATATATTAGAAATCTTACAATTTTAGAATAGTTTTATGCAAGATTCTTCTTTAATTCCAAGCCTAGACAGTACTGGGTGGATTCTCGGACTTTATTATTGTTCATGCGAAGCTCTGGAATTCTCTACATCGTTCAGGTCTGAGCTTACCTCAGGAAAATTCTGTCTCTGTTGTTCGGATTGACTATTATCCTCCGTGGTCTGTCTTTCGATTTACCGAGCCTTAGGCCTATATGGATTTTTTTTTTGGTTTCGCCTGAAGGGTAATAAGTGGGAGTGCGGTTTGCTCAGAATCCCCCAATGCTTGATGGCTTGTTTAGTCTAGCATTATTAGGGCGTTATGAAAATTTTATATTAGATTGGATAAGACAAGAACTTATATACTAAATTCAATAAAATAGCACATAGTTTTACCTAGCCAGAATTCTCCATCTGGGTTGCCTAGGCCTATATGGATTTTTTTTTGGTTTCGCCTGAAGGGTAATAAGTGGGAGTGCGGTTTGCTCAGAATCCCCCAATGCTTGATGGCTTGTTTACTCTAGCATTATTAGGGCGTTATGAAAATTTTATATTAGATTGGATAAGACAAGAACTTATATACTAAATTCAATAAAATAGCACATAGTTTTACCTAGCCAGAATTCTCCATCTGGGTTGCCAAATCCAGCTGCATATTCGCTCCATGTTCTATTAAAATTCTCGCTGCCATTTTTGCGTCTCTGAAAAACCTACAATTAATAGCATCGAAACTAGGTGATGAGGAACCTTAAGAACTCAATAAAGAATTTATTTGGAACCGAGTGAGATATATTGGAACTTTTAGCAATTCAGACTATACATTTTCCTGTATTCACATTCATTCAGATAATAGAAATAAAGATTATCAAGTTTTAAAGATATACTTTACTCATTAAGAATTGATGATTCTCATTAATATAAGGCTACTAAAGAGTGTTTATTGAACTACATATATATATATTTTAATATATAGATGTCTTCCTGTCTCCCTCTTCTTGTTCCTCTTCTTGTCCCTCTCCCTGTTCATCTCGCTCTCTCTCTCTTTCTCTTTCCCTCTCCCTCTCCCGCGCCTCTCCTCTCTTTATATATTCACACACTATAGGCAAATTAATGTAGTCATCGTAGCAGTGTCCACGAAACGACCTAACGCCTTCATATCACGGGCCTTCCTCTGAACCCTCTTCAGTCAAAAATCGTGTTCTTGCGCTTCCTGTTCTGTATTCTGGTTCACGTTGCTCTTGATCTGCCATGTGACCTCTTCCAATATTTAGAGTTTTTGTTTAATGGCCACTTTTTTGTGGTAATCTTTCTGCCAAGATCATGCTACATGACTGTAGCAAAGACAAGTTGCGTTCTCGTACGACAGCAGAAGCTTGCCTTCGCCCTGGTGCTTATTAAGCATCTTCTAGGATATTGGCATAAATGCGACCTAAGTCCAACTCTGGCAAGATGCGACATTAAATTATGAAGAGGAGGCAAGGGGACGCATGACTGCGTATCGGCATAGGGTCTGCATACAATTAGCAATGAGTTTTTAGTTTTGCATGTAATATACAATATTGTTCTACGGTGTTTCTTGTTTTTCCGAACACGAATGTCCTTTCAGATATAAACTCTACTAATTAAGCTACATTACACTGAACAATAACTTAAGGTCTAGAGGGCCTCGACGGACCTATGGCCTAGTCTATCTTAACGAAAATCTTCCTTAATCTATTTCTCTCCTCAGCCAGAGAGAATGCAGATTAGCGAATGATGCCAATCTGTCCGTCTGTATGACTGACTGTCTATCCAATCATTTCTCTCTATATATCTCTGTTTCTGTCTATCATATGGCTGAGGGTTAATGAAAAAAGGAGTAGATCTTAATGGTTGAAGGTGATATACATAAATTCATACTGACATTCATGTTGGATGATTAATAAATGCATCCATTTTTAATGGTGGGTATATGCAATCATGGCAGATGGTACATGTTGCATTCATTTTGGATGGCGAACATAGTATACGTCTTTGATATGCATGCACTTTCTTCGGTGCTAAAACGTACTCGCTCGAATTAACGTATCTGCCTGCTAACTGAACATACCTACCTTTGACAGAACTATCACGAAGCATTTTTGGGCATATTCCACAGTAGGCTCTATGTAAGCTGATAAAATTTTGTAAGGAAGAGAGGGTGTGCCGCTAGAAATTGCCAACTGCAGAAGATAGCTGAATGTTAAACGTTTAGCCTTTTCGATGGAAACCAAAAACATGCAGTCCTTGTCACACATTTAGGGTCGTTGGACTAGGGCTTTAGCGGCAAACTTAGCCAACGAAGTATGTTCCATTGCACAGCCAACAATATTCTAAATTTATATACATATTGCTTTGTCAAATACTCACCAGCCATTTGCCATCGGTAGTTTCCATGTCACAAAATGCATTAACACCAGATTGACCGAGTTGATGTTTAACGTACACCTGGTAGACGCCACTTTTATTAAAGCCACTTGCTCTTATGTCGGAACAATCTCTAACCAGTACTTCAGGACGACTGCAGACGTCTAGAATAGCAATAGCATCTAGAAATGAGCACGGACCGAAAAATCCCGGCCCGGCCAGGTCCGGGGCGCGTCGGAAAAATTATGACTTGGCCTGCTCGGCCCGATCCAAATCCAGGCCGCGTTGCAGTCTGCAGCCAATAGTTAATGATTGCATAATAAAATTGCCCATGCTTGATATTTATATAGTTGCACATCCACTGCACCTTGTCGAATTGTTGTATGTTCACTTTTGGCACTTTGGCTATTAAGGTGACTTTCATGCTATGTTTGCAGTTCAAAGTCAGCTGTTTGAAACAGTTATAATTTATTGCAAAGATATCCAAGCAATCATTTGAATGACGTCAATGACTTTCACTTTGGTAATTTTTTAAGCATTGAGTAAACCAGAGAACCTACGTGCAATGTTCTTTATGTTTGATGGAATTTTTTTTAATGTTTTAAAAGGATTTCAAAATTTTGTATCGCTAACTAGCATACATTCTGTTGTTTCTGCCAATACTACATTAGTTCGGTATGTTGGCTGAAAGAATTTTTGGACAATTTTTAGCCATTAATACAGTACTTTATTGAACTCTACTTAGCCCAATCCACAAACTAGTCACTTAGAGACTCAGTTGTCAATTACCGTATACAGCTACAAAACATATGATTATGTGTCTATATTTTATAACTTGATTCAAGATTGTGCTTCGGGCGTGTGAACTCCGAATCGTCTCGGCGTCTTGTTTTCTTATTTTTTACTATTGATATCTAGTTTTAGTTCAATTTCTTAGTTAAACTTTCGTCGGAAATTGGATTTACTCTTCGCTGTTGTGTTTATCTACGTGTTTCATCACAGTTACGGGGCTGCTTGCCCTACGATTCGTTCACTTCTACATGGATACGCCCCCTTGTTCGTATTCGCGTGACCTAATTTTGGCTTTGCGCTCGCCGGCCTTACGCTTCCCACGTTCTACACGAAAGTTATTGTTCTTCTACCATCTCTGGAGTCGCTCGTCTACTACTCGCCGTCCTCTTCGTCTTCGTACGGCCTTGCCTGAACGGCCTCCTCTTCGTTCGCTACCAGCGTTAGGGGACGTGTGCCTGCCATTGCTGACTCAGGCCGACTCGTGTTCGTCGGCTCCGACTGATGTCGCACCGGTCTGTATTCTGCCGGATCTCACTGACGCCGGCTCACCTGGTCCATTCCAGACTTCGACTGGTTTGCTGCCGCCGAGTTCTTCACGGCTTCTTGTGACCTTCGTCCTCCGTCCGGTACCTATCCATCGGGTGATGGAGTTCGTCTAGCTACATGGAATGCTCAGTCCATACGAGACAAGTACCTCGCTGTTGTTATCACAATCTCATCCGAAGAAATCGATCTATTCATTGTCACTGAATCGTGGCACCGATCTTCACAGGACACAGCTGTTCGTCGCTCAGTGCCCCATGGGTATTCAATTCTCGACTGCCCTCGACTCGCTCTCTCGTCGGAAGCGATTTGGGGTGGTGGTCTTATCCTGTACCACAGAGACGGTTTGCGAACCCGACGGATTCCTCTGTCCTCATCTCCTACCACATTTGAGGTTCTTGCGGCCTCAGTTTCGTCTCTCTATGGTCCTCTTAATGTTTTGGCCATCTACCGCCATGGTTCATTGTCACCATCATCGCTCTTCTTCAGCGAGTTTTCCACACTCATAGAACAGTTCGCTCTCTACAACACCCAATTGGTGCTCGCCGGAGACCTCAATCTACATCTGGAAAATTCTTCTGAACCTGCCACTCTCCAGTTTCAGGCCATCCTTGATCAGTTTGGCCTCGCACAGCATGTGACATCGTCAACACATCGTGGTGGTGGCTGGCTTGATATCATTCTGACAAGAGATGACTGCATTGTAACTGATCTTCGAGTTCATCCACCTACTCTCTCCGATCATGGTCGGGTAGTCGTCACTGTTCCGTTCCTCCATGAGGTGCCGCTCTGTACTGCCCGGCGGGTCCGCCGGTGGCGCGACTTAGATTATGATGCCTTCCGTGCTGCTTTGCTCGAAATACCCTTCGACTGTGGCTGAGCTACCGTTGGGCGATTTGTTTGCTGAGTATGATACGGCCTTGAAAGATCTTATTGATCATTTTCTTCCTCTTCGCACCGTTACCGTCCGCAGCTCCTCCTTGTCTCCGTGATTCGACGCTGAGTGCCGCTCCCTACGTCGCGGTGCTCGACCCCTCGAAAGAATCTACAAGCGTTCCGGACTGCTCTCTGATCGATCGGCTTGGGTGCACCACGTCCGAGAGTTACATAGGCGCTATAGAGAGAAGGAAAAAGAGTACTGGGACTACAAGATTGCCCACCACACTGGTGATCACAAGCGGCTCTGGTCTACTCTTAACGACCTATTGGGTCGTCGACGTTCCTCCGCTGGTGCTGTACTACCGTCCTTTACTTCTGCTGATTTCGTTGAGTTCTGTGCGGCCAAGATTCGCTCTGGTCGTGATGCTACTGCTGGGAGTCCTCCGCCTGTCCTGCTACCGACGGCTAAGCGGCTCTCGGTCCTTCATCAAGTCTCTTCAGATGAGTTGCGTCGACTCATCCTTGCCTCTCGACCAAAATCCTGTGAACCAGACTCTCTCCCGCTGTTCCTCATTCAGCATTATATCGACGTTCTTCTTCCCTTCCTGACCCTCCTCTGCAATCGCTTATTGGGAGAGGGTCTTCTACCTCCGTCTCAGAAGAAGTCCATCGTCATTCCGGTTCTCAAGCGTGATGGCCTCGACGTCTCGGACATGTCTAACTTTCGACCAATATCTAATGTTACTTTTTTGTCCAAGGTCATTGAGAAAATTATATCTAGTCAGTTAGTTACCTATCTCGAAACTAATGATCTACTACCTGTTTCTCAATCTGGCTTTTGTAGATTTCACTCTACTGAGGCACTCTTAACTCGACTTGTGTCTGATATATATGGTGCCATAGATCGTTCTCAAGTTACCTTACTTGCATTATTTGATGTTAGTGCTGCATTTGATTCGGTCGATCATGCTATACTTTTAGAACGTCTGGCTATTTCTTTTGGTCTATCTATTGGTTGGCCTCTTTTCTATCTGAGCGCACGGTCTCTGTGGTTTATGGCCCATCCCGCTCACCTTGGGTTCCTTCCTTGTTTGGATTGCCTCAGGGGTCAGTTTTGGGTCCCTTGCTTTATATACTGTTTACTGCTGACCTTAGCTCTTTGCTAGCCGCGTGCTCGGCTTAAAGCAGTCCTATGCCGACGATGTGCAAGCCTATGTTCATTGTTCTGCTTCTGATGCTGCAGCTGCTGTTCGAGCTATGTGTTGTGCTTCTGACTCCTTTATGGCTTGGATGTCTTCAAATCGTTTGAGATTGAATCCTTCCAAGACTCAATATATTTGGTTGGGCACTAGGCAGCAATTGGCTGAAATCAATCTACCTGTACTTCATTTAGAGTTTCCTCACACCACCTTCTCAGTCACTGTTTATGACCTTGGCATTGAGTTGGTTCAGGAGCTCTCTTTTAAGGCTCAGGTACATCGTCTTTGTCGTAGTTGCTACTACCAGCTACGGCAACTTCGCGTTGTCTCACGTTCACTCTCAGTCACCTCATCTAAGACTCTGGTTCATGCATTTGTCACTAGTCGGCTGGATTACTGCTCTTCTCTATATGTAGACTGATGTACGGCTTTTGTGCCTGAAGCGTGTGTTGCGGGCGGCTGCACGGGTTATTGGTGGCATCTCTAAGTTTGGTCACGTCTCTGATTTCATGCGGGATGAGTTGCACTGGCTTCCTATGAGTCAGCGCATCCACTATAGGGTTATCGTCTTTGTTTGGAACTCCTTGTTGGCTATTGACCCTCTTACTTGAGGGAGCTTTGCCTACCTTGTCCGGTCCAATTTGGGACGTGCTTCTCTTCGCTCCGCTGCTAGTGGTAACCTATTAGTGCCTCACGCTCGCACCTCGACCATGCAGCGTCGTGCTTTCTCTGTTACTGGCCCAACCCTCTGGAATGGACTTCCTGTTACTCTGCGTCTTCTACCCCGGGACTTTACTTCTATCTTCTATTCTTCTCTTAAGACTGTTCTGTTTCGCCGAGGTTGGTTTGGGAGCGCTTCTGAGTAATGTTCTTGAAGGGGCGCTATATAAGTGTTCCGTATAAATAAAAATAAAATAAAAATAAATATGATTATGTGTCTATATTTTATAACTAAGCATGATCATTTATATGTCTGAATTCGAATGCAGAATCAGAATGCTGTCAACTGTATCTTGAGCAAGACGTGTGCGTCTTTCAGCCTCTGTGGCTCCAGCCACGCTAAAATTTCTTTAACTCGCCGAACTCGATGTTGGTATGCCAAACACTTGACGAGCAATGGTGCTCAACCTGAAACTAATCAAATAGCATGAACATGAACTATCGTTATTTATGCTAGTCAGACAGCAGTATGAGTAAATAGTGCAAATTTTAAATGTCTAACTTAAATCTTTAAATTAAATGTCTGTATAGAGGTTGACTGCTTAAACATGGAAGTTAAATAGAAGATAAACAAACCTGGGGAACTTTTGCGAGTTCTCCTGCCACCATTTAGGAACCTGGAAAGTTTCTCCTGCAGCTGCTGGTGCAACAGTGCTTTTAAGATATTCTGTGGATTCATCTGTATCAGTTGTGCTGCCTTAATTAAGTGTTGTCTTCAAATTCGCTGATTCATAAACAGATCTGCTTCATTGGAGGACTAGAGTCACTAAAGTTAACGGACTGAGCTGATTCAGCAACAGAAGCATTGATACTGCCTATCATTGCCAACTGTGACTGCTGAACAGGAGCAGATGTCAGATTATAATTTTCAAGCGACCAATTAACCTTAGCATTGATTGTAACTGCAGCAACGCGAACGCACAGATCAGCATACACTTTCTCTCTTTCAATGATTGAGTTCAAGAGCGTCATTGTTTTCATGCGAGTATATAAAGCTATTGCTGAGCGATGCATTGTATGGATGACGAATTTGGTCTCAAGCAGCTCGGTCAGTCTCTCCTTTAATTTAACAATATTCTTGCTATAATTTGACTGTTTTGCAAACATTTTTCAGCTTGCATAGCCAGGGTTGTGGTAGATGCAGCGTTGGCTGCTTTTGTTGCCTGGAACTCCTCTGAATCCTCCTTAAACCATGATACGACCTCCTCAAGTAAGTTACGGTCGATTCCAGTCATTCTGTATACCTTACCACGAAATTCAATAATATGTTGAACTTCATCAACAGAATTTAGCAACGTAAGCATCGAGTTCCAGCGTGTACTCGCCTCTTGTTTAAGATTCTTTGACAACTGATGCATCAGTCCTGAATGCTTGAAATGACAAGAATAACTGCTTGGCGCCAACAATCAAAGCACGCAACTCAACCATGTCATTAAGCTTCTCAGAATCGAAGGCGTGGGACAGTACTGTATTCAGCATATGGTCAGAACATTCAACACGTATTAAACCACGAGCTGCTGTGATCATGTTAGAACCTCTGTCTGAGACAAAAACAAGTTCAGGCAATAGACTATTGTATCAAGAAATTGCGGAAGGTTGAAATCTGTTTAAATGTCTAGAATAGCCCTTTGAATATTATCGTCGGTGTATCGAAGTTCAGGGTCAAATTGACGAGTAGCTAGCACGCTTTCGACAAGTTCTCAAGAATCCGAAACGTAATGACAGGCTACTGATAAATAGCTGGTTTAAGTGTATTCCTCAGTCCACGTGTCGGCCGTTCTTTTGCCCCCATATTTGGCCAATGTATTTTGCAACTCCTGGACAACAGCAGTTTTCATCTCCTCTGCTGTTTCTTAGACGGCATGTTAAATAGTAGTGCGATGAGAGATAATCTGCGAATCTGGAACATTACCGTACTTAGCCTCAATAGAAATAAACGCTTGAGCCAAAGCTCGAAATCCCTGACCTTCTGCCGATTCAATTGGTCTGATGTCCTTGGCAACAAATGAGACACTACTACAAGCTTAGCTTGCGGAGGCACTAATTTCGATGCCAAAATTTCTCAATTGGAGTGGTATTGGCATTATCATTTGGTGTGCAATTTGAAGCACTTCGATTTATATGTGAAGTGCCAGTCCGATTTTCATAATATTGCATTTTTTACTGCATCGTAAACGAGACACAAATGGATAGTGTTACTGGATGACGCATCAACAATGGCAGCGAAGTACTTCCATACTTCAGTCTTACTTAGGCCTACTTACTTCTTCGATTCCGTCTTCTTATATAATATGTACGAACCGTCACTCAGGTGTTTGCGGACATCACTGGCGTCGGTGAGAAAACTGAGAAACACTACTAGGCCTACTACTACTATTACTACTAGAACTGGGAGCAGAAGCCATAAAAATTTCACTAAATAAAAGTTTTTAAAACTAAAAAATTATCTTTTTTAACAGCACAGATAGCCGTGACGTCATAAACGCAATTCTCACATGAATGACATCATTCGCAGTCCAGATATGGGCGCATAGACATCATGAATATTTATATTCATGATATTGTAACGTTTCCCTCGTCGAGCGCGTTGGTTGTTTGCTTAATGTTCAGTAGCTACTTTCTCAGTGTAAGTATTAGACATTTTAAAATGCTAACTTACATGCACCAAATGGACACAATCTAATAGTTACAAAACGCGACTGCAGTTTTGTACAAAGACAGAGAAATGTGAAAGGCTACATTTCTCGAAAAATGCGGGCCGAAGTTTTTCGGCCCGGCCACGAACTCGGCCCAGCCCGGCCTGGCCTGGCTCGCTCTAAATCGCGGGCCAGGCCGCTCGGTTCGGCCCGGCCCGATGCTCATCTCTGATAGCATCACACCCACATTACTCAGGAGATTTACTTGCAACACACTGAAACTAGAATGAGATTAAAACGTAGAATCACCAAGAAATACTGAATCTCGGTTAGTCTATAAATCTACTGACGTCGTTATTGATTTCCTTCAGATAGTCAAATGACGTGTGGTTTCCATGCCTTTTCACAAGTTAGTTCACATCTATGGAGTTCACCACCACTTGCTTTGAGGGACATTGATCTTTGTCTTATTTCATTTCACAAACGTTTGAAAACTTTCCTTTCTCCAACTATCTGCGCTATGAGGAGAATTTATTAATTTAGCGCGAAATGAATATCTCATTTAAAATAATAATTATTATTACAGTTCGCTATTAGCTGTCAAAAAGTGAAGCCGGAGGGACATCACGCCCCGCCATATGATTCAACTAATTACTTACTGCCGATTTCAAGGCGGTATTATTGCCATATCCAGGTAGCTTTGCTATAAATAAAGTCTGCGAAAGTTTCAAGTAAGGGTTTGAAGGTTGAAATCACCCGATTATTACTCGAATATATTATCGGCGACATTAGTAAGAGCTGCAAACTTGAAAAAAAACAGCCATCATAGGAACAGCATATCATTGAATGTGGCCCATTCCCATATATTATGAAACCACATCTCTCCCTAAGGCCATTGACAATTATAAAACCAAAATATTCAGTTAAACATTATAATTTCATATTTAGTTCTATTGATTTATGACCATCGTTTTTCTCGCACACAAACATGGCGTTAAAACTCCGGGCTAGGTTCAACATATTCAGTTTTATAATTGAGTTCCTAGTAAACAGTAGGATTTTAATTATTGAAAATAGTTTACCATTTGCCACTTTTCTTGAATTCTGGGTTTGGTTTTTGATGTAGATATCGTGGTCCTGAAGTCGACGATCTACCGCTTGAAAACTTCTCATAATGATGTCAGTTTGGTTTTTGATGTAGATATCGTGGTCACCAAGACGTCGGTCAACCACTTGAAGATTTCTCTTACTGATCTCATGCTCACTCATCAATTTTTGAAACATTGCATTGTGAAGCTTCTGAAGACCTTGAACTTGCTCGTTTAGCTGATCAAATGCCTCAAGAAGCCCGAGCTGCTGTAGGCCTATCTCTGCTATGATGCTGATCGACGAGTCTCCATTCTCGTAGCACTGTGCAGTGCTCTGTCCTAGTACTGAAAAGACCGTGGTGCCATGCGCTAATATTACTGCAAATGCTATAAAGTAACGAGAGCTCATGGTGACTAAGCTTTACTGAAGACTAGACTCGCAAATGAAATGCACCATAACTCTACTGCTTCTCTTTTAGTAACGTATGCATCCGTTAACCAAATTTATAATGAATCTGAACAAGGACACCCGGAAGCAACAGTACTTAGCATCAGCTGTTTTATCTCAATAACAGATGTGACTAATGTGACTTACTTAAGCCATTTAGCAATTATTCTCTTGTTGCATTCTGCTTAACTTCTGCATTAAAAACAATGCTGTGTCCATGAGGGCATACGTGCCACGGGTTTGTTGTAGATATAGAAACCACTTTCTCAAAATCGTTCGGCTACAGATCTTAGCTTGTTAAATATTATCCTTTCACCATTTTCTCTGTTTGATGTAATCGTTGTTAATTATCATTTATTTTTGACGCGAAGATTTTGTGCACCCAAAGGCATAGTTCATTTTTTGCAGACATTGCATTAATGTACACTGTACAGACTCTGAAATGGAATCAAAATGAACAAGTGCAATGCCAATCATTAGAAAATGTTAAATAACACTGGTCAACATAGAAATCGTTACTGACTGGAAAAGGCCCTAGTGTGTAGCATCTTGGTGTGCTGAACACGAATATAACCATAAAAAATTTTTATTGGCTCTCGTTTTGAAAATATTTCATATAGTTCATTTTTTATGTTTCACCATGTAAATTTATGCAGTAGGACTGCGACAATATCCTAAATAAGTCTAGAATGATGTAATATTCCACCTCATTGCATAATCCCATCATGGACACATCATGCACAGTTGATTACGTCATTTTCTGATGCAATGTAAAACTACAGCCAGTCGGCTGCTGACGTAAGATGACGTCAGCAGTGTACTATATAAAGCGAGTCGGAACGGTTGAGCATTTACAATATTACAGACTTTGTGCGAGACAGTTTAAGTTACTGTTTTATAAAACTATTATTACTTTATCCATTTAGATACAATACAGAACAGTAATGCCTCGGAAGTGCGTAAATACTGTGGACAACTTTTGTTACATTTGTGGGGAAGTGACATTTGCCAACCAGAAGAAAAGTATCACTTATCAAGTCAAGAAGGCATATCATGCTTACTTCGAATGCAAGGTTGGTGACCAAGACAAGCCATGGGCCCCGCATATATATGCTGTGCTACATGTACAACACAGCTTTCACAGTGGTTGAATGGCAAAAGACCATCAATGCCGTTTGCAGTTCCCATGGTGTGGAGAGAGCAAAGCAACCACGTAGATGACTGTTACTTCTGCTTTATTTCTTCTCTTTCCGGTGGAATAACGAAGCAAAAGAAGTCGACAATAGTCTACCCAAACATTCCGTCAGCATTGAGACCAGTTCCACATGGTGATGGACTTCCTATTCCAGAACCCCCAGCAGAATATATTTTCCTTGATTCATCTGATGAGGACAAGGGTGAGCCGACATGTTCTTCTCCTGGTCCGTCAGCGTGCAGTGATCCCGATTTTCACTGTGGTGCATCATCAACCCCACACAGAATAACACAGGAAGAACTAAATGACCTTGTTCGTGATTTGGACTTATCCAAAAACAAGGCAGAATTGCTAGGATCAAGACTCCAACAATGGAATCTTCTAGAAGAAGATGTCACAATTACTTCATATAGAAAGCGCCATCAGCAGTTGGAACCTTTCTTTATGAAGGAAGGTAATCTGGTATTCTGTTCCAATATTGACGACCTCATGAATGCCTTACAGATCACTCATGACCCACAAGAATGGAGACTCTTTGTAGACTCTTCAACACTGAGTCTTAAGGCTGTGCTTTTGCACAATGGAAACCGTCTTCCATCTATTCCATTAGCGCATGCTGTCCACATGAAAGAGACATACGATAACCTAAAACAGCTACTGCATTCCATTGACTATAACAGGTACAAATGGCACCTGTGTGGTGATTTGAAGGTAGTTGCCATTTTAATGGGACTGCAGCAAGGATATACAAAATATATGTGTTTCTTGTGTGAGTGGGATAGCCGAGCAAGAGAGTTGCACTACGTGCGGAAGGAATGGACTCCCAGACAAAACATGGCAGTTCGACAGAAGAATATCCAGCACCCAGCTCTGGTCGAGGCTCACAAAATCCTACTACCACCCCTTCACATCAAACTAGGTTTGGTGAAGAACTTCGTGAAAGCCATGGACCGCACTTCGCCAGCTTTCCGATACCTGCATGAAAAATTCCCTCGACTCAGCGAAGCAAAGATTAAAGAGGGAGTTTTTGTGGGTCCTCAGATTAGAGAACTCTTCAAAGATGACCGCTTCAACAACTTGCTGGAGGGTGATGCGAAACAAGCATGGAATGCTTTTCGTCTAGTGTCTACAGACTTTCTGGGGAATGTTAGGGCAGAAAACTACAAGGAACTAGTAGAAGACATGCTCAAGCAGTACCAGAAGTTTCGCTGCAATATGTCTCTGAAGATGCATTTCCTTCATTCCCATCTGGATTTCTTCCCTGACAACTGTGGTATGGCAGTTAGTGACGAACATGGCGAACGTTTTCATCAAGATATCGCAACAATGGAGCAAAGGTACCAGGGAAAATGGTCCAATACAATGTTGGCTGACTACTGCTGGACACTCCGCAGAGATGCTCCCGAACAGCTGTACAGGAGACAGGCAAAAAAATCTAAGAACTAGTCTATGACCTGGTTTTTACAAATATTAACTGTAAGTGTATCACTATTGGCATGCATTGTGCGATATAAAATTACTTCATTTCAGATTACAAAAAAACTAGAGCCAATTCGGCATTTTCACTGTCATATTCGTGTTCAGCACATACAAATTGATAAGAACTGACTGATTTCATTTCAGTAACATGACTTTTGTAAAAATTTGTTGTCCAGTGTAATGGATTCAATGCCTATAATTATCGGGTTTGGCTCTTTCATTCGTATATCTTTTTTTCAAACAACAACACAATGTGATTAATGTACATACTGTGGGAAGCAGACCCATAAAGGACCTAGAAACCTCTCAATAGAGTCATTAGGATTTGCGCAGCTTGTATTGTAGTTGTAATTGGACACTTATATATACTCTGCCAAAATGATGGTACATGACATTTAGGGAAGAGTTCACCAGTACACAGTCAATGTTCATCTATCTATAAAAGTCACAAGTAACAGGCATGCGCGCACCCGTTGAACCAACCAACGGGTTCTATCTAGACGACAGATGACGCCGTGTTCGGTGATCCTGGATCGAGCAGCGTCGAACACGTAGTACGATGACGGGGCGATAGTGTGGCGGTACGATAGCACCACCGCCCAACGCCGTCCGACGAACAATGCAGATGCAGCGTGTGGACATCACTCGAATCACCACATCGATCTGTGATGGACAGCCATTTGAATGATTTAGGCCTCTTTCTTGTAGACGGTCGATTCCTCGCCAAAGCCTCTCCTCACCAATCGACAGCACAGGTAAGTTTGTATGTGTGATCCACGACCGTCCATCTGGATTCTGTCATCCCCTTGAGTAAAGATTAACTATTACCGATGTGAGGCTTTAATCACGAACAGAAAAACCGTCCAAAAACACAAAATCCACATCCAACTCGTGTAAGTGAATGCGAAATACCAATTGAACCACAGTAGCAGTCCGAACATAAACAATTATCGAAGAAATTCCGCTTTCAGACGAACTTTCAGACGAAACGACGAGCTCAGAAAACACGGCCACATGCGTAGAAGCATGTAAATTTTCAATGACGAATATATAACGTAAAATATCAGTTTAATTGAACTTTAACCGCAAGGAACAGAACTAAAGATAATACAATTGGGTTAGTTAAATTAAATAAACATTCTTATTCGTGCTTCAAACATCGATATCATAGTAGCAATGAACTCACTGGGATAAGCAAAGGGCAGGCCGAGAAACGACCATACTTATTCAGAAATTGCATACATAAACTGGTCAAGTGGAAGGCCGTGTACTCTGAACAAATTCAAATTATGCAGCATGCGAATATCAGGGGGTAAGTTGTTACAAAGGAAGGTCCAGCATATTATTTTATTCAGAACAGCCTAGTGTTATTACGGGCGCAGCTTCCATAATAATTGTCCCGTGATATAGTATAATGACTATGACATTCGGAATATCATCAAAAGAAACCACTAGAAGCTAAAGGAATGTGTTTGTGATAGGTATGGGTCAGTATCTGCTTTTTAAGTCGGTATAGCCGGTACTCCTCGCAACCAATGAAGCAACTTATCGAAGTATCTTCTTTAATGTTACAGTACAATACAGATGTCCGATATTTTCCCAACAAATTCTTGGTTTATTTGTCATCCAGAAAACTTGTGAACGACGCGTTATTTGTTCAATGTATTGTGATTGAGCGATGAGTATCGATTTAGATATTTTTGATCTGGCGATATCGGTTAAACTGACCCAGCGCTATTTTGTGCTATACCGGTATATAAGTTTATCGATCTGCTTCTTATTTTGGAGTCAATGTTGAAGATATTAGTCTTAGGTCAACGAACCCTTGCTTACTACTTGAGTATCAGGATATTTCTGCAGTGATACGGATAATCGTTTTTTGAAGCGGGTGCTTTATACAATGCAATTGAAATTTGAATATACCCCTTACGCTATTTCAAAGGTGCATTTTGCAGCCGTGCAACCGGATACACTATAAGTCGTAAGCAGAGAGAAAGTGGCAAGTTTGACGCCTGTGAAGAAACATTTCTCAATGCGACAGGGTCACTGAATTCCAAATGGTGAGACCATGTGAAATGGTCCTAAGTTGGAGGTTTTATGGAAAGTGTTGAGTTGAGCTTGACTCCGAAGTCACGTGCAGGATCGGGTAACACAGTGGAGAAAGTTGAGAATAAGAGGTTGAGAAACGATGGGGGCTTGAAGGAACGGTCAGACCAGATGAGGGTATATGTGACCTTAATTAGCCGGAGATGTATATAGAGTTGAGTGTCGCCAGCATGATGTTTGATTCTTATTTCTTGACGAAAGGCAGATACCCAAAAACTTGAGTCTTGTGGGGACATCAGGGCAGCGTTGCACCACGTGATATCCAAAGTAGAAAAAGCGACACACAACGAAATACACACGAATGTATTATAAAGAAGCCAGATAAATTTAGAACTCGTATTTGGAAGTCATGGAGTGGAGAAGCGATCAGATTAATCAGATAAGATGATAATATGTAATTATAAGCGCATGACTGAAGATATTTTTTAATAGTAATTGACATCTGCTCTGTCACAATGTGCAAGTAGAAGCACTTAACTGAAGAAATTTATTGCCAGTTTTATGCTTGTCACAATGTGCAAATATCCTTTTCAATAGGCCCATTTAATCTTCGAGATACTGAACGCATGATGCCATGAAGGAGAAGCTTAATGTAAGCGAAGACTTTAAATTATAGGAAAACTGCGTATTTTGACACCTTATCAATGTAAAGCTGCAAGCAGACTGAACATGCTTATTAAATTTATACAGATTATAACTTCTGTCCTTGCCCCCTGCCATATCGATTGTTGCATGTTTTAATGTCATTTTGAACGATTAAATTGTCTAAGCATAAAATTAATTTTGGTAAATTCTGGCAGTTTGTTGCCGAAATAATTTTTTTCGTTTCGAACACGGATTTATTGGTTTTTTGTTTTTGCTGCATGTTATCGTGACCTTCTCTGGCTGGAATGGTCCACCTGCATAGGTGGACAAAGATTCCAGCTGGATAGTCAGGCATTAGACTGTATACAGAACTACGTACACCGCCTACGCCGGGAAATCATGGATTCAGTGGAAGAAGGATAAAGGAGTTCTTTGGACCAGCGCTTTCGTCAACCATGGATGGGTTCAACTACCTACCGGCCGGCGGGCGACGAATGCCTGTCCAGCGAATGCCAGTCTGATTGAGGGATATCCGGACGCCGCGTCCTCTTCCATCTACGAGGCACAGATGGACGGTCAGACAACCGTGATCCTTCGTTGGCGGTCACATACCCATCGTCGTTCCTCGTCCTTCATGCTACGTGTTTCAGAAACTCCGAACATGCTGTCTTCTTCAACTCTAGTCGGGAATCTGATGTTATGGCTCTTGTGTGCGCGAGAAGTTGCCCCTGGTGACTCTTCTAATTATCTGGGCAATGTTTACTAATGAATGATTGTTCTGTTTTTAATGACATTTAACCCTCAGAGGCTAGCCTATAAAAAATTACTTATTGGTTAACCTGGGGTGATTTTTTCACCCCAAACTTCTTGCGGAGTCTGACATAAAATTACACCATGTTCAATGAACAGCAGCAATTGCACCAAGTTCAACATATAATTGCAAAACTAAGAAAGCTAAAGGTCAATTGTCAGCACAGTCATCGAGGCTGCAGTAATCGACACATAATCTATACTAATGCTCTGTTGCATGCTTTCCGGAGACAAAGTTGCTACACATATGACAACGAATACTGGTTTTATTGTTCTTCTGTCAGTTGCATTTATGGCAGCGACCTTTGCAACTGCCCATCTGCTGTGTGTCGCGTTTTCCTTTCTTGACCGTCTCTCCCTTTACATATTCGTTATATTCGTCGTACGAAACATCATCAGTGACAAGGCCTCCATCAGCGTCGCTCGGTAAATCGTTACCTGTATCACTGTCCTCGCAACCATCATCGATTTCAACATTATCTAGCACTGATATATCGCTACTGTCATCACATTCTACATTACCATAATCACCGTCATCATTTTCAACCAATTATAATATCAACTTACTAACATTAGCAGAAGATAAACTTCGAGACATCTTACACGCTAATTAACAACAAAATTGGCCAAGGTATGACGTCATTCACGTGATCATGCATAAAAATAAGTAAAATAAAAATATGAGATCAAGCAAAAATAGATACACCAAAGGGCATGGCATAACTCCAATGCTGTAAAACACTGCTGCACAATTACTGACAGTGGGGTGAAAAATTCACCCCAGGTTAACTTCTTAGGGTTAACATCGCTAAGGCGAGTGCAGGGAACGCCTCTGATAAGTTATTCTTGAGGAAGCGCTATACAAATTTTGTATTGCAAATAGAATTACAATTAAGGAATTTAAACTTTGACGGATGATGGCAATCTACTTCTAATTGAAATGCCATTTACCAGCATTCTAAATGATATTAAAAGAAATTCTCAGTGTCTGTTTGAACTGAATGCTTCAGTTTCTTATCTTTTGTCCCGCGCATGGTCTTTTAACAGGCCTTTCCTGTAAACTCAGTGGTCTTATGTCTTTTGTCTTATGTCACATGCTGTCTAAATATCACATGCTCTCTTGCACTTGTTTTGTATCGCTTGCTCTTGTATCATGTCCTTTTGTCACATGCTCTTTAGTCTGTTTACCATACACTCTACATATGAATATTATGACATTCTAATTGAATTTTAATATTATGAAACGATTTTAAAAACTTAACCATGAAATTTCACAATAACACTTCATGGAATTCGTCGAAATGCTTATATGGGCTATCCGACATACTTGGACTGACTCGTCATATTGACTTTATATAAGATTTCGAAAATTTCTGTTATATCATCACACATTGGTACTTAGACCATTGTGTGTCGCTGTGGAATTTAACAGGCAGCTTGCCTAAAAGAGCCCAAGACCCCAGCTGTCGCCAAAGCTGCCTTTTGCAACGATCAGTGACGATTATTATATTTTAGACCGATTTTTAAAAACTACTTACAAATTTAAATAGACATGAAAAGCTGTCAGCGGCCTTGGTTGCTTAGTCATATATCATAGATCTAAGCAAAACATGGCACATTCCAAGACAGACAGTCCTTTTAAATTTTCTTTCTTCATGCAATGAGCCTAGCGATGGTCATAAAGTGGAGGCGGGTGCATATTTAAGTTAGTTAGGCCTAAAAATCGTGCCTACCTTTCAGTTTGAGCTACAGTTTGGTATAATCGTTCACGCGCCTCATCTGGAATCCGACGAATGTGGGTTCGAGTCTGTAGAAAGGACTCAATTTGTATAATAACCTCGTAAACATTGTACGCACAATTTTCTGTGTCACCAGATAATTAACATCAGCGCCGGTGCAAGATTGGGCAGTCGCAAAGAGAGAATTAGGCCTACCTCACATTCTAATCATTGTGGCAGAACATATAGCATGTTCCATCTCTTTGAAATTCAGTCACTTTCGGTTCAGAGGGGGTGCTGAATGAAAGCGTCTGTCTTACCTCCCGACATTTATCAAATATGGAATAATGTACTTCCAGAATGACTAAGGGTTGACTACATTGATATTTTTGATAAGTTCAATGAAGGTCATGCAGTGCGCACAGAACTAATTTAATCGATTTGACACAGCGCCCTAGTTACGTTCAACATTTTTATAAATAAATAATTTTTTTGTAAAGTAATTAATTCTATTGATTACAAACAAAGCCAATTTTGCTGAGACTCAGTCCTGATTGGTAAAGACCCGCTTTGAAATACAGAGTGGCTGGTTTGAGCCTTCCACGAGAAAGAAATTTATGGAAATGTGTAACTTTTGATGCAGTTGCTCAGAGCCGTCATCATTTTAATAAATGAATTTCGAAAGGTACCAGCAACGCCAATTCTGCGAGTGAAACAATCAGATACACAATTTGTACTTAAACTGATGCAATAATAGGCTGAAGAAGATTTTGGTCAGCGTACTCAGCAGCAGACTTTATCAAACAGACTACATGTATAGCCACCACTGAGCGTGTAACTGTAAATTGTAATCTGACGTTTATAAAGCGCCACTTTAAGAATAAACTCATCAGGAGGCTCTCGACCCGAACCATTGAGAACACTGTCAAATAATTAGTTTAACACGTAAATCTTTTATTATTACGATGTTGTATGCCTGATAAGTTTTTCTTGTGTTCTTAAATACTTGTACACCGATGTGCGATTAGTTCTTGGTTACTAAAAATATACTTACTTACTTACTTACTACCTTACTTACTACCTTACTTACTTAGTTATAATGATAGCAATGTACAAACTGTGGAAAGCAAAAGCAGGATCAGAAAAGACCAAAAATCCCCTTAATAGAGTAATTAGCTTTATGAAGCTGGTATTGTAATTGGACAATTTATCTACGCCAACCAAAATGATGTTAAATATAACTCAGAAAAGAGTTCTTTAGTAAGCAGTAAGCAGGCAATGTTCACATATCTATAAAAGTCACGAGTAGCAGGTCTCGCGCACCCGCTGATCCCAGCTAGACTTGACAGATGACACCGTGTTCAGTTCCTGGACCGAGCAGGGACGAACACGCAGAATGACGACGGGCTATAGTGTCGCTGTACACGATAGCACCACTGCCCAATGCGGCCCCTCGTAGGTGGTAGAATATCAGTCGAGGTCGATCTGTGACGGACGGCAATTCGAATGATTCTAGAACCCCTTTCTGGTACGATTTAAAGCCTCTCCTCGCCTTACAACGGCCTAGGTGAGTTTGTATGTGTGAGCCGCTACCGACCATCTAGAATCTGTCATTTCGTTGCGTAAAGAATCTTAACTATTCCAACGATAAGGGGTTTTAATCACGAGCAGGAAAACCGTCCGAAAACTCAAATCCACAATTAACTAGTACAGTAACTTCTAAACACTAAGTTGATCACAGCTTCAATCCGAACATAAAGAATTATTGAACAAATTCCGCTTTGAGACGAACTTCAATGCGAAATGACGGACGGCAAAAGCAAGGCCACATCATTGCCGGCAGAGATGCGTAGAATCATATAAGTTTTCAGTTACGAATAATTAACGTAAAATATCAGTCTAACTGAACTTGTTTATTAGCAAAGTTAATAAGCTTATCTTAGCTAAATCAAATAAACATTCTTATTCATGCTTCAAACATTTATATCATAATAGCAATGTGGGAAACAAAGGACACGCCCAGAAAGGACCATAATTATTCAATAATTGCGTATATAAACTGGTTCTTGAAGGCCCTGTTGTTCTTAACACATTCAAGTTATGCAGAATGCGAATATCAGGGGGTAAGTTCTTCCAAAGGAACGACCAGATTATTATTTTATTCAGAACAGCCTGGTGTTATTAGGGACAGAGCTACCATAATTATTGTCCCGTGATCTAGTATAATGACTATAACATTCGGAATATCACCGAAAGAAACCATTAAAAGCTGAAGGAAGGTGCTCGTGATAGATAAGGATCAGTATCGGTTTTTAAGTCGGAATAGGTTTTCAGTTTCTTACGCTTTTTTAGAGTCGGCTCGATTTTTGTTCTCGGTTTCTTTTAAAATAACCATACCGGTATCAGTTTTTCGTTTTTACCGATTCTTTGTGGTATAAGTTTATATACCGATTTCACTACTATATAGTGTACACTTTGAAATTGTGCGGAGTGCAGTGCTATTTTACCGAAACAAAATTGTTACAAATTAAAATTGTATTTTATATGTATGATATCAATTCTTAAGATGTATGTAGACTGGTTCTGTACGCGACGCCTCATAAACAACGAAGCAACTTATCTAAGTATCATCTTCTATCCTACAGTACAATACAGATGTTCATTATTTTCCCAAAAAATTCTTGGTTATTCGTCGTCCGAAAATTTTGCGATAGACTCACTATTTGTTCAATGTGTTGTTGATTGAGCGATGAATATCGAATCAGATTTCTCTGAATCGCGGGATATCGGTTCAATATCGGTTAAACCGACCCAGCACTAGTTGGTCCTGTACCGGTAAATACTCGGAAGTCTTGGAGTGGATGAACGACAGGATAAATACCAAAATAAAGTACAAATATGGAAACAAATCATTTGAACAAGTAATGAAAAGTGGTAAATAATAGCGTAGGCTTAAGCTAAATGCAAAGCGACACCTGCCAGATTATCGCTTCAATTTGCAGCGTTCTAAAACACGCAGTGTAGAAGATAATATGTAATTATACGAAATGACGAACGGCAAAAGCACGGCCACATCATGAGGCATGACTGAACATATTTATCACTAGTATAGGCATCTGCTCTGTTACAATGTGCAAATATCCTTTTCAATCGGCTCATTTAAACATCGAGACACTGGATGCCACAATACAGGGGGTTAATGTAAGCATAGACTTTAAATTATAGGAAAATGCGTATTTTTACATCTTATCAATGTAAAACCTGCAAAATGACTGAATTTTAAATTTCATACGCGTGAAAACTTCGGCGCATGTCCGTGGCCATATCGGTCTTTGGCTGTCTGTATGTCATTTTGATGGATTATATTGTCTCAACGTAAATTTGCTTGATAATTCACGCAGTTTTCACTGTTACCATTGCCGAGTCTGAATTATTATTTTTTTTGTATTTAACACGGTTTTACTGCATTTTGGACAGTTCCTGTTGCACTCTATCATGATCTTCTGTGACTAGAATGGTTTACATGCAGATGTGAGACAAGATTCCAGCTGGACAGTCAAGCGTCCGACCGATTTCAGACCTACGTACGCCGTCTATGCCCGTAAATCGTGAATTCGTTGGAGGAAGGGCTAAGAGGATCGTTGCAAATCCCTTCAGTTTGGTGTCACAAAAGCAAATTTGTCAGAGTCACAAGAGTTCAGAACTCATGAGCTGAGAGCTATTACAAATATGCCTACTTTTAAATTTGATCATATAATACCAGTTATTAGAACATTGGATTGGCTTCCTGTGGAGCCGAGAATTAATTTCAAAACTCTTGTACAGTGTAATTGCCTATTCGGTTCTGCATTCTGGTCAACCGCTGTACCTTCAGCATATGCTTATCACTCAGACTTATCATCACTCCACTAGGACCTCCGACTGTCTTTAACTTGCCATATCTCGAATGAACACTGCACTTGCGAGCAGATTGACTGATAGCTAGATAAATAGATAGACAGACAGATAGACAGACAGACAGATAGATAGATAGATAGATTGGTTGATTGATTGATTAATTGACTGATTGATTGCTCGGTTGATTTAGATTGAAAACGACACGGCTGATGAAGTCCGCGGCACACAGTTCCCCGTAGATGGAAGAAGACCGAATATTCCTCGATCTATCAGCTGTCTGGAAGACAGGGGTTCGGCGACAAAACAGCAAGGGATAAGAGAGCATGCGTGAAAGGAACATATGAGACAGAAGAGCATGGGACAAAACAGCATTTGACAAAACAGCATATGACACAGACTTATATGCGTGTGAACCGAGGTCATGTAAAAATTAACAAAAAACATTTTTAAAAATAAACTATATTTGTGACTGCAATTAAATTTATTAAGAAATATGTTGGCAAACATTTGTTTAGATTCAGTCCGGATTGGTTAAGGCCCGCTTTGAAACAGAGAGTGTGCTGGTTTGAGCCTTCCATTAGAGTTAGCCACCATATAGAAATTTATTACTCGAATGCAGCTGTTTACAGCTATCATCATTTTAATAAATGAATTTCGAAAGGTATCAGCAACGCCATTTCTGCTAGTGAAACTATGAGATTCACATTTTAGCAAAGGCGCTTTCAACATTGGTGTATTCTGTGTAAACATCGAGTGACTCCAAAGTACAGTTGGCCCCAATCACGATCTTCAATATTCCAGTCGCCAAAGTATGGGCGGGCCGATAGGAAAAAATTGTAAAAATTCTCCACGTTTTTCTATAGCGACCTTATGGCCTCCTTCACCACCGCTATACGCCGTTTAATGTCCCCGCGCACGGATCGTGCTAGCCCGAGATTCAAATCTCTGAAATAAGCCACGACCGGGACGCGAACCGACATTCTCACCCGTACGAGCTTACCGATGTAGCTACATGGCCAGCTTACACCTAGCACAGCTTACACCGAGATATTAAAAGCCATAAAGCGCCTCTGAATTTTAGACTTAAACTGATACAACGATATGATGAAAAAGATGACCAGTAGTCCATTTTTGTCATTCATGCTCCATTAGGCTATAGCAAACGGAACTCCATGTATAGCCGCACTGCGCGTGAGTAAATTAACATGAGTCATATGCCAACAGACATATGTCTATAGGTCAACCTCTCTGCATTTACGCTGTAATATCGTTGGATGTTTGGCTAGGCAGTCAACTAGTAGACTTCGCTCCACTATAATTGTTCATGATACTGATTCGCTTAATTTGTGTTATCTGTAAACTACACACCACTCTGACCAGCATTCAGCATTTTTGCTTAGCCTGCCAACGCCTACTTCTTACGTTTCGTGTGTGTAATCCGGTTCATTTAGCGGCTGCCTAACAAGCGATAGATAGTGTGTCAGGATGTGAACAGTATGAATAGCGGATATTGTTTGAATGCTGGTACCGTCGAATGTTGAATGCTGGTTCTTGTGAACACACCCATAATTTTACGAGGAGGTTAATAACAACTGGTTTTAAAAAAATAAGTAATGGGTGTAACACAGTTGACAAGTTCTTTTAACTTCAAAACCCTTGCTATGTACTGAATTGCAGTGCAGTGAAATGTTTGTTATGTTATGCCACGTTATCTTATGTTATGCTATGCCTCTTGCTTTGTCCCGTTTGTTCTCTACATCTTCACTATATCTTTTTTTTTAAAAGCGAGTTTTGAGATGTTGTATGCTTTCATCTCTATTAAAATATTCAATTAAGTTTTTGCCTTCACATCGATCCAGCTGCGGTATTTCTGCTTGCCATGTATGACTGGAAAAAATTCTGCAAAATGAAAACAGGCGCAAAGAAAAAGACTTCTCCTTGTACCTGTTAAAAGTGCAACCACTGACGTCCCTTCCAACCACTGGTAGGAACTACTGATGGTAATGTCCGCAACGTAATTCTTCGCTTCAAATATCTTAAAGGAGTATTGTGTTATTTAACGCCAACCATTAAGAAAATGGGTAAGAAACGTTTTATAACAGATACATTTCTCCAGCTGAGCTTGCAAGTTGCGGAACCGAATGTGATGCACTATGATAACATTATAAGGTAAAACTGGCATATGTACTAACATAGTAACATGGTAATTATTTCCATCCAACTTCAAAATAAAATTATTGATAAGTTTTAGAGGAATAGAGATATCAGGGTTTACCGATTTAGCCTTAGAACTGTTAAATCGTATCAGCTGTGGTTAATTACTGGTTGCCTGTATACCTTTCATTTAGCAGTAGACCTACTTCTATTTTTATGTTATCTGTAAATAGGTCTATTACTTCTTTGCATGGTAAGAACATTACCTTTACGATGGACTGTTTGGACGGTAAGACAACAATGTGCCATCCACTTGCGGCGCGTCACCTGCCGTTACTTATTCTCGATGCACCGTGGCCCAGAGACTTTGAACATGCCTTCTACTATTAGCTCTGGAGGGGAATCCTTTCATTTTGCTCTGCATGTGTGAGTTGGGTCACGAATACTGACTTTTCTAGTTATCTGAGCATTGCTTGGTAACTGACGACATTTCTATTCTTAATTAATTACATTAATATCATGTAGGGTAGCGCAGAGAGCGCCTCTGCTTAGTTTCTCTCAAAGCGCCGCTATATAATTTCTAACTACAATTACAATTATGCATTAATGTGTATTTCCATTCTAGACTCCAACGGAGCCTGTACACTCTTGCGTATTAATGCGTTTCTGTGATGAACTCTGACCGAACTTGGATACCCTTTATGTTTATGTATGTTTTCATGTTGAACGTCACAACCCGTGTATACATGCCGTTTGCATTTGATTATTTCTTCCTGTGCTAGACTCCCACCACTCTGTACATTTTGTTATTTTGCTTCCTGCAAAAGTGTGAGACGAGAATGATCAAAGTTTAGATCCCCAGTTACCTGCTAAGTGATGACATTTCGGCATATCCTAAGTAATTAAGTTAGGTAAAGTAAGATTATATTTAATTGCCAGTGTTATTTAAAGAAATGCATTTTTAACTCTCGTGGTGGTAATGATATTGATGAAGAATATATTTAGAGTATTATGGTGGTGGTGGTGGTGATGATGATGATGATGGTGATGACGATGTTGACGATAATGATGATGATGTCGATTTGAAATATGACGATGGAGATTGAGATGCAAGACAGTTTCTCATTGGTCGCCTAGTGACACCAAGTGTACGGGTTGGAGTCTCGCTTGAGACAGTAATTGTAGTGCCAGGACCTGAATCAGTTCTTCATGCACGATGGATTAGCGGCGTCGATTGATTGATGCCTTGTCATCATGAACTGACGCTATACAAATATAAGAAATAAATAGATTACATAAACTGGTCTGAGAATAACAGTGATGATAGGATTTCGTCAGATTGGTCATTATAATTCTATAGAATTCTATAGAATAGATTTCAAGGTTATGAAATTCAAGTTTTTAAATTTTAAACCACTTGGATGGAATTCATAAAAGAGAAATTCCGACTTTGGCGCTCACAACGCCTCATAGGTAGACAAAAGGCGTTTTATAAATGTCCATATGCATATTTGGCGGGTTGGCGCTGAATATAGGACGTTTAATGAACTTAAGCAACGCCGATCTCGGTTAGAACATGGATGGGTAACCTGCATGGAGTATTAGAACATACAATCAACTCAACTCACCAACCGGACTGTAAGTTGTGATGTTTCTCTAAGTTCACATTAGAAACGACCAGTGCATAATTACAATGCCGCTATATTGGTTATCAAAGCAGAATAGATTAGACCAAATTGCACTGGTCTGTTAGACAAGGCAGGCAAGACTAAATCACATCACAGTTTTGTCAATGTCACTATGATGGTTCTGAAAAGTAGCCTACGTTTACCTAGATACTGTAACTAGTTCAAGTCCGAAGTCCTTGTAATGCTACTCTTGTCAGTAAGCTGGTGCACTGCTCTTTTCTTTTAGGTAGAGCTTTATAAATTTCTAGTTTATGATTGTGATAACGAGCCCAACAAGTCTGCCAGGATCTTTTGTATATGAGAAACTTGAGCATTGAGCCACACCACTAAGTTAACCAAAAAAGTCGTAACTCGTAAATTTTTCCTTAAGCCGCTGGGGTGAATAACAATGAGGGATCTAGAAGTAGGGAAGGGTAAATTTTTACCGTAGTCCATGTAAAATTAACATTAAAACCGTTTACTGGTTCATCAACAAAAGGAAAACAAAGGCATAATGCAAGAATTATATTAGTTACAAAAGTTTTCTATCTGCTGGTGTCAAAAGGACAACCCTATCCCAAAATAATGTAGCGCTGAGTTGGCACCATATGGTCCCATATTCAATAGGCGCTATGCAAATGTTCGATTACAATTACACCTGAAATAGACAGCGGTAAACTACCACTCTCCGAAGTTATCATCTAGTATTTATATTCGATATATTTGTAATTTTATAAACATCAGTTAAGGACAAGTGTTGAATGAGACACATGATTTTTAGAATCTATGCACTTTAACTGCAAATATTACTACTTCTTATACTTTTAAATACAAAATGAATAGTAGTGAAGCAACTTGAATATAGGTTAAAAACTTTCTTGTCCACATAAAATATTTCATTAGTTAGCACGTAATAAATACTTTTTGATGTAATAAATACTTTTGCAGCTCCAGAAAATGACAGCTAGTTTTTTATAATTTCTAAGCTAGTTATTAAACTTGTTTTATACCTAATTTAATGAAATACATTGACCAGCTTGAAACTCGCTATGGTATGCTTTTAGTAAAAAGAAGAACAAACTAAATGAGGAATACTGAAAAACCTGAAGTCTTGAAGTATAGTTTGCTCGTTTGCGAGAACCAGTTTAAAATAAATCTTGACTATCGAACAGCATATTGATAAATTATGACATCCATATATTTCTCAGTCAGTTTCACATGAGCAGTGTTAAGGCTATGAGGTGATTATTATTAAAAATTGAATATTGGTATATCGGACTCATCAACATGCCGACCTATTTCAATTTAAATTTTAACCGAAGGAATTAAAGACAAATTTAAAGACAAATTTAAGGTAGGACATAAACTTGGAAATTATTCAGTCTATACTAAGTTCACAAAATTTTTTTCATCATTCAGACATCACACTTGACTGGCCAGTCTTTATTTCCATTTAATTATTTCTAACTTGACTGACCAAATGGTTTCAGTTTTGCTATTAAATTTGCCAACAGCTTTTGGTTACTTTACTGTGACGACTAACATTGCTAAGAACATATATTATTGTGACAAAAGAGAGGAAACTGTTTTGGAACTAATCTGACAAAAAGAGAACTAAGCCTAGTTTAAGCTAATGTTTCTTCAAAGAGGGATTAAAACCTTCCGTTGACTAACAAAACATGATGAAGTTTAGCACATACACTTGGTACTCGTAGACAAACCATCTTATGCAATAACATAAATTAAGTGAATAAGTAAGTAAACGTGTAAGTAATTTATTCGCCACATTCAGTAGACATAGTAGACATAAGTAAGTAAAACATATTCTCAGATTCAGTAGCAGGGTGCCAACGAAGGCCCGCACGAGTCTTCGTGCCGGCCGCCCTGTAGTAATCATAGTAATGTAGTGAAGTAATGTAGCAAACATAATAATGAATTGAAATAGATGCATTTGGGCGTGAAAAGGCATACAGGTTTATATAATTATATATATTCAAGAATATCACGATGACGCAAATAATAGGTTGGATTCTACTTCCAACTGCACAATACATATTCTAACTTCTAAGCCACTGGAACAAGTTTCATTTCCGTTGCCTTTAACGAATACCACATGCCAGGCCAACAATTCCACTGAATTCCATCTGCATAACTTGTATATCCTGAATAATTTCCGTGGTGATATATGCCATTAAGACTAGAGTATTGGCAGCTCTTATACCACCACGCTCCGCGATAAGACTCGGCACAGTTAAAGTTTATCGTCGCCTTATCGTTGTCTATATCTTTGGTGGAGAATTGTTGGCGGTTGTGTTGAGTTAGGCAGTCACCTGCAACGATTATCATGAAAACTCTTCATTACTGCACTTTCACCAACAAGTATTTTTGCATACAACGAAGAACACTTTGGCTAATACATTGAACTGTAATGCTTTAATAAAGATGCCGCTGAAATTTCTGATTGTAAGCCTCAATAATGCACTTTGGATAAAACATACTCACATGTCGCACCTGTCAAAATTCGTTTTAGTGTTATATATGAACCTCTTAGAGAGGTTTCTGAATAGCGCCGTATGATTGTTTCGTACGTGCATGCTTTATATGCATGTATGTTTGTGTGCATGTAGGTATGCATGTATGTATGCAGGTATGTGTGTATTTTGAGCATTAACAAATCATCTATAAGGATATCTCAAAGGTAAGGCAATCTGACACAGCCAAACGCGTACGACCTAAAATAGGTTAAATTGTTTCTTTCACTGTTTATGGTGAAACATTTGATTGGATTTAAACAGAGATTGTTCTGGAAAAACGGTTAAAAGCACAGGGAAACACGCACGATGTGCTCGTCTCATTCGACAAGAGCTCGGAACCACAGATCATCACCAGTTGAGTAAAGCAATTGAATCGTCAATCCGTCTGCTTAAGACAGGAACTCAAAGCACACTGATGTACTTTGAGGCTGCACCGACTATCGATGCCCTCCCCGTCACGAAGTTCTTGAAAACAATCCTATACTCGCCTCCAGTGCAGAGTTTGTCAAATATAGTAAAATTTATGACAAATTAAAAGTGAACTCTAATACTTGTCAGGCCGCAATGATAGAGTTACAGTAGTCCAAGCGCATCAGTATCAAGGGGCTTATCCTTCGCTGCAACATGAGAGGAAATATTTTGTCGGATGGCTATAATCTGAACGCAGTAGATACAAGCAGGACATGCAGAGTGAGTTGACTCGGTTGCTCATTGAGAGTTCTTATCCTGGGACACTACAATATCCGGTGCAATATTTTCTGCCTGCTGTAGTCTTCATGTCCATCCTTGTTCGTGTCTGCGTGTGCTCAGCAATTGAACTGCGACGTCGCATTGATTGAAAACATGTGCATATTTTTCCGATTCTCTGATTTGTGCTTCATTAAGGATGCTGAATGACAACATCAAATGTTTATGATCATCGACTGGGACCAGAGCATATCAGAATGCGTCGCTTCCGGATATCCTCATGCCGCCAGGTATATGCAAGCCAGTCATTTGAAGGGCAAGCCGTATGGTCCCTGAAGGACTAAAACCTTTCGGTATTAGACGTTGGATGCCACTCTGAAAACCGTGACTCCAATGGAGTATAATGTAATGTAATGAAGACAAATTACATAGCGCCAAGACTTAAATAACAGATAAAATTTCATGCGAAATAGATACCGGAAGACAGCCATTGCCTCACAGAGTCAGTGAGTTTCCTGTCTATGATGGCAAGTAATTGTGAAACCACCAGTGTCAAAACGATGAAAAAATCCAACTTGTATAGAAGTAGACAGAATCAAAATGGTGTTCGGGCTTTGGTAATAGAAGGTGCCAAAATACTGCCCACATCCATAGAAAGTCGTAAATTTTCCGGTACTTAGGCTACCCTCTGCCTGTCGACACAACTTGCAGACTTTTCCATTTGATGAACTAAATGAGCGACATTTAACTTCTATTCCTTTCACAACTGGCTTCGGTAAGAAAGAAACAAATCTTATTTTGGATAAGCTAAAACGTCATTTAAGTATTACCGGCATTTCCAAAATACCCGCTGACAGCAATTCTGTAATTATCGGCGGATGAACTGATGGAAAATCTGGCATATTCCGCATAACGCTTCCTTCCTTCAAAGTCTTCCAAATCAACACGAAGTTTGTAGCTCCGTTTCGACGTCAAAAGGTAAAGCATCTCGTTACCTACGGAAACATATTCGTAGCATATGGCCAACAAAAATGAAAAATTCTTGCAATAAATTATTATCAAATAGATGATGGTCTTAACATGCAAAAAACTGTAAGCTGTGTTTTAAGTCGCACATTGTGTTAGCCAACGCTTCATTTTTCTAGAAGATTTGCAGATTCTATTACAAGTACCCAATTTCAAAAGCACTTTGCATCATATATTCAATATCAAATTAGTACTTTCTACTATTACAATATTTCAATGATTGTCGATTAGTAAATGACAATGACAGCGTTCGATTAGTAAGTGTAAAAAGGTCTCTAAAAAGAGCGCAGATATGAAAATTATTATTTCAGGATAATGAATTTAACAAGTATCAAAAAGAAACCTTTTCAAGTGTTATGAACTCTATCTATTCAGTATTAGCCTATCTTATAAAACGCCGTTATCTCAATGCACAAGGCATTAATTGATGGACACTTCAAGTGAAACCGTAGTCCAAAATCATTATTCGTTGGAGAATTTCAGTAGAAATTCAACAGAACACAAGTTCAGCTAGATTGAATAAGCAAGCTGCAACATAAGAACCTTAAGTATAGACCTATATAACATTAGAGAACTAAATCAACGCCCTCGGTAGTGAGTTCCAAATTTTTAACGCCCGAGAGCCCCATACTGTTATAGTGCAAGACACAAGAGGAATCACATTCCGGAGGATATGTTTTCTTTTTAGATAGAATTGTGCATTTTTACATAAAGGCATAACATTTTTCAGCAACCAATTCTCTACAGTAAAGTTAAGAGCAATATTTCCTTATGAGTGACCTTTGAATCTCAAATTGTTCTAAAATACTGAAAAAGGGAATTTCTTCCTCAATAGGGTCTCATTTCTTAAATAAAGAAAGAAAGATAATTCAATATGACCATGATTTGTGGCTAAACATTCCCATGGGGGGTCGCCACACTTCTGCAAAAGAGTAATTGTATGATAGAATGTTGAGCCTTTGTAACAGCAGTTGTTTCTCAAAATCGTACTAAAATACTATTATGATGAATTCGATGCTTAACTAAGCTGATGAATGACTCTGATTAGACGCAATTGTTGAAAGCAGGATCTAAAGAGAGAGTTGGCACGGTCGACCATTCATAGATCTTTATTAAGGAGTTCGCCAAGGTCCCGAACGACGTATAGTGGTTTCCGTCCCCGCAATTCCGCCGCTACCGTCCCTCTGTCTATCTTTGCTCGTGCCTGTTGAGTGTCCAACCACATGAAATGCGTTTTTGACTGAATCAGCCGATGACAACCAAACCCAATTTCCTCCATCATGTCTGCCCATCAATAGAAGACTTTTCTGCCCATTCCAATGGCCGACTGACAATTTCGTAGGAAGTACTGAGACGAGTCAGCAAGATGTTGTGGTCCACTGTGTCAAAATGTGGATACCCGTGTGTGGCTGCCCCCTTTGTATCTTCAAGATGAAGGGCTAGTTACGCACTGCGACTCAATCAACTATACCTGCAGATTGCAGGCTGCGAGAAGGTATAAAATGAGTGGATAGCGCCTGAAGATTGTTAAGAGTGCTTGTGCTAGGGACTTAACACATCAAACAGACCTGTTCCAATCTTGCCCGGAATTCTACAGGAGTCAAACGCAACTGATCGAGTAGAATTATAGAGTTTGTACCGGGATATGCTCGCAGAACTATGCGAACCAGAGAATTTTGGATGCACTGAAGCAAGTTAGGTTCAAGATCCGAGATACCTACAAAATCCCATTTGGCATGTCCATGTTCACAAACGGCCTGTGGTTTTCCAATATCGACGCACGAGAAGACGTTTTTCACTGTACATGCAAGACCTGTTTTACTGGAGTCGCCTACACGATAGACTGGTAAGAACTGAATTTAGAAAAGGAAATAATGTGTTTTTCATCTTTGTAAGAAAGAGACACTCATTACTCTTAGAAATGACTTGATATTGGAGATAGGCTTAATATTTATGAGGTTAATAGAGTCCAGGTGCAGGTCATCGAAATTACCAGTTTTCCAAGAAATTGATTGAAATTCCTACAAGCCATATATCCTGTTCTAGAATATGCTTCATAAAAATTGTCATATTTCTGAGCTGCTTGAAAAGGGAGTGATGATAAGTATTCAAGCAAGTTGGGCTGCTTTACAATTTGATCAGGAAAAAAAGAAAATTACCCGCATCAACCACGAAAACTGCTCTCTTCATCTTATTTCTAGATGATTCCAAGTCACTTCTTATGCTATATCATTATGGATTGGATGTTATTAGGAAAAGCTGATTATATCCAGAACAAACAGCCGTGATTATACGTGATCAACCACATTAAAAATTATGAAAGAAATCAAGTGGAATTAGTCTAAAACTTATTGAGATGTTCACTTTCGTGATATTCTTAGTGGGTTTCACACTAAAATGACACTCTTGTCAGACAACAAAGAAGCAAAAATTGCATCATCAGAAATAGCCTTTACATCTATCAGACCATGTCAGTTTCTCAGTATTTTTCTTGTTTGACAAAAAGTACATTTCTCCCAATTTGAATCTTTCTTGTTTGACAAAAAGTACATTTCTCCCAATTTGAATCTGACCTTGTTCGTCTAAAACAATATATCACTTACCACTAACTTAAAACTTCTCTTTATAGGTTTATCCCGTACAGTCGGTTTTCAATTGACAAACACTTCATACAGTTCTAGTAATTCCAGTTCTAGTTTTTTAACCTGAAGTCTGCAGTCCTATTAAGCACAACCTTGTTACAACTTACATATTGCATACGCTGTTATAAAGACGCCAAAATGAATCGCCTATACCTTTAATCACACCACTGCTCTTTCTTAATAGTGTTTTGACCTACAATGGGATATTTAAGCCACATGGTCATATAAGTTATTTTCCTTCCTTTAAGGAGTGAGACCCCATGTAGGCAGCGAATTCCTTATTTGAGTATTTTAGCAAAATTTTGAGATTCAACTGTCGCTATACTGTATAAAAATGGAATTTGCGTATGCGAAAAATATTTATACATATCCCCTCTGGACAATCAATGCTTACACTGGTCAACATAGAAATCGTTACTGACTGGAAAAGGCCCTAATGTGTAGCATCTTGGTGTGCTGAACACGAATATAACCATAAAATTTTTTTATTGGCTCTCGTTTTGAAAATATTTCATATAGTTCATTTTTTATGTTTCACCATGTAAATTTATGCAGTAGAACTGCGACAATATCCTAAATAAGTCTAGAATGATGTAATATTCCACCTCATTGCATAATCCCATCATGGACACATCATGCACAGTTGATTACGTCATTTTCTGATGCAATGTAAAACTACAGCCAGTCGGCTGCTGACGTAAGATGACGTCAGCAGTGTACTATATAAAGCGAGTCGGAACGGTTGAGCATTTACAATATTACAGACTTTGTGCGAGACAGTTTAAGTTATTGTTTTATAAAACTATTATTACTTTATCCATTTAGATACAATACAGAACAGTAATGCCTCGGAAGTGCGTAAATACTGTGGACAACTTTTGCTACATTTGTGGGGAAGTGACATTTGCCAACCAGAAGAAAAGTATCACTTATCAAGTCAAGAAGGCATATCATGCTTACTTCGAATGCAAGGTTGGTGACCAAGACAAGCCATGGGCCCCGCATATATGCTGTGCTACATGTACAACACAGCTTTCACAGTGGTTGAATGGCAAAAGACCATCAATGCCGTTTGCAGTTCCCATGGTGTGGAGAGAGCAAAGCAACCACGTAGATGACTGTTACTTCTGCTTGGTTCCTCCTCTTTCCGGTGGAATAACGAAGCAAAAGAAGTCGACAATAGTCTACCCAAACATTCCGTCAGCATTGAGACCAGTTCCACATGATGATGGACTTCCTATTCCAGAACCTCCAGCAGAATATATTTTCCTTGATTCATCTGATGAGGACAAGGGTGAGCCAACATGTTCTTCTCCTGGTCCGTCAGCGTGCAGTGATCCCGATTTTCACTGTGGTGCATCATCAACCCCACACAGAATAACACAGGAAGAACTAAATGACCTTGTTCGTGATTTGGACTTATCCAAAAACAAGGCAGAATTGCTAGGATCAAGACTCCAACAATGGAATCTTCTAGAAGAAGATGTCACAATTACTTCATATAGAAAGCGCCATCAGCAGTTGGAACCTTTCTTTATGAAGGAAGGTAATCTGGTATTCTGTTCCAATATTGACGACCTCATGAATGCCTTACAGATCACTCATGACCCACAAGAATGGAGACTCTTTGTAGACTCTTCAACACTGAGTCTTAAGGCTGTGCTTTTGCACAATGGAAACCGTCTTCCATCTATTCCATTAGCGCATGCTGTCCACATGAAAGAGACATACGATAACCTAAAACAGCTACTGCATTCCATTGACTATAACAGGTACAAATGGCACCTGTGTGGTGATTTGAAGGTAGTTGCCATTTTAATGGGACTGCAGCAAGGATATACAAAATATATGTGTTTCTTGTGTGAGTGGGATAGCCGAGCAAGAGAGTTGCACTACGTGCGGAAGGAATGGACTCCCAGACAAAACATGGCAGTTCGACAGAAGAATATCCAGCACCCAGCTCTGGTCGAGGCTCACAAAATCCTACTACCACCCCTTCACATCAAACTAGGTTTGGTGAAGAACTTCGTGAAAGCCATGGACCGCACTTCGCCAGCTTTCCGATACCTGCATGAAAAATTCCCTCGACTCAGCGAAGCAAAGATTAAAGAGGGAGTTTTTGTGGGTCCTCAGATTAGAGAACTCTTCAAAGATGACCGCTTCAACAACTTGCTGGAGGGTGATGCGAAACAAGCATGGAATGCTTTTCGTCTAGTGTCTACAGACTTTCTGGGGAATGTTAGGGCAGAAAACTACAAGGAACTAGTAGAAGACATGCTCAAGCAGTACCAGAAATTTCGCTGCAATATGTCTCTGAAGATGCATTTCCTTCATTCCCATCTGGATTTCTTCCCTGACAACTGTGGTATGGTTAGTGACGAACATGGCGAACGTTTTCATCAAGATATCGCAACAATGGAGCAAAGGTACCAGGGAAAATGGTCCACTACAATGTTGGCTGACTACTGCTGGACACTCCGCAGAGATGCTCCCGAACAGCTGTACAAGAGACAGGCAAAAAAATCTAAGAACTAGTCTATGACCTGGTTTTTACAAATATTAACTGTAAGTGTATCACTATTGGCATGCATTGTGCGATATAAAATTACTTCATTTCAGATTACAAAAAAACTAGAGCCAATTCGGCATTTTCACTGTCATATTCGTGTTCAGCACATACAAATTGATAAGAACTGACTAATTTCATTTCAGTAACATGACTTTTGTAAAAATTTGTTGTCCAGTGATTATCGTTCGAGTGCGATATTTATTTCTATAAAGCGTGAGAAACGATCAGAATTAGATCGCCTTGTTTAAATTTAACGGCTTGCAACCTCTATGATAGAATTTAAATTGAATTCTGATGCTCCACAGACGTTAGCCGATTAATTGGAGCAGTCGCCTAGTGCGAGTTCGAGCTCCACTGAACCGGTTACTACTGTATGTATGGATGTTGTGTCAATGGATATTGGCACTTAATGAATAGAGTGATAAAATAAATACCGAAGTACTATGCTGGCGCGTCTTTGTTATAGTTTGGACGAGAGAATTTTGAACCATTTTTAGGTTCTGCGAGTCTTTCTAAGTGGTACAAAAAGGAAAAGATTTACAGAAATCGAATCGGCTAAAATCAAAGGCATTCGCTGTGAACCCTAGTCAATTTGAGGAATGTGAAAGATCTGAAACTTAAACAAAGTTCGTGTAGAAGTGAATTGATGAATACGCAGTGATTGCCCACAATGAATGTTTAAAACTGAAAAACAATGTTTGCGACTGAATGTTTAAAAATTAAAAATATTTTTTCGGGATTTCTGGCAGACCAGATTAACAATTTTGTATAAGGTAATACATGATCACAAAAATGCAGTTCCATATCTTTTATTCAATGCCTCCCCTCAGCCGCAGGGTACTATTAGATCTCTATTAATGACTTTCTTGATGCTCAATGTAGAATTTTTATTTTTCACTTGAAAAGCAACCGTCATTTAACTTCATACCTTAAACACGGCCGCTACAGAAGTTACTTTACAGACATGTTACAAACTTATTGAAAATAAAATACTGAAATGTTTGAGTTAGATACAAGAAGGTTAAATGTATGACACTTTCAAAAGCTTTACCAAGCCAGAATTCTCCATTCGGATTTCCAAATCCATCTTTGTAATCGCTCCAGTCTCTGTAAAAATCCACACTGCCATCTTTGCGTCTCTGAAATATCTGTAAACAGTAGGCTACAATGCATATCGTGGAATATTATTACTTTGAAATGCTATCGATTGTTACCAACCGTTTGACATTCTAAGGAAGTGAGACACTATGACAGTTGTCTTTGAGTTTGGCCATGAGGGATCGTTCTAAATGCAATGTGATAAATAAACATTTTAAGACAGAAAATAGTTCTTTGCCATTTTATAGTAACGACTCAACAATGAGTCAATTCAGCTAATCAGAGTGGACATTTTTAGTGGCAAAATATTTGCTTATACCAGTGCAAAGCCTGTATAAAGAAAATGGGTTAAACGGTAGGGTACAGAGACTAATGGCCGCGAAACAAATAAGACGACAGAAATCGATCATACGAAACATCGCCAGAGCCAGTGCAGTTACCATATTTTTATGGTATATAAAATGACTATCACCAAAATGACTTACACAAAATTTTAACAAAAATCTCTCATAAGATACAATTTACAGTTTGTATGGGCACTGTCAAAGACCTGGTTATCAGATGTTACCGTTTCCACTTCTTGCACAAAATAACAGCCACTCCGAGGGGACTTGTCTGAATACACATTTCCTCTACAGCTGCCAAAAGCAAAAACTGGTACGGAAATCGGCTTCAGTTTCACCCGCCAACTGACCAAGAATTTAAAAGTTCCGCAACTACCAATTCAACAATCTCCGGTTCACCGGAGGAAACAATGACTAGAGAGATTAAAATCTTCTCTGCTTCTCCAACTTCTACTTTATGGTCACGCCCCTCCACTCCATTAACCAGAAACTTTCTTCGAATTCCAACATTCTTCGAATTTCCCGAGTTCTATTTCAACTTCCACATTGATCCATCACACAGCTACTGTACTGTCATAGCGCTATATACCAAGTCAACCTGTTACTCGCTCGCAGTACCAAACCACACATCCATCATTCCAGCTAAGGTAAGGCTGACCGGGTAAAGGACTTACCATGGCATCATATGGCACAATAACACTGTCCAGGAGTAGACGGTAGTAGTGGCTCGATATTTAGCAATGTCCAAACACACATGACTACGGCTGACACGCGTAGAATGCCCGAGTTGACTAATATTAGTCAGACTCATGGATCATATTAGTCGACTGCTTTCAGAGAAACCACAGCACATTGGAAAGTTCGCTTTAAAGAAGGGATATCGACGTAAAGTGACTGAAAAAGGAGACTATTTGAGCAAAAATTACAGAGTATCTGTTGCCTACATGCAAATCAAACTTAAGAAAGTCCTCCTACAACGAAGTGTGTCCATTTAACTTTTCAGGCTGAAACTCGTTTCATTTTTACATTCAACTATTGATATAAAATTATCTGCGCTTATATATTTTAAGGGGCTATCACATCAGGACCATCAATGAGTAGCTTTCTCTCATCATAAATTCGCCAAGTAGTAATGTGAAATGATTTTCCGCTTTACGTTTTACCAAAAAGGTAAAATATGGTAGAATGGTAGTAATATTTACATGCTTCAAGTTGTCTTTCTTTCCACTTAATACTTATCAAACTGATTATTGTTACTGTCATAGACCTCCTTCACCTGTCTCTACCTTCTTCAAGTTAGCAACTCTGCCTGAAATTAACAATCCCAGTGTGTGCTCTGGACCCGATTTCAGCTGTTCTTTCAGCTATGGAATGTTTTGACGCTTTGGACGATGTCATTCTTTCTGTTGTAAATCTCTACCGCACTGATGGTTGATTTCCGTCTTGCAATAATTATTCGACCATGTTGTGGTGGTGTGTCAAACCTTTTGGACGAAGGGCCACATTATCATTTTTACGGAGGAGAAATAATTTTGTCATTATTAAGATCCTTATAAAAAATTAACGCGCACTTACATATCTAATGTAATAACACAGTAATTACATGTACAATACTAGTTATATAAATACCACATGTTCAACACTTCAATGGATACCGAAGGTGATGAGGAGATAACTGGCATTGCCTTTGCTTACGAAATTAGTCTACTTCTGTACTTCTGCTACAACAGCGAGTTGTAGCTATTCATAGCAAAGAACTAAATGTATGTCTATTTGTTAGCAATGACATTTAATTTGTCTTAATATTTTTTATTCTAGAGAAAATCTGCCCTCTATGTACTGATGTATTGCCAAATAGTGCAATAAACTTAGGCCTAAGTACGTGGTTTGATAGAATTGGAAACGTTTATGGGAAAATATCTTTTCCACAAAATGTCAAAAGATCATGTATTTGGAACGTTTTCTTTATCTCACTTTTATTCTGAACCCGAATAAGTTCCAGTTGAAATGTTTTTGAAATTTATCTTGAAGCAGCATCATACCACTGTTGTCCTTTTGGAGTGTGTAAATGTCTGTTTAAATTCAGCCATAAGATTAGCAAGTAATTGAGAGTACTTATCATTATTCACCTTTTCAGCAGGCCCAGTAAAAAATGTTTAACATGAACAACTTTCTTTTGACTCATATGTTTCCTATTATTTTGCAACTTTTGCTCAAATGCAGCAATTAGTTTTATTTATTCATTTTCCTTTCTTTTTGCTACCAAACCTAACATTTCCTTGAAGTTTCATATTCATATCGGTTAGACATTTGGTTATCTCAATGAAAACTGCCAAGTTGTTTAACCACTGGGACTATTAGTAGACTTCATTTTAAAAACTTTCAGTTTACAAAGACTCGGCAGGGCGGATTGTGGCCCGTTGGTTATATGTTGGACAAGCTTTGCTTTAATCTATTCCTATCTCAGAAATCCATTGCTACAGCTTGATTTTGTTTCGATTAGAAACGAGTATCGACTGATACTTCGTGCGTTACGATAACGGCGCAATAGAAATACGGCGCTATATAAGGATATGTCCACTTCGAGCATGACTACTGTGATTCCATTTTCCTTAACCTTGAAGCCACTCAAATTAAGCTTCTTCAACTCATTCAAAATTCCTTTGTCTGAGCTATGACCAGGACGTCCAAGCGTCACTCTCATTCCGCCAGTTAAATCACTCGATTAACTTAAAATCCTCGAAAGCATTCATTTCAAAGTTCTTTCTCTAACTTATAACTCTCTGTAATATTCCCAACCTACTTATCTTCGCAAACTCTTTATCATCCAATCACTCCGCTCTTCCCGTTCATCTTCTTAATTCACTCTTGCCCGTCTCTTTATAACAACTCCTCTTAAATTTTCTAACCGATTCGTTTATCACGCTGCACCTCGTCTCTGGAACGAACTCCCTCCGAAGTTTCGAAAATTCTCCATTTCTCTATCTCTTCTGTCGTTCACCCACCATCATCTTTCTCAAGCTTTCCTATCTATTCCTATCTTCTTAGGTATTCCATTCAAAACTAAAGTGTCACCTTTTCAAGAAATCTTACTTTGATCTATCCAATCCGCCGCCTTCTCATGTATCTCAACATAAACACAACCCATCGTAGCAACTCCTCTGTCCCTTCTGACAATCGGAGTTTGCTTTTCTGATGCCACCTTTCGACAACCCCACTGACTTGATGCAGCGCTTGTAGATAAACATGTTCCACGAACTGTGTTTTAGAGTAGCGCTTTATAAATTCTCGAGATTACGGTAACGGTTATGAATATTTTACTGTAACTTATAAATGGCGAAACAGCTGTGGGAGTGGAAACCAAGGCATTACATCTGTTAAATAATTTTTTATTCATTTTTACAATATTATAACATTCCGATCGGTAAAATATCTGGATTTTCTAAGCCAAAATATTTCACCGGTAGATTTAAGTCACTAGATATAATGCAGTGCAATCTTAAATTCTGTTAGTGAAAGACATACCAAGCTCGTGCCATAGGGAGTATTCATGTCACAAAACGCATCAGTACAAATTCGATGGCGTTGATGTCTAACGCACACTTCGTAGACGCCGCTTGCATTTTGGCCACTGGCTCTTATGTCAGAACAATCCCTCACTGACGATGCAGAATCATAGTCGTCTAAAATATCAATATTTTCAGTCGTTCTTGATATTTACTTACAGTGCACAGAAACCAGAATCCCTGACACCCACTTAGTTGGGTACACGTTGGGCCCAAACATGGCCTTCTGATGCCACCAATGGCAAAATGCACGATAGCTCTAGGCCCATTGTACTGTGGAACTATGAGACTGGTTACAACCTAGCCACGTAGCGCTGCAGGCAGAGATTTTGCGACCAGAGGCAGATGACACTTGAAAAAGTAACTGCTTAAGATAGGATGGAGCATAAACGTTATGGAAGTGACACATCGGCAAATTGATTTTAAACTCAATGCGTATACGAATGGATGGCTAACGCAGCTCGTTCCGCATGAAGTTAGATACATCAGCAAACATTGGAATCCTGTCGATTAGCCGAGTCGCAGCGTTTAAAACGAACCGAAGTTGGTGCTCAGAATGGTAATAGCTGTCAAAAGGTGAAGCGAAAGAAAAATGACCTTCCACTCTATATGTGAAATTATGCATGTGAACGGGTTATTGTGCTCCTTAGTCAGCAAGTTTTGAATGTACGCTTGCAATGAAAATGAGCATGAGTGATCGAGCTATTGATTTGTTTTGCACGCGCTGGCTGGGTGGCTGGATGACGTGATTGGCTGATAGAGCCCTGCAGGCAGGCGGGCTGACATCAGCAGTAATTATTGTTAACTCGTATTGTATAATGTGGGCGCTTGGGTGGCTTGTGCTGTTATGAATCAGCGGGTTTTTGAAAAACTCGCTTTTGCGTAATATGAGGAGGCTGGTGAAGACAGAGCAAGAGAGAAATTGAGAGAGAGAAAGAAAAAGAGGAAGAGCCAATAAATTAACCGTTGGTCTATCGTGTGCTCAGTGGAAAGGTTGAATTACAAATGTCGTTGATAGAATCTTGCGTTTAAAAACTGGTTAAATTCATGGACTGTTGATATTGAACTGTTAGTTTTAATGATAAGTTAAAGAATCAAAGACTGCATGTCGTTACTCGGGTAAACGCTACTCTACAAATAGGTCAAGTAGACAGTTCGAAGTCCCTTCAAAAACTCGGATAAATCGTCGACAGTGCCTACCTCTAAAGTCATTGTCAACTATAACACCGATATATGCAGTGAAACAGTTGGTCTTTATCATTTCATGTTTAGTCATTCCGCAAAGTTTTGCTTTGACATAAATATGAGAATAAAACCTGAATAAATTAAAAATAAATTACTAAATTTATTACAGTTATTCGAGATACTTTTCAGCTTACCAATTGCGAGTTTCCTTGAATTCTGAATTTGGTGTTTGATGGAGATATCGTGCTCCTGAAGACGTCGATCAAACGCTTGAAGACTTCTCATAATTTGCTAAAATGATGCATTAGCATCAAAGATCACATTCTTCCAGTAACAAGTTTTAAAAAGAAGCTTAAAGCTTACATGTTTAATAGGTCTGCCTAGATTTTTGTGCTTTTCTACTGATCTATAAATCATGATATTACTCGACATTACTCAGTAGGACTTTTCTAGGGTTGTTGGACGCGCCTTTGAGGCTGTTGTTAATTGCGCGCGCTGTAAATGTCTTTTAATAATGATAATGATAATGATAACTATGAAGCTTCTGAAGACCTAGAACTTGCTCATTTACAAGCATCAGCTGACGTATCTCTTCGACGCTGATTGATGAGTCTCCATTGTCGCAACGCTGTACAGTGCTCTGTCCGAGTACTGAAAAGACCGCGCGATGCGTTAATATTACTGCAAATGCTATGAAGTAACCGGAGCTCATGGTGTCTACAGATAAACTGAAGACACGACTAGCAAATAAAACGCACAGTAACAGACTGCTTCACTTTTGGCAACGTATGTATTGGTAACCAAATATATAATGAGTTTGAACAAGGCCAACCAGGAACCAACAATGATAATTAGCAGCTGTTTGATTAATCTCAAAACAGATGGGACTATCGTGGCTTGGTTAGCCTACTTAGCAATTATGCTCTTGTTGCGCTTTGTTTTGACTTGCGCATTAAAGATGATGTTATACACCAGTTGCACTGTTGGTCAACGCGGTCCCTCGTAAGTGGTAGAAGACGCGTTGTCCGGACATCATTCAAGCCACTATGTCGATCTGTGACGGACAGCCATTCGATTGATGGTAGAACCCTTTCTGGTAGACGGTCGATGCCACTCCAAAGCTTTTTCTCACCTTTGGACGGCATAGAGAAGTGTATTTGTGTGTCAGCCGCGACCGGCTATCTGGAATCTGTCACACCCTTGAGTAAAGATTACCAATTCCAACGATAAGGGCTTTAATTACGAGCAGAAAAACCGTTCTAAAACTCAAATTGCAAATTAACGCGAGTAAGTACTGCAAAACAACAATTCTTATTTCATGACGAGAGTCAGATATCCAAAAACTTAACCTTGTGGGGCCATCACGACAACGTTGGATGACGTCATATCGAAAGTAGAAAAAGCGATACACTACGGAGTACACATGGGCGTGTTGTAAAGAATACAGAAAACTTTAGAACCCATATTTGGGAGTCATGGAGTGGAAGAACAATACCAAAATAAAGATCAAAAATGAAAATGGAAAAAATATTCGAAGAAAGTAATGAAAAGTCGTAAATAATAGCGTAGGCTTAAGCTAAATGCAAAGCGGAACCTGCCAGATTATCGTTTCAACTTGCAGCGTTATAGAACACTTACGTTATATGGAGATAATAATATGCAATTATAAGCACATGACTGAGCATATTTAAGGCTAGTTAAAGACATATGCTGGGTCACATTGTACAAATAACCTTTAAAAATCAGCCCATTTGAACTTCGAGATACCGAACGCATGATGCCATGCTACTGCAGCTTAATTTATTTAATTTATTTAATTTATTTATTATACATGTAGCACTTATAACGCGGGCAATGTTGTACACCTGAACCTGAGGCGCGGAAATGTAAGCGGAGACTGCGTTTTCGGCGGTTCCTGATGTATGTTATCATGACCTTACGTGACTGGAATGGTTTACATACAGATGTGAGACGAGATTCCAGTTGGACAGTCAAGCATCCGACCGATTACAGACCTACACACGCTGTCTACACGCGGAAATCATGGATTTGGTGGAAGAAGGTCAAAGAGGGTAATTGCAATTCCCTTCTGCTTGGTGTCACAAAGCAAATTTTTGTCAGAGTTACAAAGACTTCAGAACTCATTGGTTAAGGCCTATTACAAACAGACCTACTTCTAAATTTGATCACATTATGCCAGTTCTTAGCGCATTGCATTGTATTCTTTTGGGGCAGAGAATTAATTTTAAAATTCGTGTAATTGTCTATGAGACACTGCATTCTACCTTCAATATAGGCTAATCCTTGGGACTAATCATCAGTCCACTAGGTCCTCCGACTGTCTTTAACTTGCCATATCTCGAGTGAATATATACTGCACTTGCCAGCAGGACTTATTCAGTTTCTAGCCCACGATCCCAGAATACGCTTCCACTTCTGTTCGAATGTAGTGTTCTTGGTATCTTTCCATTCTCGACTTCAGCCTGCTTATTCTCCTTATGCACTATTTTTCTGTCTCACATGACTGACCCTCAGAATTCACCGGATTACGATTCTATACCTTGGAGTGTCATTTTGTTGCCTAATGCATTATTATAATGGCACCATAGTTAGAGATTAGATTAGATAATTCTTTTTCTTTTAATACCGTTTTGTTTCTGTCACCAGCCTACAGCGATTTTGATTGTCTTTTCTGAGAGCGCGCGCCAAGAATTGACCAAAACTTAACTCAGACAAAGAATTAAATCTTCAAATTTCTTGTTATTATCTCTAGTTTTGGGCCGATTTTTAAAGCTTTTGCGATGAACTATGCAGACATATGGGGGCTTATTAATGGCAACGCTAAATTGAAGTAAAATTTTAAAATTGGTGCCAAGATTTAATCACAGATGTGACCTCAAATTTCACCTCTTAAAATTAAACATAAGCAATGCGACTCGTTTGACCTGCTGTACATTTGAGCCTATAAACTTACTGATATTCTGAGATTCTGATGGAACTGTCCACTGTGTCCAGTTGATTGGATTTGTGTATTTTTATTATTTATAATTTCATTTTATGTGCGACTTGTACATTGTTTATTTAATTTTGTTCACGCATGAAAATGATCATTTATATTTCGATTGCAATGTTAATGGACGACCCTAATAAAGCTGAACTCAGATCCTTTCTGAGTTTGCCTTTTGAGTCCGGCAAATTGTACATTACCTGAGAAACCTCTTATGTTGCATTTGGGATCACTAAAAGAGTTGATTGATTGACTGATAGATAGCTAGCTAGAAGGATAGATAGATAGACAGATAGATAGATAGATAGATAGACAGAAAGACAGATAGACAGACAGACAGATTGATTGATCGATTGATTGATTGATCGATCGATTGATTTAGATCAGAAACGGCACGGCCGATGAAGTCCGTGGCACATAATCCCCTGTAGATGGAAGAAGACCGAATATCAGCTGTCTGCAGGACAGAGTTGGGCGACAAAACAGCATGTGATAAGGAAGCATGCGTCAAAGGAAGATATGAGACAGAAGAGCATGGGACAAAAGAGCATTTGACAAAACAACATATGACGCAGACTAATATGCGGACAAAACAGCATGTGAACCGAGGTCATGTAAAAATTAACAAAGGACATTTTTAATAAATAAAATATATTTGTAGCTGCAATTAAATTTATTAAGAAATATTTTGAGGAAACATTTGCTGAGATTCAGTCCAGATGGGTTAAAGCTCGCTTTGAAACAGAGAGTGTGCTGGTTTGAACCTCCCATGAGAAAGCCCTGTGTTACTCGAACACAGCCACTTAGAGCTATCATCATTTTAGTAAATGAATCTCGAAAGGTATCAGTAAAGCCATATCTGCTAGTGTAACTACAGATACACATTTTACCAGAGGCGCTTTTAACATCGGTGTATTCGATATAAACATCGAGTGACTCCAAAGTACAGCGGGCCCCAATCACGATCTTCAATATTCCACTCGCCAAGGTATGGGCGGGCCCCTAAGAAAAAATTGCAAAAATTGGACACGTTTTTCTATAGCGATCGTATGGCCACGACCCTATCGGGTGAGATCCTTCGCCACCGCTGCCAGTTTGAGTGGGCGCCACGCCATTTAAGGTCCCCGTGCACGGATCGTGCTAGCCCGAGATTCAAATCTCTGAAATAAGCCACGACCGGGACGCGAACCGACATTCTCAACCGTGCGCGTTTACCGATGTAGCTACATCGCCAGCTTACACCTAGCACAGCTTACACCGAGATATTAAAAGCCATAAAGCGACTCTGAATTTTAGACTTAAACTGATGCAATGATAGGCTGAAAAAGATGACCAGTAGTCCATTTTGGTCATTCATACTCCATTAGGCTATAACAAACGGAACTCCATGCATAGCCGCCATGCGCAAGTGGAAAGTAACATTCAACACATGCCAACAAACTTATCATATGTCTATAGGTCTATCTCTCTGCATTTACGCTGTCATATCGTTGGATGTTTGGCTAGGCAGTAAACTAGTAGACTTCGCTCCACTATAATTGTTCATGATACTGATTCGCTTAATTTGTGTCGTCTGTCTACACCCCATTCTGACCAGCATTAAGCATTTTTTGCTTAGCCAGCCAACGCCTACTTCCTACGTTTCGTGTGTGTCTAATCTGGTTCATTTAGCGGCTGCCTAACAAGCGATAATGTGTCAGGATGTGAACAGTATGAATAGCGGATATTGTTTGAATGCGGGTACCGTCGAATGTTGAGTGCTGGTTCTTGTGAACACACCCATATTCTTTACGAGGAGGTTAATAACAACTGATTTTGAAAATTAAAGTGCAAAGGGTGTAACACAGTTGACAAGACTGGAAACTTCAAACCCTTGCTATGTAATGAATTGCAGTGCAGTGAAATGTTTTTGCTATGTTATGCCATGTTGGTTTATGTTATGCTATGCTGCTTTCTTTGTTCCTTTTGTTCGCTGTATCTTCACTTATCCTCTTTTAGAAGCGAGTTTTGAGATTTTGTGTTATATGAACTCTGTCACAAATATTCAATTAATTTTTCTGGTCCATATCCAGCCACGGTATTTCTGCTTGCCGTGTATGACTTGAAAAAAAATTATGCAAAATAAAAAGAGGCGCAAAGAAAAACACTTCTTCTTGTATCTGTTAAAAGTGGAACCACTGACGGCCCTTCCAACCACTGGTAGGATCTACTGGTGGAATTGGAATTGTCCGCAACGTAATTCTTCGTTTCAAATATCTTCAAGGAGTCTTGTGTTATTTCACCTCAACTCTTAAGAAAGTGGGTACGAAACATTTTATAACCGATGCATTTCTTCGGCTGAGCTTGCAATTTGCGAACCTAAATGTTATGCACCATGAAAATATTATAAGGTAAAACTGGCATATGTACTAACATAGTAACATGATAATTATTTCCAGCCCAAATTGAAAATGAGGTTATTAATAAGTTTTAGAGGAATACATATATCAGGATTTTGCCTTAAAACTGTTAAATCATATCAGCTTTGGTTAATTAATGGTTGGCTGTGTACCTTTAATTTAGAGGTAGATCTATTTCTATTTTTACGTTACGTGTAAATAGATCTGTTACTTTTTTGCATGGTAAGAACATTACTCTTACGATGGACTGCTGGACGGTAAGACAACGGTGTGCCACCCACTTGCGGCACATCACCTGGCGATTCGCATCGTCGATGCACGATTCTGAACATGCTTTCTACAATTATCTCTGGTTAGGAATCCGTTGATTTTTATATGCAAGTTAGATCACCAGTGATGACTTTTCTAGTTATCTGAGCATTGCTTGTTAAGTGATGACATTTCTGTTCTTAATTACATTAACATCGTCTTGGCTAGTACAGAGAGCGCCTCTGTATATACTGTCTTGAAGCAGCGCTATGTAATTTCTAATTACAATTACAATTATGCATTTATGTGTATTTCCATTCTGCACTCCCACGGAGCCTGTATATCCTTGTGTATTAATGCGTTTCTGTGTTAACCTTTCTCGGAACCTGTATAACCTTGCATTTATGTATGTTTTCATGTTGAACGCCAAAAATCGTGTATACATGTCGTTTGTGTTCTATTGATTTTTTCTGTGCTAGACTCCCACAAGGCTCTATGTTTAGTTACTTTGCTTTCTTCAATAGTGTGAAGCGAGAATGATCAAAGTTCAGATCCCCAGTATATCCTAAGTAAATTAGTTAGGTAAATTAAGATTGGATTTAATTGCATTTTGTAACCATGGTGGAAAAAAATGTAACTTGCACATGTTTTTATATAGCGACCGTATGGCCACGACCCTATCGGATGAGATCCTTCACCACCGCTACACGCCATTTAAGGTCTCCGTGCACGGACCGTGCTAGCCCGAGATTCAAATCTCTGAAATAAACCACGACCGGGAGGCGAACCGGGGATCCTCACGCACAAAGGCTACCTTGGCAAACGCGCTTACCGATGTAGCTAACTAGGCCAGTAGCGGTGATGTTGTTGATGAGAAATAAATAAATCACTAAAGCAGTTATGAGAATAACAGTAATGATAGGATTTCATCAGATTAGTCGCTATAGTCCTATTGATTTCAAGTGTATGGAATTCGAGTTTTTAAATGTCAAACCTCTTGGATGGAATTTATAAAAGATAAATTCTGACTTTGACGCTCTTAACGCCTCTTAGGTATAAAAACAATTGTGATCGTAATGTCGAAATTTCTATAGCCCCCAACGAAAGTTAAGTAGCGGAAACCAGCTTATTCACAGGCGCTCAGATAAAACAAAATCGATAGGCAAAAGGGTTCGGTTCCAGGTCAAGATTCAGGAGTCAGGCAGGCGGACAGTCGGACGGCTACGATGATTGGTGCTTGATATTGAAGCGAGGAGGGAGATAAGGAGAAGAGGAAGAAGAATCAGGATAAAATTTTTGGAAAAGTAATGTTTTCAATCTTGAGTGATTTTCAGTCTTGAGTGAAAGACCAACCCAGAAATTGCAAGTGGTGAAGTGTTGGTGAGTTCATAAGATGGATCAGATAATTGTCGTAATTCTGGTGGGAGATTATTCCAGAGAGGCGGAGCAGCTATGGCTATGAAGCGCTTTTCAAATTTTAAGGATGAGGTGACGGGAGGGCGAAGAAGTCTTAGGAAGAGGAGTGGGTTGAACAGAGTGGTTGGATTGTAAATAACTGACGAAGAAAGGAGGGTTGGAAAGATTGAAGTGTGTTATAGGTAATAGATAAGACTTTGTACTCTATTCGTTCAGGTATTTTAAGCCATTGAAATGATTTGAGAACAGTAGTTATATGAGTGTGTTTGGGAGTTTCGGTGACAGCACGAGAAAGAGCATTCCAGATGGCTTGAAGACGGTTCATTTGAGTGGTATCTCTAATTAGGAAAAGTGAATTAATTTTACTCTAGTGAGTAAGCTGGTGCAGTGCTCTGCCTTTAAGTAGAGCTTTTTCAATTTCTAGTTTATGATTACGATTACGATTACGAATCCAAGTGTGCCAGGATCGTTTGTACATGAGACATAAGTCTTTACACTTGGTCACTGAGTCACACTGCTAAGTCAACCAAAATAGGAGTAACTCGTTACGTTTTTTCTTAAGCCGCTGGGGTGGAAAATATATGAACAATGACGGATCTAGAAGTTGGGAAGGGGTAAATGTTTACAGCTGACCCGATAAAATTAATATTAAAGCTGTTAATTGATTTATTAACAATAGGAAAACACCTATAGGCATGATGCAAGAATGATAATAGTTAAAAAAAAATTTCTGTCTGCTGGTGTCAAAATGACAACCAACTAGATACAAAATTGTCGTCTTACCAATAGAAGTGTTTTGCATGGTCAATGATTCTATCTATATAAATTGCTTATAAGTGCATACAATCCAAACGAAATCAATAAGATAAACTTGACTAGCAAGCTTTTATGTCATAGAAATGTTGAGTTTTTCATATTTACACATTGTTGTGTTTGTACTTATTTAACAAACGGCCTCTCAACAAAGTCATCACCTAGCATTTATATTCTATGCATGTATATGGAAGCTAATAATGATAAATATGGAAATTTTCCAGTTCCTGTTTACGCTTAGTAATTTTTAAAATACTGCAGTTAAGATAAAGTGTTTGACTGCAACACACGAGTTTTATGAATTTTTGCAGTTTAACTGCAAAACGCCAAAACTGTTCAAATAATAACAAACATCGGTAAAAAACTTGAATGTGGAATATAAAAAGTTTTCTTGTCTACACAAATATTTCAATATTTGAGGCAACATTTTAGATGTTTGCTGCGCCTGAAAATAGCAGCAATTTTTTCAAAATGTTTGATCAAGTAATTGAACTTACTTTACATCAAAATTAATGACATAGATTGACCAGCTTGAAACCTGCCGTAGTAACCTTCTTGAATATGATAAAAGAACGAAGACTAAATGAGCAGTATTCGTAAACCTGAATTCTTAAATTATATTTTGCCAGTTTACGAGAAAAAACTTTAAATAAATCTTGATTTTCGAACTACATGCAGTGATAAAATATCCATATTTTTTCTCAGTACAACGTGTCGTTTCATTTGAGCAGCGTTCAGGTTAAGCAATTATTGCCTTCAAAAATTGAATATAGGTGGACCGAACTAATCAAAACGTCGGCCTATTCCAATTTAAGTTTTAACGGAATGGTTTAAAGATAAATCTAAACACAAATTTAAAACAGGACATACACTTGGAGAAATTATCAATCGATTCTAAGTTCACAATATTTTTATCCATCAGTCAGACATCACATTTACCAGAGTCTTTATTGCCATTTAAAATATTATGACTGGACTTATTAAATGGTTTCAGTTTCGCTGTTGAATTTCCCAACACTTTATGTTTTGGTTACTCTACTTTTGACGAATAATTTTGCTAAAAGCATTTCTTATTGTGACAAAACAGTTAAATGTTTTGCTACTATTGTTTGACAAAACGAAAATTAGTTTAATGTTCTATCAAGTAAAACAGAGGTTGCAACCCTGAAGTTGGCCAACAAAACCATGGTCATCATTAGCATATATACTTGGCACGCCTGGAACCGCATCGTGTAACAGCGTTATTACGAGACAAACCAGGCTATTCGAGAACATAAAGCAGTGATTAGGTAAGCAAATAAGGAAGTAAATTATTTGTGTCATTCAATAATTATAGCAAACATATGGAAGTAAAATTATCGCACACATTCAGTGGCAGTCTGCCCTTAATGTAATATTATCACTGTAATATTAGTAATGTAATGAAGCAGTGAAGTAATGCAATATACAATCGAAATAGACACAATTAGCCGTGCAAGGCAGAAAGGTTTATATATATATATGTATTAAAGAATGCCATGATAAGGCGAGTTATAGGTTCAATTCTAAATCGAACTGTACACTACTTGTTCTAAGCCACAGGAACAAGTTTCATTTCCGTTCCCTTTAACGAATACCACCACCCATACCAAGAATTCCAATGAATACCCTCGTTTGTTTCTGCTTTTCCTGAATAATTTCCGCGGTGATATATGCCATTAAGATTAGACTTATAGCACTTGTTGTACCACCACGCTCCGCGATAATACTCGGCACAGTTAGTCGTTACACTGATATCGTTGTCGACATCTCTGGTGCTGAACTTTTGGCCGTTGTGATCAGTCAGAGAGTCACCTACAACAATTACAATGAAAACATCTCCACACTACACTTCATCGACAGGCCTTTTTGCATGTAACACAGTAGACTTTGTCTAATAGTCCAAATGTATTGCTTTACAGACTTGCCGTACAAATTTCTGATCGTAATTCTTAGCAATATAGTTTGTCCAAGCTTGGGATAATAAAGCATCAGTCATAAGTCGCGCCATTCAAGATCCATTAGAGAAGTTCAACAGTAGCTCCGTATGACCGTTTTATACATACTTTGTAGGTATGCTCGTCCTTGTTGACGACCTAGAAGTGGTGTTTGTGGAGCAGAAGGGCGAAACCTCGTTTGCAGTTCGTGTTGCGTCACTCGGGATCCAACCGGGCACCACATTTCCGTCAATATCGACGGCAACGCCGGGCAGATACCAGCGGCGGGACCAGAATTTAGAGTCCCAAAACGTCTCCCAGGGCTCGTCGTCAGCCGGTTTTGCTCATGAGCCCCTCGTACGATCACAGTGGGTCTGAGCTTCGAGCCGTTTCTTGAACCGCCCGAGAAAAGCGGAGAGTGAGCAACGTTGTGGCCGGAAATCGAGACTGTCCCAGAGTTTTTTCTTTCGGTCCAGCCACCTGGAGAACACTGATGGCTGATCAAGCCCGCCCTCCCTGAGGCCCTGCCGGTGTCAGTCTAGGGGCGATCGGCGGTCTCCCTTCTCCATAGAGACTAAACGCACCACCGGCTCGAGAAAGCCCCGATTCTCTAGCCACGCTGTCAGGCCCATGCGGCCAAAAACCGAGCCATCTCAGGGTCCTCTGCCAGCCTCGGAGCCCGCATAGCTTTCCTAAATCGTCTAACATCCGGAGCGGAGAACGCGGCCCGTTCCCGCAGCTCCTGGTTCCAGTCGCTGTTGCGACGGGTTTTGTCCCGTAGAGAACCTCCAGCATAACAGAGCTCGCGTCATCTGGCCCCGGCTCTATACGCGGAAGTTTGTTTTGTCGAGCCAGGATTGGCCGAACGCGCCTCGGCGCCAGAAATGGCCGCTCGATCATCGGGGCTGGAAAGAGAACCGACCTCCGGAGTCGCGGAATTCACGAATATCTATTGCTTTGCGAGTCGGAAATACCCGCTATTGCGACGGCACCAGCTTCGCCTTCGGAAAGGCGGCGAGACCATCGGCATATGTATAGGGCGTAATCAGCTGCGCTGCAGCAAATCGGTAAGCTGTTGCATTGCCTCGTCAAGGACGTGGCTGTATCCACCAATACGCCCATTTCTAATTGGACGCAATATCACACACGCAATATGGCACACTTGGACGTCAATTGCCGCCAGACGTATCCACTCGCTTCGGAAGCTACAATGCTGTCGTGCCACAGCTTTGTATTGGCAGCGGGGTAGCCATAACCCTGACAGAGAAAGAGGGTTGACAACCCCTCCCGCACAACAAACAATGTCTCGTCTTCGAACCTCTGGGCAAACTTGTCAGGTGGACTTGGCAGTAGTCTCCGCTGCAGCGTTTCCCACAAAGAACAGTCCTATCAAGAACGTGCCAGCCACACGCATTCGTGCCTTTCACTATATCAGGTCTACGGAACGGCAGACGCGGTTGTAATTAGTATGCCGCAGCCGCGCATATAAAACACCATAGGGTGACTATTTTAGCAACAGCTTATCATGTCCAGAGACGCGCTTTTATATGTGCTTTCAAATATATACATGCCATGCGGCGATGAATGCTCACATTGAACCGTAGGCCTAGGTAGCATGTGCAAAATGACTGCGACTGAATCTGAAGTCTGTATGGACGACTTACATGCGTAAATGAATGCCCACTCGTATCAAGGAAGGACACGCTTTATATTTTCTGCTAACCATAAACTAGGAACAATACCAAGTTTGCTCGATTCAGTCTACAATTTAGTCCCTACTTCAGTATATTCAGAGCTTCACTTTGCTGTCCCATTGCTGTGCGCAGAGTGCGGTCTCTTACTTGATTTAATTTCATTTGATTTGAAGCCATTTACTGACTTAACATCAACTTCATATTTCAACAAATAATGGCAAACATAAAAAGATATTTTCAGTGATTAATGTGAAAATAAAGAAATCAACCCAGAAGGATCCGAAGATTTGATTGGCCTATTTCGTATAAGGACAATCCACCTTTTGCATCAGGTCAATTCAGTGTAGTATATCTCCCTTCACAGATACTTGTAAGTTCACGCATCTGCACTTCACACCAGTTAAAGGCAGTGCATAAAACCACAGTCCCAAACTTGGATAAAGGAAGATGGCAACGCTAATCATCTTCGTTATGACACAGCATTGTTCAACAGAAACTACACACAGCCTTTATTTTAGCATGGATTCTTTAATTGAGGCCATTATTGGCTTCGCGGCCGGTAACTCACCTTCGTTTGGTCTCTCAGCCTCTGCTTGCCTGTACTATGACCTGGCTCTCTTAGCCTTTGTCATACGCATCCATTCAACGCCCCATAACAAAATAATACGAAAGTTGATAATGTTGAGGAATAAGAACATTGACACGCATTCTGTACCTGCAGTTCCCCAGTAAGTTCCAAGAGTTAACCTGTAATTGTCTGCCGCTGAATTGATGACGAAGCTCGAGTACTCTGCGTATCGCCTCTGTCCTTCAAAGTCTTCCAAATCAATGCGCAACCTGTATTTTCTTTTCGTAGTCAGAAGGTGAAGCATCTCGTTCCCTGTAGTGAGAAATTGTGCACTTTTTAAAAGTTATAACTGTTCACGTGTATCGGCTATTTCATTTCAAAATAGAGACAAGAATAAAATAAACCTACAAGAAATGGTTATCTGATGCCACTTAATTCATTACATACCTAAATTACTATTAACTCAAGAAATGATATAAGAATGCAGCGGTTCCAACCAATATCAGATTTAACAAACCTTGGAATAATTATTTTATAACATTTCACAGTCCTTCGATTTTTTAATGATGTTAGTTAGCGCAGAAATACTATTTATTGCGTAATAAATGAATTTAAGATGTGTGTGACCATAATTTTGCTGAATCAAATCAGTCATTATTTATTTGTGAAACATTTGACAAGCTTAGAATAGTTTTATACGAGACTCTTCTTATACTCCGCACCAAAACAGTACTGGGTGGATTCCCAGGCTCTCTAGCTGCTGATCCGAAGTTCTCGAATTCTCTGCAATTTCCCTAATGTCGTTCATGTCTGAGAAAGTTCTGTTCCTTTTGTTCGGACTGCCTGTCCTCTGTGGCCTGTTTTTGAATCTACGGAGACTTATGCCTATATCGATCTTTTGGTTTCGTATGAAGGGTTATAAGTGGGAGTGCAGTTTTGCTCAGAAACCCCCCATTGGTTGATGGTTTGTTTATTTTATCAATATTAGGGCGCTATAGTAAAATGCTAGATTGGATAATAGAAAAAATTACATCCCAAATTCATTAATGTATCTTTGCTTTACCTAGCCAGAATTCGCCATTTGGATCGCCAAATCCAGCTGCATATTCACTCCATGTTCTATAAAAATTCTCGCTGCCATCTTTGCGTCGCTGAAATACCTACAATTTTTAGCAACAAAATTAGTCGATAAGGGAACTTTGACCTTTGGGAAAAATGTTTCTAGTACTGAGTCAGTTATACCAGAATTTGTAGCATTTTAAAATTATAAATTTTCCTATATTTGTATTCATTCAAATAATGGAAATAAAAGTACTGAGTTTTAAAGAGATACTTTACGAATTAAGAATTGAATGTTAATATTAATATAAGGCTAATATTATGTATTTATTGAACTGTATCTGCTAACATAATTCTCTATGTCTTCCTATCTCCCTCTCTCTCTTTGTCTCTCTTCCTGTCCCTCTCCCTGTCACATTCTATACCTTTTACTCACACCCCTCTCTTTCTCTCTCTTATAGGCCTATATACAAACATTATGGGGAAACTATTGTAGTGAGTGTAGCATTGTATACGACGCGACCCAACTCCTTCTTGTCATAATCCTTCTTCTGAGGAAATATCGCGTTATTACGGATTCTTCTTTACCATTCTAGTCCACGTTGCTCTCGGCCTGTCACAGCTCTCTTTCAATATTTAGAGTTTTTGTGTGGAGCCTGTAAGGTACGTATGTGGTAATATTTCCGCGAAGATCAACCGACATCACTGTCGTAAAAAGAAGATGCGTTCTCGAGAGACAGCAGAAGCCGCTAAAGCTTACCGTTTTTGCCCTGGTGTTTATTTAGCACCATATGGGATATTGAAATAGATGCGATCTCAGTCCGACTCTGGCGAGATGCGACATTTAAATTTAAAGAGAAGGCAAGGGGACACATAACTGCGTATCGGCACAAAGTCTACACACAACTGGCAATGAGTTTTAGTTCCAATGCAGGATTGTTCTACGATGTTTCTTTTTTTGAACATGAATGTCCTTTCAAAAATAAACTCTGCTAACTAAGCTACATTACACAGGACAAGAACGTAACTTATAGAGAGCCTGGACAATCCTGTAGCTCATTCTACCTTAACGATTATCTTAATCCTAAATCTAATCCTATACTCATCCAGATAGAATGCAGATTAGAGAAGAATGCCACTATGCCCGACTGTATGAACAACTGTCTGACCGACTCTATCGTCTGCCCAATATTTCCTCTCTGTATAACTATGTATCTTTCTCTAAAATGCTTGGACGGCGACAAAAGAGTTTTTAAAAAAGGAGTAGATCTGAATGGTTGAATGGCAATCGAGTATAAGAGAAAATACATGAATTCATGTTGGACGGTTAATAAATGTTTTCACTTTTAATTATGAGAATATGCATTTGTGTTAGATAGTACATGATGCATTTGTTTTGGATGGCGAACATGTACATTATTATTTTTTAAAATACTTTCATGGGCATGCATTTTCTTCTAAAACATGCTTCTTCTGCTAAAACGCATTTGCTCGAGATATGCTATAAGTATACTAACTGAATATTACTACCTTTGCAATAACTATCACCAAGCTGATTGGGTATATTACATAATAGGCGCTATATGAGCTGATAACATTGTGAATGGAAGAGAGTTTGCTGCTCTCTTGACATTTGTCTATCTTCTGTCAACAGCAGAAGATAGATAAATGTCAAACATTTAGCCTCTTGAATGGAAACGAAGGACAAGAGGTTCTTATCACACGTCTTGGGTCGTTGGACAAAGGCATTAGCAGCAAACTTGCCCAACGAACCATATTCCATTAAATAGCCAACAATGATCTAAATTTTTATATGAATTGCTTTGTCAAATACATACCAGCCATTTTCCATTGGTAGTTTCCATGTCGCAAAATGCATTAACAGAAAATTGCTTGAGCTGGTGTCTTGCGTACACCTGGTAGACGCCACTTGCAGTATGTCCACTTGCTCTTATGTCAGAACAATCTCTAACTGGTGATTCAGGAAGCCTGCAGACGACTAGAATAGCAATAGCATACACGCACATTAATGGGATATTTATGTGCAATACACTGAAACCAGAACGAGTTTCAAACGTAGAATTACGAATGAATATTGAACTAACATATTTTCTTCAATGCCATAAATTTATTGACGTCTTTAATGAATGCCTTACAATAGCCTAATTAGGGCCTACAGTTCGCTCTTTTACAGTGTGCCGATAGCTGTCAAAAGATAAAACTGAAGCGACATGACGTCCTGCTATATGATTCACTTAATTACTTACAACGGATTTCAAGGCAACAGTATTGATATATCCATGTAGCTTTGCTATAAATAAAAAACTGTCAAGTAAGGATTTGAAGGTTGAAATTTACCAGATTATTATGCAAATAACATATCGGCCATACTAACAAGAGCTGCAAACTTGAAAAAAAACAGCCACCATAGGAACAGCAACTCATTGAATGTGGCTATTCGCAATATAATTATGAAATCGCGCCTCTATCTAAAGCCAATGCCAATTACAGAACCATTATATTCAGTAAAATATTATAATGTTTAGTCCTAAAGCCTTATGACCAACGTTATACTCTGACACAAACATGGCAATAAAACCCTCGTCAATTTTCAAAATATCCAGTGTTATAATTGAGCCCTAGTAAACATTAGGCTTTTAATTACTCAAAACATGTTACCATTTGCCAGTTGCCTCGAAATTTCGTTTTTGATGTAAATTTCGTGCTCCTGAAGACGTCGGTCAACTGCTTGACGATGTCTCATACTGATGTCAGTTTGGTTTTTGATGTAGATATTATGATCATCAAGACGTCGGTCAACTGCTTGACGATGTCTCATACTGATGTCAGTTTGGTTTTTGATGTAGATATCATGATCATCAAGACGTCGGTCAACTGCTTGACGATGTCTCATACTGATGTCAGTTTGGTTTTTGATGTAGATATTATGATCATCAAGACGTCGGTCAACCGCTTGAAAATTTCTCATACTGATGTCAGTTTGGTTTTTGATGTAGATATCATGATCATCAAGACGTCGGTCAACCGCTTGAAAATTTCTCATACTGATGTCAGTTTGGTTTTTGATGTAGATATCATGATCATCAAGACGTTGATTAACGGTCAACCGCTTGAAAATTTCTCATACTGATGTCAGTTTGGTTTTTGATGTAGATATCATGATCATCAAGACGTCGGTCAACCGCTTGAAAATTTCTCATACTGATGTCAGTTTGGTTTTTGATGTAGATATCATGATCATCAAGACGTCGGTCAACCGCTTGAAAATTTCTCATACTGATGTCAGTTTGGTTTTTGATGTAGATATCATGATCATCAAGACGTCGGTCAACTGCTTGATGATGTCTCATACTGATATCATGCTGACTCTTGATTTCTTGAAAAGATGCATCATGAAGCTTCTGAAGACCTTGAACCTCCTCATTGAGCTTATCATTATTTTCAACAAGAAAGAGAAGTTGCTGACCGAATGCCTCGAGGAGAAGCCTCAGCTGCTGCATCTCTGCTTCGATGCTGATTGATGAGTCTCCAATGTCGTAAACCTGTACAGTGCTCTGACCCAGTACTGGAAAGATCGTGCCATGCGTTAATATTACTGCAAATGCTATAAAGTAACGAGAGCTCATGGTAACTACAGATCTACTGAAGACTCGACTAACATGTAAAACGCACAGAGACTGTTTCACTTTTAACAACGTATGCATTGGTTAACCAAATTTATAATGAATCTGAACAAGGCCACCCAGAAGAAACAAAAACGATCAGCCTTTTATCTGATCTAGCAAACTGATAGGACTTACGTAGCTTAGTAAACTAATTAGCAATTAAATTCCTGTAGCGCTCTGTTTTCACTTCCGCATTAAAGGTAATGTTATACACCAGTTGCGCTTTTGGGCTCTGAGAACGTATATAGTACTGATTTAGTGTAGATGTTGAGGTTAAGTCTCTCTCAAAATCGATAGGCTAGGCTCTAGAGGCCTTTACTTTTAAAATATTGTTCTTCCACCTTCCTCTGTTCGACATAAACGTTGATAATTATTGGCTAATTTGCGACCCTACGGTGTTGTTCACCCAAGGCCATAACTAATTAAATACTTTTGCTGACATTGCATTAATGTACACTGTACAGAATCTGAGGGAGGATCGTAATGATCAAGCTTAATATCAACCATTAGAAAATAATCAATAATGGATTGAATGCCTATAATTGATGGCTTGACTTTTTAATTCATATATCTATTGCTCCAAACAACGACATAATGATGGCAATGTACATACTGTGGGAAGCAAAAGCAGTACCAGAAAGGTCCAAAAATCCTCTTAATAGACTCATTCGCGTTGTATATTTGTTATTGCAGTTGTAATTAGACACTTACCAACGCTAGCCAAAATGATGCTAAATGTCAGTCAGGGAAGAATTTTTCAGTAAGCAAGCAATGTTCAGATGTCTATAAGTTAGTTACCAGTAGCAGGCTCGCGCGCACCCATTAAGCCCAACCAACAGGTTCCATCTACACGTAAACTACTTACTTAGGTCTAGATGGAACGTTTTGGTCGGGTTCAGTGGTTGAGCGTGGCCTGCTACTGATATGTTTTATTGATCTCTGAACATTGCTTGCTTACAGATGAATTCTTTTCTGTTTGAAAGAGTGCTCAGAGTTCCTGGACCGAACAGCATCGAAGACATAGAACGACAACGGGGATTATGTCGTGGTACACGATAGTACCACAGCCCAAAGCGGTCTTTCGCAGATGATAGGAGACGCAGCGTCTGGACGTCACCCAATCCGCCATATTATTTAAATTTCTAGTCGCTTTGTACATAAATGTTTTCGTGTCATAGTAAATTTATCGATTCTCATCTTAAAATTTTTATCTTTTCCTTCGATGTTAGATAAGTTTTAATTATTTGTCTCTTCTATATAATATATCGATTTTAGTGTCGTTGTGAACGAACGTCGGCTTGCTTGTGCTTTTCTTTGCATACTGACCTGGGTGATCCAGCAGAATCCAACCACAGTCTTTTAATTTTACGGATGTTATGTCAAAATTTATACTGGCTGGCCTTCTTTTAATTATCTGGGTTCATGAACTGAAGATCTATTCTTTTCTATCTAGGTCACGTAATTTTTTATGTGGTGCCCGGTTTCTTTTTGTTTTCAATTACTGCGTCTCTGATTATGGTTGCCTCATTACGTTGCCTGCTTTATCAGAGCATTCTGTTCATGTTTCTGCTGCTTACCAAATCTAGCGGAGACAGGCATGTTGCTGGATTTGCATATGCATCGCTGAGGTCCGGTCTATTTTTTAACCTGATTCGAGCTCATTCATATTATCTGGTTCCTGGTACCGCTTTTTCAATTCAGTCATATGTTCTGCTGCTATATGTTACCAGTAACATTATATTCCTTACTGGGTTGAATGTAAATTCATGTAGAACATGTGTAATTAAGCATCATAAGTTTTCTATGTATTTCTTTATGTCGCTTCTCTTGACTGGTGATATTGAAATAAATTCTGGACCAGTTAGACTTCACAGTTTGGTTATTGGTAAACTAAACAGTTCTTCCCTTAAAACATAGCTGCAGCCTTCGTATGCATTCATTGTTCACACTTGCTCTTACTGAGGCCTCACTTTAACTTAGTGACACAGCATTTATTTCTTATCTTAAACCCCCACCAATTTTTCCATGCCGAATGAGCCTCGATGCAGTGGTAAACGTGGGGAACTCGCTTTTATTTCTTAAGTCTAATCTCCCACTCCACAGATTCATTTTGCCTATTCCAGCACCCAATTCATTTGAGGTCCTGGCTGCTACTCTTATTTCTCAAAGCAAACAGATATTGATTGTGAATATTTATCGTCCACCATCCCTATCTCTTACTGATTTTCTTAGTGAATTTCTCTTCTTCTGTAATAGTTATTATGGGAGACTTCAATATTCATCTTGATGTAGCTATTTGAGACGAACCTTAATAAGGCGAAATGACGAGGGACGAAAACACGGCTACATCCTGGCCGGCAGACATGCGTAGAATCATATAAGTTTCAAAGACGAATAAATAACGTAAAATACCAGTTTAATTGAAGTTTAACCATAACAAACGCACCAAAAATAATACGCTTGTGTTAAGTAAATCAAATAATCATGCTTAGTCACGCTCTAAATATCGACATCACAATAGCAATGTATATACTGTGGAAAGCAAAGGCAAGGGCCAGAAACACAATACTTATTCAAAACTCGCATACATAAACTCGTTAAATTGGTACGCATGTTCTGAACAAATCCAAATTAGACAGCATGAGAATAGCAGAGGGTAAGCTGTTCGCCAGGAATGTCCAGCACATTATGTTTGGTGTTAGAGACTGGACGCACAGTGTCTCACTAATATCAGTTGATTTCAAAACTTTAAACAGTGTTATGATTTGTTTAGTGAACGAAAATAATAATCCGTGAAAGAAATTGATATTTTGATATTTGAATTCTGGATGTATATCAATTTTTGTTTGTCAGTTTTTTCCTTGGTTTCTCGATTTTCTAAATAACGATTTCGGTATCGATTTTGATTTTGAATCTCGCGATATCGATTCGGGATCGGTTAAGCCTACCCATCACTAGTTCATGCTACACCGGCATATGAATTTATCAATGTGTATCTTATTTGTGACGTCAATGTTTAAGATATTAATTTTGGGTCAGCGAAAACACTTGCTTAGTAGTCTACTCAAGTATGGGAAAATTTCTGCAATGATACCTTGGTACGATGATACTTTTCCGAAGCAAATGCTTTACGCAATGCAAAGGAAATTTGATAATACACCATTACACTATTTCAGAGGTGTATTTTACAGCCGTGCAACAGGAAACAGTATGAGTCATGAGTGGAGAGGAAGTGACAAGTTTGACGCATAGAGAGAAACATGGGCTCAGTACGACAGAGGGAAAGAGCTATGGATGACGTGATATTGGAAGTAGAAAAAGTGACACAACGTTGGCGTATTGTAAAGAGTCTAGATAACTTTAGAACAAATGAGAGTCATGGAGTGGACGAACTATCAAATAAATACCAGAATAAAAGACAAGAATGAAAATTAACAACAATAATTTGTAATGGGGTATTATAAAATTTAATTAAGGAAGTAATGAAAAGTTGTAAATAATTGTGTGGGCTTGAACCATATGCAAACCAGGAACTTCCAGATTATCTTTACAATTTGCAGTTTTCTAAAACACGCCATGTAATATGGAGATAATAATATGTAATTATAAGCACATGACTGAACTTATATAATATTAGCTATAGGCATAGGTCACAATGTACAAATATCCTTTAGGATATGCTATAGCCTGGGTCACAATGTACAAATATCCTTTAAAAATCGGCTTATTTAAACTTCGAGATACTGAATTCAGGTTGATAAGATAGAGCAGCTTAGTGTAAGCGGAGACTTTTTTAAATATGGGAAACGGCGTATGTTGACATCTTATCAGTGTAAAACCATGCAAACTGACTGTTCGGGAGCATCTCTGCGGAGTGTCCAGCAGTAGTCAGCCAACATTGTAGTGGACCATTTTCCCTGGTACCTTTGCTCCATTGTTGCGATATCTTGATGAAAACGTTCGCCATGTTCGTCACTAACCATACCACAGTTGTCAGGGAAGAAATCCAGATGGGAATGAAGGAAATGCATCTTCAGAGACATATTGCAGCGAAATTTCTGGTACTGCTTGAGCATGTCTTCTACTAGTTCCTTGTAGTTTTCTGCCCTAACATTCCCCAGAAAGTCTGTAGACACTAGACGAAAAGCATTCCATGCTTGTTTCGCATCACCCTCCAGCAAGTTGTTGAAGCGGTCATCTTTGAAGAGTTCTCTAATCTGAGGACCCACAAAAACTCCCTCTTTAATCTTTGCTTCGCTGAGTTGAGGGAATTTTTCATGCAGGTATCGGAAAGCTGGCGAAGTGCGGTCCATGGCTTTCACGAAGTTCTTCACCAAACCTAGTTTGATGTGAAGGGGTGGTAGTAGGATTTTGTGAGCCTCGATCAGAGCTGGGTGCTGGATATTCTTCTGTCCAACTGCCATGTTTTGTCTGGGAGTCCATTCCTTCCGCACGTAGTGCAACTCTCTTGCTCGGCTATCCCACTCACACAAGAAACACATATATTTTGTATATCCTTGCTGCAGTCCCATTAAAATGGCAACCACCTTCAAATCACCACACAGGTGCCATTTGTACCTGTTATAGTCAATGGAATGCAGTAGCTGTTTTAGGTTATCGTATGTCTCTTTCATGTGGACAGCATGCGCTAATGGAATAGATGGAAGACGGTTTCCATTGTGCAAAAGCGCAGCCTTAAGACTCAGTGTTGAAGAGTCTACAAAGAGTCTCCATTCTTGTGGGTCATGAGTGATCTGTAAGGCATTCATGAGGTCGTCAATATTGGAACAGAATACCAGATTACCTTCCTTCATAAAGAAAGGTTCCAACTGCTGATGGCGCTTTCTATATGAAGTAATTGTGACATCTTCTTCTAGAAGATTCCATTGTTGGAGTCTTGATCCTAGCAATTCTGCCTTGTTTTTGGATAAGTCTAAATCACGAACAAGGTCATTTAGTTCTTCCTGTGTTATTCTGTGTGGGGTTGATGATGCACCACAGTGAAAATCGGGATCACTGCACGCTGACGGACCAGGAGAAGAACATGTCGGCTCACCCTTGTCCTCATCAGATGAATCAAGGAAAATATATTCTGCTGGAGGTTCTGGAATAGGAAGTCCATCACCATGTGGAACTGGTCTCAATGCTGACGGAATGTTTGGGTAGACTATTGTCGACTTCTTTTGCTTCGTTATTCCACCGGAAAGAGGAGGAACCAAGCAGAAGTAACAGTCATCTACGTGGTTGCTTTGCTCTCTCCACACCATGGGAACTGCAAACGGCATTGATGGTCTTTTGCCATTCAACCACTGTGAAAGCTGTGTTGTACATGTAGCACAGCATATAAGCGGGGCCCATGGCTTGTCTTGGTCACCAACCTTGCATTCGAAGTAAGCATGATATGCCTTCTTGACTTGATAAGTGATACTTTTCTTCTGGTTGGCAAATGTCACTTCCCCACAAATGTAACAAAAGTTGTCCACAGTATTTACGCACTTCCGAGGCATTACTGTTCTGTATTGTATCTAAATGGATAAAGTAATAATAGTTTTATAAAACAGTAACTTAAACTGTCTCGCACAAAGTCTGTAATATTGTAAATGCTCAACTGTTCCGACTCGCTTTATATAGTACACTGCTGACGTCATCTTACGTCAGCAGCCGACTGGCTGTAGTTTTACATTGCATCAGAAAATGACGTAATCAACTGTGCATGATGTGTCCATGATGGGATTATGCAATGAGGTGGAATATTACATCATTCTAGACTTATTTAGGATATTGTCGCAGTCCTACTGCATAAATTTACATGGTGAAACATAAAAAATGAACTATATGAAATATTTTCAAAACGAGAGCCAATAAAAAATTTTTATGGTTATATTCGTGTTCAGCACACCAAGATGCTACACATTAGGGCCTTTTCCAGTCAGTAACGATTTCTATGTTGACCAGTGTTATGGGAAACGGCGTATGTTGACATCTTATCAGTGTAAAACCTGCAAACTGACTGAATTTGAAATTTCATACGGATGATTATGTATTGAAGATAGCCTTTTAGAAAAGTTGGAAGCGATCGAATTGCCGGTGGCGTCACGACTGACACTAAAAAATTACACACAGTCATTTATTCAACCTCCTTCCGAGCATGGATTCTCCCTTAGGTTCCATCTGTTGGTACTGCCTACAACAGGAAATTTATTATTGACTTTGAGTGCACATACTGGTTCACGTACTCAAATCTCATTGACATTTGATCTTTTCCGTGTCATTCTAAGTACTGGCAGGTGATGTGGAAATGAATTCTTGGGCCAGTCTTAATTCATAGCTTCAGTTTAGGTCAGCTTAATATTTTTTGTTACGCTGTAAAGGGGTATTCACGCATAAATTCTTCTGTGAGCATCCCCTGGACATTCCTGCACTTAGTGAGACATGTCTGCAGCCCAAAGATACGTCTGCCTTCATTTCCAACTTAAGCTTGTCTACTTAGTGCCGGAACTTTAGACAGCAACAAGGACTTCGAATGAACTGGGTGTCTGAATTGATTAACTGAACTTTCATGAAGGTAAGTATGATTTAAAAGAAACGCAACAATTCCACATCTGCCAGTACAACGTGTTTCCTGCATCCTGGGTTAATAAAATATCAATCGATTTCCTGCTTCATTACTTAATGAATTTTTTGATGAATGGTCATAAAATGAAGGTGCGTGTATATTTAAGTTAGTGAAATATCTTGCCAACCTTACAGGTTGCGCTATGTATTTGTGTAATCGTTGACGCACTTCATATGGAATCCGACGATCGTGGGTTCGAGTCAGCAGAACGGACTCAATCTGTATAATGACCTCGGAAAACTGTACGCATAAATTTCTCTGTCTCCAAGCAGTTTACTTTAGCCAGTTTACTGGCCAGTCGTAAAGAGAGAATTAGGCCTATCTCACATTCCATTCATTGAAGAAGATAACACATGACGATCAGGTACACATTTTGGACTTAAACTGATGCATTAATAGGCTGACTAAGATGATCAACAGTCCATTTTGGTCAGTGCATGCTGCAATAGACTATACCAAACCGAACTCCATGTATATAGCCGCCACTGAGAGTGTGCAAAAATAACATGTAACATATGCCAACAAACTAAACGTACGTCTATAGCCCTACAGCTTTGTATCCACGCTGTAATATCGTTGGATGCTTGGCTCGGCAGTCAACTAGTGTCCTCCGATCCCGTATTATTCCAATCCCTTTACAGCAGCGTATTATATCGTGCAAACAGATAACAACTCTGCCTACCAGACTTACATTTGCTTAATAAATGATGCGAAGCGGATGAATGTAAGGACATACTAGAACAATAGAACAATGGAGTGATGCTAAATGGTTTTATAAATGACTTGAATATAATTGTTCGTGATACTGATTCACTTTGTTTATAACTAAGCCATCCGCAAACTACTCCACACTGACTACCGTTCTTGATTAGCCTACCAGCACCTACTTCTTACTTTTAGCATGTATTTAATCCGCTTCACTAAACGGATGCCTAACAGTGATAGTGTGTTTTTTCATGATGTTAATAATTACGAGGAAGTAAGAAGAAACTGATTCTTTGGTTCTTAAGGAGTATAAATTGCAGTGGGTCTAACACATTGGGCAGGTCTTGAACCTTTAAAACTCATGATATGTAATTAATTGCAATGTAGTGAAATATCATTTTATGTTGTTCTATGACACCTGCTTTGTCCTTTTTTTTTCACTGCATCTTCTTTTAGAGCAAGTTTTGAGATATTTGTGTGATTTGAAACTCTATTTTAAATATTCACTTATTATTTTTGTTTCATATGGAACCAGCTACGGTATTTCTGCTTTTACTGCTAATGAAGAACGTCACGATGATTTTCTTTGTGTTTCACGGTTCGCTGGTTCTTTGGAATCAGTGAAGTAGTGCGACAGAATGTCACTTCATTCAAATTTGGCTGCAACGGGTATCGTTTGTTCTTGAAATATGAATAGAGAACGTTGTCATCTATAACTTGCCTTTGTCACTAAATAATTTCATATTTTAAGTAGATGAAGAATTATAACCCTGACGGCTGCGAATGTTGGGACAAAATGTGTGACACATATGCAGATAGGCCCTATCAGAGGGAGGCCAGCAGAGCCATTTGACCCGGGCCTCACATGATAAGTGGCCTTATCTGTACATACGGTTATTCGTCTACTTTAAAATAAGAAAGAGATATTCTTATTCGAACCAAAGATTTTCTATTTATGATCTATTTATGATTCGGTAACTAGCAAAAAATCTTTCGAATTTTTTCAATTTATTTGCCGTACATGGTTTCTTCGCGGTTTTGCCTGGCAATAACTGCATGTTAGTACAATAATGTCAGCCACGCTAAGCAATCATACCAAGCCCTTCATGGCCTATCAAAGGCTGAGTAGCATGGCCATTTGTCCTGGGCCCTACATAGTAAAAAGTTCTCAGATTTTTAAAAAATGTTCTAATGTATTAATTGCTAATATTTATTGATGCATTAAACTACTTTTCTTACAATTTTCAAGCATAACACAAATTCGGACGATTTGATGGCATAATCTGTTTGTATGGCTAACCTGCCAAACGTCTAATAATACTCTTGTTTTTCTCCTATTTTGTATTATAATTCTCTACTGCGAATGATGTGCATGCTTCGGGATTGGAGTCTCGTATTTGCAGTGGCCAGGGGCCTCTGAATCTGAGTCTCTGAAAGGCTCTGCTGGGGCCCAGGGAAGGGGCTTGTCTGGAATATAATTAGTTTTGTCTACTATAGGCTTAAGTGTTTTACTGCCTTTGCTGGGACACAGAATGAATGGTCCCTTGCTTGTATTATAGTTACTACATTCAACGTCACCTATAATTCCTTGCAATCTTTTGCATCTGTTGGTTGTAGGACTTCCTTGATGTGTCGCATATGTGCCAAACCACAACTCGATGTCCGAGGCAGGGATCATTTCACAGGAGAGACGATTTATGTATCTGAATATCTGAATGTATATTGCAATTTTTAGTTCTCGGCAGAGCATGGTCATGGATATTAGCACCGTAGCCTGAGGCCAGAGAAGTCGAAGTCTACCTCAATATTCTTAGATGCTTCAAAAGAAACGAATCTCTATTTCATTGTATGATTTTTTCCATTTTCAGTATTATTATGTAGGCCTACCATATTTATCCATAATTATTTAAAATGCATTTACGTCTAAATAATTTTTTTCGAAATGCTGTTGTTACAAAATAAATTTAAGTCTTGTCAGTATAAATTGTGGCTTTCCAGTGCTAATATTTTGCCAAAAACGTTACAGTTCCAGTCGAGTTTTGTTATATTTTTCGGCCGCGTCTCCGTAGTTTCGTAAGTTCTTGCATGAAATCAAGCTATTATACATTATTTTGCCATTTCGATTATGATGATGCCAACCTTGGCAATCATTCTATAGATCTCCTCTAACGATACGTGTGTTGTCATAACGATCTGAATTGGAATGATGTAGCCATTTTTAAAATCGCTGCTTCACCAGACTGAACCTATTGGGTGAATGATTCAAAACAATGTAAAAACAAAGATTCCATGCATTTAATAACATTTCAATCAGGTTATGAAAAATTCGGTATAAAATAGGCGGCAAACTAAAAGGCAGTTCGGTCCTTTAATCGTACAATTTCCTGCAGCTTTCACTATATTATGTTATGCTTCAAGACGCGGAATTCCAATAGAAATGGCATAACATTATGAAGCGTATATTTAAATTATTTAGATTTTCTATAAGAGCACAAATCCGCTGAATTGGATTCGATAATCCCGTTAGAAAGAACGTCTTCATTAAGTTTTTGTAGATTTCAATTGTGTTTAAATCTTAAACAATCACTCGATCGAAGCGCAAACTGGCAACAACAAGACTACAACTGGGCAATTTGGTTACATTACACCGCAACGTATGATCAATGCTAAGTGAATCAACGGGATTCGATCCCCTGATGCAGATGTGAAAAGTTAACGCATTAAGATTTGAAAAGGTAACGCATTAACAATCTACTTTCATGCAGAAAACAGAATAACTACAGGTTTCGAAATCATTAGCATGCAAAGAGTCCTAGAAAAAACTAGAACATTCAAACCAACAAGCGAAATTTTAAATTGTTAAGTTGCATCGAATTTTGTGAGTTTTGAGGTTATAATCTATTCTTTGGTTTAGGTTTTAAGTCTCACTCTCAAGTGGTTTGTCGCTTTCCGACATATGCACTCGAATTCAATTCAAATCCATCTTCTATTGCTTCAGGACCGGCGGTCCAGAAACACGTCTGCTGTCTCAAAACTTCGAACATTCAATCAACGCTTAAATGATTCCAGGCGCGGGTATATATATATATATTCTAATATTGATTTATGCTCATAGCTTGAATGCAGGGCAGGTTGATTTGGCAAAAACAGCCATGTGTTAACTGTGATTTGCTTAAGCATAGGAAACGATTCATTTTGTCCCAACTCCTGAAATCGATGTGCTTCAAGTTCGAAATATCTTAGGTTAAGTCGCTGAGATCTCTCCCAACAACAAGTAAAACGTGTGGAAACTAGAAAATGTTGCAAAACTGGAGTAAAACTTTAATTTATTGCAAACATTGCTATATAATTGTGTTAATTTAATGCAAAAATTGAATAAATTTATTTTTCAATTGATTAAACTATCAGGTTATCAGTGCAAAATCATAACGCCAAACTTCCACCACCAGGCCTTCACGACAAACACACATCGGTTGGCCTACAGATTAAACATCGATTCAGGTATAACGTTCAAACGACTGGGCTTGTCCAACGGATTGTGATTTTGAATACGGTTTCACTTGACGCTGCCTTCCGTTGGTGCCTTATGCTTTATGATAACGGCGCTAAAAAGTCATCAGATTAGATTAGAGTGGGTTAATAACACAGGCGTACAAAGATCGTTTTAAAATGCAAAGCAGGCGTGTTGTTAGGCTTACCTGTAGGCCTATATTCATTGAAAGGTTAATTCAGAAGGTAAAGGTAGTGTTATTGTCACTGTCTATCTTCACCCGAAACTAAGCAGCTAGAGAATGTTAAGCTGTTTGGGAATCATCCTACAGGGCAACCTTTCTTTCTTAAACCATTAAGGATTGAGCTGCCACCAGATCGCCTGGTATACTAAGAATGGCCACTTGATCAAGGATTGTAATTGCACGACTAATTATTTAACTGGGTAACTCCACTTGTCAGCAAATATTAAATAGCGCTAAGTTGCGAACAATAGTACTAAGACATTGCCAGGAGGAAATTAGTAGATTATCTGTTTATGCGCCTCTGTAAATTCATCGCAAGAGTGGTCCAAGTAACTTTATGGGCTGAGGCGCAAATACAACACTGGGAACCCAACTACAGGACACTTGTTTAAACCTCGCCAAAATTGCGTTGCAACTCACTTGTCTTCCCCGAAACAATGGAGGACTGAGTTGACACCATATGACCTCATTTTGATAGGCGCTATGTTAATATTCGATTACAATTAGAGTCAAAATCAACAGCGACAAACTGCCACTCACCGAAGTCATTATTTAATATTTATATTCAATACATGTGTTTGTAAATGTATAATTATAAATACGCAAATTTCCCAGCTATGAACTGAGCATGCTGGGTAACTTCAAAAACACTTCACATAAGGACGAATGTTGAAGCGACACACGGATTTTAGAAATTGAGCACATTAGCTGCAAAACGCTAATACTTTTCAAATAAAAAAAAACAACTGTTAGTAATAAAACATGTAGATTAAAAAACTTTTCTTAAGACAGAAAATAAAAGCAAGTTTTTTTCAAAGATTTTAGCTAGCGATTGAACTTATTTTATATCAAAATTAATTAAATAGATTGACCAGCTTGAGATATAACCTTTTTAGTAAGATTTTTGAACTAGTGAAAAGAACAGAGACAAAATGAGCATATTTACAAACCAGAATTCTTAAACTATACTTAGTTCGTTTAGGAGAACCGGGTTAAAAATAGATCTTGATTAACAGACTACATGCAGTGATAAAATATGGCATCCATAAATTTTCTCAGGACAACGAGTCCGTTTCACATGAGCAGTGTTAAGGCGAAGACGTAATTATATTACAAATTGAATATAGGATACTGGACTGATCAACACGTGACCTATTCTACTGTAATTTAAATTTTATCCGAACGATTTAAAGACAAATGTGATGACAAATTAAAAGTAGGACATAAACTTAGAAAAATTATCAGTCGATTCTTAGTTCACATTGTTTCCATAACACATATACTACACTTGACTGGCCAAAGTCTTTATTGCCTTTTTAAAAATTATGACTGGATCAAATTAATGATATCAGGTTTGCTATTGAATTTGCCGACACTTTCGGTTTTGGTTACTTTAGACTGTTGTGTCGATTAATATTGCTAGCAGCACAAATCATTGCGACAAAAAAATCGGAGGTGCCTCCTCACACTGACCAGCAAAAGCATGATCACTCAAACATTTGGTACACGTAGAACCGCATTGTGTCTCAGCGCTATTGCGAGGAAACCAGTCTATTCGAGAACATAAAGCAAGTGATAAAGTAAGCAAATTTAACTTAATCGTTACATAATAAACATAAGTAAGTAACAAATTTAACTTAATCGTTACATAATAAACATAAGTAAGTAAACAAAATTCTCAAAGATTCAGTGCAAGGCTGCCGATGAAGTCTCGGAGGACTCAGCGTGCCACTATTAGTAGTGTAAAGAAGTAGTGCATTATTGAAGTAGACGCAATTGGCCGTACAAGGCATACCAGGTTTATATATATATATACTGTATATTAAAGAATATCATCATAAAGGAAGTTATAGGTTAAATTCTACTTCCATCCGCATAAAACATGTTCTAAGCCACTGGAACCAGTTTCATTTCCGTTGCCTTTAACGAATACCCAGAGCCACGCCAACCATGCCACACAATTCCATTTGTTTTATTTGCATATCCGCTGTAATATAAGCCATTAAGATTAGAGTCACAGCATTCGTGGTACCACCATGCTCCGCCAAAAGACTTGGCGCAGTTAAAGGTTGGCCTGTTATCGTTGTCGACGTCCTTGGTGGAGAATTGTTGGCCGTTGTGATCAGTCAGAGAGTCACCTGCAACAATCACCATGAAATACAAACACTTTCAGCAAAACGTTTTTTTTGCAGGCAGCGTAGAACACTAGCTAATACGTTCAACTGCATTGCTTTAATAAAGATGCCGCAGAAGTGACTGACTGTAAGCCTCGATAATGTATTTGGACCAGACACTCTGGACAAAACATGCGTCACATGTTGTACCATGCAAGACCGGTTATATTGTCATATGTGAACTTCTTAAAGAGGTTTCTAAATATCGCCGTATGATTGTTTTTATATATATGAATGCTTAGCATACATGTATGTATATTTGTGTGTATGTATGTGTGTATATATGAATGCATGATGAATGTACTCCTATGCATGTATATGAACATTAACAAATCGTCTCTATGGTTATCTCAAAGGTATGGCTATCTAATAGATCTAAAAACGTATGACTTAAAGTAGGTTTCTTGATCTGTTTCTGGTGGAAGAATTGGTCTTTTAGAGGGGTGTTGTACTAGAAAATCGGCTAAGAGCACAGTAAAACACGATGTGCTCGCTTCATTTCATAGGAGCGCATAATCAGCAGATCACCACCGGGTGAGAAAATCAAAGTTCGTCAATCCGTCTACTGGAGACAGGAACTCATAGCACGCTGATGAACACTGAAGCTGCAACTACTATCGGTGCTCGCCCAATCATGAACATCTTGAAAGCAATTCTCGACTGGGAGCCAGTATAACGTTTATCGAATATGATAAGAATCATCTGAAAATGTTGGCAGATTGGTCACAATTCGTACGGCGTAGTTTATGACAGACTAAAACTGAAGTATAAAATCTGTCAGACCTTCAAAGATAGCGTCCAAAAGAGTCAGTATGAAAGGATGGGCAAGCGTCGTGCGACATGAGGGGAATATTTCGCCGTATGACTAAAAGCTGAGCGCAATAGAGAAAAGCAGGAGTTTACGCGGTTACTTATTGATAGTTCTTAATTTTGGAATTCCCCAATACCTTGTGCAATGTTTTTCGCAAATATGCTTGCTGCTGTTCCCTTGTCCATCTCATTCTGCGTGCCTGTGTCCCCAGCAATATGAACTGCGTTGTGACATTGGTTGAAGGCACTTGCACATGACCACATAACAGTGTTGACAAAAACACCTTTGCATTTCAATGTGACAACGTTTTCCGAGTCTCTGATTTGTGTTGCATTGAGGATGGGGAATGACATCAAATGTTTATGCTCATCGACTGGCATTCAGTGATGCTAGATTGCCTCGTTTCCAGATATCCTTATACCATCAAATATAAGAAAACCGGACATTTAGTGAAGGGCGAGCCAGTTTTTCGCTGAAGGGCGAAAACCTCTCTGTAATAGGATGTTGGATGCCACTCTGCACAAGGTTCGGGTTACAGTGCAATATAATGTGGTGTAATAAGAACAATTTACAGAGCAAAATAAGTAGGGTATTACGTTTATGGTGCCTTTCAATGTCGATTTTTATCGCAAGTTCTAAGAGCTAAATAGCAGATAGAATTTCAATTTTTTAAAGTGTGAACATTTTTCGGCCTCTGAATAAATGCCGGGAGCCTGCCAATGCCTCACCGAATCAGTGATTTCCCAGCCTGTGATGACAAGTAATTATGAGACCAGTGTATTGAATAAAGTCTGTCCCCAAACAGAGTCTCCCCAGGGTGGAATAATGTATCCTCCTGTGACTCTGTTTCGGAAAAAGCCTCCCCATTGAAATGGAATCTCCCCCCATCGACAATACAAACTCGCCCATATTTAGAACCGCCCCCTCCAATTTTGGTTCAATTTAAATAGGATTCAATATATACATTATTGAAATAAATAGCTTGTGTAATATTGTGTTCATTCATTTGGATATGAAATAAATGCTTTATAGCCCACATAACATGATGTAATAACACCACTAGGATGTTGAGCGCGCTATCGCTATTGAAACGCGGAGGGGAGGTTAATTACGTTTTTGCATAATTAAGAAAAGGCCTTTATGTAGTATAAAGAACTAGATTCTGTAAAGGAAATGACTGTAACTATTAGTAAATCTTCTATGAGAGCCAATGCATATTAATTATGATAGCCGACTTCTGAATAAATCTTTTCCATTTAATCGTCGTCGTGACACACGTACGGCTGACAGGTTAGCACCAGATTTCATTGGCTCATACGAGATTGTAGAAGTACTTGAACAAGGAGAGAATATGATAAAGCAAGCAGCCAATGTTGCTAATCTAAAAAGATGGTTTGAAGAGACTAAGTCTCGTAATTCAGGTAAAGTCTGACCGCAAACTTCGAAATTGATAAAAAAATATCGTTATGTTCGATGACTCGCCAGCTGCTACAACAGCGTGGTGGGTTAAGGAGTTGAATCTGCATGTGCTTGACCGATATAATCTACTTCCTGGCGAGTTGTTAAACACAAGCTGATGGATTCTGTCAACCGACTAATCAGTCAACATCTGCGAGACGAAATGGGAAGCCAGACTACATTGTTGTCTCAGAATGACAGTAGATTTCGAGCAATCATTTGGGGAATGAATCCAAATCATTCATGACACAAATCACTCGGTGGCAACAGCATGCATCGCAAATAACGAGTTATACGCTGACTCCATGAATGGCGAAATTTCTAATAACGTGAAAAGTCAATTGTATGCCTCGCATCTTACTAGCAGTGGGGCAATTTAAAAGTCAAAATTATCACCTGCCAACGTCAACCAAATGTGTTTGATTGTGGAGTGTTTGCTGCAGCATTTGCATCCCAATGGGCTCATGATAAAAAACCTGGTTGCTTCATACGATGTCACAGCAATACGTACATATCTAACTCGTTGCCCTGAAAAACAGGAAGCGAAAACGAAGGCGCCAAAAATGAAGGTCACTGTGACCATCTAGATTAGGAACTAAAATATGCCAGAAATATCACTTGATATCAAATTACTTTGATATATTTTGATTTTCTGAATTTTAATGTTTAAGCTTTTAAAAATAGTTTTGAATAGAAAAAGTGACTTTGCATATAGCAGAGGATAAAGTCCCTCTGGGGTGAGTTTATTTCAACGGTCGATGAAATAATTTCTTCCTTCAGAAGACTGTTTTAGAGTATAGTCTCGGGGGGGAGGTTAAATTTATTCTAAAACAGATTCCCCGGGGGAGAATCTATTCCGAGGTAGATCCACCGGGGAAGACTTTTAGGGTAAAGTCTGTGGCGGATCATCGGTATTATCCAAACCATTAAAAACCCACCTTATTTAGAGGCCGACTGATTCAAAAATAATGCTCAGACTTAGGTAACAGAAGGTGTCAAAAACTGTCCAAAACCACAGAAAATCGTAGATTTTGCAGTACTTAAGCCACCCTATGCTTGTCGATACAACTTGCGGGTTTTTGTAGTTGATGGACTAGATGAGCAACCTTTTTACCTATGCATGTTTTTACCTATATTCCTTCCGAAACTTGCTTTTGTTAGAAAGAGATAAAACTTATTCTGATTGTAGCTTACACGAAATTTAAATATTACCGGCATTTCCAGAATAACCGCGGACAGCAATTGTGTAATTATCGGCGTATGAAGAGATGGAAAATCTGGCATATTCCGCATAACGTTTACTTCCATCAAAGTCTTCCAAATCAATACGCAGTTTGTAGTTCCGTTTCGACGTCAAAAGATAAAGCATAGAGTTACCTATAGAAAAATATTCATAGCTCATCGCCAACACTGATGAACAAATCACGCGATAAATTATTATCAAATAGGTGCTGGTCATAACATCAAGGGAACTATGAGCAAAGACGCACATTGTATCAACCAACGCTTTGTTTTTCTATAAGATTCTTGCAACATATAGTCACTATCAAACCAGTACTCCTACTATTATGAACAATGAAAGCTTCGATCAGTAAAGTGAAAAAGGTCTCTAGAAGAGTGTGCAGTTTTTATTTCAGCGACAATGAACATAACAAGTATTAAAAAGAAACTTTTTCAAGTGGTATGAACTGTATCTATTCAGTACTATCTAATAGCTTATATAGCGCCGTTATCATAATGTACAAGGCATTGATTGATGGTCAGTTAAAGTGAAACCGTAGTCAAAAATCATAATTTGCTAGAGAATGTAAGTCGAAATTCAACAGATTATGGAAACCAGAAGTTCAGCTACACTGAATAAGCAAGCTGCAATATAAGAACCTTAAGTTTAGACCTAAAACATTAAAGAACTAAATGAACGCCATGGGTCGTGAGTTCCAAAGTTTTAACGCCCGAAAGTCCAACACTGTTATAGTGCAAAGCACAAGAGGAGTCACATTCCGGGGGATATGTTCTCTTTTAGATAGAATTGTGCATTTTTACATAAAAGCATAAAAATTTTCTGCAATCAATTCTCTGTAGAAAAGTTACAGGCAATATGTCCGTATGTGCGACCGTTGAATCTCAAAACTGTTCAACAATACTTAAAAAGGTAAGTGTCTTCCTCAATAGGGTCTCATTTCTTTAATGAAATAATAATAATTAAATATGACCCTGAATGGGGCTTAATTACCCCATGGACGTCACTACACTTCTGCAAAAGAGTGATGGTGTGATATAGTATGTATCTCAAAATCGTGCTAAAATATTAATATGAGGAATTCGATGCTTGGCTAGGCCAGAAAATGCTATTGAATGACCATGATTGGGCGCAGTTGTTGAAAGAAGGGCCTATAGAGAGAATTGACACGGTCGACCATTCATAGATCTGTATTAAGCAGTTCGCCAAAGTCCAGAACGACATATAGTGGTGCCCAGCCGGGCAGTTCCATCAGGGAGTTGCAGCACAATCTTCCCAACCTTGGGACAACTTAGACATCGCTGCTGCCAGGAGGTTACGCAGCCAATTTGAAAGGTGTTGGCGACGAACCTATTTACCTTTCACCTCAAATTTAGGCGCCACTGCCGTGTTGTCCGTAAACTTGTCTCAGCAGCCAAATCCACCTACATGTCTTATCTGGTCTCCGAGAGCTCCTCTTGTCCAAGTTTATTATGGAATGCGGTAAAGAAGTTCCTTTACCGCGACAAATACAATATACTACCTAGCTCATTTTCACATTCTTTTCTTGCTGACAGGTTCCTACAATTTTTTTCTCACAAGATCTCGACCATGAGACTTAAGTTTTCTAACATTTCTTCCTCCAGTGGTTTATCAAATCCTAAATTTCTAAGAAGTCTCATTCTATTCCTGCCAACAACTCTGACAGATTCGTAATCTAATTTTTTCATCTCCTGATAAACAATGTGTCTTGGACGTTATTCCGACTGCCCTTCGAGGGAAATGCTTTAATGTCTTGGGCCTAATTATCACATCTATTGTCAACTTATCTCTAGCTGAAGGCTGTATCAGCACCAGTTTCGCTCATGCCATGGTTTACCCTCTTCTGAAAAGCCATCTCTGTCTACTGAGGATTTATCGCCCCATCTTACTTTCAATTTTATTTCCAAAATTCTGGAGAAAGTAGTTGCCAGTAGTCTGAGTAATCACCTTTCATTGAACAATCTGTACCTTCTCTTCCAGTCTGCCTACCGCTAATTTCATTCCACTGAAACCGCACTACTTGCCATTCGCAATAACACAATTAACTCCATGGACCATGGAAATGTAACTGCTCTTATTCTTCTTGACCTAACTGTCGCTTTTGATACCGTTGATCACGACATTCTCCTTCATCGCCTCGAACATTGGTTTGCTCTTTCCAGTCCCGCTCTCCGTTGGTTTGCATCTTACCAGAACCTTCGTACTCAGTCATTCCATGATGTGCCTATCTGTCTTGAATTGTGGCGTTCCACAAGGTTCTATACTGGGTCCACTCTTATTTGCATCATATTTCACCCCATTCGGTTCAAAACTTACCAATAGCCTTCTTGGCTACCATTTGTATGCTGTTGATACCCAACTCTTCTTTTCATTTGATAGCTCCACATCTAATTCTGCCCTGCAGCTTCTTGTTTTTGATGATATTCAATCTTGGAGGGTTAGTAATAAACTTCTTCTGAATGCTTCTAAAACTGAACTTTTCCTCCTAAGTACAAGCCAACGACTTCACTAATTTGATTGCTTACACATATTCATTTGGATGGCTTACTTATCAATCGTACTTAATGTGCACGCAATTTTGGTGTGATGTATGATTCCGTCATGTCATTTTACAGCCATATTCAGGCTATATGCAGATAGCTCAATTTCACTTACGAGATATTCACAGAATCGGATCTCTTTTACCTCAAACTCTCGTAATGCAACCAGCTAATGCATTGGTTTCAAGCAGATTTGACTAATGTAACACTTCTTTTGGTATTACTAAGGGAAAGCTGCACAAACTACAAATTGTTCACAACTCTCTTGCCAGAGCCATAACAAAGACCTCTAAATTTCAGCATACTAAGCAAATATTACGTTCATTCCACAGGCTGCCCAGTGAGCAAAAGAATTCATTTCAAAATCTGTGTTATCGTTCACAAGGTACTTCATTTAAATCAGCCGAACTATCTTCGATCTATCTTCGCCCCTAAAACTAGTAGATATTTCACTCGATTAATGAACACTTGCTGTGCCCTATACATGAATAGTTTCGGGCTCTCGGTCCTTCTCTGTAGCCGGACCAAGGCTTTGGAATTCACTGCCCAGTTCAGTTCGTTCTGCCAATTCTTTGTTGTCATTCAGGTGTACTGTAAACTTAAAACACACCTCTTCCAGCTCTCTTACCTACCGTAGCCTGGCTTCTGGTTTCTTTGACCTACCGAAATTCGACCCGAATTCTTCAAAGGTTTTTGATTTATGACTGCGACTTTGACTTGAAGTGATTATCAACTGATGTCTTAGGCATTATGATAACGGCGCTATAGAAGTCATTAGATAAGATTAGATTAAACTGCGGAACGTGCGCTAGGCCATAGATACGATGAATGTGAACCAATAAAGTTTCCTTAGGCACAACGTAGAAACTGCACAAACCTCGTATGTGGATCAGTCACTCTGTGACTGACTCTGATATATTGTAATTGTAATTGTAATTACGACAATTTATATAGCATCGTTAGTGACATGCTACTTCTAGGGTGCTTTACAAAGTCAAAAGTCAGCTCAAGAACTATATACAGTATATATATATATATATAAGAAATATATACAGTAAAGATACGATATTTTGATTATGACCGATATCTGACTGCACAACTATCGTGTGGACATGCGAGCTTAGTCCAGTTGTGCAGAAAAAGTTTTCACGTTAAATAGCGTCAAAAATTGAAATTCGGGAAAAAATGTAAATGCGAGGTCTGTGCAGTTGACCCTCGATATGTCTTGTATATGCCGAGGCGGGAAGCTTACCAAGAGAATTGTAATGAGAGTGAAAAAGCCCAGCTGACATTTCTACTGAGGAAGACCGATGGAAGACTTAAGAGAAAAAATACCATCAATTTTAGTTTTGAACTCTTATAATCAGCGCATAACTTGAAGTATTCATATCGGATAGATCTGTACATGAGAGATTTTGATCTTTACATACACCAGGCCATGTTAATTTCTCAGTTTTTTCTTGTTTGACAAAAATACATTTTCCCCCAATTTTTAGCTGTTATTATGAGTCAGAAACAATATATCACCTACCACTAACTTGAAACTTCTTTTTATAAGCTTATCTCGGTTTTAATTTGACAAATATGTGAGATTTTTGCTTCTACATACATCAAGATTTAGCTACATTTTTAGTTACATACTGTACATTTTAGTTACATACATTTAGTTTAATTGATGTTTGACAAAACGTACATTTATCCCATTTTGTACTTGACCTTGTTGGCCTAAAACAATATATCCCCTGACACTAACTGAAAACTTCTCTTCGTAGGTTTATCTCATACAGTCGGTTTTCAAATGACAAACACTTCATGCAGGTACAAGTCCCACTAATTCCATTTCTAGTTTTTGAACCTGAAGTCTGGAGTCTTGTAAAGCACATCCTTGTAACCACTCACATATTGCTTCTGCTGTTATAAAGGTCCATACCCTTTTTAAAAAGTGTTTTGACCTACAGTAGGGTAATTAAACTACACAGATATAAATTTTTTCTTGTTTCATGAAATGAGACCCAATGTAGGCAGCGAATTCCTTATTTGAGTATGTTAGAACGATTTTGAGATGCAATGGTCGCTAGACTGTATAAAATTGGGATTTGGATATAAACACTTTTGTCAAGTTTCATAATTTTATGTAAAAATGCACAATTTTAGACATATCCTTCTGTGGACTCTCAATGATGTTCGATCGAGTGCGATATTTATTTCTATGAAGCGAGGGAAATTATCAGAAATAGATCGATTTATTTGAATTTAACGGCTTGCAACCTGTATGAAAGAATTGAAACTGAATTCGCTACTCCATAGACATTTAACCCGATGTCAGTCGAATAGTTTGAGCAGTCGCTTTTGTTGATTCTAGCCTTCTCTGAACCGGTTACTATGTATGGACCTTGAGCAAGTCCTTCACGCATAATTGCTCAGCGCTATTGATGGATGCTATGTCAGTGAATACTGACGCTTAATAAATACAGAGATAAAATAAAATACTGAAGTAATATGCTTGTTCGCTTTTGTTATAGTTTGGGCCAGAGAAGTTTGAGCCATTTGTAGTTTCTGCAAATCTTTCTAAGTGGTACAAACAATCAAAGTATTACAGAAAAAGAATCGCTTAAAATCTCAGGTATTCGCTATGAAAATAAGTCAGTTTGAGGAATGTGAGATATCTGAAAATTTAACACAGTACGTGTCAAAGTGAATTGATGAATGCGCAGTGATTGCGTACGAGGATGTCGATTGAATGTTGAAAAATTCAAAATAATTTTTAAAAATTTCTGGTAGACCAGATTAATAACTACACATAATACAATATATCATCACAAAAATGCAGTTATCGTCTTCTTTATTCAATGCCTTCCCTCAGCTGCTAGATCTCTATTAATGACCTTCTTGATGCCCAGTGTAGAATTTGTATGTTTCGTTTCAAAAGTACCTTCGATTTACTTCTCGTTTAAATCACAGGCGCTACAGGCAAGTTACAAACTTATTGAAAATAAAATACTACAATGTTTCAGTTAGACCCAAGTAGGTTACAAGTATGACACTTTCAAAAGCTTTACCAAGCCAGAATTCTCCATTCGGATCTCCAAATCCGTCTGCGTACTCGTTCCAGGTTCTGTAAAAATCCACATTGCCATCTTTGCGCCTCTGAAACACCTGCAAACAGAAGTTTATCATGCAGACCGTGGAATATTGTTGCTCTGAAAATGACAGTTGCCTTTGAGTGTGGCCAATGAAAAATGCAGGGTTGTACTAAATGACATGTGGCAAATAAACTCTGTATAACAGAAACTGGTTCTTTGCCAATTTATCGCAACGAGTTTACAATAAGCTGATTCAGTTAATGAGAGTGGACAATTTTTTAGTGGTCGCAGGTTTGCTTGTACCAGTGCCAAACCTGTATAAAGAAAGTGGGCTAAATGGTAGGATGAAGAGGCTACTGGCCTTAAAACAAATAAGTTGACAGAAATCGCTCATACGGAACATCGCCCGAGCCGGTGTTTTGTTTTCGTTTACTGTCAACTTAGAGCAATTTTTTACAAAAAAATTCTCATAAGATAAAATTTACAGTTTGTATGGACGCTGTCAAAGATCTGAGTACCAGGTGTTATCGCAGCTCCATTTTTACTTCTTTCGCAGGATAGGAACCACTCCGAGGGGATTTAACTGGATTCACATTTCGTCTGGCGCCGCCAAAGGCAAGAACTGGTACGGACCCGAATTTAACTGTTCTTCTTGTGGACTAATTTGATGCTTTAGATGATGTCATTCTTTCTATTGTCAACCTCTACTTCACTGATGGTTGATTTCCTTCATGCTATAATATTTGACCAAGTTGTAGTCCAGACGTGTCCAACCTTTATGGAAGAAGGGCCACATTACCATTTCTCCGAAGAAGAAACAATTTTGTCATTATTAAGGTCCTTATAAAAAATTAATGCGTACATACAAAACTGATGTAATAACATAGTAATTATACTGATTATTATATAAATTACTATACAACATGTTCAGCTCTTCAACTGATAATGAAAGTGATAAGAAGAAAATTGCCTTGGTTTACAAATTAATCTACTTCTATACTTCTGCTACAACAACTGCTGTAGCTATTCATATCATTTGAATTAGATGTCTATTTGTTAGCGATGACATTGAATTTGTGATAATATTTTTATTCTTGAGAAAATCTGCCCACTATGTACTGATGTTTTACCCAATAGGGCAATAAATTTAGGCCTAAGTACGTGGTTTGTTAGAATTGGAAACATCAGTGGGAAAATATATTTTCCACAAAATGCTAAAAGATAATGTGTTTGGAAAGCTTTCTTTACCTCATTGTAATTCTAAAGCTGAATAAGTTTCAGCTTAAATGTTTTTGAAACTTCAGCTGGATCAATTTTAAATGGATCTCCAAGCAGTTCCATACCATTGTTGTGCTTTGGGGGTGTGCAAATGTCTGTTTAAATTCAGCCAAAAGATTTGCAAGTAATTGAGAGTACTTATCATTATTCATCCTTCCAGCAGGCCTGGTAGAAAGTATTTGGAAATGAACAACTTTCCTTCGAGTCATGTGTTCCTAATAATTTGCAACGTTTGCGCTAATGCAATAATTATTTTTTACTCATTTTCCTTACATTTTGCTGCAAACCGATTATTTCCTTGGTTTGATATTCACATCGACTAGATATTTAGTTATGTCAATGAAAACTGCCAAGTCGTTTAACCACTGGGATATTAGTAAACTTCAGTTACAAACTGTCAATATAAAAAAACCGCTGGGGGACTCTTGTGCCGGTGGGCTGTATGTTAGACAAGCTTTGCTTTAACCTATCTCCTTGTCCAGAAACTATTGCTATGTTACAGTTAGAATGTGGATTTGCTTAGAAATGACTATCGATTGATCCTTCGTGTATCACGATAACGGCGCCATAGAAGTGCGGCGCTATAGAAGTAAATTCAACTCTGAACATGACTACTGTGATTCCACATTTATTAATCTTGATTCCACTCAAAATAATAGTCTTCAACTCATTAAAAATTCACTTACCCGAGTTGTCACCAGGACTTCTAAACATCACCGTATCATTCTTGTACTGAAGTCACTCCATTGCCTTAAAATCCTCGAACGCATTCATTTCAAAGTTCTTTCTCTAGCCTATAAATTTCTGTAATATTCTCAACCTACTTATCTTCGCAAACTTTATATTATCCAATCACCCCGCTCTTCCCGTTCATCTTCTTAATTCACTCTTGCCCGTCTATTTATTACTACTCGTCTTAAGTTCTCTAACCGATTTATTTATCACACTGCACCTCGACTCTGAAACGATCTTCCTCCTACGTTTCGAGAATTCTCCGTTTCTCTATCTCTTCGGTCGTTCTACCATCAACTTTCTAAAGCCTTCCTATCTATTCTTATCTTCTTAGGCATTCCATTCAAAACTAGTCTCACCTTTTCAAGAAATCTTGCCTTGATCCATTCAATCCATCGCCTTCTCATGCATCTCAACCTAAACACAACTCACCGTAACAGCTCCTCTGTCCCTTCTGGCAACCGGACTTTGCTTTTCTGATGGCATCTTTGGACAGCCCCGTTGACTTGATGCAGCGCTCGTAAATTAGCGTGTTTCCTGAACTTAGCTTAAGAGTAGCGCTTTAGAAATTTTCGAGATTATGATAACGATTATGAATATTTTACTGTAACTTATAAATGGCGAAACAGCTGTGTGAGTGGAAACCAAGGCATTATGTCTGCTAAATAATTTTTAAAATCAATTTTTACAATATTATAACATTCCAATCGGTAAAAAAATCTGGATTTTTACGCCCAAATATTACACCGGTAGATTTACATAACCAGATATAATGCAGTGCAATGTTAAATTAGCGAAAGACAAACCAAGCTCGTGCCAGAGGGAGCCTCCATGTCACAGAATGCATCAATGCAAACTCGATAGCGTTGATGTCTAACGCACACTTCGTAGACGCCGCTTGTGCATTTTGGCCACTGGCTCTTATGTCAGAACAATCCCTCACTTGCGATGCAGAATCATAGTCGTCTAAAATAGCAATAATCTCACTCGTTCTTGATATTTATTTACAGTGCATAGAACCCAGAATTCCTTACACCCACTTAATTGGGTACACGTTTGACTACCAGTTGCAATGTGGAACTATGAGACTGGGTACAACCTGGCCACCTTGCTCTGCAGTGTAAAGAGATTATGCGGCCAGAGGCAGATGACACTAAAAAAAGTAACTCCTCAAGATGGGATGGAGCATAGCCGTCCTGGAATGAAACATCGGCAAATGGATTTTAAACTCTATGCGTCTACGCATGGATAGCTAATGCAGCTCGTTCCGCATGAAGTTAAGTATACCAGAAAACATTGAAATCTTGCCAATTAGCCGAGTCGCAGCGTTTAAAACGAACTCAAGTTGGTTCTCAGAGTGGTTATGGCTGTCAAAAGGTGAAGCAGAAGGACTTATAACCTCCCATGCTCCATGTGAAATTGCGCATGTGAACGGGTTATTGTGCTCCTTAGTCAGCAAGTTTTGAATGCACGCTTGCATAGGAAATGAGAATAAGCGATCGGGTCATTGATTTGTTTTGCACGCGCTGGCTGGGTGATGTGATTGGTTGGTAGAGCCCTGCAGGCAGGCTGGCTGACATCAGCAGTATTTATTGCTGATGCATATTGATTAACGTGGACGCTTGCGTGGCCTGTGCTGTGATGAATCAGCGGTTTTTGAAAAGCCCGCATTTGCGCAATATGGGGAGGCCGGTTTAGAAAGAGAGAGGGAGAGAAGATTTTAACGTTGGTCTGTCGTGTGCTCGGTTGAAAGTTTGACTTACAAATGTCGTTAATAGATTAGTGCGTTTAGAAAGTAGTACAACTCAAAGACTGTTGTGATTGAACTGCTAGTTTTAACGATAATTTAGAGGTCAAAGACTGTATGTATGTTATCGGGTTAACTCTAGGCTACGAATGGGGCAAGTCGACAGTTCGAAGCCCCTTTACTAAAAACTCTGAAAAATCGTTGACAGTGCCAACCTACAAAGCGAATGCCAACCTCAACATCGATATATGTAGTGGAACATTAGGTCCTTGTCATTTCATGTTTAGTCATTTCATGATGTTTTGCTTGAACACAAATATGAGAATAAACGCCGAATAAGGTTAATTATATTAAATTTATTATTCAGCTCTAGAAATCACAGGCTTACAATTACTCGATACGCGTTTCAGCTTATCATTTGCGAGTATCCTTGAATTCTGAATTTGGTTTTTGATGTAGATGTCGTGCTCCTGAAGCCGTCGATCAACCGCTTGAAGACTTCTCATTATGATGTCATGCTGACTCATCATTTGCTGAAATGATGCATCAACATCAAAGATTACACTCCTCCAGTAACAAGTTTTATAAGAAGCTTAACATTTACATGTTTAATAGGTCTGCCTAGATTTTTGTGCATTTCTATTGATCTAGAAACTATGATTTTACTCTATTTTACTCGGTAGGACTTTTTAGGGTCGTTGCACGCGCATTTGAGGCTGTTGTTAATTTTGCGCGTTATAAATGTCTGTTTAACAAAATGATAACTATGAAGCTTCTGAAAATCTAGAACTTGCTCAATTACAAGCTTCAGCTGATGAATCTCTGCTTCGATGTTGATTGATGAGTCTCCATTGTCGTAGCCCTGTACAGTGCTCTGACCTTGTACTGGAAAGATCATGCCATGCACTAATATTACTGCGAATGCTATAAAGTAAAGATAGCTCATGGTGACTACTACAGATTTACTTTACAGAAGACTCGACTAACAAGTAAAACGCACAGAAACTGACTGCTTCACTTTCAACAACGCATCATTGGTTAACCAAATTTATAGTGAATCTGAACAAGACCGACCCGGAAGGAACAATAATAATTAGCAGCAGTTTATTTTATCTCAAAAACAGATAGGACTAAAGTGACTTGAGAAGACTAATTAGCAGTTAATGCTCTTTCTTAGGCTCGGTTTCACTTTCGCATTAAATGAAATGTTATACATCAGTTGGGCCATGAGGGCATATAATTAAAGTACTGGTTTGCTGTAGATATTGAGGTAACTTTTTCTTTTTGTATAGACCCTTTCTTGTAAAATATTTCTCTTCATCATTTTCTCTGTTTGATGTAATCGTTGTTAATTATTAGTTAATTTTTGATGTTATGGTGTTGTGCACCCAGGGGCATAATTAGCTAATTATTTTTGCTGACATTGCATTAATGTACGCTTACAGGATCTGAGATTGGAAGAAAAAGAACGAGTACAATGTGAATCAATGGAAAATATTGAATAATGGATTAAATGCCTGTAATTGATGGTTTGACTCTTTCGTGCATATATCTATTGCTCCTAACAACGACATAATGATAGCAGTGTACAAACTGTGGGAAGGAAAAGTCAGACCCAGAAGGGATAAAGAATCCTCTTAATAGTCATTAGTTTCATGTAGCTGGTATTACAGTTGCAATTGGTTATTTATCTAATCTACCATAGCCAAATTATGTTAAATGTTATTCAAAAAGGAATTCTTCAGGAGGAAAGCCATGTTAAGATAGGTCTATCTATAAATCACCAATAACAGGCTTGCGCTTTCCCACTCATCCCAACTAACAGTTTCCATCTAGACTTGACAGATGACACCAGGTTCAAAGATCCTGGACCGAGAACGACAAAGACTTAAAACGACGACAGGTGATAGTGTCGCGTTCCATAGTAACACCATCGCCAAACTGGTCCTTCTTATGTGGTAGAAGACGCATCGTCCGGACCTGGCCACTTGGTCGATCTGTGACGGACAGCCATTCGACTGATGTTAGAACCCCTTCCTGGTAGACGGTCGATGCGATTACAAAGTCTCTCCTCGTCCAAGATAAGTTTGTATACTGTATGTGAACCGCCACCGTCCATCTGGAACCTGTCATTCCATGACGAATAAATAACGAAAAATATCGATCATTCTGAACTTTAACGGTCGTAAACAGATTTAAGATGATACGCTTGTGTTAGCTAAATCAAAGAGACATGCTCATTCAGGCACCAAAAATCGATGTCATAATAGCAATGTACAGTAATGGATTAAATGCCTGTTATTGATGGTTTGACTTCATGCATATATCTATTGCTCCTAGCGACGACATAATTCTAGGGTGGGAAGCAAAGGGCAGTTCCAAAAAGGACAATATTCAATAATTGAATACATAGACTGGTTTAGCGGATGCGCATATACCTGAACAGATCCAAAACAGGCATCATGTGATTATGAACAAGTAAGATGGGCCACAGGAAGGTTCAGCACATTATTTCATTCAAAACAGCCTAGTGTTAGTACTGATGGAGCGTCCATAATTATCATCACGTAATCATTATCATCACGTAATCTAGTTAATAACTATGACAACAGAAATATCACCAAAAGAATTTAGGCCTAATGAATGATGAAGGAAGGTTATCGCGATAGTCCCTTCCGCTGGGTTGTTATCAGTTTTTTAAGTCGGTATAGGTTTTCGGATTTTACTATTTTTTTTCAAAGATTTTCGGTCTCGGTTTTTCTAAATATGGCGATATCGGTATCGGTTTTTTATTTGTAATTTATGGTATAAATTTATAGTCCGACTTTACTGCTATACAGTGTACACTGTGCAGTTGTGCAGTGTGCAATGCTGTTTTACTGAAACAAAATTGTATGTTAAAAATTAAACTTGCATTGTATGTGCATGACTGTGATAACAAAATCTTAAAATGTATGCAGACTAATTCTGTACGCGACACCACGTCAGGAATGATACAATTTATCTAATCGTACACTACAATCCAGATGTCCAGTATTTGCTCAACAAATTCTTGGTTTATTTGTCCTCCAGAAAATTTTGCGAATGTAGCACTCTTTGTTTAATGTGCCGTTGAATGGACGATGAGCGTCTAACAACTATAGCCCACACTTGGAAATACTGTCACTAGCCACAGATGTGGTGGACTTCCAAAAGCCACCAAGTGACCTGGGCCACACTTTTCTGCAATTTGTAATTGCAATCGCAATTTTATATAAAACTACTTCAAGAGCAACTTATCATAGATGCTTTCGTCCTGACAATTAGAAACCACGATCGAATGATCTTCAAGTGTTTGCTGAACACAGGCGAAGGCTAAGGGGTTTATGTCAAAGGTTGCAAGGCCACTTATTCCAAAACACAGGCAGATCATAGCGAAGCTACTGCGATGGGCTGTGGGTGTTCGGACAGGAGGGGCATCCAGGTCACTTTCCGAAGCAGAGCAAAGAAGTCAGTCTGCGGCCATTTGTACATTTCATTTCGTCGGATGCAAACCATTGTAATTAATTGCTGTCTCCTGACCGATATGCACGACGCTATAACTTTCGCTACATGGTAGGCCTACGTCATCTACTTTTAATTAATTATGTGCAGTATTTACTATTACTTTTTCTTTAGTGACGGGATGCACAATATATCACTGATATCAGCTATTGTAAAAACTTTAAACACTATTATGGAATATTTAATGAACAAAAAGTAAAACCCCTGAGAGAAATTGACACTTTCATATTTGAATTCCGAGTGTATACCAATTTTTCGTTTTTGACAGTTTATGTTTCGGTTTTCGGTTTTCTGGAAACCGACTTTGATCTCAATTCTGACTAAATAAGCTTATTAAATTTTATACACGTAATAACTTTTTGGCTTGTCCTATGCAATATCGGTTGTTTCCTGTTTTGTGTAATTTTGAACGATTAAATTGTCTAAACGTAAAATTTATTTTGATAATTTTGGCAATAGCTGTGTCAAGTATGCGGTAATAAAAGTTGACCTTAAAGTTTTGTTTCGGATCTATGACTCGCTCATCATGGCTTTCACAATAAAAATGTCGCTTTTGCCTGCGAACTACAGCCTTTGGAGGAAATTCTGCTGGAATCTGAATTGAATCAGCTAGTTCTTTAGCTTCATTCAGCATTTCTTGAAATCCTTGATCTGATCGAAAACCTCTCAAAGCATTTCTTGGTGTTTTGAAGTTCCTTAGAAGACGCAGCCAAATCCAAATCTTTCTTTTGCATTGTTAAGCTATAAATATTTACTTGAGACAAATGCCATATTGATAAAAAAATCTGGGTCCATATTTCTAATGGCTTAGATAGCAAGTGTGTCATATAGTGAATATGGCGTATAACATAAATATAATTAACAAACCTTCTTAGCCCTTCTATCGGGGCGCATGATATCGGCCAGCTCATTTGCAGGCCAGCAGCTGCCAACTGGACAGCGCGTTGTGTTTTGCACATTGGGCGTTATTGGGTGTTGTGTTGTTTTACAAAGGGTAATTTGATATGCCGCCTTTGTTTTCCTATTTCTTAAAAAATTTGCGTCCCCTGGAAATTCAGTGCCCTAGGTAATTGTCTATTTTGCCTAGGCCTTTATCCGGTCCTGGTTCAGATACACGTTTTGGACTTAAACTGATGCAATTATATTCTGACGAAGACGATCAATAGTCCATTTTCGTCAGTGTATGCTGCAGTAGGCTATAGCAAACGGAACTGCATGTATAGCGTATCATTTCAATGCCTTTACAGCAGCATACTAATCATTGAAACAGTTAGTAACCCTGCCTAACAGACTTGAATTTGGTAAATAAATTATGCAAAACGGATGAATGTAAAGCCACACTACAAAGAACAAAGGAGTGACGCTACAGAGTTTTATGAATGATTTGAAAATAACTGTTCATGATATTGATTCACTTAATTTATAATTATATCATCCGAAAAATACTCTACACTAACCAGTATTCTTGCTTAGACTACAAACACCTACTTCTCACCGTTTCACTTAGCGGCTGCCTAACAAGTGATAGATAGTGTGTCAGGACGTTAACGATATGAATAGCGGATAAGTAATTTGGACTGCCGATACCGTTGATTGTTGACTGCTGGTATTTGTGAACAAACTCAAATTTTTTACGTGGACGTTAAAACCAATTGGCTTTTTAAATAAATAAAGTGCAGTGGGTCTAACACAGTTGACAAGTCTTGAACCTTCAAAACGCATGCTGTGTAATAAAATGCAGTGTGGTGAAATATTTAATGTTGTGCTATGCCACCTCTTTGTCCCTTTTTGTTCAATGCATCTTCTTTTAGAAGCAAGTTTTGAGATTTTTTGTGATTTGAAACTCTATTTATAAATATTCAATTATTATATTTTGTTTCATATGGAACCAGCTCCAGTATTCGGCTTTACTGTTAATGAAGAACGTCACGATTTCTGTGTCTGTCACGGTTCGCTGCTTCTTTCGAATCAGTGAAGCAGTCCGACAGAATGTCATTTAATTTAAATCAGACTACAATGAAAATCGATTCATTCTTGAAATATAAATAGTAAACGTTGTCATCTATAACTTGCCCTCCGAAGAACATCACTAAATAGATTTTGAAAAAGAGTTTTCTAATGTATTAATTACTAATATTTATTGCTGCATTAAACTACTTTTTCCCACAATTTTCAAGCATGACACAAATTCGGACGATTTGGTGGCATATAATCTATTTGTATAGCTAATCTGCATAGCGTCTAATAACTCTTGTATTTATCGTATTTTGTAATTTAATTCTCTACTGCAAATGATATGCATGCTTCTTGATTTAAGCCTCTTATTTGCAATGGCCCGGGCCTCTCTGAATCTCTGAAAGGCTCTGCCCAAACGTATGGGCACCACTTGCCGCTAGGGGCACAGTGCAGGCCAGCTGTGGGCTTAGAGAAGGGGCTTGTCTCAAAAATAATTGTATTTGTCTACTATAGGTCTATTGGTATTTTACTGCATTTCCGGGGCAAAGAATGAATGGCCCACTGCCTGTATTATAGTTACTATATTCAATGTCACCTATAATTCCTTACAATCTTTTAGCAGCAAGTTGGTTGTAGGACTTCCTTGATGTGTCGCATATGTGCCTAAACACATCTCAATTTCTGAAGCAGGAATCAGTTAACAGAAGAGACAATTTATATATCTGAATATACATTGCCATTTTTAGAAATTCTCATTCCAGCATTGTCTGGGATATTATGTCCCTATAGTCTGAAGCCTTAGCAGTCGAAATCTACTTCAATATTCTTGGATGCTTCGAACGCAACGAGTCCCTATTTCATTGTTTGATTTTTTCCATTGTCAGTATTATTATGTAGGCCTACCATATTAAATTTTACCCAATTATTTGAAATACATTTACGCCTAAATATTTTTTGCTTAAAGCCTGTTGTCGCAAACAAAATTTAAACCGTGTCAGGATAAATAGTTGCTTTCCGCTGCTAATATTTAGCCAAAACTTTACCGTTCCAGTCGAGTTTTGTTATGTTTTTCGGCAGACGGACAAATTTTTCGTCCCATCTATTGAGCAACTGACAGTAATCCTCTCTGCCTTTTGAACCGACGTGCAGTCCTACTTCGCGACGATTAATGCAAAGACACGAAGACGAATCACCGTTGTAGACTTTCAGGTTGTTGTAGAGAGTAAATAGTTTTTCTTTGTGGGCGAAATAAATGAACCACTGTTCCCACATCGAATCAGCCGTGCCAGAGTTTTCAAAGCTTTTGTACCATTCTGTGGTCACGATACCCGGAACATATGGATGAAAATCAGGTTTCGTGATATGGGCATGATACCAATCCTGAAAATTTCTCCAAACGGATGGCTTGGGTGAGAATCCCCATGTGCCGATGCATTTGTACATGAAGACAGTTTCATTTTTGGGAGCACTCAGTGTTCTGAAGGAACCGTCGTGTGATTTCTGTTCGTCACTCGTAAGGGAACTGCCTGCAAAGTCGTTCCTCGCATCGTAAAAACGATGTACAGCTTTAATCCATCGGTAGCTGTACTTTGAAATGCTGATATCGTCTTCTAAAATCAGAGCCAATTCTTTAGATGTAGAGTCTCTGGGTCTCCATGTGTCTATCCACTGTCCATAGATTCCTGCATGAGCATTTTGTATATGAACTCGAGTTGGTCCATATCGCCACTTGAATGAACGCGCAGCCTCAACAGTTTCATTATGTATTTGACCTTGTTTGCTTCTGTCTATCCAGATTTCCAAAGCTGCTTTGTCTCCATCCAACTCAACTTCATCAATTGTCCGTAAAAGCTTCATCAAAGACTGTACTCTGTTGTACGTAATGACAATTATTCTGAAGTCAACTTCGTCTTCGTAGACACAAGGAATACCAGTTGAGCATTTTTGAGTCTTAACAATTTCAAAGTGGTTGACATCTGAAATTCCGAGATATCGAGACCCATTGTTACTTTTAAAATACACTAGAACCAACAGTGCGATTAAAGCGATCACCAAGCAGATGTTTCGAATCTTCGTAGCACTGTAAATCGGCGGCATTGTTAATGAAATTCCAGAAGAAAACGTGTATTTTCGGGTCAAACGGTGAACTCACAGCAGACGAACGAAGAGGCAACCTACAAAACTTCGAAACCAGAACACAACATGTTACTTAATAATCAATGAAAATCGTAATTGTAAAATCGTAAACTCGAGATTTCTACAGCGCCCAACGAAAGCTAAGTCGCGGGAACCAGCTTATTCACAGACGCTCAGTCAAACAAAATCGATTGGCAAGAAGGGTTCGGTTCCAAGTCGAGATCCAAGAGGTAGGCAGGCAGGTAGTCAGATTTTACAGACGGCTACTGTGGGTGGTGTTTTGAATTGGATCTGCGGGATAGATAAGGGGAAGAAGAGGAATCAGGATGGTCTGCGGAAGAAATAAAATTGCGTGAAAGTTGCTGCACTGATGTTGACCACTAAATAATGCAAGGCTGAGTACACGACACAAGGATAGACCTACTAACCCTTCTCCAATTGCTTAATTTCACTGTGCATACTAGTGTCGTATAAATACAAAGTAAGCTGCCACCCAATTGGTTTAAATTACTGCAGCTAAATATTTGTTCTAAATTAACCAGGTTGAAATAACAACGCACGATTTTCTCGGTATTATTTCGATTTTGCACCTTGAAGCATTTAAAATTAATTTGTCTGAAATGCTTTAGGAGTATAAGAAATCAAGTAGAAAACATTCTTAACTGATGTGCACCACGCATGCTCTTTTTATTAAATTGACTTGTGATTTATTGTGATATATATATATATATATATATTGTGATATATATATATATATATATATATATATATATGCAGATATATTGTGTTAAACAATTTCCAAAAACCTACAGGTTAGCGTGCGCGTTAGGTCGGCTAGATACTTAACCTTCGGTACCTTTTGGCACTGAGGAACTTGGTCCGCAAACCTACAATCCTGGCAATGCCTCTGGTACTTCAAACATACAATAATGTAAGCGCCCCAATATATTGACCCATCTGATATTCAATTGTAATGGGTGTCCAAATCCGTCATTCAACACACCCAGTTACCTCTTGAGTGGAAGGGGAGGGAGCAGTAAGAACGAAACGTTTAAATGGGACCAGCAATAACTGATATATGTAGGTCAGTAGGTTAACACCAGCGCATGAGCCGATTTAGGGAATGCTGACCATGCCCTCCCTCCGAGTTTAGCAAGCCAAGGCAATGACAAAGAGCAGGGGTGCAAAGATGGATCAAAAAGGGTCACTTCGGCCATGCTCCCTACCCCATAAACTCGGATAGGAAGGATATTGGCAGGTGTGGCCCCTCTGGATCCGCTAGTGTGCAGACAATTAATTAAACGGTAAACGAAAAATAGCTAAACAATAAAACATGGAGATAAAAGTAGTAACACACTTGTTTACAGAAGCGTGACCTTGAAGGGTTGAAGCATGTTTCTACAGAAGCGCAAAAACGTAAAACCTACTACTTCTACGACTTATGCATTCAAATTTGTCATGCACTTAATTACTTATTGAATTGAATTTGAATTGTATTGAACCGTTTATTGAGCACCACAAAAGAGAAGCAATTGATATTACAGTCACTCAAAGAGAGAGAGAAAAAATCATTAATAGGCGTCCAAAGATGAGGCCAAACGGACAATAAGTCCCGCTAACAGGGTCACCTAATTTCTTAGACAAATTTCAAGACAGTACGTTTAACATATTACACGTTATATCAGTTTTTATCATGTAAGTGCAGTGTTACATGAAAAAGAATTTTTTACAATAAAAACACCCAATAAAAACACCCAATAAAAATAAAAACACCCAAAGTGGTGAACAAGTAACACTAAACTTAATTATATTGTACTGCAAATCGTTTTAGTGCACAAACTAAGAAACAGAAAGAGATGAAATAAAAGCGAAAAACATAACCATTGGTGCAATGTCTGTTTGTGTCAAACTGCATGTTAATCAGATGATGTTGTATGCATTTTTTAAATTGTTGCACATTGGGTACATGTTTAAGCACAGATGGTAGGGAATTCCATATGGTTGGTCGAGTATAAAACAGCGAAAATTGTCGTGTGTTAGTGCAAGCAAATTACTTACATAAGTTTCCTGAGGATCTTATGTAATGGGTATGGACATCTGATGCACGGATAAAGTAATCAATAAAGGGCGATGGAAGCAGTTTGTTAATAAATCGGTACACAAACACACTAGTTTGCAGCTTAGTAATATGATCAAGTGTTAATATTTCCGGGTTGCTAAAAGTTGACCCTGAACTGGTGCGTGCAGATAGTCTACTGATTGTGCGTATAGCACGCTTCTGCAGAGTAATCAGGCATTTTAAGCGAGCAATGTAATTAGAAGCCCAGTTGATGTTACAGTATGAGAGATAAGGATAGATCATGGAATAGTATAACTGAATTAATATGTTTTTCGGTAAAATATAGGCAACGCGGGATATTATTCCAATGCTTTTGGAGATTTTTTGGCAATTTGAATTATGTGGTCTTTCCATTAATAATCGGGGAAGCTCTGAAGTGGCGTTGCGTTCGGTTAGAGTTACTATTACGTTACAGTTACAATTATTTGCTTGTTTGTTTTAAACTTGTTTGTTTGCTTACTTACTTGCTTACTTGCTTATTTATGAGAGGATAGTAGAATGGAGCGACGTGTTTGCAACCCGAAATCCACATATACAGAGAGCAGACAGGTAAGCTGTGGGAACATAGAATACGCATTTCAACATTTGTGTACGGGAACAGTCATCCTAAATAGCGTAAAGGTTACAGATTAACTTGCATCATCTGTGGATTAGTGGATAAACGCTTAACGCCGGATTGTGAGAACATTAATTTGCTGCAAATCCGAATATCAGTTGCACGGGTTCCGTCGACGGGCTTGCCAAAGATTAATAATTGCGATACTTCTGTCGCTCCTATTATTATAATCATCCTATTATCGGGTGGCTCATTCATAGATTAACTCGTATCATCTTTGGATTGGAGTTGGAGTTGACTATCCCGAAGACCGTTGAATTTGTGCTGCAAATCGCAGGTCGTATTTACAGGCTCGGTCGGGTTTTAATTATAAATATAAGCCTATGCCTATAAAAATGGCTTTGAGGCTGATTGTATTAGCTGATAACATCATAAATGACTGTGTGAATGTGGGTCACATGGTATAGACAGGTCCACATAAGGCTTCTGTTGAAGGAAATGACTTCGACGACAATCATGTGGCGGATACGACCTCCATCAGCTAAAGTGCTTAGCTGTGTGTCGCCTGCAGTCGGTCGATCAGAGTGTGATGGCCTGTGTAGCCAGGAGATCGTGTGCCTGGCTGTGTCTGTGACTCTGTTCGTCTGGCTGCCGGTCTACCTAGTGTAGCTACCTACCAATCCATCATCTGCCTGTCTGTCTGTGTGTCTGTCTGTCGATCTCTCTGTCTGTCTGCCTATCTATCTATCTCTCGATGTATCTATCTATCTGTCTGTCTGTCTGTCGATCGATCGATCTAACGTTCTATCTATCTGTATATCTTGGCAGTCCTACATGCAACAGAAGACAAAGACTGCAAGGAATTATAGGTGACAGTAAATATAATAAATAGGCCTATCACATCAACATTGGACCATTCATTCTTTGCCCCAGCACAGGCAGTAAAACACCAAATAAGCCTATCTATATATCTGTCTGTCTATCTGTCTGTCTATCTATTTATCTATCTATCTAATCTAATCTATCTGTCTAACTCCGTCCATCCATCCATCCAGCCAGCCAGCCAGCCAACGATAAAGATTGATAAAAAGATCACAGATACTTGCAGACGAAAACAGTGCACGTCAAGGATGATGGTATCAGCATTCCTGTTACATATAGTATCCGAAGCCATAATGGCGCTCAGCCTAAATAACACTGAACAAGAATCAAACGGTGGTCTGATAACAATCTTCGATTTGCCGACGACATTTGCCTACTGACTAGAAAGGGAAAAAATTATCAAAATTTACGAAACAGACAGACAAAACCAGTAGAAGATGCGGTTTACTGATTAGCACAAAGAAAACTAAAACATTACAATAGTTTTCGAAAAACCAAAGAGACGCCAAAAGATCTCAGCATCTAAGAAAACCCTACTGAACAGGTAGATCAATTCACATATCTCGGGTCTCATAACCGCAGAGGAACCGTTTTCCTTGACCTAACAGTAGCGTACGATACGGTCTGGCATGCGGACCTATGTTGAAGATCTCCAGTATGCTGCCCCGATAGGTGGTGGAGATCACTGAAGTCTTCCCTCGGAACAGATGTCTCCGAGTCCAGTGGGGATCAATGCAGTTCTTAGACATTTAAGAAGAATGGCTTACCACAGAATTCTGTTTTCTGTCCAAGTCCCTTCAATATTCACATAAACGACCTTCCCGAAACATAGTCATCTACACCGATGACTTATGTCTCGGGTCTCAGAGTCGCTTTTTCACGGGACTTGAGGAAACACTGAACATAGACATGGAGATCATAGCTGAGTACTGTAAGAAATGGAGACTTCAGCCAAGTACATCCAAAAATGTTTCGAGTATCTTTCACCTCCACAAGGCAAAGGCTGAACACAAATTAAACGTCAAACTCAACGGTCAATGCATCGACCACGAAAGAACTCCTACATATCTGGGCATGAATCTGGACAGGTCACTAACATACCATTTCCACTTGAAGAAGATTACAGCTAAGATCAGCACTCTTGCTGGCTCAACTTGGACGCCAATGCCCAGGCATGAAGAACTTCAGCCCTTGCTCTTTGCTACTCAGCAGCAGATTATTATGCCCTTGTTTGGTGTCGCTTAACCTAAGTACGACTAGTTGATGTACCTCTCCACACGTTCATGCGTATTATATCAGAAACACTGCTCCCAACGCAGCTGCCATATAGTAAGCAACATCGTATCACCTCATCTCCGTAGTAAGGAGGCTACTTCAAGGCTTCTGAAAAAGGACTTGCCACTTTATGACGTTGTCACTTCGCACCCGCCAGCACACCTGTTCTCGAGACGCCCAATTTGGTCTGGGGACATGACAGCCGGCATGGAGGGACAAATGGGTAGCAACAAATGTGAATAACCACTCCCTCAGCGCTGAGCCGCCTGTCTGTCCTCCATGTTTCAACTCGCCTCAACGACTTTGGTCTTCGTTTAAACGATTTCTGACGGGCCAGGGCTGCTGTGCATACAACCTCGTCAAATGGGGTCGGACTATTGATCCTTTGTGCAGCTGGGGTATAGCGCAAACAATGACTCACATTGTCGATGTTTGTCCGCAAACACGCTTCATTGGCTCTTCATCTCGCTGATGATGACACCTGCAACTGGCTGGCACGAACCGCCTACGCCAGAAGAAGAATAACCAGAGGGCAATTATGACAAAGACATTGCAAAGGATCGCTCAAAGGCTCAAAGAACAGTAATGACAAACAACAGTGGTGACAAAGACATACAGAGGATAATAGACCATACCTCACTAGCATTCAGTAAATGACCCTGATATGGAGAAATAGGAAAAAGCACAAACAACAAAGACAAGAATATATGAGACAATGATACAGCCCGGTTTTTCTACATGACTCAGAATGCTGGACAACGCTGTCCATCCTTGCACACTTAATCATTTCCCTTCACACCTCTTGCAACGCCCCGCCATAGCCAAGTCAAGAAAAAAACTAAAACAGTGATGCCCGGAGAAGAAAAAGATGTCAAGACATCAACAGATAAGTAGGTGTTGTGAATTTAAGGTTAGGGGCTAAGAAGATGTTTTTTTACCCGGACGATGTAAGAGCCGCGGCTGCATTTTTATGAACCGTCATGTGTCATGAATTTCTACATAATGTTTCGAACCATCGATTGCTGTCGTCTTTTTAGCACAGGCAAACCTGTGGCGAAATCGAGAAAGCCTTAGGTTTTAAAATGACGCCATGAACTGATGATGATGACGATGATAACTTGATCCTTTCTATGATTCTACTATTTTATCTTCAATATCTGTCCCGTGTCAGTGAACTATGGAAAGCAGAGGTTATTCAGACGTGTCTTTCTGTTTGTGTTACTCCTTTTGCCTTTAGCTCCCAGGTTATAAACGGCCAATTTTTGTATATCCCAACCATCCACAGCTCTGTCAGAACTCGCCTACGGGTCCGCATTCTTCATTTCATAGTGGTATTTTTAGAAATTGCTTTCAAGCTGCCCACATTATAATGCAGCTTATTTTTTATATATTTGCATACAATTGATCTATTCTCTTGCTTCATTATGCGCATTTTCAAACAGCTGCAGGGCTTAAAAACAGTTTGATGATAATGTTTGCCTGTCAGACACAGAATGATGTGTACAGGTTCTCTCACTCTGGCGTTTTATGGTCGTTCGATTATATTGCATTAATGAAAGTCTCAAGAGCGCCACACGGCTTTGAGAATGAGGTGGGTATGAGTTCTGTGGTATGATCGGATCAAGAAAAACGGCCAAATGGGAGAATCCCGTGTTCAAGGGCAGTTTTACGGGTTCAAAATATCTCCGAAATTTATCCATTTCGCCTTTATTCGTCTTTCTTTCGTCTTTTTTCCAGTGTTTGAAAATTATAGTCAAATTTTCTGTTTTTGTTTTCTACCGTTTACCGATTTAAGAAACTCCCTTGCAAATTCACCCTTATTTATAACTGGATGTCTTTCACTGAGGTGTGCGTTCTCGCTACGTGAACTTTTTCATCAAAGTAGCAGTCCATAACTTTTCACAACATTAATTTTCCAAGCAGACCCCCGACGCTTTTAGCTAAATCAAAACTTTGGCACACCAAAATTGAAATCATAAAAGTGAAGGTGCTAAAGTCTTTCACAGATTTTAGAGAGGGCGCCGTTGCCCCTATATGTACTTGCGGACGTCTTTATAACTGCAACTGCAAGAAGAATCAGAATCAGAAGACGAAGAAGATGACGATGATGAGGAATAGGAGGAGGAGGAGGAGGAGGACGACGACGACGATGACGACGATGATGATGAAGAAGAATCAGAAGAATCAGAAGATGATAAGGAAGACGAAGACAAAGACGAAGACGAACAAGAACAAGTACTTGAAGGGCAAGAACAAGAACAAGAAGAACAGTCTCTAATGCTAACCTTAAGAAGAATCCATTGGAACAAATTGTTAGCATATTCATATTCTTGGCGTCGGCATATGAAGGCGGGTGGTCAGTTCTGTCCCTCTCGCCTAATCTTCCCAGCGACAGTGTACGATAATTATACTCGTTCTATAACCGAGTACGCTAGGGAGTGCAACAAGAGCAGAGATCTCGAACATCTTTCTCCGTGGCGGGGATTTGAACCTCTGATCTCTCGCTTGACAGTCCAGCACATCAACCACTAGACTGTTGCGCTCCAGAAGACCTGTTAAAAGGAGCGGCATGTATGGGGGTAGTGTCTTTAGAGGGAGATGATATAAATCAATGAGCAACGTTCCCCTTGCGCTACAAATCGCACCGTAAGCAGAAAGTTAGTTGAAATAATGCTTCACAAAGATTTAACAAGAATGTCGGCCTACTATGCTTCTGAAAGACCTGAATAAGTGTGGATTGCTTTCTCGGTTTTAATTGCGCAAATGTTGGTGTGTTGTCCAAATGTTTTACAGTCTTGTTGGTTAAGGTAGCCACCTTGGCAGAGATTGCTTTTCACGGAGCTGCATTGTGGATTCGAATAGTTCATGTGGAGTTTCTTGTGAATTTTTCGGTTTGTTTTCCGGCAGTAGGCGTCTATAGCTTGATAGAAGCATGTGATAAAGAAGCAACTACTTACCCTTTATTACCTTTCTATGCCTAAACACCACAGGCTTCTGCAAAGAAAGAAGGTATTTGCAAAGCCTTCAACTTAGTAGTACGAACATACCTCTTTGGTATCTTTCAAATATCAGTTTTAAGTTCCGCTGTACGTAGAAGTCGGCAAATATTCCGAATCTTTATAATATCGTCTGTTGGTTTATAATGTGCATCTCTGCCTACACTTTCGCATTATTTGCTTAGGTGAGCCAAAAAGCAACATATGGGCTGATTATTATCTAGGCTAACTGTTCAGTGGTATTAAAGTAAGCCTACTAAATGTGTCACGAACAGTCGACTGTTTAAAACTGTATGATTAAAGCAGGAGAATGTTTATATCTGAAACAGTTTGCTTCTGCCCTCCAGCGCATGCGCATAGGCCATGGACTTCTTTATAACAACTTGTGGACGCACATCTCCATATGCAGTCACAGGACCGACAACAGACAGTAAATAGTTGAGAGGTGACAGCTGGTATCATGTTCAGAGTTTCTGGACTGCATTGCTTGAGGATGCTGTACGACGGCGACCGATGAAATCCGCAGCACACGGTTACCTCAGGGTCCCTCGTAGATGAAAGACTGTGCAGGTCAAGACATTTCTCGAGCCACCAGGTCTGTGCGAAATAGACTTTTGTCGTCAGCAGACGATTGGTCATAAAACCTCTCCGTGATTATCGGCCGACGCCACTCCAAAGACTCTCCTATACCACCTGCCTTCACCGCATCTAAGATGTCTAAGTTACTGACAGCATACATAAGTCTGAGGTCTGACACTGGTGGGAACCTGTCCACCCATTCTAGGTGAACCAGTCTCATTCGACGATCACGTGTCGACGACTTACGACCAAACAACTTCCGGAAACACATAAAAACCACGTAATCAAGAAAAATAGTTCCCAATAGCAGACTTAGTCACAGCAGATGTCTGAAGATACAATAATTATCGAACAATATTCCGCGTACGATGAACATGTCTGCAACTCCTGCAGCCTGTGATGTTAACTGCTACTAGGGGTAGTATGTAGTGCCTTGATAATGGAGACTAATGAGCAACGCGAGTCACTTCTCCTTTTAGGCTGCAATTATACAGGCGTTTTCTCGCCAGCACAATTTCGGTGATACATTTTAGATTAATTCAGCAACATCACACATGGAAGAGTTGCATTGAATTGCTGTGCCTGGGCTAGAACATGGACTTAAGCGTCGATCAGTACGAGACAGAGGGGCATGTCCCACCCAATGTTTCGGTTAAGGGGCTTCCGTGGTCATGATCCTCCCAATATGTTTGCGTTTGTCATGGATCAATCAGGGCGGCCCTTGCTTAGTTAAGTATATATCTACTATATAATAATACTTCATTAGCATAAGAAACGGGGCATAAAATGAAAAATGCTAATTGCTAAATTGATTTTACACGTAAGGAGGTGAGAAAGGGAATTTTGTGTCCACAAATGTTAAGGAATGGAAATTGGGCGTGATATAGGAGAAAATGATGGTAATGAAAGAACATAGCAGGCTATAAGAGACCGAGATAGAGAGTTATACACGGCCACCGACGTCCTTCTTATTGTATTTCTTCACGAATGGCAAAAGCAATAACAACATTTACATATCCTCTGCATGAAGTTAGCCTACAATAACCTATCTATTCTTTCCCCTTCATTTTCTTGGTCCAGTCTGTAAAGAAGGGAAGAGCAGTCTACTGAAACAACTCTGAAAGGCACCCTTGGGTATGAAGTCTTACCGAATCCAATTTCTTAGCCTCGGTACATGAGAGTGGGTGCCAGTCCTCTTACTCGTCGCCTGATCATTCTACCGACAACGTAAACCTACGGTAGATGTACTCATTTTGTAGTTGAGATCCCTAGGGGCAGAGTGATACAAAATATCTTGACGTTTCTATCTGCCCTGGAACTGAAGTGAATTCAGACTTCTTGGTTGACATTCAAGCGCCCTAGGCAATAGACTGCAGTGAACTCCGTATGACTAACTTCAGTCGGTCACCATACGCAGTTAGATTCCTAGGCACACTGTTCTTCAAAATCTGCTGAGAGTCTGTTTTAATTATACGCTGTTAGAATGTTGTTGATTTTTACTAATATTTATAATTTGTCTCGGAATAACATGTGCACTGTGACACTGAAATGCTGAACTCATGCTGTGAAATTTGCCCTATGGCCAACTCATACAGTGATGTTTCAAATCGCTTGGCATAACCTGCTTAATTCACAGGCTGCATTGTGGAATTTGCATTTTGCTGTCTTTTAATATTGATTCTACCTTTAATGTCAATATAATTAGCATTATGCTAGACTTCAATACTGACTCTACCTTTAAAGTCCAGTAGATTTAGCATTATGCGGGCTTTTAATAGTACCTATACCAGGTACTAGGGTTGTAACCCCGACCAAAAACTTCGGCAATTACCCCAGGCAAAATTCCCAAGGAAAATACCCCAGTTTAAAACCCCCAAAATTAGCAAGTAAGCAACTGAAGAAAATATTTAGTACTGTTTAATGTATTTAAATTTTAAATAGCACCCATGCCACAGAGTCATAAAATGGAGTAATTACTACTAATGCCATCCGAGTCCTAATCGATGCTTTTTCCGTCCATCCGAGGAACACCCAACAAACTGACGCCCATCAATGACGCCATGCAATTCTGTCTCTTTTCCATCCAACCGTCATAAAAAACAATATCTGCCAGTCACGAAAACGGTGACATTTGGCTCCACATCATCATTCTGCTCATTGGGTTTAATGTCTCATAGCGTAGTGCTGTAACAGCCATTTCGTCGCCCTCGGTCTGATCACTTTTGCAATCAAGTTTCTTAGAAATAAGTGTAATAAACACGCAATAAACAGATTAATTAGCAAGTGTAATAGCTTTTAAGTAGCGCTTTAGAAATTTCGACTTTAGGATAACGATTACGAAATGTAATAAGCAAGTGTCATAAACAAATGTAATGAAATAGCGTAATAAACAGTGTAAAGTGTAATAAACAAAGGTGAAACAAGCGTAATAGCTATGTGACAAGTAAGACAAATCATTTAACGCTGCCACATTATCTGAAACTAGCTCTGCACTGAGCGACTCAGACGAAAAGCATATTACAATGCATTAGCATAGACCCGCATGGGGCAAATTAATGCGCCCTGGAGCAGTATGTCTGCTAAGTCTCATATTTCTGGCTGAACATTCAGTGATGCTAAGACGCATGAAGCAAGCTCTATTTATCGCAACTAGCGAGGGTGTATTTCCATCAATCTTGCGTGCACAGATTTTTAGATACGAATACGTCCTGCTGTGTTTTACACATCGTTATGTACTGAGGTCTTTGTGTGCGTCGTTGTGCTTATGTTTTTATGTATTACAATACGAGTCACATACAGAAATATGTTCAGTCTAGCAGTTTATGATCGATGCTAACAATCGTGTGAGTTCTTGGTGCACATTTCTAATTAACGAGTCAATGATCTTACATGGTTACTCTGGGAGTCTATGCTGTGGAGGGAAATTAATAGCAGACCGATATATGGTAGATAAATGCAGATCAGTGTAAATTTTATGGTGGAAAGCGTGTGAGTCCAGCATTAACAACATTGTCATTCTGCATTTGCTTGGCTTTTCGAGATTTTCAGTCTACTTATGTACGATGTATTCCTGCTATTGCATGCCACTGTACCCATGTCTGTATCTATACTACTTCATGAATCGTTAGGATAATAATGTAATGATCGACCGAGCTGAATCTATCAAAGTCAAAAGTATGTCTTCGCGTTTCGATATTTCAAGATATAATGAATCTAATCTAAAGACTTCTATAGCGCCGTTATCATAATGCCCCATACATCAGTCGATGGTCGTTTCAAAATTGCAGTCAAAAATCATAAACCGTTGAAGAAACCGGGTCGAATTCCGGGTCCAATAAATGAAACATCAACTCAACACCACTAATGTGACCACAACATTTACGAAAATATGCCTATTTCTTCAGAACTCTATTGAAAAACATTCAAGTCGATCTGAACTGATCGATTCGACATCGATGGATGTTAATTACCGATGCCATTAATTAATGGTTTCGCTTGAGACTTCTCTACAATACTCCAATATATAATCGTAATCGTAATCCCGAGATTTCTACAGCGCCCAACGAAGGCCGCGCCGCGGGGACCAGGTTATTCACAGGCGCTCAGTCAAACAAAATCGATAGGCAAAAGGATTCGGTTCCAGGTCAAGATCCGCAAGTCAGACGGAGAGACTGCGTGGCAGCTACGGGTGGTGGTGTTTGAGGTTGGAGATCAGAAACAGAAAAGAGGAAGAAGGGGTGTCAGGATATGATCTGTGAAAGAGAAAAGTTTTCAGTTTTGAGTGAAAGGCCGAAACAGAAATTGCAAGCGGTGGAGCATCGATGAGTTTGTATGTGTATAGGCCTAATAATTGCACAGACGCACATTCCACAGGTCTTCAGTCGCCGATCCCACAAATGATTGACACGAAACAGATATCGTCGGAAAACTTTACCGTGCACCATCCAGACCAGCTATGCTAGGACGATAGCTAAGCCGTTTACTAATGGTCAAAGCATATGGTATAACTAGACCTGTGTTTCGCCTTGTATTGCTCGTGTGTAGGTCTGATGTCTGAATCATGTATACCCGTCAAAACGCCACGAACCGTGAAGGACCATAGTTTTGACTTTCTATGTGGGTATTGTCTTTTGTTCACAGTCACAAGCGCGACCTCATTTATTCTGACGAGGGGCAGTTGTAGGAGCGGCGGTGGGTACCCACAGAATTAGTAATAGGATAAAGTGATACAAACAGTGAAATAAACAATGATACAAACAGACAGAATCAGAGGGAAGGGTGTGATGAAGCATGTGCCTAAGAAATTGAGCAAGTTTGGTCAGTCAGCTTGTGGAAGTGTCTGTCTGTTAATAGCCAGCACATGAATTCCTCACATTACTTAGAACCCTATTAATTATGCAAATAACAGCAGAAGTAAGCATATGAGAAAACATCGCCACTGCCGTACTCGGGTAGTGCCAGTCCGAAGCCTGGATAAATGATGAGGGCGACGTCAACTGCCTTTGATGCCATATGATGCCATGAAACTGTGGAATTACTACATATGAGAAAGCCGAAAGCAGAAGAGGAAGATGAAGGCAGAAGAGGGATCCGAACGCTGAAATGGACTCTGTAGGCCTAGTTAAGATTCGAGTCAACGGTGAATAATTACTACACATGCGATACGCTGATATGGGTCTAATGCTGGACATACTTGCAACTAGATTTCGTTGTCAGAAAGCTGTACAATGACGCTTGAATTGAATAATTCAAAGTGTATGTAACTAAAATGCAAATATAAAACCAAGTCCATTAACATCAAGTTAGGCTTATTTAGAATTGGTGTGTGCACAAGAAGTTGAATTAGCATTTAATCAGCCCGCATTCTTATTGACTTCATTACAGCTTGGTTTTGGTGCATCATGGTTTGATGCCTCGCTCATTAGACACCAGCTATAGAAGTGGCTAGTTAGTTAATGACGATACTTATCAGTTTTAGATTAACGAAGCATGAGTCGGCTATTAATATGCGTATATGCAAACAAGGTATTGTAGTGTGATCCCTTGAGGGAAGTTCGAATACTCAGACCACCTACATTGGCCTGAATAGAATGAATAAAATCAGAGCAGACAGACTAGAAAAGCAGGTTGACAGAGACTAGAATGATCTGGATGAAGGCTTGCTATTGGCTGCAATTATTAGACCCAATTGCCCTATTTTAGCTGCCAATGATGAAAGCATGTGCCAACTCTGAACTCTGGAGGCTGAAGATATGAAGAACACAAGGCAGCGCAGAGCTTTTTGGATCTATTTGCACTGAATCCTTCTTGGTGAAGTGCGTGGCAGCAGAGCTGTGCAAAATCTCTTTCATGCAAGCGCTAGTCCCTGCCGTGATGAAAGCAGACGTGAGCAAGAAGTGTTCAATTTTAAATTTTAACAGCCTATACTTCGATCATTATTCTGAATCATTCGTAACTTGCTGCAAAACTGGCTTATCCCGTTCAATTTGTATGTCTATTTTTTATTTGTATTTTTCTCCGTATGTTTGTGTTATCAGCGTCTTTACTTCTCAGCAGCTGAACATTTTAAAATGGTTTAAATATTTAAAACTGAGTGACTTACTTACTGAGTTGGCTGATTACTTATCTTTACTAGTGATGTAAATTTACTGATAAAATATGGTAAAAGTGGTAAAATATTATATAAATAGCGTGATCCCCTGTTACGTCCCACATCTGTTTAGCCATTTTAAGCTATAGTCAAATACTGTTATGAACAGTAACATTACCCTAATACTGAATTTAGTTACGCTGGGTTTTTATGACATTTCTAAGTCTTCTAGTTTAATGGGCAACCCCAATCGAGCCAGTTTGTGCCCCAACTCAAAAAGTCAAACGGAGACTATGGCCTGTTTGATCCGCCTTTGGTTTGGCCATTCTTGTCTTTCCCTCATCCTCTTATCAACCTGAATTACCATCTACTGAAGGCCAACATCTGCTTTGCAAATTTATTCCTAAGTTCACAAGATGGCGCGAGATGAAGCAGTCATTTCGGAAATATCTGTCTGCCTCTGTAGGCCTCCTAGCGTCCACTGCATAATTATAGCATGAACCCTTCAAAGAACGCATCATGCAATAGAAATCGCCATCATCATTATTGTCGTCATCGTCGTCGTCATCATCATCACCATCAGCATTATCATCATCAATTTCTGACGCCAGCCATCCTGCGGCGATGGGAGTGAATGAATGTCTGTTTTACGTCTGATGCTTCAGGCAGGCCTATTTAGAACATAAATGCCTCACCAAAGGCATGGTCCGCTTGTAAAATTAGGCCTAATGCTTGGAAGCACCATTCGCCCGTATAGTAGGCCTACATAGTGGTGATAAACAACAGTCATTGTGAAGCCATCTAGAGCCGGACACTGGCGTAAACTTTTGTAGTAATTATACACAATTAACTGACAATAGCCTATTGTGCTTTGACCCCAAGGATGTTTACGAGCAGTCTGTAGCTCGCTGGACCTTTAGCTGATCATGGAGGCAATTTAGCTGTTATAACTCCATGGCTAGGTAGAGTTTCAAATATGCAGGTGGGTTGCCAACATGCCTGTTTTAGCTTATTTGCCTTATTCTTCAATTTGAAAGTATAAATTATTCATAATCTTTTCCACCGAATATGGACGACACTCGTGGTTCTTTTCCGCTGTGTCAAATGAAGGCCTTCACAAATGATATCATGCTAATAAAATCTTCCAATATACTACATTTTGGTCTACTGTCAGCATCTACTATAATCACTGCACGTAATGGAAAGAATCGATATTGAATAAAAAGCCGAAAGCTAACGAAGGAAAAGAAAAAAGCGCATGTTAGGAATAAAATTTACAGTTTGAGCAGACTGCAGCAAATAAAGATAAGCTTAGCCTTTACTCAGAAAGCTTAACCTTAAGAAAATTTGCCTGACACTGAAAGATTCCCAAGCATTACTCATAATAATTATAAGTCAACACTAGATAGCTCTTTGGCCAGTGGGTACGAAGAGCGTTGGCTTTGTAGGTCCTGTACGCACATTGTATTATTTCTCGTAGGCTAAAAATAGATGCATAATGTATGAATATATGCTTTGTATATATGTGGGGCACGGTATGTATGTGTATATGTTGGAACGGTAGCATACGGGATAGAGCGCTCGGCTTGTAATGCGGAAAGTACGGGTTCGAACCTCCTCCCAGATGATTACTGTGTAGGAACCTTGAGAAAGCCTTTAACTCGCAGTTGCTCTGCGCCATCGATTGATGCCACGTCATTAGATAGCCTAATAAATGCGTAAATAACTGTTATCATAATTATAAAAGTATAAGACGTCAAAACGTGCACGTGTATTTATGTACGGTTCCAGAGAAAGGAACTTCGAGATAAATTACAATAACTTAGATATCATTTGAAAGACGTGTTACGTCAATCTCTTGCGGGAGTTTGTTGAGTCCAACCATTGTGTCCTCTATCTGAATAATTCTGAAACTTCTTTAACACTCAAACGTTTTGCATCATAAGTCTTTCTTCTTCACTGAACGTCATTATGGGTTTAGAGTTAACGAAACTTATTACTTATTAATATGATGTCATTTTGAAGTGAACGTTCATAAATTATAAAAATTATTAACAGTAATTAAGTTTACGATAGAAACTTTGTAGGTCACTTTGAACTTCCTAACTTTTTGTTCATTGATTGAGTTTGCCTAGATTCTTTTTTTCTGGACACAGCAAATATCCTGAATGATCTCTTTGGAAACGTCGTCTATGCTGGCATTGATACCGACAAGCACAAATATCCAAATGGTTCTGGTCGAGTCACTTTTAGTTCACACTGTGCGTATATCTATAGCAGGGGTTCAGTATTAGTGTCTCTGAGGGTGTGTTTGATTTAGAGGCTTCAATAGTTGTCATCTGATAGCCTGACTGTTCGTTGTTTACCATAGGAAACACATTCGTACACCTACCACAATTAAAGCCATATACACTTGCAATTATCCGGCGGCTCGCATGGCCACTATATTAATAAATTGACAAGGCCTAGGCCTTTCATAAACGCGTCATCTGAGTGATCGAGGATAGGCCTATGCACCCTACCTGCCTCACAGATCCGCTTTTAATCATGTAAATATAGAGCTCCGCTGAGATCCGCGCTCCACCCTTTTTTCGGCACCTCTTCCCATGTCGATTAGTGTCCGCCTTTTCACTATCCCCTGGGACAAACACCAGGTCCCATGGCCTCATATCTGGACGTAGGCCTATCCAATGTGCCTTTAAAATTCAATGTATGACAGTGAGAGACACTACTATGACCACAGTATGTATGCAGAGCCGGATTTAGACATGACGAGGCCCTAAGCTCTGTTTGGCAATTGTTAGCAGAGAATAACATGTAATAATTGGGACTGATTGTTAAATGTTAATTGCTGTATATTAGATTATGTTAATTAGGTGGCATCATTACTTAAATATAAATTATAATAAAACTGTAACAAATGAAAAATATGAGTTTCTTAAGAGGCCCCTTTAGACTGTGGGGCCCTAATCTGTAGTTTGTTTAGCTTATGCCTAAATCTGGTCATAACAGAATGCTCCATATTTACTTTATTTGGCGACACAGCATTTCCATTCGTGGCATGAACCAGGAACTCTGAACAATGTATCAACTGTCCACTCTTGGATGGGTCTCCGCTGGTTGGGCTCTACGTGAGTGTGAGAGCTCACCAGTGGTGACTTTCAGTTATCTGAGCTTTATTTGCTTACAGATGAACTTATTATATTAGTGTTGAACTATAACAGCACTTATTCCAGCGATCGCAGCGCTTTTGAGGGCAATGCAAAAAGCGCTATATTAAGTGCCTGGATACATAGGCTACAATCAAATATCCAGTCTGGTGTTCTATTTTAACAAAAGTGTCTATAAGCCACAAAACTACGCTTCACTGCCAGGCAGTATGTGTGTGTGTTTGTGTATAAGGCCACATTAATGTTGAGAATGCGTACGTGACAGTTCGTGTAAAACCAGCGGAGGATATGGTATCCATACAAGGAGAATCCACGGTGATTATTAGGAGGCCTTTCAGATCTACCGGTCGAAAGACTGGACGACCTCTATTGACCCTGCCAGGGGTCGACGACAGGGCAAGTTATGGGGTTCAGGAGAGGATACGCTTACAGCCGCCGGTGAACTGTGACTGACTGTTTAAGGGTCAGTATGAAGGGTAAGACAGCGGCCCACTCTGGTGCCCAGGTCCAGGGCGAGGTCTGATTCCTGAAGGCGTATACATATATACCCCAGACGCAGGCCTTGATCGGGCAGAGGGGCTGGGATGACGCAGTCTCCATTCAAAACACAGCCCCGAGGCAATCTTCAAAGACGTTACAGTATAATTGATAGTACCGGTTGACAGTATAAACGCAGATGCGAAATCTGTCCGATTATCTCCAGGGAAACTGCCTCTGGCCTCTAATATATTATAATCTCTAGTCTTTCAAATGAAACGTGGGCGGCCAAGGGTATTCCAGCTCACCAGTTGGAACATGCACGTAGGCCTGTCAGCGAGATTTGCAGCTGTGTGCAGGTAAAAGGAATTGATCCCAAGGAAAGGTTGCTCTGCTCTCCAGCTAAGTCAGCATAAAGACTAATCTCGAATGACTAACTGCTTGTGGTAGGGGTGTCCTATCAAAGGGCGAAATTAAATTAAAAGATCACAAGGAAAAGGACTAAACTGAAAAGGGCGCTCTTTTTTTCATTGCTCACCCGAATTATTTTACCCTTTATTCATTTGCTCCCTTTCATTTTCGCCTTTAATAATGTGCGCTTTATTAAATGTTCGCCCTTTTAAATTTCCCCTTTTGATAGCGAACCGGTTATAGGGCGGAACACAAAATGAGAAACTATATGTCTGCTAAGAAAGACTGCCTAGATGAAGATATCATCCAAGGCACAACTCCCGAGCTCGGGGCAGATCCATGATGACATCAAGTCGTGGACAGGAGACAAGGAAGGGACAGAAGCAGGTGCTATAGAAATGTTCGTGGTGCAGCCAATCCTCGGTTCGAGGACGGTTGAAGACAAGACAAGACTTTATGGACGCCGTCTCCTTCTCCCGATGCTTCAACTAGTCAATATTTCCACTTCAATACTACCACTTTTACTTCAAATGTAAGGAATGGCAAACAACAATGTAGCTAGAATGGTAGTACTCATCCATGGTGTGTGTCGACAGGGTTTTAATAATGGGAGCCATAGGCGGCGGATCCAGAAGAGGATGATGAGTCTATTTAGTCGTTATAAGAACTACAGTTGTGTTGTCAGTTGGGAATTGGTACTGAGACTGAATCAGCGTCGCTTGGGCGCACAGCTCTGCAGCAAATTCTGGAAGGGTACCAGAGCTTCGTTTGGCGACGGGAAATACGAGACTCACATTCGTTTACATGAAATTTGAATGGCACAGCAGTCTAGGACGTCTCATAGTCATTGAATCTGAATATACCGCTTATGTTTCAACGCACATAGAACACAATAGTCTACTTGGCTTCTCTGTTGGAAGCCTATTGGAAACAGCGAAATTAGGTATACATGTAGGCCTGCCTATATATGCTGTAATGGCAAGTCGGAAAACAGACATTAGCTTTACAAATTCCGCTTAGTAAAATACCCAAAATCCAGCAACTGATTCATTACCCTCCCCTTTTAGTGGAGTAATCTCCTACTCAAGCACTTGAAGAGACTGAAACTTTAACCGTTAGGCCTACGTTCATATTGATTAGCATGCTATAGCCTCTTGTTAAGCTGCTAACCACGCGACGCGACACCTAAGTGAAATTAGTACGAAATTCCGAGTGTACAGCCAAATATAAGATGAAAGTGAACTCACGATGGGAGGGAACAATGTGAAGGTGGGAATGTAATCGAGATGGGTTAACACTAGACAGCTTCGTGTGGCTTAATGGCTTAGGGGAGAGTGCTCCAAGATGCCCACGCTAAGGAAGATTGCATATTTCTTCTGTGTTTATGGCATGAGAAGGACAAATCTGTACCCAATACAAAGACTGGACATTCGTTATGCTACTAGAGCAAGGACAATAGTTTATTCAATAAGATAATTTTTTAAAATTTAAAAAAGTATATAGTCTCAAACTGGGCATCTTAGGAACCCCATGCTGCAAGAAGCCCATGGGATGGGCATCTTGGAATAATGGAAATTGATTATAAATGAATGATGTGGAAATCCCTCATCTTTGCTGGCGAATGCAGTAAAATTTATATAAACTGAAAAAGCATAACCATAAACGAAAAGATTATTCAACTACTGATATTAAGCAAACCTGAACATGAAGAGCAAATATAAATAAATGTTAAACTTATGTCGTAAGATGTTATTGTTGATTTGAACTGTCAAGTATAACTAACGACAAAAGTCGCACTTGAATCCTTTTGATGTCTCCCTTGTACACTCTTCATGATACCAACTATTAAGCATACTGCATTTCATCCATTTCTCCCTATAGCAGCACTGTCTCTAAAACATTCATTACACATAAGACATTTTTCATCTCCTTCACAGTCCAACTTGGGTTTGTTTTTAGCTTTCTTTTTTGTCCAGGAACGGACACTAATTCTTGCTTTTTTCTGCCTTGGTTTGTCTTGTCTGCATGTAAGTTTCTGTCTCTTCTTTAGTTCCTTCATTTTGGTTTTTACTGCACCAGTTGCTGAAGAATCAGTGACCTGCAATGTGCCACAGTATTTGGTTAGCACTATCTTCTTCTTTGTCTTTCCTATCTTTTCTAATACCTTCTTATTAAATCGTGAACTGATAAAGACCTCAGTCATCTCAGACTTCCTTTTCCGTTCTCTTGTTTTGTTTTTGGCAATGTTGAAATAGATTCAATAAAATTGCTGACCACTGACAACTTCCCTGGTAGGCCTACCGATTCTTTGTCAGTCAAAGGAAGCATCATGGCTGGCACCGATTCTTGGTCAGTCGAAGAAGGCATCATGGCAGATAGTCGTGAGCTACTGAGGCTTAATCGCGTGCTGCACCAGAGCTTTATGCTGTTTTCCCAAAACAGTTTCAAATCGTCCCAAATTCCATGACTTCTGCATTTTTTCGTGCAGATGCCTTGAAATGGTTTTGCGAGGCACATCATACACTATCTGTTTTTCGTTTAGGCCTACTCATTTCTCCTCTTCGTACTTTTTCCACGGCTAGCTGAAGCATCGAAAACCATACCTTCCACTGGTTGTCTTTCTCTCATAAACCATTTTAACAAACTCCTATAAAAATAATCTAATATGCAGAGAAACACACCACATTCACAAACACAACTAGGTTATAGCCATTAAAAGTAATCAGCATTTATCACTGCTGCAGCTATAGGCCTATCACTAGAAAACACCATTCTAACGACTTGGAATTTATACGGTGCTATAAAACCTGTAACTGTTCCTACTATTAAATCATTAACATTTTCCTAGCTGCACCTCCAACCACGACTGCCTCTTTAAACTCATGATACAAGAGTGATGCTCTAAGATGCCCAGGGTATTCAGTATGCCCATGGCCATCTTGCAATCTCTATGCCTCCAATGTATTCAAGACGCCCATGGGCATCTTGTAAATCTGCTAGTCCTACCCTATTGACGCCATTTTGGTTAACTAGCTCGATTTTAAAAGTTTGATAAAACCATTGAAACAATCATAACTTAGCCTAGTATAAACCTGAAAATTCACACCTACGTGGTGCATAAGGTTAAGGAGAAAAATATGCAAATTCTTACGTGCGTACTTACGGAAAAGTAGTCAAAATTTAAAAAATCACGTAACCACGCCAATATCTAAAATATTTTAAAGCCGTTGCAACTGAAGGATCGTAAGATGTCACTACATGCAAAGACACAACTAGAACACGAAATTCTGTCTTCAGTTACGTTTTAAAGGGGGTGAGCGTCTTATTCACCCTGGGCATCTTAGAGCACTCTCCCCTAAGTACTAGTAGCGTAACTGAAATTGCGGGCGGCCGCCCAATCTGAAAAGGAGGGGAGTGCCTGATAAGGTACGGACAGGCCCCAAAGGCCCTATTTGAGTAATCTTCGGGGAGGCCCGAAATGTGAGTGACGCCACTCTCAGCACTCACTGCACAACGACTCTGCTATTACAGTAAGGCCCACACTAATTAATACCTATGGTATATGCATACAGATCAGACAAGTCTGGCTCTAAGCCACAGTTTACTTTCTAACAAGACAAGCATCATGTGCGCTTCTACACAGGTAGGCATACTCTAAATGAGGCGCCGTCCGATTGTATTGTATTTGATAACTTATGTAGCGCTTCTTACAGAACAAACTACTCAGAGGCGCTTCCAGCATGAGAGCCCCTGGGAAATAAGAACGTCTTTACAACAACGAGCTGACTCGGTTCTATCACCAACTGTGACCCTTGCACGATTGTACGATTATGACTGTTTAATCAACAGCTGCTTTAGGAAATTAACGTGTGTGAATGGGCGCTTCATAAATCAAATAAAATGAACCGATCTGAACTGTTTCGCTCTAAACCTGACAATTTATGTCGTTTCTGTTGCCCAAACACGTTTTGTCTGTAAACTCAACAAGTTGGTAAAGCTACAGTAGATCAATTACATAACAAGATACGCATCTTTCATTTTATTAGTATTCTTAACAAAACAAACAGCAACCATTGCGGAAATTTTCAGCAGATTTCAAGCGCAACGTTAGCCGACTGAGCCTCGGGATTCCACGCATAGATAAGATTGTGAGGCTCATATTTTTAGACAAGCAAGCTCCAACCTGGGTCGACCAAAAATACACAAAAAATCAGAGCCAATCAGCGCAGAGCGTAGGCGAACTATTCTGAAACCAGAACTGGCTTTTTTATTGGGAAGTAATTCTCATGCCAGGGGGTCCATTTAGCTTCCGTGGTACATTCACGCATCTGCTGATTACAAGGCGCCTACTGCTGCGCAGATGTGATTCATCAGAAAGTTCTATAGGCCCAATGCATTCCACTGGAGTAAGAAATCGCGTGGGACGCATGTTGCCTACACAGGCTACACTAAGCATAGGTACACGCCTCAAATCATTTGTGAAGTTCTGTTCAACCATGGCTACCACATCTTCAGATATGACCCACGTTTGCTATTAAGTGATGCACGAAAACCATGGCCGCTTCCATGACTATTTCAACCATTCATGTGTGCAAAGTCAGATAAAGCTAAATCGATAAACCAACTTTATAAAGATCCAGGTAGCAGTTTACATCCTACATCACTATAGTGACTTATATTTTTATTGTTTGGCGACTTGAAACCGCAACTCGAGACTTCTGTAAACACTAGTTAACCACATCAAAGGACCGTCGCACCCGATCCTATCCTACAGATTTCAATGCATATCGCATACATGCGCAGGCCAATTTGCATCTGAACTCAACTAGAATAGGCCACCTTCACAGTTCGAAGCTTAAAATTGGGCAAAGTAACGACTATCTATTCAGCAGTCCCTCCAGCTGACAGCTTAAACAAATAGCAGACCAACTTTATATAAACAACACGAGAGATATATGCCAGGCTGGACTGCGACTGAAACAGTCCATACTTTATCAAACAAGTGGTTTAAACGCTACCCTAAGGGAAACTGTCTATTAACAGGTCCAAGTTACTGCATTCTATACTGTAAAACTTTCGTAAGATTGCTACAGACTGACCACACTACAGCTCTCTGGTGCAGTACGCAGTGTCTGTCCTTGACTTGTGGCACAAATTATGTCCCAGTGCTCTACCCAAATAAATGTCTGCTGTTATTAGACAAATTGAAGAGTACTTGGTCATAGTACAGTGTACATCTTTTCCCACAGTAGAGCAGGTGAATCAGTGCAAGTGGTGGCGGTAAAAAATCATAGGATGTAAGTATACACTGAACCGGGCAAATTTCAGTTGTCTTCTCATACAGCAGCTACATAAAAGGGGCTTGTGTCACGTGACGTTCAAGGGCCGCCGTTTGGGTGCCAGTCGTTTAGGCGCGGCGCTTTAACATAGACCTTTTTTAGGTGCTTCTGATTACAAAATCAGATATAAGCTTATAATGTGTTAAAAGGGCTTCACATAAGTCAAAGACCACTTCCGAGGGTCAGAACTGACCATAAGACGACAACACTGAAGAAGAGCGCAGCACTAACAAGTTATTTCACTGTCAACATTGCTGTTAGCAAGAGTTATGCTGAAACAGAGCACCCGTCCATCGACGATTAACTCACGGGCTGCATTTTGCATGGATCATCCGACAAAATATTCAGGAAATTATCTTGAACTCCACTAATAGATCAGAAGTAGTTTTAAAAGTCAATGTGACCAATTTGTGAATGTTTGACCAACGGTCAGTAGTAGTCATCCTCCGCGTCTTTTGGAGTCTAATGTACTCCCTCTTAACTGTTGCTACTTATTTATCTATATACCTACCCATCTATCTGTCTGCCAATCTATCTGTTTGTTTATATATTTGTATAAGTATATTTATCCATCCATTCATGCCAAAAAAACTATAAATTACACCACCATTTATAAATGCAGGATATAGAAAGACCGTTTAAGACAATTGACACACAAACAACAGTCATCACGCATTTATACACGAATTGCATATTCGTAACATCAATGCTGAAGATGTCCTAGTATCCAAATGGCAGGCTGTAAGAAAAGGTGTCGCATACATGTATTAAGGACGTCCGCTAAGAGGGGGAGGGACTTGAGGGGTCATCCAAATACGGACAAGAGGAATTTTGCCCAATGCGGACGTCCACATCTAAATTTGATAGTTATTTCAGTGCACCGTGCCTTAAACGCCAACTTCAGCCAGATAGCAGACAGTCAAAACTGCGTCGGATCTAACGAGTCCCTTGCTGGACGCGGCAGTATCAAAGTATACCCCACCCTGTAGCACAGTTCGCCCTTAAGGATCAGCAGGGTAGCCTAATCAATGACGACTGAAGTGTAGACGTCCGCAGAGGGATGAAGAGGGTAAGGCCATTGCGGAGAAGGTGAGAGAAGGGTCCAAAGTGGGCCATTTTCACCGACGTTCTTTATGGACAAACCACAGCCAAACATCCTGCTTTGTGTGAAAATAACGCCTGCTACAGCCGTCGCGAATATATAACCCAAATGTTCACAGCAACAGTAATAAAGCAGCCAGCTGTTCCCTAGCGCGCAGTTACTGTGACATTTCATAAAGCTCTGACTGTATGCCACAAAAGCTATGAGCACTCAGGCCACAATAACTGCGAGTGTGGACATTCATATATACGCCGACAGTCCAAAAACAGATCAACCTGTCGGAAACCGGAGAAAGCTTTTATGGTTGTGTGTCTGTTGTGATGTCAGCTTCCTTTCAGCATGCAACAGGATTTATTGAGAGACATTTCAAACTGGGCTAATGGCAAACGTACAAGTTAACAGGATGGAGCTCCCCTCAGTTCCTTTTGCTGCCTGCATTTGAATAAATCGTGCCTTCCAATTAGAAGAGAGAAAAGAAGTTTCCTACTCCGGCTCTGGCCTGCAAAATGTAAAGATCAGGGCTACAGGAACCTCAAATACACAGTAAAGAATTTGAGTTGGGTTCCACTCTGAAACCGGAACTTTATCAGTCTTCACAGTATTCATACATGTTTCTTTTCTGTCGCTGGAGATCACTGGCGTAATGTAATGTTATCCAGACATTTTTATAGCACCTTTTTGTAAAACGAAATGCCTTCCTAGATGGACCTGTTCCATCTAGTCCCAGTCTGCATTTCTCTTACAATTACAGTTATGAAAACTTCTCAGCAAATAGTGCTGGAAAACATTGTTTAGCATAGTATCGTCAGTCTACATGTACATATATACTGTATGTATGCAAATATGTATGTACATATATATGTATCTAGATGTTTACTGGCAAAGTTATGCTGTGTACACAGGACTTGCCCACAAAAATGCAAAAAACACGCATTTTATACCATAAACACCAAATAGGTCTTAAAAACAGACAAAAAATGCTAAGTAACACAGCTGTCTGAAAAAAATTAGCAACAGAATATTTTCCGTGTCCAAGTGTAACAGAAAGTCTGACATGTTACAGAAGAAGGGAGAACAGCATTGGGAACCTTCCACAAAGGATATTAAACGCATCAGTCACTGTTAGAATCAACAGCTGCCTTTGATTATTTCTTCCTCAGCTAACAGTATAATTTCAGAGGGCATGGCAAGATTACGCCCGACACCAAATGGAGCTCTTTCTAATAAGGTGTTGGCATATCCATTACAAATACAAGCAATCACTGATTGATGAAATCTCTGGGGCAGAGTATAATTTAATGAAGCCACAGATAACTAAATATCTGAGGGTGAACTAAACAGATAACTGAATAATAATGAGGTGGGCAATATACAGGGTGGCATCTCTAAGGTATGATGCATTTGGGAAGCATTAAGAGGGATGGACTTTGAAACGGATTGCAAGTCCAACAGTGGGCTACATGTACACTCTACACTGATGATGCAGATCTTTGAGAGGTACTTAAAAGACGATATACAAGTGTCTAGATATAGGTACATATATATATCCATGTCTGCTAACCACAGACATCAGTGTGGCTGAAGGCTTACAGACATAAACCCTCTGTTACTGAAGCACAATCACTGTGGTCTACAATCAAATGGATATCGTTGCTTCCATAGTCATCACACAATGGAGTTTCTAGAAAATTAACTTCTGGGTGGCATCATATAATAGTGTATCCTGGCATTGTCAGTCGTCATACTTGACGCTAGGCCAACACCCTATTTCTGACGGTAGTTTCTGTCTAAAGAAGCAGTGTCATAACAAGACAGATGATTAGCATGGCCCTCCTCCTTTATCCAGGCTTGGGACTGGCACCACCGGAGTATTGCTGAATAGTGAACAGCCAAAATATACAGAAACCATAAATACAGAAGCATCCAAGACTGAATACATCTAATAAATATGCAGCTATAATATATCATGATATTCCCCATGTTACAATTCTCCTGACATAGCTGGTGCTGAATGAATGTGAATATTGGCATACATTAAGATTTCAAAAGCAAATATTGTCTGGTATGAAGCAAAGCTAAGGAGAGTCTCCAATGCATTAAATATTTACAATACACAAGCCACAATCAACCCAAAAAAATCCAGCAGTTGCTCTAACGTTTGCACATTTCTCAGCTATAACTATGAGGTTGGTATCTGGGTTTGCATTACTGAAACAGTACCCGATGTTCACACATATTACACTTCAAGTACACTCCAAGCATGTACTCTGGATTATTCATACTATGAAATATGGGGCACATGTAATTAGACCATTTTATGTATACAGACATGTAGGGGCCTACTCTGTATAATAATCATTGTATTTGGAGAAGAAATGTCATATACATCATATTCTGTTACAAAACTGAATAAATCTGGAAGTCAGCGGTGTGGAAATTTGATTTTGGCAGGAAGATTAAAAAACATCTTAATGGCCATTGATACTGATGAAGGAAATTGCCATCATAGTCTGAGAGCAGTCCCAGACTTAGCAAATAAGAAAAAATATTTGCCCTCTTTTCACACACAATTTAATACATTTATTAGCACAGTGTAAGTAGCTGAACACAAAACTGCAACCACAATTCATTGTAAATCAAGACTCTCATATCCAGTGCACCAGAGGAAACCTACAGGGACCACATTCAGGAAACATAAAACCTTTTAACACAGAATACACAGACCATTGCAGGAGCAGAACTTAGCTAAATATTTAAAACAACAAACCAGCAGCAGCCATGCAATACAACACACTGCAATATATATATATATATAGACACTTTATATATATATATATATATATATGCTTGATTACACAGATCTGAAGACAGGTAAACAAAAGTTCTGGAAAGGTGCGCCATATGGATTCGAAATGAATTTGCACAAATTTCCTCCTCATGGGTCCTGGGTTTAAAACTTTCAAACTCTGTTTCTCATGTTCTTATCAAGTCTGTCTTGTACATGCAGATATCACTGTGACATTTTCATCACCAAAATGTTTACTATTGCTAGTATTAGTATTGTCATTATTTTTAAATTAATCTGTATCAAATGCCAACTAGGGCAAAGAAAAAATTCTACAGAGGTATACATATTTCACTGTTTAAAATAATTACTTTCAACTTAAGAAGCAGTTTCTTTAATTTGCTGACAGGCTCTAATGGGTGCAATACAAATGACTTTGGCACCATCTAACTGTGTGTTACAGTAACTTTTTCTGCAATCATACACTTACATAGATTCTATTCTGGCAGACTAGGCAACTCAGAAAACAACAAGTGAACTATTCAGCAATACTCCGGTGGTGCCAGTCCCAAGCCTGGATAAAGAAGGAGGGCCATTTGCAAAAGAGAAATCAACATCTTCCTCATTAACTATAAACCAAGCACAGTATTCAAGTTACCCCGAAAAAGTGGACATCCAACAGCCAGCACCACAGATGCTACTCACAAAGTCCAAGTACACTTACCAGTGTAAACATTTACAATACATAGCAGTGCTTCAAGGAAACTCTTCAGCACTGATGCCTTGTCAGTATGCACTAGTGCACTTGTGGGTTAAGAAATGGGCTTCATAAATAGCTAGACATATACCCACATACACACAGACATCCATACATAAACACTACTTACATACATACAGACAGACCGGCACACACACACACATATACAAACATAGATATAAACTAAGCAGACATCAGCTGCATCAGATGATGCACCTTTGAAAGTCTGCTTAAAATGTAGACCAAAGCGTCAGGTTACACAGAGTACATGTAGTTCAGTCATGACTAAGCCAGTCCATCCTTCCTAGGTCCACACACTACCATCTGCAACTCAGCCCACCTGCTCCAGTTACCACATGCCTCTAACTTCACCTGCATACTATGCTCAACTTACCACAGCCAATTCTGAAATCCCATTATATTAGTCATTTTCATCAACCCCACCTACTGAACTCTCTAAAAGAAGTTCCCTTGCAATATAAATAAAAGGAGTAAAAGAAAATCATCAGAAAATCAAAAGAAAAACAATAGAAGAAGGTGCACATATTCCACAATAGCATGACCTCATAGCCAAAGCATTCAGCAGATATTTTGATGAACTTTATTCAAGAGAGAGCAATGCTACAAAACTAGTTGTTAAATAGCATAGCATACCTAGGCTAAGCACCAGGGCACATAAAATGGGCTGTTCAATTAAGCTATTGCTTTCTCCAACGTCAGACCAAACGCTGATTCAAAACGGCACTTTAAGTACCATTGGTACTTAAAGTACCATCAACACGACATTTTAGTTGCTCCAGTAGCATCTAAATCTGGGCTCAGATTAGGATTTTTCAGATGCTTTCCAAACACTTTCAAAGCAATTCTTTGCTTTTCAAGTCTGCTTCAAAAGAGCCTACATAAATATAGGTTGACATGACATTACCTGACAACAATGCTTATCCTAAGCACAGCTCATACCTCATTTGCATACTGACAAGTTTGTCCTTCTTTCAGAACTCTAACATCAGTAAAGCTAGCAAGAAGCAAGAAGTGCTATAGTAAACAACTAGATAAATACATATGCAAATGTAAGCGGCAGTCTTTATGTGAAACTCACTACCTCAGACTTGCAAAGTTAATAAATTCTTGTCATAACAACAGTAGCATAATGATAGCAACCACCATGGTTGGCTTTGAAGGTTGAGTAGAGGAGCAGAACCTTACGATAGCCCGTGAGTATGAAGTGTTATTGACTGCTTCTTTTGTATTTGTAACTGCAATCAGTAACTTCTACTGCGCAGGTGTGTAATGCATAAGGCATCAACCGATGGCGCACCAAAGCCAAAACCGCAATCAGCTCAAAAATTCAGAAGGTCAGTCCACTGAGTGTTGGGGACTGCTTCTTTTAACCCTGGCATATCACGGTTGGGGCCAGTCCTCTCCCTCACTGCCTGATCCTCACACCAGTCAGGATACTGGGGAGACATAAATGGAGCAAAAAGTAAGTCAACAACATTTCTTTCTCATCAACTTTTAAACCAAGCACACCATTCAAGTTACGCAGAGAAAGTGGATATCCTACAACCAGCACCACAGACGTTAATCATAAAGTAGTTCAATTACACCTGTAAAAAGTGTAAACATTAAATTTTATACAGCGCTGCTTCAAGGCAACTCTTCACCAACCGATGCCTTGTCACTACCACCTTTGTGATGTTCAAAAATGGGCTTTAAAAGCTAGATACGTACATACATACGTACATACATACATGTATGCATGCATGCAAGATATTGGTGCTATATAAACTTCAGAAATAAAAATAACAGTAATTCAGTGACTTCAAAAAATGTAATAAATATTCGGCAAGTAAATACCAGTTGAAAAATCATGCAATTACACAGATCCTTTTCTAGCAGGATAGGTAACTTTAAGAACAACATGTTTCATTTAGTTACTCCATAACCAGAACTTATTTATAGTCAATTGTTAATAAAGTTTAAACTTATTTATGGTCAGTACAGTTTTAAAATTATTTAAAGCTGTGGATAACACTTAAACTTTATTGACAATAAAAATAAAAGTGACTCCAGGCACTTGACCTGACTGAAGACAAATATAGGAAGGTCACACAGGCTAACAATATCTCACCCTAACCCATTTACTAGCAACATGACCCATTAACTAGCCCCAGCAAACAAATCATTGAAGAACTGTAACAGTTTCTAACCAGCAAGATTTACTGATATCAATACAGTAAAGTCTTCAAACATACACAACCACAAGGCCATTACCAGGGTAAGAAACCAGGGTAAGAAACCAAGCCCTTGAAGATAATAATCACTCCTAAATACCCTACAGCCATGCCAATTAAACACTACAGGTTTCTGGCTAGGGTAGGATTCAAGACAGCCACACAAGAGAAATGGGGTAAGGGTGACACTCAGACAAAACAAGCAAAGGGCAGCCAAACTTAAATGAAATGAAATGAGTGCTCAACTGGGTGATTCAACTGGCAAGGCTCTGCTGGGGATATTTCATCATTCCAATCTGCTGTTAACATCCACTACAGACTGGAACGTGGATCATGCTAATAGCAAGGCATTTATCCAGAGACCAATTAAGATGTTATCTATAACGGTCTGAGTTGCTTATCCTGAAACAGATAACATCTGGAATATTAAAGTCTCAGGGTTACTCAGTGTTTCCAACGCAGACATTCTAGCTATATAGGGTTTTGTGGAAATACGGTGCATAATATAATCATTACACCAGTTGGCAATAAAACACAGCTTAAGATTTCTTTTTAGGAAAACGGCAATTAACATTGCAGGTAATGCATGTGGAAGATGTAAATAAGACTTCACACATACAGAAACACACGTGTGAACCTGTTCCTTAGGATGTCTAAACTGACATGAAAAAAGAAGACACATGATACACCTCTTCGAAGAAATACAAGTAGAAATGTTAATTCTAGTATGCATACATACACACACACCTACACACACAGACACACACACACATTGCTGAAAATATTATTTTAAAAAGAACATGCAAGCAAATATTGCTTAATTTGTGGTAGTGGTTGTACACTGTATGTTACAGAAATAATAATGCAGATGATAATAGTAATAATAAAGCTAATAAGAACAATAATAGTAATAGAAATAATGATAATAATAATAATAATGATGATGATGATAATGAGAATAAAAAAAAATAAACACATTTTGAGCTTTCAATTGGTCTCTTCCATTGATATCATCTTGTCTCAGTATTTAACCGGTTTCAAAAAACCAAGGATGAATGAGATAAACAATTCACAGAACAGTCACAGAAAATAATTATGCACCAGTTCTCTAATTCCAACACATCAGAAGCCAATCAGCTACAGATGAGTTAAGGGCCAAAGGCCAAATGAGATGGCACAACCAAAATTCAGCTTCAAATCGATTTCAGTTACTCAGTTCATTTAAGTAAACAGGGAAATCTGAATTGTGCATACAGGATAATGATCTGAATCTCAAGTTACAGGCAGACATATCAGAGCCCAGGTAACAGGTGTTCATGCAACTGCATGAAATTTTTATTCAAGTGATCTCACTTCAGTGGCAGTACAGTCAGAATGGGAAGAATAGTGTCGGTACAATACTCACTTTCAACACGAGAACAACAAATTAGCTGAACATGTTACACAAGAATGCTTAAAATTTGCAGGTAATCTGACTTATTATGAAAAGCAGAGCAGTCCATTTAACCTTCCTTCCTGCATCAGCAAGTTTTAAGAATTATGAATCGTAACAACCAACCAAAACAACAATTGATCAAATTATACAAACACATGGGAAACGTGAATTTAGGTGATCTCACAAACTAAGAAATCACATAATTTATTCTATCTTCACCAAAATATAAAATTTAAATACCCGATGAAAAAACTGACCAGACTAAAACAATACTGATGCATTTAAAGCTACAGTTAATCAATTATATTCTTATTTAGAATAAAATCTGCACTGACTAACGATCCAATCCAAGAAAGATAAGTACTATGATTCAAAACAGAAATTTACACTCTGAAAAATTATATTAGTAGTGCTTAATAAAAGTGAATTACAAATCTGATCTGTTATTTATTAACAAGGAAATACACACAAATCTCAAAACAAACTGGATAACAACACTGGCATGAAGAAAACAGATAAATCTAAATATCTGGCAGCAAAATGCCAAACAGAACAGCAGCCATAATCATACTACCATAACCAGACTACATCACCATCAGCCTAAGTGGAAAATTTATTGGGGTCTTGAGAGTCTGTATTTCATGCTGAGAGGTGTTGCTCTTCTTTTGCAGGAGCCATATCTCTGCTCCAGAGAAAAACGACAGCTGAGAAAGTCATATGGCTATACTTTAAAAAGAAAAGGGGAATCATATATAAATCCTTTCTTTTTAAACATGCAAGAACATCGGTAAGCAAGAATGCCATGCTGTCCCCAATGGTCTCTATCTTGGGCAGACATCAGTCTGAAGAGGTTACTCAGTTTCAAAGCAAAGCAAAAAAACAATGGTTTGTACAGATCAACAAAAGCAAAAAGCATACGAATGAAATGAATCCACACAACAGGGCTTCTGGCCTCTATTCCGCTGTGCAACAGCCTTTCATTAGATTGCATCTCTAGTGCACCTCAGAGCAACTGCAAAGGAGTGTCATCAAATTTAAGTTTAATATTGTAGTTCACAATAATTCATTCAGTTCTGCTTAACATTGTCTGTGCTGCATTCTTAAACACACTAAAAAATTATTATCTTTGTAACAGTTTATTCCGAGAGGTTCACAAGAGGTGTGGTATAATTGCTCTTACAGTTACAATAACTGTTACAACTCCTAGACAACCACAGACAACCATGAGCTTCTACCAAATTTACATAGTTCAATTACAATTGCCAATGCTGAAAAAGGAAGCCATCGCTTCAACATTGCAACATTCATATATAACATGATAAGTTAACCTCAGAATTCATACAAATTCACCACATATATATATATATATACACATATATATATTTCACCAGTTCTACTTACTCACAGCTTATGTTTCAAACAGAATGAAGCTGGTCTCCATGGACCATTTCTAAAATGAAACTGCCCATTACTTCCAGTTGGCAATTTTTTTGGTTAAATTTTAGCACTCTGCACATAATTTTTTTATTATAATTACAATTACAAAATTAATATTCTCTTCACTGGTTTTTCTTGTGGTCAGATGAATGAAATGAAACTTGCACATAACTAAGTGAATCTAAATCATGTTAAGCTTCTAAAATTCATCACATTCTCGATTAGTACTTGAGCACAGAACGACAGCCACCATTTCGATTATCAACAACACTATAAGATCATGCATTCAATTATATTCCACAGTTGAATCTGTGTAGGAACCTAACAAACCCTGACTGATAAATTTTCCAGTAAGTATTGATCAGCCTTAATGCCACTAGTTGGCATGACAGTGTTCATCTGTATCTGTCTGCCAAGGATGAAGGTTCAATCCAAATAAACTGCAATTATTAAGGTTAAACACAAGACACACAATGACACACATACACAAAAACTGCTGACTAACCATTATCCCTAGGACAAACACACAGGGTATCTGAGACTACCTCAGCAGTTGCTATGTCTTGCAACTCAAAACAAAAAGGGATATCCCAAAAAATTGCAAAGTACACTGACTGACTGGCTGACTTCTGGAGAAGAAATCAAAGACTAACTTTCCAAACAGAATCATACAATTCTATGCTAAAAAAATGCAGGTAAAGACCATCACCGTTTCTTCTTGGCCTGCTTCAGACTCTTCCGTCGTTTCTGGATCATCTGATACAGTTGTTCAAGGGCAACATCAAGACCCTCACCCGTAACAGCACAAGCAGGCAGCGAGCAAGTCAAATGTCCCACAAGTTCATGAAGGCTCAGCTCCTTTTCAACCGTGGCTGCGTCCTTCGCGCTCGGAAGATCCTGCTTGTTTGCAATCACGAGGACAGGGACACCGGCAGCCTCTGGAGTCCTCACGATCCTCAACAGTTCCACTTTGGCTTCTTCCATTCTTTCAGCATCTGCGCTGTCAACAACAAAAACTACGCCATCTGTTGATCGTGTGTATGTCCTCCAGAGTGGTCGAACCTTATCCTGGCCACCAACATCCCAGATTACGAAGCAGACGCCTTTTGCCTTGCCGATTGTTCCTTTCACTTTTTCACAGTTGAAGCCCACCGTTGGAACAGTGTTGACATACTGGTCGAATTTGAGGCGATACAGTACGGTTGTTTTACCAGCAGAATCCAACCCTAGCATGGCTATGTGAACAGGACTGTCCAGTTTGGCAAAACTGCCACCCATGGCGCCTGCTATGGCATTCTTCACACACACATAATTTGATGCAAATCCTGAGAATCAGACAAACTAGTCTGAATAATTCCAAGATGCAAGAGAAAGTGAGGCTGATGCTTATCCGATGTAAAGAATGCTATCCAAACTTTGCTTTCTATTACCAGCTAATAATCCACTCGTCCAAAAACTCGGTTAAAAATCCACAGAAAAGAAATGGGGACTACTTGCACAGGTGTAGCAGAAGCACAACGTACTTCCCTGAAAAAAGAAACCAGACAGTGCCAGTAATTTGATTATAAATAGGTTTTATGCTATAGTGACAACCTGTAATGGCTGGATTCATTCTGATATTGATTTTGGCAAATGCATAAAACGACTTAAGAAATTTTAAGTTTATTCCATTAGGCTAAAAATTTAAGCTGTACTATTCCATAATACCCAAGTTCAATTTAGCCTAATTTTTATATGACAGGAAGTGTTTTCTCGGTGACGGTGGCATTAGGCTGATCTTTCAAAACGTCTTTCGAGTATGTATATACATACTGTAATAAGAAATGACTCGTGAATACAGAAAACGCTAATGGACTATAAGACAGCATCTGCAATCGATAAGCAATCAAGAATCTCTTTTATATAAGATTCTTCACAGCTTATGTGTCGTCACGATGTTAAATCAAACTACTTCTTACACTGTCATTCCGACATGCATACTAGGTTGCTATGGCACTACTTAATAAAATGCGAGAGTCGCTGAATCGATAATCCGATTGCTATATGAGATCAAAGCTCATAAATGATGAAACTGAAACTTAAAAATACGACAGAACCCATCCTTCTATCTATCATTAGGCTCACTAGTGCTTCAAGATAATCTACTCCTTACTCAGCCGCAGCAGCTTAGCAAGATGGCCGCAACCAAGCGGACGCGTTTTCTACAGCATGTCTTTTGAATTGGGTGAGCTTTCGCTCTACTACTATTGGCAGGCAGCACAAGGAATATAATTATTACCGGTGTCAGGTCTAGTCCTTATCAGTTTAGTTATTTAATTTAATGAGATTCTAAATAAAGAAGAAGATTCCTCAACAGCAACGTCATATGTGGGACATATGAAGCCCATATGACAATATTCCCATGTGGACTTCATTTGTCCTACATATGGGCCCACATGATTCCCTATTTAGGACATATGAAGCCCATATAGGAGTATTGTCATATTTGTTATTTCTGCATTTATTAAGTGCCACGATCTAATGACCAAGATCAGTAGATGGCGAGAGACATAACAAAACACCTAAGTGTATATTACACCAATATTGCATTAATTACACTGGTTACCCAGCTGGTAAAGAATCCAGTTTAGAACCTGTCTTATAGTTCACAAAGTACTACATTTAAATCAGCCATCTCTGTTCCATGTTCATTGGTCAAATACTGCACTCGATCAGTGGACACTGTGACTCTTGTTGTTTGACCTACCAGAATAGTGTTGGGATCTAGTGTTCATGGTTGCTGGTCCATGGCTTTGGAATTTGCTACCAAGTTCTATTAGTTCTGTGATGTCATTCAGGTCTAAACCTAACCCTCATCTGTTTCAACTTGCTTACCCAATGTAGGCTAACTCCTGCTTTTCTTGACCTACAAGATTTCGACCTGGCTTCTCCAATGGATTACGATTTTGACTATGATTTCACCTGAAGCAACCATTGATTAATGCCTTGGGCATTTTGAAAATGGCGCTATAGAAGTCATTAGAGTAGATGGCACTGGGCAACCGTAAGAGAAGGACTTGCTCAAGGTTTCCATACAGTAAACTATCTCATGGAAGTCTCAAACCCATACTCTCTGTGTTACAAGCCAATGGGCTCTAGCCAATTGGCTACCGTGCCCTACAAATGACTTTATATGTCCTGCACATGACATTGCTGTTGAGGTTGTGCTTTACGTCATGCAAATTTTTTAGCTGACGCTTGGAAAACCGTGTCGTTGAAGTTCCTGAAAATTTCTGTTGACCTTTTTTGCTTATTACAGTTTTTGCAGTGTATTATTTAGTAATCCTTCCTGGATAAAAAGGTATCAAAGAATAAAAATCGAACCACAGCCGATAGTCAACAACCTACTCCATGTCTCACGTTCAAACCGAGCTGAAGATGCAGATTGGCAAAAGGTCCGTTAAAAGATTCTAAAATAGTTACAACCTCTAGCTGGCTGACAGTTCAGCAGCCTTCATTTTGTCTTCATGGTTCTAGGTTATTGCTAATCAACACATCCACAACTGATCCAGCCAGGCATGTGCAGACATGAAAAATACCCTCTCTGCCAACCATGACAGGGGCATTCGTTGGGCTAACAGTGGCCTGCATTATGACAATGGCGGCTACTGCTGGCCCCCTCTGGGCCCAGTGTAGGCCCACCAAATGTAGGCCTACATTGGGTTCAGGGAAATAACTGGTCACTGCAATTAAACTTCACAAAAACAATTCACAGCGGTAGATAAACATGTTTTTGTTGGAATATCATATCACTGTACAAATTTAACTTTACATACGATTAAAATAAGCAGTCAGACTTGTCTAAAAAGTGCAGATTGAAAAACTGCTAAACGATACAAATTCTGCATACATTATAACAGTTTGGCAAAAGCATTAAGGCTAAATCGGTGAATAAGAATACGTGCGTCTACAGTGTAATGACAAAACAATTCAACTGGTTGAATGTGACTGTTACTTGTTCGTTAACATTTAATGAATCAGCTACCAGTAACCAGGTACTGTTAGAGTCATTCAATCAATGAAGCTACATTTTTAGAATCCTTCAGTTGTTCTGGGTACCTGTGATAATATCTTGTTAGAATCAATCCAACTGGCCTCAGTTCAACATTCAGTTAACAATTCTAAACTGTAAATAGATGAAAATAATTAAACAATCAAAATTATTAATCACAAAATGTAACAATAACAAATCAACCAATTCTGCTGGAATTGTCAGTATTCAAGTACAAAGACCACTCTAAGTAAAACCGAAGAAAACAAGCAACACGTTGATTAATTAGAAGAAATTTTAGCAATAATCAGTGAATCAACAAGTATGAATGTGACCTAAAATAGTAATATGAACAACACAAAAATGATAACCACTGAAGTGCTGCAAAATTAACCACAACGAATCAAACTGACCAACCAATCAAATAGTAAACTTAAGCAAAAACAACCAAACAATCAACCAATAAACATCAGGAAAGTGACCATCAGTTAACAAACCAGTTAGATAACCATCAGTGAAAATCACCAATCAATTAGTAAACCATTGGTGAAAATGAAAAATCATCAATAAAACCAAAAAAAACGATCAGCCAATAATTCCATGAAATTTTTTAACAAGCAAATGAATACTGTTCTGAATCAAAAGTTCTAGAAACGATACATGAGAAAACTGAGTCAAAACTCTATGCAATGGTTAAAGAAATTACCAGCATTTGATATGTACATGCGCAAAACATAGTCCTTAATTAAAGTCTGACTGGAAATCAGTTTGGTTTGAGCTGAGCTTATGTTTCAGCTGTAACCAAATTTAAATATGGTCAGCAGTCAATACTGTGCAGTTACCCTTAACAAATACCTGTTTAAATGTGTATTTGCATGGTGTAACTACTTGTCAACTATACTAAGACATTGTGCAGTAAGGACTAGCTCAAGGTCCATACACAGTGACCAACTCCACAGAGTCAAGCACTGCAAGACGAGCACTCAATGAATGGGCCACTGCGTTGCACCCGTCAGCATAGATTATAATAATTAGCCATCTAGTCTTTACTTAATAATGCTGAACTGTCAACTATCAGTCCTGAATAAGACTCCGCTGGTTGGGTTCTACGGGTGCATGAGAGCCTGCCGGGGCAACTTTTCCAGTTGTCTGTGCAATGTTTGTTTACAACTGAACCTGCTATTCTTAATGGACTTGCTAACACTGTTCAGACTGTTAAGGAGCACCTTTGAGAGGTACTTACTGGTATAGTGTGCTACAAAAGTTTTAGGTACATTACACTACTCACTTCAACTCTTAAACTGCCAGCAGAGTCCAGTAACACCCAAAACATAGCAGTGGGGATTTTTTAATCAAATGTTGACAACATCCTTTGCCTGACACAAAATCCAGTCACCAAACGTTTGCTTTTGGTTGAAGCTACAGTGCAAGTCTGGCTCTGCTTGCAGTTACTGTTAAAACATTCACTGGTCTCCAGTTTGAATGCATACTGCTAATACCTGAGTATAGAAAATTCTCATGGCTAACTATATTAAACTGATAACTGATAGTCTTACAGTTGCAGTCACTAATTACCATAAAATTACAAAATTGCTAATTACCTGTCAGTTATATAAAAACACCAATAAGGCCAATTAAACTGTGCACTAATAAGCAACTTGCAAACAAACTGGTGCCTAAAGTTTTGCACCAACAATAAAAAAGCTTTGCAATCTTATACTCAAAACAGTGAAGGTTTGATTTTATCAATATAAGTACATTGAAATAATAAAGTTTGCAATTCACAGAATGCGATAAGATTGTATTTACAATGCCCTTTACAGGGAAACAATATACTAAGCACATACAATTGTGTTTCAATGTCAGTTCATCCAAATTTAATGTTTTAAATCAAACTCTGACTCCAACAGTAAAAGCAGTAACTCTGCTTTAAAAATCTAGTATGCAGAAGATGCAAAATTTCAACAAATAAACTGGCAAAGGAAAATATATTCAGTTAAATTTTCATTCTTCCAGTAATCACACATTGCAGTAAACAAAATGGCAAAGCACAAAGCGATCCACGCCAATGAATTGTAAGGCAATATATATAATAAAAGTAGTCGTTTTGAAGCGTTTTTCGACAGTCCTTGTTAAAGGTACCCGTATAGATCTGACGTTAATTTTCATAGTGAAAGCCAGCGTCAAGGCAAAGAAAGCCAAAAGGTGAATAGCCGTTGAACTGAAACACAAGTTTCAGTGCACTGACGCGGATAGTCCGTTAATCAGAAATGTTCATGAGCTTTCAAGAGATACATACACAGTGCTACACAAATGCACAAAGAAATATAAACAAATACATATCTATACAAATATAGTCATTCTTAAGGCAGACTACAGCCATAATAAAAAATATCTGCATAAAAATATAATTCAGGCATTATTAATATGATTTTGATCATGTTACCAGTTTTCTCCTCACTGTTTGTTTCAAAATTAGCAACTTACCAGTATCTCTTTATGTCACTATTTTTTCAAAGTTGCTCAAAGTCCAACTGCTTTAACACACTGATACCATAAAATGCAAGCACTACTGCCGATATGCTGGGTACCCCTTTCGACAGGAATAAAATAAAAATGTCAGCTTCAGAGAACACAGACGAGGTGGGACATTAACTGAAAATGCTTGCCAATGATCACTGCAACAAAGTAAGGTACTCAACGGCCCAACTATCATTGCAACAAAGTAAAGTACTCAATGGCCCAACACTAAAATTCTCATGCTCCTGCCAGGACGTGAATTTTTCATGTTTTTCAATCATCTTGCCTCACACAGACAACATGAATGCACTGTATAGATCAAATGAATTGCTTCAAGCAACTAACATATCATAAGTTAGTAGAATATCCAATACTTTAGGTTAGTCAATCTGCAGGTGCAATGGGTAGAATTTAAAGTACTTAATTAATTAGTAAAAGCTACAATAATAAAATTGAAGAAAATAATACAAGCAAGTGAAGAACACCCAATCCATATTAACCTAATTAGAAATATGACCCTTGGTATGCACTATATCTGGCTAAATTACTAAATCTAACAAAGTTTTGAAACAACATGAGTACAAAACTGGAAAGCATCTTTGATGTGTGTTCATTAACATACTGGCTCAATATAAAGATTTTGAACAGAAATCAGTGGTTGTTTTTAGAAAAGATACAAAGACACAACCTAACCAATCCTGGACATAACACCATTTCCTAAATACAATTCTAATTCAACACCAAAGATGGAAATGAAACAGCAACAAGCATATCCGCTAAACTGCACAGCACTTTCCTACTAATCACATAAAATCCTTAACATCATGTAACTGACTATGTCTAAGGTGAATCACAAAAGGCAAAAGGGTTCATCAGCAATGTAGCATGCCCTCCAAAACCTGAGGCCCCCCTTCAAAGAAGTCCCATTTATGAAAATCCAAGAAATTCAAAACCCCAACAGCTATTCAGCGAAGGACATCATTATATGCTAAATGATGTCTTCCAAAACAATATCAACATTACATGTGGGAAAATAATTTTTTATAAAGATAAAAATAGTATCTCTCAACATATGCTTGCTGGTTTATCCTTAAGTATACTCTCACAATGTTTGATTAAATATTCAGCATTAACCTCACCATAAGGACTGTTTGATACAGAAGCCTAGAAGGTGGATACTGCTATTTTATATAGAACTCTGAAAGAAATGTGCATAGATGTCCAGGGCAAAACTTGCAAGACATAACAATGGAAATTACCACAATGACTGCTCTTAACCCATGTTTTTTTGGCAGTTGAGATCCAAACTAACAGTAACGCCCATACTAGTCGAAATTACAACTTACAAAAGTCTGAAACATTACCAAAAGTTGCATGAAAAGTGTAGATGTTTTGGATCACCAGTGCTCCAATGTTCTTTTGTAATTCACTTCAGAAAGTTTGAAATATCACCAAAAGCAGCACTGACCTCCGCTTTGATCAAAAATTCAATTTCTGAAATTTCACCAACACTGCATGCATTCTTTATAGCCACATTCATCAAGATGAAAGCTGTACATCAGCAAATCAAATAAACAGTCCTTACTCTGAACTGTCAATAGCTACATTTACCACAAATTGGAATTAAATACTTCTCAAAAGGTTAGAATTCAGTGCCAGCATCAAAGCAAAACAACAATTCCTTGGAATAAGCAATTATCACATAGTTTTGTTGCAAAAATATAAGACACTTTCTCATTAAATAACAAAGTAAAATATGATTCCCAAAAACTTGCAAACACTTCCACTGTGACAACGTAGTGGTAGCCGACAAATAACATGGCTAAACATCAACAAGACATCGAGTAAGGCCATTCTATGTGATACTATACAACATTAAATGGTGAATACATTTGCATTCACACCGTTATGTTCTCGTTTTAATCAATTTACGTCCTTTCTCAAATAAGAACTTTAAGAATTATTTCGTTCAGACTAATAAAAACAAGAATTGCACAAGAAACCTTCGTAAACTGAATAACTCACAACCTTGAAGACCTTCAGTCACCGACAATAAAACAGTTACAGCACAGTTACAGCAGCGTAGACTTCAATGGCCAACGATTCCATATAATGTCGTCAAATTGTGGTTGCTTGCTTACAACAGTGTAGTCAATAGAATATTCTTAAGTGCTAGCATCTGACGTAGAGAAAATGATATTGTAGCATCAAATTTGAGCAGAACAGATCAAACCTTATTCCTGAACTGTTTGGTGAGAAATATAATTTAAGCGTTTGGACAGGATTTTTCAACAACTTTCTGCAGTGCATTAGAATATTAAAAAAAGGTAGAAAAACCAGATCATGTTTTCCTAAACTTTTAGGCAACACCTATTTTAAGACAACGGCAAAGTTTTGGTCTTTTTAAAGTGATTTCTTTTTATAGGCATCAGTTGTCATCATTCAGAAACAAAATGACTTTGACTTCATAATTTTTACAAACGACTTTCTTCTTGCTGCAACAGTACCGGCCATTTTTGTGTGTATTCGTAACTGTTGTGGCTGCAGATTAATTTTGGGCTTCATCTTGAACAGAAGAAAGTTCATTAGGAACAGAAATCAACAGATCCTGCACCATCACCAAGTTGTTATTCTCCCTCTCTCCATTCAACTCCATTCCTGTCTTAGGCTTGTCAACAAAGGAAAAGTCACTGCTTAAACTGGACTGCATTTCTTCAGTTCTTGAAACCGAGGAGGTGGTCAACTGGTCAGCTGGCCTGAATTTTGTTCCTGCATCTTGACTGGCAGAATCATCGAGATCATTCAAAGAATTTCTCACGTTCTGAGAAAACCACTCTGCCACACCATCAACCTTTGCCATTTCCGTCACACTCTCTCTCTTCACTGCTGTATTTGTGGCTGCAGTATCCTCCATATGCTCCTCACGATTCAGTTCCTCCACACCATCCTCCGAAGACGATGCCTCACAAGAATTAGCCAGTTTGCTAGCAATTCCAGACTCAAGGAGTGGCTCTTTGGAGAATTCATCCTGTGGAACGACTGGTGACCGGTGGACTTCGGCAAAGTGTACCTGCTGAGGAGGATGTTTTCCAAGAACAGTACTCCTTGTGCCATGATCCATTTCCAAACTCTTGATCCCTGAATTTACCGTGGGCGATGAAACGAAAACAAATGCGTCTTTATCATCTGAATATTCATCTTCTTCTCCATTCGGAAGTCGGAATGATGAGAAATTTTCTGCCCCGAGTTCTGCCTGGAGGGAAAGTTCATTTGCAGGAAATGATTGCTTCGGCTCAAGACGGGGTCCCAGATCGCCTGCAGGGTCAAACTTAGGCCATGAGAACAGACTGGGCTGGAATTCTCCAGAATGGACCAAAAGAGTTGGGTCCAGCTCTGAAAAACGAGAATCCATTCTTGGTGGACGGGCGGCATTTTGTTCGCGAAGCAGCTGGAAATTATTGAGGATTCTTCCACCCATCACTCCACTTGGATGGTAGAAATCGTCGTCCTCTGGTGGCAATATGGTAATGTCCTGTGTGTCAATGGTGGCAATGCTGTTGTGGATCTCTGCATGGTGTTGGTGGCGTGGAAGCAGCTGGTTCCACTTCTGATCAAAAGCATATGTGTCCAGTTCATCCTTGCTGGACTGGAGGTGGAGAAGCATGATGCGCAGTTCTCTTAGAGATGGACGCTGTGCTGGAGCCAGCCAACACATCTCCATCAGCTGATACCTAAAATACATCATCAACTAGATAACACCTTTACGTAAACATTCCTACCAGCCCTGTAACTGCATCAAAAAATTTACACAGAAGACTCCTGAAAAATCTCTGTGCTAACATATGTAAACATGGATGCACAGGGATGGTTGGGGTCGGCTTGTGTGTGCGGGGTGGGATGCAAGGGTGGTGTAGGTGTGTGCCCGTACAGCCCTTAAAATATGGATTGCCTGGAATATCAGAATGCACTTGAGGGTTGGATTGACTCGAAGCTTGGATAGGCTCAAGCAAATAAAAATGACCTACTCTGAACCATCCCTACCCTTGCATGCATTTCCTCCCCTATATATCCCTTTGCAGATGTCCGCACTCCAGCAGAGCACTACAGCCTAGATTAGGCTATCCTGTTGATCTTGCAGTGCTCACTGTGCTATGATATGGGGTACATAATTACATACAATGCAATACAGACTGTCTGCTCTCTGACTGAAGTAGGTGTTTAAGGCACAGGATGTGCTGCTATAATTTTATGCACCAAATTTAGATGTGGATATCTTCATCAGGCATAAACTTCTCTTCCCGTTGTATGTGCCCGGTTAACCCACTCTCCCTCCCATTTTATGGGCCTCCTTAATGAATGACCCCATTCCATTCCATCTCTTTTTGTATTGCATTGTTAACTTCATGCAGTACTCCTTGCAGAACAAACTACTTAGACAAAACTGCCAGGATAGCTTCATGGAAACTGGCAATTTTTACTACAATAAAACACTGCATTAGCAAAACTTTAACAGAGCTGTCACAAGTGGTGTTTACAAGTCAAGTGCTAAATGACAAATCTATTTTGCTAGTTAGGCTACAATCATCATAATCATAATCATCATCATCATCACCATCATCATCATCTGTGGCGTGCCCTTCTCAGGAAGGTTGCCATTTCTACTTGTTGCCAGCATCTGTATTCTAGGCTCCCCTTCAAGCCGTGTGTAGTCCGAAATTCGGGGGTGCAGGTCAGACTCAATCACCCCTGCCATGTGTGGCAGAAAATCGAAAAGCTTCTAGTTGCACTTTGGGCATGTAAACATGGGCCCTGCTTAGCAGTTCAGTTCTTGTTTATAAGTTTGGATGATCTGTGGTTGCAACTCCAAGGTCCCAACTTTGAAGGATCAATTAGCACAAACACAGCCACAGCAATCCAACAACAGGTCATCTTTTTCTATTAACACATTACGTTCTATTTTGTCACTTCACACTCTGTCCATTTAATTTAAATTCTGTGAATTCATGACTCACAGGTGATGAATATTGGAGACAGGAACCTCTGGCCTCAGAAGGCGAACGCTCTGTTCAAACACAACAAGCTTCAGCACCTGCTCATTGCTTAGGTCACCGTAAGGCAAGAATCCAAAGGTCACAATTTCCCAGAGGGCAACGCCAAATGACCTGCATGAACATACAGTAATCACATATATTGAATAATGAACTGCAAGCTCAAGGTGAATTTACTCTCAAACAAAGACGTTCTGAATAATTACCGATTACACATTTGGAACTGCAAATGCTCAAAAACTGAGGCAGCCAGCTCGGTAATATAAACCAGCATAACGTCAGCATGAACTGGCTCATATTATTTTACACAAACTTGAATGATGCTCTGCCTGTGATGAGTTTCTCCTGAAGTGGTGGTGTTATGTATAATTTCCATTACAATTACTTATGAACGGAAAAATAACTATAGAGACCACTGTCTTGGATGGATCAGAATTTATCTGATCAAATTATGCAGAAAAAACATGAAAAGACATTTACGCTGTCTTAAAAATAAAAATTTCCGTCATATTATAATGCTTATTGCTATTGTAAAAGAGAGAATTTACCATAAGTTGCAATCTTTGGTGATGTGTCGAAGAGTTACTCCATTTCCATTGGAATAGGTAATCACTTCAGGAGCAAGCCATCGAATCGGAATTAAGGTACCTGAGGGATCTGCGTAATAGTCATCCTGTAATGTTACAATCAGATTCAATCAACTGTTGTTAAGTCAGGCAATAACCACAAGATTGTCTTCATAGAATCTATAGCTTGAACCAACATTAAATTGCTCTTTTCTCGATCTGTTAGACAGCTATGTTTAGTGCCTTCGTGAGGTGCTTGAAATGCGTTGTACAAATAGCTAGATACACGTACATATCATTGTGTGAGGTGCTTAAGAAATACACAAAGACTCACATAAACACATATCTGGTACTCAGACAGCTGCCATCAGTGTATTGCAGTTTGCCACTAGAATGCATCTCAGCTCAATGATCCCTTGACTTTGAGGTCGGGCTTCTCAAGAGTTCCAGTAGTCATGTAAGCAAGTGTGTAACCTTCACCTTTTCTGTGTTGTCATAAGCATGCTAACTAATACAGTCCTCCCATATCCTGGCGCTGTTCTGGTCAAACCTCACTGTTACTTGCTGATGACGGGAAAAACGTTTTTGAAAATGTCTCCCTGGTAACACTGAAAGGTGTTCCTGAATTTTCAGCATTGCTTTACTACTGCATAGCAACTTTGCAATATGGCATAACACATTCTGCAGTTTTCTTAGCCTGCTAATAAACTGCGTATTTATAAATTAATGAAATTTATGTTTTCGTATTTACCTTGTAGAGTTCTTCTGAAAAACCATAATCTCCGATTTTCACTGTCAAATCAGATGTCACAAGGCAGTTTCTTATTGCCAAATCTCTGCATCAACAACAAAATCAAATGAAAAGACAGAAGATTTTCACATCCACGTTAAACAACTTGACCTCAGTACGATACCTACCAAATACCATTACGACTCTCTTTCAGTCATTCCCTTGTATAAGTTGATTGCAAGTTCCTTGTAATATAAATCTCTCACTTATTACATGCCAATATATACCTTAGTCCTCAGATGCAAAGTCCTGGGGTTCACAATTATTTCTGGCTGCTTTCAGAACAAAAAGCTGAAGAACATTTTCCACTTTAAAAAATTCTTGCCATATTATTAGTGTAAACATATATGTTCCACTCAAAATCAGCCAGTTAACGGCACAACATACACGTAAGGGCATGGTAGCCAACTGGTTAGAGAGCTCGGCTTGTAATGTGGAGAGTACGGCTTTGAGCCTCCCCTGACGCAGTTAATGCATAGAGACCTTGAGCCACTTCTTTACTTACAATTGCTCAGCGTCACAGCTTGATGCTTAGTCATTAGATAGTGGATCAATAAATCAGTACTAAACAATAAGCAAAGCTGAAATTTATAGTTACTGTTACACAAAAAGCAATGAGAGATGCTTCCCACTTTAAAGTACCCACAAACATGCACACACATATATGTACAGACACAAGTACTAAACCAGCAGCTGGTAAGGGAACATCAAACTCCACCACTGCAAACAGCTCAAGAAACATTCCAAGCTTCTCAAGTTGCACAGTTTTAGAACTGTGAGATAACCACGTTTTGGCGTTTCAGTCAGGTTCTTAAAATGTGCTATATAAACGTTCAGGTACATCACGTACACATTAACTGATATTGCGATGAATCATTACCGATGGACGTAGTTGTTTTGGTGCATCGCTTGGAGGCCGGCAGCCATATCACAGGCAAAGTTGAGCAAAAGACCCTGCTTATCGATGAGTTCAACATTTGACCTCTGGTTCCTTAGGTAGGTCTTCAAGTCACCCTACGAGCACAAATGTACAACAATATTTGATCTAACAGATCAGGGCGTCTTTGCACAAGTAATGAAACTCAGTTGAAGCAGTCATTCTTAAGCATTGCCAGTATGCTTTCAAGTGTACCAGAAACTCCTAAAAATGCACCCTGAGATCCATTTCTAATGCCATGTCTTAGCAAGGTCATGTATCATAAAGTCAGTTTCATATCAGACATATATTTTGTGATCCATGGTGCCCTGACTACATCATATCAGCATCTGCATTGTAAAAATGCATGTAGTAAGGAGGTTTCGACATATCTAAAAAATTGCAGGTAGCTTATAAAAGTCCAGTTTATACCAAATGAAAATTCCTAAGACATCACTGATCCTGACAATGCTTGGCTTGTACCAGGCCACTCCTTTTTTTTGATAAAGGTGAACTTGTTCTAATAATAATAATGAACTTGTTGTACTAATAGCATACAGCTCCTAATACCTTCAAGGTGCACTACATAGATTTTGGCTTCTTTACATTATCAATACTTTACACTTCAGTGGTGGAAAGATTCTTTAAAGCCAAAAACCCCATGACTGTTCATTTAAGCAGTAGTAATATATGGTTCCATTTTACTGTAGAAACTCCTCTGAAGCATGGCTCAAAGATCAAAGGATCAAATGACTGAGGCATAATAAGTTTCCAGTGTCTTATCATGCATCACACGAATGAATGACGTCAAATTAAAACTGGTAATAATAACAGATGTACCTACATTGATGCATAATTCAAGTACTGTCAAGTATGGTGTAGTTTCAACACAGTGTCCAAGCAACTTGAGAACATTTGGATGTTCTGTGTCTCTGTATTTCCAAAAGAAAACATATATACACCATTATATACATACACACATGCTGTTATGGGCAAGGGATGTTCACTTCTAATTGAATTATGCTAAAGGTCGGAAATAGCCAAGTCAGCGAGCAAACAAAAACACATATAATTTGAGATTAACGGAAGGATGGCATGTTCTAATGGGCAACAAGCCGTCCCAACTACCATCTCTGGTTTACCTTGTAGCTCTGTTAAGGCTCTCCTCTCTTCAACCAACATTTCATGGAAAGTATGTTGTTACTGGTACTCGTTGTCTATTTGGCCGGCACTCATACACAGTAGCTGGTCCAACCCTCTGGATATCTCTACCTTCTGATGTTTGCGACACTCTTAACTTTCTCTCAAGACCGAAAGCCGACCTGTTCCACCCTGTTTATACAGCTTATAACATTTCATGTTGTCTGGCTTAAAAATGTACTACTAAACTACTGAAAGGTAGGGCATCTTCAAATTTCTGTTGTTTTGTAATTTAACAGTGCCACTTGTACGCCACAAATGAAATTACCTGTAAGGAGCGCTTTCCTGAAGGAATCCATACTGGTCAAATTTATCAGCATCCTCTCTTAGAATCTGAATGATGGCAGCGGTTTTCTTGTGGCCAGGCAGCAGGCCCTGTCCATCACCCTGTAAGACCTGGCATTGAAGACAATATGCAGTTTATTTCTCTTCATTTATCATATTTGTATAGTACCAGTACCTAATGACAGGCATCAATTTTTGATGGCGCAGAAGGACTAGCACAATTTTCAGATCCTTTATTGAATGCCAATAAACATAATGTAAATCCAAAAATTTACATGCCTTGGCCTTAATGGGTAAACTCAAAAGACGCAATACCAGGGTCGCCCAATTACATCCTTGTTTATAAGTTGTGACATCATTCTACTGGATCAAATCAAATGAAGCAGTTTTGCTCAATATTCCTGCACAATAATTAAATGACTGGATTCGATATTGTCCTCCTCCCAAAGTTCAGAAGTGCACACAAAAAATATTTAATTTAATCAGATTCATGATTTATTCTGGCCAGCAGCTAAATCTGTCATTAAATAAATTTGCATGAATGTCTGATACAATATGAATCTGTAAATAATGAACTTGGCACCTTTCCAAACCATCCAGATCCAATCTCCTTTATGTAGTTCAACTGGCTTCTTTCAAAATTCTGCTTGGTATTGTGGGCTGAAAATAAATGAAAACAAATTCTGCAAACAAATTAAATGGTCTTAAAGGATGACGGGTTTTGTGACAGCCTAGTGGTTAGTGTGCTGGACTGTATACTCAGAGGTCAGAGGTCCAAATCCTTGCTAGGTCAAAAAGATATTTTAAATTTCTGCTACACTTGGGCCCCCTAGCAAAATCAGCTAAAAAATGAGTACACTGATCATAGACTGTCAGTACTCAGGAAGACCAGGCAGCGAGTGAGAGGACTGGCAACCCACCATCATATGCCAAAGCTATGCAAATAAAGTCCAACATTTCCTACTCACCGCTGCCATGCTTACATGACTGCTTTTCTCTACTTCTTAGTACACTGGAGAGTCCTTATAATAAACTTCATTACGACAAAACATTCTTATAAAACAAAGTCGGGACATTGATTTCAAATTAAATGCCTACAGAAACATGTTTGTAATAACATGACCTTGTTATAAGGTGTTCTTGATGTGGCCCCAAAAGACAACACTATCAAGAGTATCTAGTGTATCATTTGAGGTTGCATCTTGTCAAAGGATGGTACTCAAAAGACAGCCACACCATGTACCAGTGTACTGAAAAGTCTTGTGACTGTCTGGACAATCACAAACTGTGTAATTAAGTACCAGAGCTTTTTCATCAGACAGCTTCATATCAATTTACCGTCTGATAGTAGCAGGAAGTAAATATATACAAAATAAATAAAATACAAAATAGATCAAATGCCACCAATCAATTCATATTATACTACAGTCAATACGTAGGGTAAAAGTCGAATCCTATGGCTTGCCACTAATAAATTTTAATTTCAATTTCAAATTAAGAACCACTAGAAAGGCTGACTTGGTGTAACTTCAGACGTATGCTACAGAAATGCTTGGTAATTAAAACATAATATATACTGCAAATTTATGTAGTGCTTTTCAAGTTCTTTCTTCAAAGACTGTGAACAAGTGTCAAAGCACATAACATACTTCGTAATAACATGAATTCAGACAAAACATAGTCAAAGACATGGATACCAAAAATAATTCACCTCCACAAAATAATTCGTTATAGTACGACCTCGTCAGAAGGTGGTTCTTGACGTGGTTCGCAAAGACAGCATTACAAGGAGTTTTTAGGGTATGTTGTAGCTGCCCAACAATTTGGTTTAATTAATACAAACTGGCTGTAGACTGCTATATTTATTCACGAGTTGTCTGGCAGTTAAAAGACTCATACATCTCCGGAAGCAAATAGTAAACAGATATGCATAATTTCCTCTCAAAAACTTATCATTGTGTACCAAACTCTTCAATAACACGGAACAAGACATCTAGTGTCTTCATAAACAGATGCTTCATTTAGAAAGAATTTTTCAGCAACAAGAGACTTAACGAGTTATTAGCTGTAACTGGATGCTATCGGAGTTACATTGCGGAACTACAAGATCCCATTGTCACGATCATATTCAAGAGAATTTCATATTAATGTTCTGATAACACAATGCCTTTGTCACTATAGCTAAACCTTAATACAACAGCACTAATGCAACAATAACTCAGACGGCTTGTGACTCATGACTAATTTGTGTTATAAGGATGCGAAGTAGTGAAACATAATACACTATATAAAAATAATACACTATATAGACTAAACTACACAGTCACTAGGGTCAATTAAATACTGTGTGCAATAGGGCGCCAGTGAAATGTATGGCAAAACTTAATTGCAATTTTTGCACGCCTGACTGCCTGATATTGTTCCTCTTCACTAAACAATGAGAACAACTGTGACAGCCAAATATGTCGAGTACTGCTTCAAGAGCCCATCATGTACAGCCACTAAATTCCTGGCTGTGCTCAGATCACTGTCAGCATACCAAAAGCAATACTTGCTCAAAGTTAATAGCAGACATCTCGTTATTGTACTCGATATCCCACAAGGATTCCTTCAACAGTATCCATCTGTGTGGAAATCAATCAATGCTTACAGACAGGGTCAAAACCGAATCTTGGGCTGAAAGTCGTCAATCAGGCTGCCGAATGTGGTATTTCACTTATATTATCATTTAATGCTGTGACTACAAAACAGGAAGACCAAGAAGGTGAAAACATGAACAACAAATTTTTACGACAGGTAGTAGAGAAGCAGAGGCGTGACTATTCCGATCCCAAGACGTCTATACATGTTCAAGTGACAAGTGGCGTTAAAACTGACAGTAGCAAGTTACAGTGTGGTTGACACAGGACCAATAATATGTAAGTGATCTGTGCACTGCAGAATAACAGAGCTTTCTTAATGTTCAAGTAGTTTTATTAGCATTGTTTTTCAATTAAAAATACTTTAAAAGGAATAAATAAACAAAATGTCAAAAGCACTGAGCAAGTGCCAAATATAAATTTATTTAAATAGTTTTTGTGGTTCAAAAATGTGTCAAAATGAACAATTTGAGAGGGTAAGAAGTTGCAAATTTAAAACTTTGTTTTTGTCTGGCACCCTAGTGTACATGCATTGTATTATATTTCATGTTTTATATTAACTTCAGTTCACTTTGACCTGCATACTGCCAACCATGGCATCATTGCATTATTAAAGTCAACTGTTCTGGATTGCTTTGTAACTCCAGCCTTTGTAGGTACAGAGAACTTCAACTTCGTTCTGTGATTCTTGGTAACTTCAAGCAAGTATTGCGTTGGTCCTCATTAAGTGTCAGAGCACTGAGGAACTCTCCATACCAACTGAGTCCATACTCAGCAAGGTCACTGACTACCTTTAGAGACTGAGCAAACTTCTGATATCTTTGGTATCTTTACTGAAGTTCCTATTTGTTTGGATCACACTGCAAGAAATCCAGATATGCCAGTCTGAGTGTCATCGTAATGATACAACCATGTGGTCCCATAGTTACTGGTTTTAGGAATGGCAGGATCCATTTTCAAGTTTCCTTAGAAGCCGGTTTTTCTGTGAGAGCCACGATCAGTAATTGTGAATCCTTCCAGCATTTCAGACAGGTATAATACATGGTAATCAAATGCTGTGGTGGTGGATATTGCAACTTCCTGTTTTGGGTGTGCTGACAGTGAATGAGCCAAGCACAGCCAGGTCGTTTAGGAATTTACAGCTGCTGTTGACCATGGGCTCTTGAACCAGTACTTGACATATTTGGCTCTCAGAACTGCCATTATCAGAAGCTAAACTTACTATGATTCCAGATTTATTCATTGTTCAGAAAGCCTGCTCTTCATTTACCCAACCCTTTTCTCTGCTGCTCCATTTTCTTATCTTTCTGGTGTATTGAAGCTGAATTTTACAGCCAAACATCTGCTAGAACACTAAGTGATGTATTCCCTTTTTTGCATATTAGCCCACCCTACAAAACAGACAAAATCCCTTAAAACACTACGTTAAGAAACACTTATATAGAGCAAAAACCTGACAGACTCACCAATCAACCGGTCTAGTTTTGACTGAATGGTGTCTCTGTACAATGCGCTATCTATGTCTTCTTCACTGTCCAGTCTATCTCGTACAACATGTGACACCTTTGGCCTCAAGCGGGCCACGTTGCTTCGAAGAAGTTTCTTGTGCCTCATTAGAGTTGGGACATCGGGCAGAGGCTCAAAGGATATGATTCCATGTTCAGGAGTGCTGTCAACAGGAGGATACAGCCCTAGATCCACATCCCGTGGGGGATTTGGAAAGTCTATGTTCGGAAAATAATTTTCCTCCTCCTGCATATTCTAATAAAAAATCAGCAAAATAACAATTTACAACTTGAAAATTATTCCAATGATAAACTGATTTTAGTTAGATTCCATTTCCTTTTGTTTCCCATTCTAGGATTAGGACTCTAAGCAGGCACCCAGAGGCCTGGGCACTCGCTCGAAAGGTGGCACACGGGTCTGAATACACATATATCTGAAACCCAGCCAAAGAAGCACAGTGATTTTAAGCAGATTGCTGCAGTGGTCATGGGCTCACAGCTTAATAATGCACAACAGTCTCCTACTTGTGAAGCCGTGGGGCAGAAGGCTTTGTGTTGCAGTCCACAGTTACCAATCAGCGAAGCATATAGAATAACATTTTCCTTAGTTTTTAGGATTCAGTGAAAATTAGTGTACTGTCATATTCATTGGTGGGCTGAAAGATATTGTGGTCTTGTGGGTAGGGTGACTGCTCAGCTAACTTTGAATCAGGCCTAATGAATCAAGTGCAGCCCATTGGACAACTGTTGCATGAAATGAAAGGTAGCCTAGTCGAATGACTGCTCAGAAAGGACTCGGCTTGCTGGGCGTTTTTACCAAAATTTTAACACCTCTATCTAGGATATGACTACATCTTAGTCTAGGTTAATAGATGTAAGCTTGCCTTGTGCAAGAGATGCAGCTTCAGAAGCACTAAGTTTGATTATGTCTAGATGCAATTTAATGATTTCGTTTAATGATTTGGTTTCGGCTCATGGCACTCGCTTTTTCAGCCTCCTCAGATTAGCTTAGATCCAGCTGGCGCTGGCATTGTTAGTGTGAGTAAGCCACTGCAGTGGAATGGAAAAGGAGGATGTGACCATATCCTTGTCTAGAAATATAGGGAAAATACACACAGGAAAACATTTTGTACAAAATAATATGAATGTCAGGCCTGACTGATAAGCATGTCTCTGACAAGCATTACCAGCAATTTGCCTTCAGCGAAAACTACACTTATTAAGTTAATCATAACAACTGTTAACAATACAGAATTTTGCGTTCATCAGAAATTCGTGTACTAATGGTTTGTTTGTTATAGATTAGACTCTTTGTACATGACGTACATGCACTTCAGCCTCTTCACCAGTACTTTTAAACTGCATTATCAGCCAATCAGAAGTTTCAGCATGAAAAGAGAAAAATTAATCTTGCCTTGAACCTATCTCTGCAGGGACAAAACTGAGCACAGGCAACCAGTACAATGACCATGGAAATCCCTGAAGCCACAGCAACCAGAGCAACTGTGAATGATGTGATCCAGCCTTCATGATCATCACGAAACGATAAATCTAAAGAAATAACTTCAACAGTTAAACTCTTCTGCAAATGCACATCACTATATTTAGTGGTAGGGTACAGTAACGTAAAAGTAACCAATCCCTTATAACATACCTCTTGCAACTGTAATCCAGAGAGGCATAAACTAATATCAAATCTAGGAACTTCTGCAGCAATGCTATCATAATAGGGTAGCAAAAGATGATTGCTTTCAATTGAATAGTTTTGACTATAGTTTCACTTGAAGCAACCATTGATTAATGACTTCTACATCATGATAATGACATTATAAAAGTCATTAGATCAGATTAGATTAGTTAACAGTGCTAGTTTTACAAGTTTAGTATAGTAGATTAGATTAGTTACCAGTGCTAGTTTTACAAGTTTAGTATAGTAGCAACATCATTCTCAGTATTAATAGCCATTAATATCTTGCAGATGTTAATGGTATCTGGGTCATTGCCTGTGTATCTGTTCTAGGCACAACTCCAACAAGACACCACCAAACTACATAACCCCACATAAACATCACTCAAGCTATTTTGTGCCCATACATTCACCAATTAGTACTGATGACCAATTGCGTACTATTTACCATTTGGCAGGACATCGTTGGCAAAAGTCAGTTCAACTGCCCACACCAGTAGCAGCCAAGGGAATGTTATACAGTGGAAGGATGACATTGAAAATCCCATTTTCCTGTAACAATCAAAACTAATACTGAAATAAGACACAGCTGATGAATGAATGAGGAAATCAGTTACAGGAAAACAGTGTTTGAGTTTGTGATGAATAGTTATTGGCAATTGAGTTGAAGCAAGTTTAGGGCTATAGTTGCAAGGTGTTTCAGCCCCTGATTGTTAAATGCTTGGCCAGGGCATGGATGTACTGATTATTTGGAAGGCACAATAGCTGATTTGCACACAAAGTAAATGATTACTGTACATGACCGCTTAGGGGTGATTCTGTTGCCTCTGCATGGAATGTAAATTGATTGACCAATGCATGTGGCAGACCAGAAGAATTGTACTACTGGGCACATGCAGTGGATGAGACATGGTTCGAAGAGTCTGCATCTCCCTCTCAGTGAAATTAGAAGGTTTCTCTCAGGTTTCTCTCGATTTACAGAGGAGCTAATGTCCAGTCTTTCTCAACAGGCTGAGAAGCTATTAGTTCGCACATGCAGCAGGTACCCTGAACCAAGAGCTTTGCAGATTTCATGCATCTTTGTTGAATTTTATTTGTGGAATTAAACTAACTCTCAGAAAATGTCCAGCTTAGTTGATATAGGAACAATGGGAAAAATCCTCAAATAGTGGATGTATGATGTTGAATGAACAAACCAGTTGCAAATAAATAAGCACCAGTAACAGAGTCAACCTCTCTGTGTCTGTCTGTCTGTCCTGTCAACTGGTCAACTAAAATAAAACTATAAACAAAATATTTAATAATTAAATTGTTATTATTGAAGTAGCCTCATTAGTTTCAACCACAACAGCCTTTCATAATGAGCACTTCAGGCTTCAAAGCTGATTGCACAGGTTTACGCCAGTCGGAAGTAAATCAACAGAATTTATGAAAATGGATAAACAAAATCCATGCAGAATGCAGACCAATGTCATGATTGTGTCTGAACTGAAAACCTCAACAATGGCAGTGTGCCATGTTGACGCTAACCAATCAATGCATAATACATACATATATATTATAACCACTACATAACATACATGTACATATATATATATATATGTATATTATCCATATACATATTAGGTTGTAATTAGCATGCAGCACATCCTCATAACCACATTAGACCAAAGGCTGTATACAAAGTCCTTTAAACAGGAAGTGTTTACAAATACAAAGAGAAATTGCAAAGTTCAACACAAAGTCAACAACCAAATTAACAACAGATTTGGGTGCCCTGGCTTTTCCTAATAAGCCTTCTCCAACTGGTACAACCTCAGTATACCTCAGTAAACTGTCTTAATAACTGTCACTCACCACAGCCCTGCGCATCTTCAGTGGAATTCCCCATTTAAATAGGAATTTTTTCAGCATCTCTCTTCCTCTAACCCTTTTCGTCCATTAAAATAATTACCAAAACTCCAAATGAATAAACTGCCAACATCCAGCAAGCTAACAAAGACTAAACGCTGTCATTTAAATCTTACTGATATGAACATTTTCATAACACGAAATTTCTATTTATAATTTTGGCTTCTTAAAGAAATCTAGTCTATGCAAGCATTGTGTACATAAGATGGTTCAATAACCTAAGCATTTGCTTCTGTACAGATCGACTGCTTTCAATCTCTGCCAAGGGGAGGTTCCGTGGCTAAAAACTGTGAACTGTTAGTCAACTTCAAATACTTGAAATCTTCACTTTTAAAATGGCCTCATGTATAACATCCACTCTGATAATAAGTTCAATATAATAATAGGAAGGCTGCAACATGGCACGCTGATGAGATGTCGAGATCCAAGACCAAGACGTTTGCTCTTCAAGCTGAGACTAGACAAGACTAAGAGGTTACCATAAAATAGCCAAGATGAGATTGAAATGTTTTGAAAATAGGTCTCGCAACTTAGACGTTGCAATGAAGACTACAATCTTGGTGTCCTGTGCAGTAAATACTAAGCAACAGAAAAAGTTCTTAGATTATTCAAAGAATGTTTGCTCGAGAACTGCTTCTTATCATAGGAGTGATCTTTGAATCTGAGTAATTAAAAACAGTTTATGTCAACACATAAACAAGTAAATGCCTCAGATAAGTACAGTAAAAGTACAGCATGATATTGGTGTCCAGCTGGAGAGACCCACTCGTTCATGATGTAGGGACATACTGAACGGATGACTGTGTGGCATGATGGCCTGTTTGGTAGCACACTAAGTCGTAACCCAACGACTGCAGTTTGAGGCAGCTGAGCACACTCCATGTGATACCCCGAACAACTTGTTGCATGCATTTGTCTCCCTCCTAAGATTCAGATTTCTTGACCAGTTCTCGAACAACAAGTGTAATAAATAAATAAATAAACAAATAAATAAATAAAAATGCTTTAGATAACTGGAAATGTACCGTACAAAAACATGTGGTGCATTACTAGGAGCAGAGCATAGATGGAGAGGTGAAAATTGAGGATGAATGAACTGGTGGGATATTTGTTGGTATTCATGCACAACTCCAAAGAAATGGAGGGCTAATCTGGCCCAATAGGCCTGGTATTCCAGGTATGATCACTCATCCAAGTCTTAACTTGGCTTGATGAAGCTTAACTTCACACTGCTTGGTAGGAATGAAACCACCAAGCACATTCAGTACAAACAATTAAACACCAATCCATTGTCAAGCCATGGAACTCATAGAAAATGCTATCTAGTCACTTAAATGCTGTTATCAATACTGCATGTTTAACTGCAAGATGAACGATCCTTACTTTACCTTCACACTTTATTCCCAGTACTTTCTGGCAACTTGCAGAAGGGATAAGTCATACAGTGCAGTCCCATTTACGCGCGACTCATTTACGCAAGAATCTGCTTAACACAAGGTTAAGTCATGGCTCCCAACAATACCTATTTCACACATGAGATGCATTAGCAAATGGTATAATTAATACACACACTGCACCAGCTAATATTTAGCCTCGCTTTCATGATATTATACAGCCAGAATCAGTTATTATAGCTGACTCAATTGGCAGCAACAGTTGCTGGCTAGATCTGGCTTTATGCCCTGCAGGGTGCAGTACACTTCCAAAGAAGATGAACTTAATATAGCAGTATATGTCTCCCCTACTTGAAAGGATAAAGAAACCCCACCTAGTAGCAGCAGTAAATGAGATAAATTATGGTACCTGTGTCTTTGCCTGCCACAGGCAGCCCAGCTCTGCCTCTGGCAAGAGCTTAGCTGCTCTCTCTCTCAGCCAAGATTACAACAGCTGTGTACCAACTGGCTTGGCAGAACTTCACCTTAATAAATGTCTGGAAATAGTCCGTGTTAATGTAGCCAGCAACATAAATTGTCTGGTAATAATTCACAAATACTTTTGCCCAAAACAAGACAGCAATGTGGCCTTTTAGCTTTCTAGCCATGCTAAGACTTGCACAAATTGTTCATCTACTGTATTTCAGCATGGCCCTTAAAATACGTGGTTAGTTAACACGCAGTCACGATCACTTTGGTTCCCAATGACCGTGCATTAATGGGACTGCACTGTGTTTCATGTAAGTAGTGGAACCTGCAGCACATATTCTGTAAATACACATGTACTTTTAATATAGTCAATCTCTGGTTTGCAAATATGAGAATAAGACATTGAATGGACCAGAAAGAATTCATCATATGAAGTGACGATGGCAACCAGATGCCCCATACAAACTTTGGCCACTAGGCCCTACAGTAGGTCAAATCACGCTTACTGCAGATCAAGGAAAAAGACAAGCTCCGAAAGTGCTGAAAGTCTTTAGCTGGCATGAGTAACGTAAGAAAATCTTTGGCATCAGATGCCGTTATGCTACTGCGGGAAAATGCCTTTGGCAGGACTGTAAGTGTCCACTGCACTCCTTAAAACAAATTCTATTCCAGACTCACAACCTTTCTTTTCACAGATGATTACCATTGCTGTTCCAGAATCAACATCAGTTCTTGTCATAGATGATGATCAGAAATGATTCAGAAGAATCACCAATATCTTTGGAGTGAATAGCATGAATAGCGTTCAGTGAATAACATGAATAACACTCACTATTAAGCTGTTTAAATAGACATTTAGACAGCTTAATAGTGAAAATTGACTACTTGGGAGTTGAAAATCTTAATTATTCCGACTGCTGCTCTGCCAGCTCATTGGTACAGAGCTCTCACTTCTGTGCCTGAGTAGGGCCTAAGTGTCAAGGTCAAAGAGCAACAAACGGAATACTACTTCCTGATTCATTATCCACGTACAAGGCAAATTTATGCTAGTGTTGCATGTGGTCACGTATCTTAATGTTGTATTCAAAACTCTAGAATTAGTTTTTATGCTTACATATTATTTCAAACTGAGCAGCCGTGACTGTGATATTCTGACCAAAGTCAATGATTAGGTCGATGCACTACCAAGTGGCAGGGTTATGTCCACCAAATTCCATAATCGCAGGTTATTACAATTCCCGATATTTCTTCCGGGACAAGCACACTGCCGTGAACAATATTTACCAAAGTTGGGCCCGCCCACTGCAGGTAAACGACGAATTGAGGTACAGATCACGCTATCAACGAGTGACGAATTGAGGCATCACAAGACCATTAAAAACTTCAAGAAAGAAATACATACGTAATATGCTTACTTACATGTCTCAGTCAAAAACACTTCAAACAGTCATCAAAGCGAAGGATCATATTTACGGAAAACACAACTATGACAACCGCTACAAAGTCGCCATCTTTGAATTTACTCCAAAGCGTACTCTCATGTGTTCCATATCTTTTGATCCAGAATGGTTCAAACTTTTGTAGCGCAATAATTTATTCGATTTTCAAGGTTGTAGTTGAAAGATCCAAGCGACAATAAAAGATATGCTAAAAGTCATATTAATCTAACAAAATTGAGAAAAACTATAAATCGCGCTTACAACGTTCGATGAACTCGGTGGCACAGCTGATGCTTGTCTCTTTAAAGCAATCTTGAACAAACCAAATCATGTCTTACATCAGCTACTCCCACCAATTAAAACCCTCAGTTATTCCCTACGGCCCCACACTCATGATCGTATTATTCCTCCTGCTGACAATTTAACGCGTAAATGTTTTATTGTTAGGATGTTGTATGAATATTAAGTTTTCTTGTGTTCTTAAATACTTGTAAACCGATGTGCGATTAGCTATTGGTTAATAAAGAATATACTTACTTACTTACTTACTTACTTACTTACTTACTTACTTACTTACTTACTTACTTACTTACTTACTTACTTACTTACTTACTTACTTACTTACTTACTTACTTACTTACTTACTTACTTACTTACTTACTTACTTACTTACTTACAATAAATACTGATAATAACTTGCACAACTGTAATTATCATTAGTGGCGCGCCCTTCTCTGGAGCGTTGCTGTTTCCACGATTCTCTTCCAACCGTCATAGTCCTGAGTTCGCCTCCAGGCTATTAGGAATGGACGCCACCAAAAGTTCAGCGGTTGAAGATCCGCCTCAACCGTCCGTGCCCATATGTGTCCTGGTCGTCCCACCGATCTCTTCCAAGTCCTAGGAAGGCCAAGAACCAAGGTTTGGAGAGCCCTAGCATGGTCCTGCCTGCTGTCGCTGCGTGCAAAGTGCCCAAACACCCGGAGTCGTCTTGCTTCAACCATCTCTGAGATTGGCAACTGTTTTTCCGTCTGTATATTTCTGCATTGGTTATGCGCGCCTTGGTTATGTGGATTTCGCAAGTTCGCCGTAGACACCATTGTTGGAAGGCATCCAGTTTTTTCTCAAGGGCCACCGTGAACGTCCTGGTCTCAGCTCCATAAAGAAGAACAGGTAGTAGGCCTATATAGGCTGTAAACAAGCGGATTTTGGTGTCAATCCGAATATTTGTCTTCCAGATTCCAGAATTTCACCGAGAAGGGCCACATCATCGGCGAAGTCCAGATCGAAAACCAATGCGTGCCCCCTTGTCCTTTGGTAACCGTCATCTTAAAAATCTGGTCTGTTTGTGGCAACTGTAATTGTAATATCGAATCTTACTCCCATCATCAACGTTAGGCCTATATGTTGAAGATCGAAATCGTAAACTCATTCAAACGGGCAACAGTGGTAAAAGATCTCACACGATAAATTCATTGAAAAATGAGCAGGGTCGAGGCCATAGGGTTAGGCTACATTTAAATTAAATAAGGCTACTGTTTTGAGAAGCTGGCAAGCATTGAGCGATTAGGAACGGAACGGTGACAGCTACTGGTGTAAGTGTAAATGTCAATGTACACGGTTTTCTACAGCGACCGTATGGTCTCGACCCTGCTCATTTTTTAATGAATTGATCGGGTGAGATCCTTCACTACCACTGCCGGTTGGAATGGGCACCACGGCATTTAAGGTTCCCATTCACGGACCGTGCAAATTCGAGAATCAAATCTCTTAATTAAGCCACGATCGGGTTGCGAACCGAGGATCCTCACACACAGAGACTCCTTGGCATACGCGTTAACCGATGTAGCTCACTACATCGCTGGGCTAGTCACTGACTAGCCCAGCGATGCAGCAATTAGCAACCATTTTAAATTATTAACCTACAGTGTACATCCTACGAAACAGCAAGTAGTTGTTCAACGGCTGTTGAATGAATGGTGGGCCTATGCTAAAGAATAGGGCCTACGAATCTATCGCGGAGATTTGTAAGTAGCCACACAGTCATCATTGAAACCTTAAAAGTAACGATCACGATATTATTATATTTGTATGCATCATGCAGGTTATCATGCATAAGTTGATCTATTGCTAAAAATGGTTCGAGTAGATAGTTTACAGGGCAGAAATGTGGCAAACGAAAAATGTAAACGTAAATTTACACGGTTTTATATAGTGACCGTATGGCCTCGACCCTGTTCATTTTGCAATAAATTGATTGGGTGAGATCCTTCACCACCCGTTTGAAAGGGCGCCACGCCATGGATCGTGTAGGTAATTTAGAGAGCAGAAAATCTGGTGAGCTCAATCACTCATGTCAAAAGTGAAGCAATTCGGTTAAAAGGTTTTACGTAGTTTTTAATGAATATTTTTTAGGATATAAAGAGGGAACGACCAAATTTCCTATACACTTGATTGCAATGCCGTTACATAGGCTAATATAGGCCTTTGTCAGTTGGTGAGGTTGCTCGATAGTCTAATGGGTAGCGTGCTGGACTGCCTATCGAGAGGTGAAGAATTGTAATCACTGCCAGGGCAGAAAGGTTTCAAAATTTCTGCTTCACTTTTGCCCCCTAGCGAATTCAGCCGTAAAATTAGTACACGGACCAGTCTTCTTCCTCGTCGTCTGATTTTTCCAGCGACAGTGGGTAGACCAGACGACGAGGGGAGGACTGGCCACCCTCCATCACATGCCACTTCGTACCTATGGCAGCCCCTCGAGATTAGTTTCAAGGGAGTGCTCTTTCTAGTCTTCTCAGTTTGAAATTCAAAGAACTTTCCTTTATGGTGGGGTGCCCCCTAGGCTGCTTCCTGGATTTCTTTCTCGGCGTTTGACCGGACTTACCCTGGAATTTGGTATGCACAACGACTTTGCTTACTAGCAACCATCGACTGATGCCTTGAGCTTTAATACAGTAGCGCTACAGAAGTTCTTTATTAATATTTTTTTATCCGAGGTACAAATTATTATGATTATTAGCATCATCATCATCATCATCATCATCGTCATCATCATCATCCACGTCGTCGTCATCATCATCATCATCATCATCATTACATAAACTTATATGATTTTATTCCATTATTTACTTTAAAAATTACATTATGTATGTCAGTAGGCCTACAGAATAAATGTTACATGTCTTCACAAAATTACAGTAGACCTAATTTCTGCATCATTCTGACTTAAACTGCAAATATCGATGAATCACAATATAACCAGATGTGTGGACATAAATGCAGCATGATATCCTCTTGCAAGTGAATACTTAATAACAAAATAGGACCTATTCATGCAGGCTGGATGGTGGACATTATAACTGATAGCGAAATCCTTTTCAATTGCTTACACACACAACACATTCACACACACGCACCCATACACATGCACACATACGCATAGGCCTGTATATATATATATTGTTGCACATGATAATAAACATCTTTTTAAAGAATCGAGAAAGGTTACTCCACTGTAGGACACAATTCATAATTTGCCGTAAGACATAAACCTACACGATATTTTAATTTCTCTAGCCTGAGATCATCGATTAAATGCATATCCACGTTATTTCGTCGGAAGATCATTCTGCTGGTCAGTGCACTGCGTCACATACCGATGCTTAATGTTCTATGTTGTGGCCCTGGTCAGAGAATTTTGAATCGCTTATAGTTTGTGCAAATCTCTTTTAGCAACACCAATACGAAGCGAGTTGTAGTAGTCGAGTCGGCAAGAAACCAATTGCTAGAGAAACAAAGACAGTTTTAGACATGTGAGACCTAAGTATGAACTTGGCTCGTGATAGGTCCTGAAGCCTGGTACGTTCTAGAATTTAATAAACGTTTTGGTTTTGAAGTTGATTCAAATTATATATATCTGTAGGCCACTTGTCTCTTGATGATTTGAGTCAAATCATTTGACTGTAATTCTTAACGACTATTTGTAGTAGATCCTACGTTAGGCTGACGCAACATTCGTTACATACAGTGATGTGGACATAGTAAATTGGTACTGGCATATCGAGTGATTATGTGGGCGTCCAGGATTGGCAGAATCAAAAGTTGGCAGCCCTAACATCTGCTGTAATTTTTGCTGATGCATGGTTTTTATTCATGCCTTTTTAAAAATTCATATCTATTGATCACGAAAATAGACTAAGATACAGTAAACAGGTTATTGGAGTACAAACGGCGAACCAGAAGGGACTCATGATCCCGCTTAATTAAGGTCGCCTGTTAACAAACAATGCATATGGCGACGAAGGACTTCATTGAAAGTTTAACATATCATATATTAAAATCTAGGCTTAAGGAAAAGAAAACAATCTTCACCTATTAAGCAAAGAATTAAACTTAAGAACTAAAAATATACAATTTAATACAAATTACAGCTGTCGTTTAGAGTTTTAACAGCAGACAGGATCTGCGACAGGGATGTAAATATATGTGTTGGAAAGGCAGCTGCATGGATACATCTCAACTTTCAAAGATATGGAAGAACAAATGGATGTGTGATGATCAAGCTTCGTCTATATGAAGTCTTGGTCTTAATCACACGGCTATGTGGATCCAATGACGGTGACAAACAAGAAAAGATTGGAGGCAGCAAATCTAATATGGCTGAGAAGAAGTAGGCCTATGGACATTTCATAGCGTGATAAAGTATCGAATAAAAGTTATAAAACTATAAGAGTAAAAGACAGGACAAGAGTATATAGAGAATATCATCAGTCAGAGAAGACTGAAATGGTTGAGTATGTAATTCGTATGGACAAAGACAGAATAGCTAGCCAAGCGATAATGTTGCTAGCCAAGCGATAATGTTGCTAGCCAATCGATGATGTTAAAATTCCTGGTATTTATTTTCGCATAATTAAGTACTACAGAAGTTGCAATGCGGTCTGGTAGAATAGGTGGGAGGTTGAAAGAAATCAAAAGCCATTAAAGGCACTAGTAATAATTTCTGCCCATATTGATACAAAGGCCTAAATTCAGCAATCTTGAAAACATTTGTGGATTCTATTTTTATAAATTGCAGTTGTGGAAAATATGATCAGTGTCCATTTCTGTCAATATTTTAGGAACAATTCTTGGGCAATAAGTTGCAGTTTAGATAAGCCTATACTTGTATGTAAACATACATACATATGCAGACATGTATTATTTATTTATATCATTTTAATAATGCTGGTGGGGGCCAATGCGGGGAACACTTTCTAGAAACTAGGTTTGTGTTTGACTGATAGGCTAGAGCTATATGCAAAATAGATTTGGGTCTCAAAGGCCTAAGCCTGGGCTCATGCAAACTTTGCTTCCGGAGTCACATAGGTCCTTTAGGCCATTAGAGTTGTGTGAAACATCACGTTTTTATCTAAACTACGATATAACTGATGTATTTTGCTATCGCAGCTTAAAAATTTAAACACGTTTATTATAAATTATCAGTGACGTATGCAATATTAGAAACAGGAAATAGCCTAATAATTCAAATTAAACCAACCCTAATTTGCAGTTTAAGTTAAAAGAATTCTGATGTTTTACAGGACAAGTAGGCTTTTTCTTAGCATTATGCAATGCTGTTGGCAATGATCGACCAACAGTGCTTCAGGGGATAGGATACCCCTATGGAAAACTCAAGAGAAGGTCCCCTCTCTAACCTTCTGTAAAACACACCAACCTTCGTACCGACCTACGCACGAGGGGGCCCTTCCCCGCACTTCAGTCAGTCTTCTGATCAGTGTGTGGCGACAAGCAATGTAGAGGAGTCGGTATCTTCCCGTTTCGACTCCGGTGTTATCGGGGAACCGACCCCGGACTTTGATGTACCGGGTATTTTTCTTGGTCTGCGTTAGTTTCCGGTCCCTTGCTTAATGGGACTTTTCTTGGTCTGCGTTAGTTACCGGTCTCTTACGTACCGGGGCTTTACTTGGTCTGCGTTAGTTTCCGCGGGTCTTCCCGTATCCCCGCTATCTGAATTTCTACCGGGAAAAACCGCGGCCGCATCTTTCCCCGAGTTTCGCACAACCTGTTATCTTCGAACTATCGTGACTTACTCGACCGTCTCGCGACGTTCCAACAAGGTGGGCCCAAACCCTGCGGACCACCGCGGAGCCAGTCAGAAATCAGACAGATTGGTTCGTAACGTTTGCGACATTCTCGGGAGCGCACTGATCAGACTTTTCTCTTATGCGGCCAAAGAAAGGGGTAGTTTCCGCAACTTTCCCACTTGTTTTATACGAGCCTGTTTTATTTGACACTCGCCGACTACTTGGGTAGGCTTCCCGATGCCAACCCTTTACTTGACACAGACCTGTATTTATTTCTTACGAACGGGGTCTTTCCCCAGGTTCTGTCCAACCTCAACGTTCACCATCGTGGCTCAGGCCGCCTCGCGATCTACGGTAGAGTGGGCCCTCGCTCAAACAGGATCGACGCCGTCAGCCCCGAAACCAGACAGTGTTTGTCTCGGTCGTCCCGCCGGGAGCGCACAGATTAGCTTTTTTGCCGGACTTTTCCCGTCCGTATATTTGATCGTAACCGGGACCGGATCGAACACGGGCCTCTCCGAACGCCACCCTCGTCCGTGTATTTGTATACGCTATGATTTCACTGACTCGGACTCGTTCCCGTGAAGGCTCGCAACCATCCTTCACTCTGTTTTCAGGAGGCCCGCATCGCACCTCCTGTACTGTCGTATATGTGAAGGCACGCTACCATCCTTCACAACATAGGCATCGCAGCATGCGACACCTCTTTTTCAAGCCCCATTTTTCTGTTTACGGCGGTTTGCTTATATACTAGCACGATCGATAAAACGTAAATAAAGGTGTCTAACTTTTACTCCTTACTTGCCTTAATACAAGCGTTTTAGAGCCTATAAATTTCAACAATTTTGTTCGTTACTTTACTAAAATTACACTAAGAATTTTCCATGACCTAATTATTAAGTTATTATTAGATTAAGCTTAATTTTAATAAAATTTAATTCCTTTAAATTCTATGCAGCTAAAGCGGCTGAACCGCGCACACAATCGCAGCACTCAGCGGCTACCTAAAGCGCGTCATAGATACTCCTGCCTCTTTCCAGCAGTCTTGCCTTGTGGCCGATCCGCCACATTTTTCTTAGCATTATGCAATGATGCAATATTGGCTATGTGGCATAGCGTATTCTATTTCTAAAATAAGACATCTAGTGTAGCCCTATGCCGCTATCAAGCGCCCTATATATTTACGGACCGTTTATATTGCAGCAAATAGGTCTACTAAAACTAGGCTGAGCTTAACCCTGGGCTGCCGTCTTATAAAAATGTCACTTGCATTTAGAAACCATTAACGCCTACTTCTCAAAAACTCTCCTAGTTAGCCTGAATAATAAGAGTTCACTAAGAACAACCGTTTCACCCGTAACCTAGTAATGATCAGGAGGGGGCCGTTGGTTGCAGAACTCTCCGTGCTTGATGGTCGACATCTCTCCAAAGACTCTACCGCGCCGTTTCCTCAGCTGTATGGTCTCTAGACTGCACACTGCTTCCTTTAACTAGAGCCAGGCAATTAGGATACACGATTGTGTCTTGGACTCTCCTATCGATGTGATATCACACATGTTCTTTGGTCCCTACAGTGGCTTTCTCTGCCTGAACGTATCAGCTTTAGCTGAAACATCTCATGTGCAAGGCACGTGCACATCATCTCTTATCTTATTTATCATCCCTGGTTTATCCTGTGGCTTTGATAAAGGGTGATCCTTTCTTCCATCAACATCTTCTAGAAAGTATGGTGTTCTTGGTACAGTCGTGTCTTTGACCGGTGCTCATCAGGTGCACCTGGTTCCCAAATAAGAATTCTTTACTTTCTCATGTACGGTACTCTATTTTGCTCTAAAGTGAATATCAAACTTCAAGGAAAGCATTGGCTTATTAGCAAAATGTAAGAGAGGCGAAAAAAAGAAGTTGCAGGTTATTGAGAACCAGATGAGTCAAAAGAAATTTATGAATTTTCCAACACTTTCTACCAGGCCTGCTGAATTTGGCTGAATTTTCACGAAGATATACAGACTCCGAAGAACACAGCAACGATATGAAGCTGTTTTGAGATCCACTTGAAATTGTTCCGACTGATGCTTCATAAATATTTCAACATGTCAACAGGAAAACATTGAGCTTCCGAATAACTGTTAAATAAAAGAAAGCTGCACAAACACATATCTTTAGCATGTTGAAGAGAATAGGCCTACATTTTACCAGAAACTTTTCCAAATCTATCAAACCACGCATTTCGGTTTATTGCACTATTTGCAATACATCAGTTCACAGTGAGCAATGAAAAACATTAAAGCAAAAGCAATGTCACTGCTAACATACAGAAATTTAATTGACTATTTTGAATACTCTGACATCTATGTCACTGCTAACATACAGAAATTTAATTGACTATTTTGAATACTCTGACATCAATGTCGCTGCTAACATACAGAAATTTAATTGACTATTTTGAATACTCTGTCATCAAATGTTGAAGCAGAAGTAGATTACTGTTGTAAGCAAAACTTGTGCCACCGTTATCATCTTCAGCATTTAGTGAAGATGTGAACATGTAGTTCTTCACCCTGAAGTAGGTGTATTATTATTATTATTATTATTATTATATTGTTGTTAGAATTTTTTTGGGACTAAATTTTTAATAATGATCTTAATAATGACGAAATTGCTTCTTCGACATCCGAGTACCCAGAAAATGGTAATACGGTCCTTTGTTCAAAAAGGTTGGACATCACTGGTGTAAAAATTTACGAGCACACGCATCTAATTCCGTCTAATATGATGTCATCGTATTTGAAAAACAGTGAAGGTTCTGCATACCCGCTCTGGTTGGCTATTTTGACTACATGCTGACACTCTGGTAAAAAATGTCTGATCCAATTCGAAATGTGATTTCTTAAAGAATTTGTATCTCGGGATGCTCTTACTTCCTAGTACTTAGTCCTTCCTGTGTAGATCTTGACATTTGGCAACAGCTTCTCTTCTCACTCTTATCCATAGCCTGCAGTCTTTTTGCCTCATTCCGTGATATATCCAGGCATCTCAGATCATCTCTTATGGTCTCCGGTCAGTTCTTTTTGGTCTCTTTTTCTTTTTCCTTGAGGGTTTCCATTGGCGCTTCTATCTTCGCGCTTACGAACCACGTGTCCTAGCCACTGTAGTCTTAGCTTCGAGATGCACGGGAACCTTAAACTGCTTGGTACACATTCAAAGAGGCAGAAGTTGTGAAGGATCTCATCGAATAAATTCTTTGCTGAATGTGCATGTTCGAGGCAGGATGTTGCTCTATGAAAGCGAGTACTTAAAAGTACAGACCAGCATTATTTAACATTTGATATTTATATGTAATGCCTAACAAGAAACAATCGATCAGTCCATTTTTGGCCTTACCAGCTTGTGCAACAACAACCGAAAGTTATTGACGTGAACAAAATACGTTTTCCGGTTGATAATTTTCTTTTTTTAAAGTTTGGAATTACAAAATTTTGTAATTTTTTTAAAATTCTCACCCAAATATATGTACATGTTTACACAAGTCTGCGTCCATGTAATGAGGGACTTGATGTGATGCAGAGTGTGGTAGGTAATCGATCATACATAAAACGTAGGATCTATATAACCTTGTATGAATATCAGTTCAATTTTTCCGTTTATTTGGTTCTAGATTGTTTGAATCGAAAACTGAGGTGACGTAATATCTTTGTGGTAAGCGCTGGGATTCAACTGAAACTGACAGAATGACGAACTGCTGTTGCATGTTAATCATTTTATGGCTGATGTCTTCAATTGCACAGGGATGTAAGATATAGTCTTTATAGTTATATTTATAACCTGTATGATTCATTTTGTTTAATTGTTGCAAATGTTGCGAATATCGAAATTATCTTTGGGATAATTCCAAACTGAGATGTTCTAAACTGAAAGGATCTTTGCGCCTCACCTACGCACTGTGAATGCTTAGATTGCTGAGACATTTTTATAAACAGACTATTGCTTAAAGTTAATAGTTTTAACACTTTTATACCTTAAGACTTAAGTAGGCCTACATGCTTACCTTAGGCCTAAATACTGTAATATACACCATAGGCCTACGCCGATTATGCAGGCCTACCTTAAGGTAAATATATACCGTTAAAGAAAGGGACTTCATTTATATAATGCCATTAAGAAATAGTATATTTACTAAATGGACAATTATCTCGCCTATTTTGATTTTATGCAATTACCGTTTTATCATTCTAAATCTTATCTAGTTTATTTATTGATGACTGCAAGACATAATATGTTTTCTGGTTGTAGCTCACGGTGGATGCTTTGTTCATCCGACGGGTGTAGCGGTTAGCATTGATGAGAGAGTTTCTCTGACCTGTTCAACGAATGAAGGTTTCTCTATTACCTCCTGGCACATAGGGAAAGATGTTGCGACGAAAACTACTGTCTACGGAGCTCCTGTATACAAAGCAGATGGAACACTCAGAACACCTCAAAATTTAGTTGATGGATATTCGGTGACTCGTCCAGCTGACAACGAAACTACTCTTCACATAAACAAGACCACTCTTTCACAAGCTGGATTATACTCATGTATGTGTGACGATCCTTCCAGAAGCACAGCTACCTCCACAGTAGTTGTTTTGGGTACTTACCCACTTTGTCAATTCTTTGAGCAGACACATCTTTAAATAAACAAAAGCGCGCTTTCAAAAGCTGGGTTATGTTAGTCCATGCATATCGATCAAATTCTTTATACGTTTAGTATTACAGGCCAGTTTATTTAAACCATATTTAAGGAATACATACAATCTGATGCTTTCCTTAAAACGCACTTGTTTAGATCAGTTAACAGTCATGCACATGCATGCACGTATTCATGCATGTATACATACATCCAAATGGATGCATGCATTTGTGCATCTATGCATGCAAACTTACATAAGCCTACATATTAAAGCACTAGTTTTATTTCGCTAGTTTTTGAATGCTCTAATAAAATATGCAATAGATTTGTCGACTCAGCTGAGTCGACAAATCAAAAAACTTTCCAATGATTGATTTTTGTCAGACAATTAAACCTCAGTTGATTTTTATTTCGGTTTGTTTGCATTTCAAAACCAAATCAGGTATAAATTGATTAAAAGTTTTAGGTGGTAGGCTGGATGAGTTAAGAAACGAGAACGGCAGGAAAAGTTAAAATTGAAACAATGTTGTTGAACTATAACTTCTTTTTCGAAATATTAAAATTCATTTCACAGTGACAAGGAAATGGCATTGTTGACATTTTTCCCAAGAATAGATTTCAGAGGCGTGATCTGTGGGTTGACAGATAATTTGGCTTAGGCACAGCATAAATATAACCAGAGTATCAAACATCAAGAAACCCTTTCTTGCACGTTAGGCCTTCATGGCTAGACAACCGTGATGAACGGCGGAGTTTATATGACGCGCGTGAATTCATTCTAGCCTTAGATGCGCATTTAAACCCCATATAGATTGGAGGTTAGCCGTGCAAAAATTTCCCTTGAAAATAACGATCGTTTACGTACTTATATTTTCCCAGTGAAATTATTAACCTTCAGCATAAATATTTTTCAGAGTCAGAACCAAAGTTGTCAGCAGATAATAATGTTACTGATGGCGAGCCAGTTATTTTCAGTTGTGCTATATCGTTCAACGGATCTTCAGACGTTTCTTGTGAGTTAGCGATAGAAGATGCATTTGGATATACAGTTACAGGAGAAAATACCGTTACTATAAGAAACAATATGACTTTCTGTAATCTGGAGATCATTGCCAATGCTTCTTCTGATCAGTCATATACTTGCATTGTGACTCTCACTACGAAGGGAGACATTATCTATTCAAGAATACTGAGCACTGCAGTCAAGTGGCGTAAGTGCTCATATGTTGTACTATTTTGATTAAACACCAGATGTAATATAAAGAACAGAGTCAGAGCGATTTTAAAGACGCTTTATGCAGTTGTGAGCAGAAGGCGTATATGAGGTGCCTTATGATTTGCAAGAAAGAAGGTTTGGAGGAGATCTTTGATCCGAACGAGATACTCTGCTAATTGAATCACGACCGGAAGATCGTTCTAGGCCCTAGGAACCGCCACAGTGAAGATAAGCTCGCCAACACGAGTCTGGGTTGTCGGAACCATTACATTAAACGTTACGATAACCTTCAGATTGTGGGTTCGAGCCAATTGTGTTACCGATAGTGTTGCCGATAGACCACTGTGTTGTGTGGATGCAATCACTGGCGAGATGGTATTCCAGCAACTAATGCGATGTCATTGCACTGAGATGAAGGGCCAGAGAGGTATTTGAGTATCATGAATCAGAGTTTGTATTCCATATATTCCACAGCGTTCAGCCAATGTAATCTATTAAGTAGAAATTGTTTAATGTAATCGCATCTATTTGCATCGTTCAAGACCTATTGAACCCGCCAAAGGATGTTATTGGGTAAGTCGGCTAGGGCCTTGTTGTTGCAGTAGTCGATAAATGATGTAATGAAACTATTTCAAGTGAATTTATGCAATATAGAGCTTCGTATTTTATCGGTACTGATTTTTGTTAGTTTAACTTAGATAATGCGTTATAATTTAGGCCAGTAAAATATTTTACTGTTGATTGAACAGAATGTACGCCAGACATCTAAACCACTGAGTTTGAAACCCCGGTATCAATTGGTGAAGTTTGCAGTTTACTGTCAAATCATGTGACCCGTAGATAAATGTTGTCAGGTTGTTATATTGCTATTTGTATTTTGGTCTTCCATCTGAGTTCATATTCTCACTTACAGGCCTTTGCTATAAACTCTAAGTTAGAGTTAATGCATATGTCACATCCTTAAATTGTCTGAATTGCCTTTTGAAACACTTTTATGCAATCTAGTTATGCGATCTAGCTCGCAGGGACCTTACAATGCGACAAACAGTGGCGTAGTGCCCATTCAAACGAGCAGCGCTGCTAAGAGATCTTACTAGACGGAAGTCAAAGAAAATGAGCCGTGTTATGTCCTCTGTTCGCTTTAGGAATATTTTTGTATGAATATGCATCATACATTAGAAAAACTTACACATGAATACACATTTTACGTTTGTATACCGCAGTACAATGCTAGAAAAACATTTTTAAATGCACAAACACAACTTTGTAGACTATTATAGAAAGTTTTGCATAATCGCAAAATTCAAAGAACTATAGTCTTACGTTCCTTTGTTTTTACTACTTCTTTTTGCAGAACAAATTAGTACAACAACGGCCTCTTTGACAAGTGAGTGTTAAATTAACAGCTGCCTTCCATTGTCTATTACTTATATGGCCGGGTCGAACCAGTTATAACAGCAAACATATTGATAAAAGTTTAATGAATTGGTGGATTTATATTTTTATACATAACGATGCTGAACGCACTAAGTTTTTGTATATACATAAATACAAATATAGGCCGAAATGTACATATTTATTTGCATAGTGCAATAGGCCACACAACTTACAGCTGTAGAACCAGTAAAAGTAAAGCGAGAGAGAATCAGAGACAATGACAGAGAACCGGAGGAAGGCAACATAAGACTTCAAGGACTTTTCTGGTATAGACTTATCACCGGCGCTTATAACAAACCGGTGCAATGTGTAGTTCTTCTTTGTCAGTTGCCTCTAGCCGGTTAATAAGCTCTGTGCACAAGAAAAGAGTATGGATAAAAGCGCATAAAATTAGTTGCATCAATCTAAGTAAAGACCGATAACGTAATGAGACGTGGGCTATTTTTGGTCTCGTCCCATTGGGACGACTCTGTGACGTCCGGGGGACAATCCGGTCGAGCTGACATAACAGCTTATCCTAAAATATACAATTTATGCATGCAGTCAGGTATAAATCATCGCTGTACGGGTATTTAATGGTAAAAGCTGTTTCCAATCAACTAATTTGGAAGAAGTTTTATACTTCCTGGGAATTTCGTGCAATTTTTATCAATTGAAAGTAATGCAATTCATTTGCTTTAACATAATTTGTTACGATAATTTCAGCATTAAGAATAACGCAGCGCTCTTGTGAGGTAATTAAAGGCGCTATGTTAAGTGTCTTGATGCTAGTAGAGTAACTATAGTCCTGCAGGGCAAGCAACTGCGAGGGCCGGGCCCGAATCTGAAAAAAGGGAGCCCACCCTAGAGTCTGATAAAGTATGAACAAGCCCCAGATGGCTCCAGCTGCATAATCTGTGGGAGTCCCGATATTTGAAACTACGCCACTGCTTGATCTATAAACATAAACAATTAAACATCTATGCACTGCATTTTCACTTATGTTAGCAGAAATTATCACTGTAATTGTATTCAATTTTCAGGTGATCCAACAGCAGAAAAGAGTGAGTTTTCATATTTTTTTTCAAAATCTCATAGATTGTTTTCTCTGTGCAAAGCACTGGCGGTAGCTAGGTTCCTTAACTTTAGTGCACGACTTCGAAGCATTTTCGTTACCTGATCTGAAGATAATTCGATGACGTTGATTCCACTGTTTTAAAGCTACATTGGAAATTCTTCGTTTCTTTGTAGGAAACGATGCTCTTCCCAAATTATAATTAAAACGGACATTTTTTAATTGCTAGAATTTAAAATATTAAATTTCGGATGTTTCAAATCAAGGCTGTAACAATCCAGGTGGCTTTAAAAACAGCCTAGCCTTTTAAATTACGATATGAGTCGCTGGGTTAAAGGAGCCCCAGAAAATATTAGTTGTATTTATAGCCTGCAGAAGTAGATGGAGCTTATTTTTAAAAGTCAGAACCAAGTTGCGGTGCTATTATTTCCTCAAGTTTCGTCCAAATATTTTGCGTATATGAGCAATTTTATATAAATTACTGGTTAAAGCATTTATAATTGCAGTGATGAACACGAAATTTCTTATTATAGCTATGATTCTCACCTTGTTGGTTTTCCCAACTTCTAATCAGAGAAAAATACAGGTCCTGGCTCGAGCTTGCAACTTGTCGCCATAGTTCTGTGGTTCTGTATCCCTCGCCAGAAGTTCTGAACTATTTGACGCGCTTAGCAAGATTTCAACCCGGATTCTGTTAATCGCTGCTTATAGTGAAAATAGTGTGGTTAACTGCGTGATATGTCTTTGAAAACTCAATACTAGACTAACACTTTTTACAGATGACACGATGGCAGATTGCTAATGCGTGCCTTTCACCTATAGAGTTCAGGGATCGACGTTTGAGGCGTCGCGTTAAATGAACAATTATTCTTGGTGAAGTCACATTGCCTTTATGAGAAGGTTGATGCTAGCGGACAGCCAGGCGGCCTATCAAATCGGAATACTAAAAGGCCGGCAGGATGTCGGCCAAGTACCGAGGTTGCAGCAGACCGCAAGTTGGCTGTTCAGAAGTCCTAAATTTAAGCGTAGGATGTAAACTATTGCTAATTTCGATTTAGTACGAGGTCGTCCATAAGGACGACCGTAGAGGAAGGAGGGAGAGGTCATCCAAATGAGGACTTGTGGGTTTATGCCCAGTGGGGACGTTCGATTCAAACTTCAGTTCATGCACTTATTTAACTACAGCTTGTGCTTTATAGGCTTTACTCTGTCAGACCACCGACAGTCAGTCTTGTCCTGTTTCAATAACTCCTATGCTGGACGCGGCAGTATCAGAATAGCCTTCACTTAGTACAAACCCTGCGAAATTGAATGGGAAAGCACACTGTAGGCTTTAATATGATATTAGAGTGGAATGTGCGGACAAAGGGAGGGAGGTGTTCGAAGTAGGTCGGTTTTTACAGATGTCCGTTATGGACGACCCCCTGTCTTAAACTTCTTTATAAATTTACCTGGTTATCCTACAAATATAGACCACAAAGGAGAATTGACGAATTTGTGTAATATTGATTAGTTTGTGACTGCTATATATCTAAGGTGGAACTGAAAACGAGGTTAAGACGACATTCGGTTAAAACGGCAGCCCTGTTAGTTATGAAAGTTATGAAAGCAGCCAGGTTCTTGAATCACGTGACACTAGTCTGAAAATCTCGCGAGATTTTCACAATGGTGGTCCGCTAGTTTGTAAAATGTAAGGGCCGTCTGGGTGTCCGATAGTCACTTCGTTATGAGAAAGTTCTACACTTGCTAAATTGCTGTTGTGGTGTTCGCGAATATATATCCAAAAATTGTGCATGTGATAGAGTACCTACTGTTGAAATAAGGCTGCGCTAAATGAGCTGTTACCTTGCCTTACGCTATGTTATCTTACTTGCTTATCATAACTTCAAATTTCGGGTCCCCAGCAGATAACTCAGTGATAAAGTGCGTACTTTATCAAGCTCTGAGCAGGCCCCCTCTTCTTCAGAGTCTGGCCAGTGGTCCCGCATTTGCGGGCCCTATGAGGAGCCCATAGTCGTGTTACTGCAAAGATGGATGTGGCCTAAATCCGGCTGGGCGTTGTTCAGACGGAATCAGCTCGTCATTCGTGTATTTGTATATCAGACCCATGCAAAATGACTTCAGTAAGCCCAATGGTTGTCTCATTACTGTCAGAACCCGCACAAATTTCGAGGTATAAGATACTCGAAGAATAACTGAAGAATGCGGACTCGGGTAATTGTAATCACGAATTTGTATAGCGCCTCTCAAAGAGAAACTCTTCAGAGGCATCCTGAAGCGGGTGGGGATGTAAACAGAACATATGCGAATCATCAAGCAAAAGATGAAATGAGACGCCTAAGTCTAACGAGACGTTTTACTATGTCCGGCATGGCAGTTGCGTATCTCGCGAATTGTGTCTTGGACTGAATACTGTTATATGTAAGTCTAAGTCTGTCATTCGCAAAATGAGACATATAAGTCGTGTGGCTATAGCCCGCACATATAAGCAGCCACGTCGGTTGTTTACTCGCTTACTGAGTCATTTTGGCCGATTTTTCGTCTTAAGGTGAAACTTGCTTGATCATTTCTGAAATGTTTGGACGTTTGCTGTTGCTGAGTTTGCGTGTCGCTGTTAATCTTCGTTTCCGCCGCTGTAGTCCATTTGGCAGATTTCGAACATGTTTGACAATATTTTCTACCCACATCATGGCGTACGTGACTGCATTAGAAGGGTTGGGCTTCCTTATGTACGGTTGAACCTCAAATATACGGACTTATTTACAGTCTTCAACCGGGTAATGGTCTCGATGAGGATCTTTCAAGTAACCTCGACCGTCAATCACGGGTGGTCCTTCTACCTACCGACCAGCAGGCGACGAGTACCTGTTCAACTCAGAGGGATATCCGGACACTGCAATATCTGCCACCCATGACGGACTGATGGGCGGTGGTATTATCGTGTACCGCGGACCCTACCGCCTGTTGTCGCCCTCTACCACTGAGGCCACTTGGTCCAGGAACTCTGAACATCGTGTCATCTGTCAACTCTGGATAGGAATCCGTCGGTTGGGCTCAACGTGTGTGTTTGAACTCCCGAGTTGTAACTCTTACAGTTATCTATGCACTGTTTCGTTTGCTGACGTACTTTCTGTTCTTTATGATTTTTAACATCATTTAGGCTAATCGCAATCTCGAGAATTTCTAAAGCGCTACTGTTAAGCTAAGCGCAGGGCACCGGCTTATCACGAGCGCTGTTTAAGTCAGAGAGGTTGTCCAAAGATGCTCTAGGAAGGCGGCGGATTGGATGGATCAGCTTAAGATATCTTGAGAAGGTGCGACTTCAGTTTGAATGGAATACCTGATGAGTAATAGATAGGGAGGTTTGAGACAAATGATGGTGATTGACGACAGGAGGGATAGAGAACGACAGAAGGCATAGACCAGCGTAGGCAGCGCTTTTGTGAGGTACTTAAAAGACGCTGTATCAAGCGCCAGATAACTAACTGCTACTACGATAATTTAAATTTGTTAAGCATCTTACCTACATGCAATGTCGTGTTGTGCAGATAATGGGACTGTTCGTGTGCTTGCGATTGGTTTGTCAGTCACAATCGTCTTTATCGTCATTCTCATTGCAATCGTCGTCTCTTTCATCCTACGTTCTAAGAAAAAAGACAGAAGTGAGTATTCTACGGATTGTTGCATTCTATTAACTTCAGAATTTTTCATAAACACCTTTCTTCCACCTCGACCAGAACCCAGCTGGCCTCAATCCTTATACGCGTAAGTAGTCGACCGAATCCCGAAGCTAAACATAGGAAAACCTTATATATATATACATAATATGCTCTTATATCATGTAAAGAATAAATAAATAAATATATATATATACTTCTATATTTACTTTGTGGGGTGCGGTAACCGATAAGTCGGACCACTTGGATTGTAACGCAGAGAGTACGGGCTCGAGCCTCCCTTTAGACGGTTACTGTGTAGGGACCTTGAGCAAGTCCTTTACTCACAATTGCTTAGCGCCATCGATTGATGCTTAGTAATTATATAATGGCGCTTAATAAATGCAGAAATAATAATAGCTACACCACATAACTTATTGGCTTGAATCAATATATTTCCCACCTGTTTGAGCATCATTCCTGATGGGCCTACTATAATAATCGCTGTTAACGAACTCTGCTGTCATAGAGCTGGTGGGGAGCGCCTTTAGGATGTTTAAGAAGGCGCTATATAAATTTCTGATTTCGTTGCCTGCATTTGCACGAGGTTTGCAATGTTTCTTTTTGAAGTTCTGCGTTTGTCTCTAAACTAAAGATTCTCTTATTATCTATAGTTTGGCTGCATAGGTATGACATTTTAGTGATTTCACAAATGCACTTCAGTTTTGTAGTCTGTCAACTACTGTAAGTAAGTCAGTCAGCCAGTCAGTTAGTCAGTAAGTAAGTAAATAAGTAAGTAAGCAAGCAAGCAAGTACGTATGCATGTACGTGTATGAATAAGATCAACAATGCATTAGAAATCTCCTGCCGTGCCATCCAAATTCAATTAAAGAAGAAAAATTGGTGTCGCCTACCACCAATCCATTTTCATCGCTTTTGTGTACCAGACAGGCATATGTGATTTCAGTGATTTATTACCAGACATTGTATGCGTTCGATCCTGAATTTTTGTTTAATAGTGTGCCGAATGATTTAAATATTCTCCTTCAAAGTGGCATTTGCACCAAGTTACTTAACGCTACATTGATTATGTTTGTGTTTGCATATAGAAGTGTTTGGACGCCTTAACAAGGGACAGCCAGCGCACCAGTCATCCTACAGTCCACAAAGACCAGATATTCAATTCGACAAGAGCAAAATTGGAAGCCCAATTCCCACAGTCAGCGCTCCATCGACGTCCCACCATCAAGGTAACTAATACTTTTGTATGTGCAAGCAAGCAAAATTACTAATTGGGTTGAAATAAGGAAAATTGCTTTAAGAAGGGAAAATGGCACATAATTTTTTCATCACATTCTACATTCCCGGACAGAACTCTGTTCAGGAAGCTGAAATATGTTTTACCAAACTTCATATTCAAGATCTGATAATAAATGCATCACCAAAGTTCTTTCCTGCTAAAAGCATCCAAGTAGATTCCATCATTTTCTAAATAATGTAGAATACCTTACGACTCGGTCTCTGCCTCCCCTAAGGCCCTTCCACTTGCCTCTACTATAAAACCGTGCTAATGGAAATCGACCTTTTCAAATCTCCTATCCTGCACCCGATTTTGGACCATCCCACGACCACCGTTGTCATCATAATCGTTTTCCACCTTAGTACTGCGCTATCCACCCTCCACCCGGTCTGACCCTTCGGACTCCGACCTGGCTCAGAAACTGACCCAATGATATGGCTCGTGTAGACTTGATTTGATATAGAGCCGATGAATAAATTGGTCTCCCAGACTCAGCTTTTATGTGGCGTTGAGAAGTTTTTGGAGATTTATGTTACATTACATTATGGGCCCTTGTTGAATAGTATGAGATATACAAAGAGCAAGAAATTGCAAGGACACGTTGATTACATTACTTAAAACTAGTGTGTGTGTGTGTGTTAGCCTTGTTTCGTAATTCATCTTAAAGTTGGAGGTTTTTCTATTCTTTCTATTTCTCGAGATAACAAATCGCTGAATGGAAACGAGTTATTTGTATGCGAAAATGATTTATACGATGCATCGCCAAAGCAGCTCGATCCATCAGGTAGTATAAATGTCTGAATGTCTGCATGTAGATGTACCCGCATAACTTTGGAAGCAGAACGAGAGGATCACCCACTAGACAGTTAACCCTTTTGTAAACGGCATAAAGGTCTCTATTTTGCAAGTTCTCAAAGGCAATACAAGAAAACTCGACATTTCAAGGCATAATGAATAGAAGGCAGAAAATTTTGTGTTTTACTCTACCTCGAGCTTATTTGCTGCTCCGTAGCTTAGAGGAACAGTTGAAACTAGCAATATTTTAAGTTGCTCCTGCGACTGGTGGCAAGAACCAGTGAGTGCGATTTATTGCAGCTGCTGAAGCAGAAGCAACAACCTAACATAGCTTGTTACGGCTTCACCAGTAGCCATACGCACCTTACTGCACTTTATTTCCAGTAGCAGTCATGGAACTTCATTTGACTACGTATGATTTGCTTATGTGTTTTGTAACAGACGGTTACCCAGCAGAAGAAGTGATCTATAATGAAATAACTCCCTAAGTTAATGCGACTTAAGGAACCCAGAAACCGTAAGATCATCACTTTATTATTTTAATAAATTAATTAAATATAGAAAAATAGTTAAAATCGCGTGTGTATACATTGCACTGAATACGAAATTCACTTAATGTGAACTTTGTCAGAAAATGACTGATTTAAAAATGTTTAAGCACGCAGAAACAAAACATAAAACTCGCAAAGTCTAGCTAAGAAAACTGAAAATACAAAATAAACGCAGTGTCCACGAAACAATCACGTACTTGGCCTAATTTGCTTTACTTTTCAAAAAGTATGATTATCTGTCAAAATAGGCTGATGCAAATGTCCTCACAGTGAAAAGAAAATTAAATTTTCTCAGTTTCCATTGTCGGAAAAGCAATTAAGATAAACCTACATCTGCTTCAGTATGGGACTATTCCTATTTTCAGTTTTCTTTATTCCTATTTTCGGTTTTCTTTGTGCCCATTTTAAAAATGGCTATTTTCGGAAAGGGTGCTTACTGTTGATTTGGGTCGAATATAACTTCTTTGTTTCATTGTTGGTCATTCGCACACTTAAGCCAGTCATCCTGCAATTATATTCTGCTGCAGCTCTATAAGCTAATTATCTTGAACGACAGGCATTTAAATATGTGTGATCATGACTAATAAACTGACTTCAGCAGGATGTTTGTCACCGAGGGGTTTTGTATCCCTTATCCATTTTCACTAAATGATACAGTTTTAAAAATTCTCACCTCTACATACAGTCTTAGTAACTGTGGTGACATTCACCGCCAGAGTTGATTTTTTCAGTTATCTGATCATCATTTGTAAAATGATTAATTTTTTGTATTAATGAATTTTAAGACCAATTTGCTAGAGTAGACATCGTTTTAAAGGTAGGCCTATACACAAATGCATATACATACATACATACACACATATATACATACATACATAGAAACATACATACGTATATAGATAGATACATACATACATATATGCATACATACATACAGACATACATAGTACATACATATGTACATCTATGCATGCGTACATCGGAACATACATACACATATACATACATACATACATACATATATGCATACATACACACCTACATACGTACAAACATACATAAATATACCTCGCAATGTAGGAGTGGCATCGTGGTAGCCGTCTTGTTTTTCGCCTCTGCGTCTGAGTTTGGACACTCGTTGCGCTATTTGATATTCTAACTTATTTATCAAGCCATACAATTAAGAAGGAATCGTATTTACACACGTGGCGTTGCTTTCCGTGCAGTAATTAGAACAAGTTTAGTCACCCATATACGACAAACAAAGTCAATACTCATTAAATGCATCTTCAGTGGCCTTGCGAAACTGAAATGGCATAATTAAAAATATAAACTTACAAAATATTGGGCTACAGACATGGACAGAAAAATAGAAAGTAGAATAAGAGCAGTGCCTTTAGCTATCCCTTAGAGGCAGCCGTGAACATATGAACTGTTGTGACTGCCTTTTTCTTAGCCTCGGCATATGAGGGGATGGCCAATACTCTCCCTCGCCGCATGGTCTTCCCACTTACACAGTACGGTGAGCGTACTCATTATGGGTGAGTTGGCTATGATGCGCAAGTGCAACCGAAGTCTCAAATTAATTTTCTGCCCAGACGGGAATTTGAACCACCGCTATTTCGGTGGACAATCCGACACGCTAACAAATAGACTCTCACGCACCTTCAAAAGTACAGACTGTAAGCATCAACATAAATGTATTGTTATATTCATTTGATAACACTGCGATAATCTTTCATGTAAGACCAAAAAAGGCTCTGCACGATTTGTTGCTAAAATATATTTCAGATGGTCACGCCGATATTCTCGTTAGCCAAGAAAGCGATCTCTAGTAAGGACGCCTATCTTCAGACACATACAGGCATTGGAAACGCTATGGAATCCAGGGTTTGACAAGTTAGGAAACAGTGCTTATGACCTAGATTGTCTTCAGTGATATAGGAAATTTTCAAAAGGGGCTATTTCAACATAAGCTGATGTTACGTTGACATTGTATTTTTTAAACTCATTGGACAAACCAGAGATGTTAGTTTTGCTATTTCATTTGCATCAAGGTGTATGCTGATCATTCCTTTCAACTGGCCTATTTGACAAATTTACTTAATTTATTAAATGACTCAATCATTCTTTTTTAACTGAACTATTTATTTTACGAAAGTGTAAGTGTGTCACCAGAAGTTCATTGTATGGACAATATACCAGACATTTCGACATACAAAGCTTAGACATGTAATCTAGTTTGATTTGATGTAAAGTAATGTTAAATTGACTCTGATAATTTTGCAACTCGTTACACAGTGTAAGCTCTGCAACAATGTATGAACTAATCATGCCTCTCAACTGAGCGATTTGTTTTTCAATACTGTATGGCACTATGCCAGACGTTTCTACATAAAAACCTCAGTAAAGTAAAGTAATTAATTGTGATACAATGCAGTTTAATCAGATGTAATGTGACTGGTCAGACTCACACACACGTAGAACTTGAACAACAGATTCTCATCCAGACTGACAATTGATATCGTATTCGGAGTTTATGGTCCGTGTCAATTTTTGGACGGAATGTAATTATTGATCTTTAATATGTATAGTTGGCGTCTTTTTGTTGCTTGTCTGCTTGCTTGGTCTTTCACATGTAACAGTATTCGTAATTGCAGAGCTTCCCTTTACCTCATTCACTTCAGCATTTTGATATCCTCGTTGCTGGGCCGCTCGGCCACTCAAGATCTCCTGTTTGTCCCTCGCATGTGAACCCCTGCGGCCCGGTCCAGAATCTTTGCCTACGTTGGTCCCACTTGCTGGAATCGTCTCCCTCGAGAATTGCGACTTGCGCTCCTTTCTCTCCCCTCTCAATGTTCCGCAGGCGCCTGGAGACTGTACTGTTTAACAGTGATTTTACTTTTTAGGGTCGGAGGCACCTCTGTTGATATTATCCTCTAAGAGATGCTTTATAAATCTCAAATTACAATTACAATTGGTTTCGATGATCTGATCTCCTCTGAAGTTACTTTTAAAACTACCTTCGTTTTCGTCATTTTCTGGGCACTACGGTACGAATAAAAACGATGCAGAATGTGGATTGCTAAATAGGCCATGCCAAATCGGATCTGTTAAATGATCCGCCAATCGGAAAGCAAGTGTCCATGTCGGCATTTTTTCCAAAATAGCAATTTTTGCGATTTTCTGTACCATGTGCATATTTAAGCAGTTTACTCAGTGATATGCTATTGTGATATGCTTACTTTTATTATAAATGTAACACGGCTGACTTGTATTTGTAGTTTTTATAATGTACCACTTAACAAACCTACAGAGGCTGTCGTGTTAAAGCACACACCCTTGATCTTTGTTAGCAGATTACAGAAATTAAGGCATCGGATCACAGCAGTGGCCTGAGCTTTTCCAATGCCGGGTTACGTTTTTGGACGCCAGGTAGTTGCTCTACTCCAACACCGGACACAATAACAGGCAGTCGATCCACCTTCTTTCAGCCAGTAATATCAAACAACACTCCAATGAGCGAGCAAAGCAGAACCTGGCGAAAATTGAAGTTTCAAGGTGCTGGCAAACTTGTTTCTATATAATCTCCTGGCTCGTTGAATGTTAGATTGACTTAATGGCAAGTCCTGAATTTCATGCCCTAGGGCTTGAGCAGCAGCAGCAGCCAGAAGATGTGGTGCTTCCCTATCAGTGACTTTAGTTCGATCCAAAGCTGCAGCCACCTGCTCAGTGACAAAGGGATTCTTGCTGAGCCTTTTACTAGACGACTGTTGCTTTTTCATTCTGTTTGATACACTAGCACACTCTGGATCACTGTCTTCATCAGCTCTGTCCTTATTACTACTGCTCAACTCCAATTCTACAGGGCTGGTTAAGATTCCCAGATCTGTTTTTGATCTCTTACGATGTACTTCCTCGGACTTTGTCCTACTGGCTTTCAGTTTCATTTTCCCCGTGACAGGGCCTATGAAAGGGGATCACAACGCATGATTTATTTATTGAGATACAGGCCTGCGAATGTTTTCACCATCAAAATATCGAAATTGGGTTTTTACTGGCATTCGCTAGGAGACGCCTCCGACAATCAATCTAGCACAACTGTTCAGGGAAATGGAACATTGCAAGTGTAATATTGCAAGCTGTGTAACTTCCAACCAATGGATTTTCTATGGGCTTTCTTAACTTCAAATGCTTTCTTAAACGTACCAGCGCCCTTAATAGCTCTGCGACTGCTAAACTGGTTCAGTGAACTGCGTCATTACATTGTTTTGTAAGGTCTTATGCAAAACGATAAATGTGAAGAGCGTCAAGAAGGTCCTAAGCCAATCCCACACGATATATCGAAACAAAAAGAGTGTGAGAGAGAGAGGTACTGAGAAAGAGTGGACACCAATAAGAGGGCGACCAAGATGGTAACGCAGTCCTACATAAAAAATCGAATATCAGTGGGCTTGACTGACGAATGAATTAGGCCAGCTTTTAATTTATGTGTACTCTGTACTCAAATTTTCTCTGCTTAAGTGATCCGGGTTGTAAATGACCCACTCTAGAACAGATTTATTTGGCAATAATGATGCATCTGATAAACTGTATATGAGAGAGGCTGAACTTATAACATTAACTCTCTGCGATGAAGCAATCAACGAATATATCAAATATAATTAAATATTGAAGATGATTAGCAGCATGGATTCATATTTAATTGAATCCCCTAAGAGCGCAGAACTGCTGAATATATAGTGTAGGTCCATACTTATGCGAAAGACAGCCATCAGTTTCACTACAAAATGAACCCTCTAGATGCGATAATGACAATCTTTACGCTTTGAAACACAACCTAAGAAATTATAGACTCTCGAACTTAAAAAGAGATACAGAACAGAGACCATTGCCAGTCCAATGAAAAAGGTAAAATACCTCAACCGTTTCTTGTGAAGGTTGATTTCCGAGTCAGTGACTGCTTGTTTTGCTGGAAGGTCAAGGTTGAATGAAAACTGTTCGAAAGTGATGAAAGCATGGGAAAATAAGGCAACAGGGAAACTTTGGAAGTGAAATGCCAGTGGAGCCGACACATCTGTCGTCGGACCATAAAAATCTGGAATGAAATTTGAAATGTTTCAGGAAAGTAAAGAAATGTTAAAAGTGCGAGCTGAATTGACAGTTGCCGAGAGACATGAGGTTACAATCTAACTTCGTGAGCGAACGGTAAGCATACCATAGGGCATTGAAATGTGGCGCTGTGTAGTAGAGTGTTGAAAGCGCAATTGCGACACAAGCATCGACGGTATTCTTGTTCACGGAAACGTTGTGGAATGGCTGGTGTTGGTTGGTCCGTACTGTCAGTATGGTCGATCCGTTGCCAGTGGTGTCTTAGGCGGAAGATGGCGACGTGGCTTCCACCGAAGGACTCACAACTGGCAGTTGACGAAGCGAGAGGAGTTTAAGCCGTTCCATGTGTCAGAAGCAGGAACTGCTGGTTTGGAGGTGCTACAGAGCGAGAGACATGAACAAAGTCAAACAACCGGTTCGATCTCCAAGCTGGAATGAAAGTGAAGTGAATCTCCTGGACATCGATAAGCGGAAAAATTGTAGATGTCTATTCGGCTCACGACGATGCTTTTGCATCCTACATCTCCGCGCCTCGGTTGAAAGACAAGACCGAGGTCTGGCCTAACAGATAGGCGGCCGCTACGAGACGTGCAGTACGAAGTGCTGGCCAATGGCCGTAGCAACAGTTTCATGATCCACGAACAAATTCCATCACAGACCTTATCACTTAATGCAAACTTGGGTTTGCTGGTACCAATAGGCAATCAGAGAAACTGTTCCATTTACAAAACGGATTTTGCAGGCATTTTCGATATATTTTTAACATTCATATTGATTTTCCAATTTTCTTACAATGAATATGATCGAAAATCGTACATAAGTAACCTAAACAGCGAGATAAACACGAAAACAATGTGTTATAAAGGTTCACCAATCGTGCAAAGACGTTAAGTAACTTTTCTTGTGTATTTTGAAAACCGTTAAAAGGGTTATGAACATGACCCTGTATTTCACAACACAGGGTCACACGCACCACTGAAAATCAATAACGATCATTTTAGAAACAGACAGGGACCGACCCTCAGGGCAGAAATCGTAGACTGGTGAAATAGGGTGGATAATAATAATGTCGCAAGTTTTTTGGAGAATTAAATATTGCTTATGTATAAATTAATTCTATAGCGTCAAGATTTGTTTGAAAAATAATGTACATGTGTTAAAAAGAGTCCCTCTGGACAAATATGTCATTCCGAAAAATTGTCCTAATTTGCAGAAGACTGTAGGTCTTCAGACTGATGTCCCTATTAAATCTGCATAATGATATCACATTTTAGTTCTAGCAAACATTTTTCGCAATTATGTACTAGGATGTGTTTTATTGTTTCGGATGACATGATGTTTGGCGTTTATATTTAACTGCGCCGCTTTACTTATCGGCTTTTTAAACAAGATCCGGAAAATGACAGCAAGAGCAGTGTGCTATTTTAGCCTATATTATGTAAATGTATCCAACGATTTCATATGCGAGAATTAACGAATAGCGGTTTGTTCTTCTAAAGATTAACTTTCAAATAATTATTAAGCTCGTCTTATTAGTAAATGGTTATGGTCGTCTTCACTGGTTAATGATGTAATGTAAGTCGACGCATTACATGTAAATTACAGCTATAAAACGCAATCATGAAAGTTGCGTTTGAAATAATAATAATAACAATAACGAATTAGTTCAGAAGAGGCAGTCAGATGAAATCACGATCTCAGAACTAGCACTCAATGTAACGAGCTAGAGTCGCAAATTAAGGTCTTAATCGACAATAATAAAATGAAGAAGGAGCCTAGAGCCGAAATTAAAGAAGGAGGGGAAGGCGGCGCCTGTAACCAAGATTAAATAAACGGAGCGAGCCTGGAGCTGTTCGACGAGACCCTGCCGACGGGTCCCAACCGGTCCTCAAGATCAAGGAGCCGCAACGCCTGACCTAGGTCAGCCGGCGAGTCAAGATCGAGGAGACGCCGACGCTCGGACCAGCGAAGCCAAGACGCAGCCGCCATCGAAGCAGACGACGGCGATGACGAAGAGGAGGGAGTTGGAGGAGCAGGATGTTCGTCCGATCCGCACCGGTCACGGTCCATCGAAGGGTGCTGAAGAAATCTGCGAAACTGAACGATGAGTCGAAAACAGACACCTAGTGATTTTCTGAAATAATAATAATATTAATAATAATAAGACAATTTATATAGCGCCGTAGCACAGCCGAGGCCAAAGAAAAGGGCGCTGTGCATGGGTCACAAATCAACTACAGTCATAAGATATCCTAAAAAGATGTGTCTGGAGTCGTGACTTGAATGTGTCCAGGGATGAGGCATTCGTCACATTCTCAGGAAGAAAAGATAGTTGCCATAAAGGCCGAATCATCTCGTGTTACTTTTTTACGTCGTGTAACCTAAATAAAGCACACGATCGCAACAGATGCGTCTGCAGTTGCACCAACTGCCAACAGAACCACCATCATTTACTCCAGTCCTGGTAACACAGTACTTTCGGTAGGTAGGAGGTCCTGCGTCATTTGCTAAATGTGCTTATTAGCCTCAACCTTTTAGTATAGTCTAGTATAGCATTTTAGTATAATATAGGCTAAAATATTAACCTAAAATACTTTTAGAAATCATATATCTTTATTTGGAATTTGACGATGGCAATTAAGAATTGTTTCGCTCGACGAGTATATAAATATCGTTGAGTATTAGGGTAGTCCTGCTGGTTTTCGCAAGCGTGTAGAAGTATTTCAAAGTTTTCATACGGCCAATGAGCTAAAATCGACGAGAGGCATCTTTGACACTTGTTAACTATTTAAGAAACAATTAAATGAACTCGTGAATAGTTTAAAGTTTGTGACTTTTGCATCCAACAGTTGCCTTACGCGCGTGTAGAAGACGTTTGAAAATGAATAGTTTATATGTCGCAATTAGGGCTACGACTTAAAAGTCTGTTGGATAGTCGTCTTTTCCAATGCGTTATATAACTTGTACTATGGCTTAGCATGACAAGCTAAAACAAAATATGCGCACGGTTTTAAAAGCCAAAATGCAAAGAGAAACTGCGAAATAACTGTTATTGAAAGCAGATGACAATATAAGAATACAGAATGTATGGGTTTATGCTAAACAATTCCGGTTCATATCCAGCATATATACAATATGCATATTATACATCCAGTGATATGCAAGTTCACGTGTTCCCTTGGTCAGTGGCAAATGATGTGCACGTGCATAGCAATCGAATAGGCTATATCCCCCCGTCTATAACCCAGCCTCTTTCATATTAACTATTCTAGTCGGACATCTATAAAATGACACTTCGACATGGAAGACACTTCTCAGCCACCATCTACTTAAAGGTAAAACTTTCATAAGAGCAATCTAGGTTAGCCTTGGTCATTCACACATCTTCCATGGCTAGTTTCATTCAATGTTAAACTGTAGCTGCTTGCTTTAGCCACATATTTTGCTAGATGCATTTGGGTAAATGAAACCTCTGTCAACATGAAAACGAACTGGATAAATAGTGTCATTTTTACAATTCAATAAGCCTTTTGTATTTTTGCAGGATTTAAGTTTTCACTTAGATCAATTATCGATTTTGAACAGGCCTAATGTTCTAGATATAAAAAATGTTTAGCATATTGACATTAAAGCTAATATCACTTTTAGTATATCATCATTATTTATTAATATCAGAAGAGATTTGCAACTTGAAGTTTCTGAATATCGAATATAATCCTAATGAAGGCCAGTGAATCAATGAATCAGTGAAACAATGGGTATACCATATAATTCAATGACCACTTCAGGAATCTAATCTAATCTGGAAACTTCTATAGCGCCGTTATCGCAATGCAGAAAGCATGCATCGTTGGTTTCTTCCAAGCAAAACCGCATTCCTAAATCAAAATTTGTTGCATAGAACTAATCGAGTTCCCTCATAATGGAAGGTAATCTTCGGAGAACAAGCAATCCGAAATAGATGAAGTAAACCATATGAAAATATCTCATATGTGTAACTGACCTGTTACAATACATTACATTAGCATAGTTCCTTTGCTGCAATATAGCAATTCTGTTTTAATTAACTTGGCTGCGTTGTTGTTTTTCTGTGAATAGATTACAGGAATAAAGAACTTGGCAGCATATCCAGTTTCAAATTAAAGAAATGGCCAAGTGCTGTCTTGCGTTCCTCATTTTGAAATTCACTGCTTCATTTGCAGCTGAAGGTAGGAAAACTCAATTGACAAATGTTGCATCTAAATGCTTCCATCAGTTTAAATACCATGGCTCTAAAGTAATCAATACTTGTGGCGTTCTTCGCGCCTCTCTGGCAGTAAGGGAAGAAAGTGCTGCATTTTGCTGAAGGCTTCTCTACGGTGTTGGGCTACTTCAAAAGGTTCTAAGATATTTTAGCTTAAACCTAAAAATGAGAACAACAAACCAGCAACTCGACAACACCAACTGACAACTGACCACAAGTTTATAAAGCGTTGTCACGCTCTAAAGGACATACACGATCCAGGGTGAGATCCAGGCCATCGCATTTGAGCACAGGTGTTGTTGATTAGTGGCTGTAACTAATGTCTTTTGTTTTCATTCGCTTTGTTTCGAAATTTTTGCCTAAAAATCATACTTAATTTGGTATCTGGACATTTCCTCGTAGAGAAATTTCCTCTGGTAGTTCCCCTCGGACGTATATCCGCCTTGTTATGCACGTGACCTTTAGCTACAAAACATCAACATCGTCCTTTCTGATTGTTTGCACTCATGAGATTCCTCCAATATTTCGTAGCCAGCTCATTTTTGTTGTGTGGATTCTTTTGGCTTCTCTTTGTCCAGCATTGTGATCCATATATAAAATTGGTTATGTCATTGTCTCATATATTATAGCTTTTGGTTTCTTTGATATTTCTCTAATTCCTCATGTCTAAACCATTTCTCTAAATGCGTGTGATTGTATTTCTTCGTCTAGTTGGATCCTTGTAAGAGAGCGTGCATAGCTTTAGGAAATTTTTCTCTTCCTCCTTGCTACAGTTCCGTAGCGATTCCATCCACAATTGGTGCTTGTTTTTTCTTCATTTGGTTGATAACATCTCTTAACTCTTCGTGAAGAAAGTTGGGCATTCGTTCTTCTGTGTTGTTTATTGGCATCTCGGCGAGGACTGTCGGATCGTTATGTATGTCGACGCTTAGTAGTTGTCCAGTGTTCGTTCCATCGTTTTTGCATGATTTTTTTTAGAACTTCATCGCCTCCGTTTTCACATAAGCAAACTGTACGTCTTACATTTGCTAAATTATTTATTTAGTACGAAACGTGTATTTTCTAGCAGTACAATGATAAGTAAGACAGTTATAGTTCTGTTCATTTATTACATATTAGAGGAAAATATTTGAGAGAAAATTTTCAGGCAAAATGTCCTAGACCCGTTTAATTGATGAATATATCTATTGAGTTCTGTTTTTAGCTCACGGCAGATGCTTTGTTCACCCACCGGTTGTAGCGGTTAGTATTGGTGAGAGAGTTTCTCTGACCTGTTCAACAAGCGAAGGTTTCTATATTTCTTCCTGGCACATAGCGAAAGACATTGCTACAAAAACCATTGTCTACGCAGCTCCCGTGTATAAAGCAGATGGAACAGTCAGAACACCTCAAAATTTAGTTGATGGATATTCGGTGACTCGTTCAGCTGACAACGAAACTACTCTTCACATGAACAAGGCCACTCTTTCACAAGCTGGATTATACTCATGTATGTGTGACGATCCTTCCAGAAGCACAGCTACCTCCACAGTAGTTGTTTTGGGTACTTACCCATTTTGTCAATTCTTTGAGCAGACACTTATCTTTAAATAAACAAAAGCGCGCTTTCAAAAGCTGGGTTATGTTAGTCCATGCATATCGATCAAATTCTTTATACGTTTAGTATTACAGGCCAGTTTATTTAAACCATATTTAAGGACTACATACAATCTGATGCTTTCCTTAAAACGCACTTGTTTAGATCAGTTAACAGTCGTGCACATGCATGCACGTATTCATGCATGTATACATACATCCATATGGATGCATGCATTCGTGCATCTATGCATGCAAACTTACATAAGCCTACATATTAAAGCACTAGTTTTATTTCGCTAGTTTTGAATGCTCTAATAAAATATGCAATAGATTTGTCGACTCAGCTGTTGTTGTGTGGATTCTTTTGGCTTCTCATTGTCCAGCATTGTGATCCATGTATAAAATTGGTTAGATCATTGTCTCATATATTATAGCTTTTGGTTTCTTTGTTATTTCCTTACTTCCTCATGTCTAAACCATTTCTCTAAATGCGTGTGATTGTATTTCTTCGTCTAGTTGGATCCTTGTAAGAGAGCGTGCATAGCTTTAGGAAATTTTTCTCTTCCTCCTTGCTACAGTTCCGTAGCGATTCCATCCACACCTGGTGCTTTATTCTTCATTTGGTTGATAACATCTCTGAATTCTTCGTGAAGAAAGTTGGGCATTCGTTCTTCTGTATTGTTTTTGGCATCTCGGCGAGGACTGTCGGATCGTTATGAAAGTCGATGTTTAGTAGTTGTCCAGTGTTCGTTCCATCGTTTTTGTATGATTTTTTTAGAACATTATCGCTTGTGTTTTCACATACGCAAACTGTATGTCTTACATTTGCTAAATTATTTATTTAGTACAAAACGTGTATTTACTAGCAGTACAATGCTAAGTAAGACAGTTATAGTTCTGTTCATTTATTACATATTAGAGGAAAATATTTGAGAGAAAATTTCCAGGCAAAATGTCCTAGACCCGTTTAATTGATGAATATATCTATTGAGTTCTGTTTTTAGCTCACGGCAGATGCTTTGTTCACCCACCGGTTGTAGTGGTTAGTATTGGTGAGAGAGTTTCTCTGACCTGTTCAACAAGCGAAGGTTTCTATATTTCTTCCTGGCACATAGCGAAAGACATTGCTACAAAAACCATTGTCTACGCAGCTCCCGTGTATAAAGCAGATGGAACAGTCAGAACACCTCACTTTATAGCTGATGGATATTCGTTGGCACGTCCAGCTGACAACGAAACTACTCTTCACATGAACAAGGCTACTCTTTCACATGCCGGATTGTACGTATGTACGTGTGACGATCCTTCCCGGAGTACGGCTACCTCCACAGTAGTTATTTTGGGTAGGCATTTATTTTGTCAAATTCTTTGTAGATAGGTATAGGCTTCTCTATGGCTCGACTTATTCTTATGATTTGGTATCAACGTATATGAGCGCTTGGGCATTTCCGGTCATCTGAAACATTAGTTGACCATAAATTTATAAGAGACCATTTTTAGATGGTAAACGATCATATTTCATGTTTTAAAACGTCTTTTGGGCTTTTAACTGGGTCTGAGTTTCCATGTCACGCCTCAAAAAGTTATGCACTCTCCTTAAAATGCACAGGACATGGTTATTCACATGCCTTTGGCCGACAATTGGCAAACGGCAAAGCTCCCTGTCTGAGCAAAAATTACGTTAATTACTTAATTAACCACAAACAGGCATGAGTAGCCGTGTGTCACCACTGTCACGCTACTATGCAGTTTAAATATCATTTTCGACATTTAATAATTTTTAGTCGCAAGGTGCCTTTTTTCAGAGTCAGAACCAAATTTTTCAACGGATTACGGTGGTACTGATGGCGAGCCAGTTATTTTCAGTTGTAATATGTCGTTCAACGGATCTTCCGACGTTTCTTGTGAGTTAATGATAGAGGATGCGTTTGGATATACAGTTACTGGAGGAAATAGTGTTACTGTGAAAACCAGTCTGACTACCTGCAATCTGGAGCACAAGATGATTGCCGATGCATCTTCTGATCAGTCGTATACTTGCAATGTGACTCTCATTATCAAGGGAGACATAATCTATTCAAAAGTGCTCAGCACTGCAGTCAAGTGGCGTGAGTTTTTCTCTTGGTAACTTATAATTAGTATTCGAGATTCAGGTACATGTAGTCCAACATAATTTAATAATGCTTACATATACTAAACTGGAAATAAATTTGCGATTGCGTTGGGTTAACGAGAGGCAATCACCATTTTTGAGTCATTTATGTCAAAGAAAAACTTTAAATCATTCATGCAAAGCGAAAGTGACATGGCTTGCGACTGAATTGGATGAATTACGTGCAATTTATAACAGTTTCAAATTATTTGCATAACTACATACTTCTTGAATTATCTAACTCAATGCATTAATACAGTGGTAAGGTAGCATTATAGTGTCAGACTTTCACTTTCTCGTTAGGGGTTGGAATCCGTTGAATTAGATGAAACTGAGAATTATTCTTTATCGAGTAACGTAATCGGTAAAGAAACACTGACATATTGCGTATTTCAAGAGTTTCACTTCAATTGACGGAGCCATGGTAAACGGTGAGCAAGCCTCGCATTGCTCACTCAATGCTGAAAAGAAATCTCTCTTCACTATGGTCGTTCTTTAACTTTGAGTTACTGAGCAATGCGGAAACGAACAACTAAGCAACACATAATTCTGTAGAAACAAGACATAGAAACCTCACCGGCTTAAATTGTCTCTCGAATCCAATCTCACACTTATGTATTCACCGTATGTTGTCTCTTAATCACACAAGTCATGCATCAGTTTTCCACCTGTCTTAAGTTGCACTGTTTTAGATCTTTCATAGAGCCATGTTTCATCACAATTCTCACAGAGCTCTACATAAATGTTCATATATGTACATATATGTATTGTATTCCAGTTGCACTTATCATGTTCGGTAAATCTGCCTTGGTGAACTATTGCCGAGTTCAGACTCAATTTAAAAATTCATCACTTTTTTGAGACACAATATAATGTTCCTTCAAATCTTCCAGATTTTATATACTTGCTTACTTATTGTGAGTGACGCCTTCCTGCTCCATTTTTATCGCTCTGCACCCTGGTAGTGTGTCGAGACTGATTTTGGTTCGATCTTGGTTTCTCAGCCGCTCAAGTCTTTGCATTCCATTGCTAAATTTCGTGGATCGCAGATTTATGTTTTCACCGGCAACAACTCCTACAGTATCACTCATAGACTCTCTCGGGTAGCTATAGTCTGAGTATCTTCATTATAGGAAATCAACTTAAATACCACGTATAGTTTATAAATCTCTCAAGCACACTACAGACCGACCAACTGCCACCTAACTGTCTCTGTACAACTTCAGACAATTATGGGCACTTAACTAGTCAACCATCATAGATATGCACATTTCACAGCAGAGCTTCATGATTCATTAACTTTGAGCGCGACTCGACTAATCAGCATAATTAGCAAATAAATAGCATTAGCAATCGAAACCATAGCGAAGCCTCGACCTATGATTAGGCATAAAGACACTACACGTGACATATATAATTTTTCTTAAAATCTTCCAGATTTGATGTACATACATAGACCCTGACAAAAACTTTGTCACAATGACATCTAAATATATTCCTGTATACAATCTTTTATATATCTGTAGCTGAAGACAATCGAATTGAAGCAAGTGAGCTCTTTCGTATAATTTTATTACTTTGCAATTTCTGATGTGTTGCCTAACCTTTCAGTTTGAATTAAACTTATTTCTTGGTTGGGAAAGTCTTAGAAAGACTCGGCTTTTTTGCCTTACTTTAATCGCTACTCCGGTTCTATTAAAAAACCTTCAGCTTTGTTTCTCAATCTGTCTTGTGTCTCTCTATGCGATAATGATATCATATAGGCTATTCTTTAAATTTTGATTATGCCTTTAGGGAGCGGAGTTGAGTAAACAGGTTCAACAATGTTATTTTTGATGATGCTAACGTTTACGACTCCGATGAAAAAAGGCCAAGTTTTCATGTGATTTTTGAGTTATTTTGAGGCCAACAAGTTTAAACTCTGCTCATTACCAGTGACAAAGTGTATCATTTGTATCATACCTGATGTGTCATTAGACAGAAGTGATTCGGAGTTAGGTCTTCGAATTGGAATAGCAATAACATGTGTCATCATCGTTTTAATGGGAACAATCATCATCCTTCTCTACAGAAAACTACTACAGAAGACCACGCCTACCAATGACCACACTCTACAGGACAGAGAAGGTGACTCTGCTCAAGGTTAGAATAATTCTGTCGAAATAGCAAATTGATAAACTTGTTATCCGTATGTCGGGTGGATAAATATATTGAGATATTTATCAATTTGACATTCGTCGTATTCTCGGCAAGCACAAATGTCAAATTGATTAGTATGCTATACGCATGTCTGGCGTTGCTGTTATCGAAAACAACTAGCGGAAGCTACTACCGAGTTTTATTAAAGATTTTGTCCAGTCATACAGCTTGTAATAAATATGCATTGTAATCAAATTGGATTAGAACTGACCTGTTCCAATTTAGTGCAGTCTATACAATCTACTTCACCTTATCAGCTCTGATCTAATGTAATCGCTTTGTAATTAGGTCTAATCTAAAGTCGGTCATCATAGGTTTAAATCCATTAGTTAGGTTAAGTCGAGATCCAAAATGTCAGGGAAACCAAATGGGAAGATAAGATAAGATAACAAGATAAGAAACGATGCATCTTTTATTTGAAAATGAATATTCAAAATATCCATAATAAACTCCGGTAACAATATTACAATTCCAGCCTGAAGAAGAGAGAATAACGTATCTAATCCATACTAAACCATATTAAATCCATATTAAACTAAAGCAACAATGTAACTAAATTAATTAATTTAAAGTTGTTAGCCGATATACAAATGTATGGTGTCAAGCAATGCAAAATAGCGTTTTTATAAGTTTTTAAAAATCTGCAAATAAATTCGAAAATGTGGACCCTCTCTAAAATGTTTGCCCAAATTACGCAATCAGTTTGATATATATAGCCTACAACTACATAAATATCCTCTCTGACTTAAAAAGTGAGATAAAACTCAAATGTCCAACCTATTCACGCAGTAACCTGCGAAGTTCAAAGTAAACTGAAGAAGACAAGAAATAATAAATAGGCAGAAAGAACTAATTTTATCTTCTCCCATGCTTCTCGTACTGCTCTAGGCTCAGCGAGACTAACACTTGAGGATTTGGTTATTATTTCACAGTGGAAACGACGCCGTCATCCTACACGACATTGAACATGCAACAGTCTTTGGAAGAAATACAACGAGAAGCTTACACTGAAATTCAGCTTCCAACTCAAACTCGTCCAAGCTTGCATCATGGTTATGTGAACACCAAAGTAGTTTGCGAATACGAATCTCCTGATTAAGAATCCTGAAAATAAAAGCGATGGTGAAACTTCAGCATAATTTCTAAGTTTGACAATATTATGTTCCTTGTTTAGTTTCGTATTTAGGCCTCCTGCTCACATTTTAGTTTAATTGCGCAAAATTGTCGCATATTTTTCAAAACTTAGTTCTCGGACATATGACTACATAAAAGCTTTGAAACGTATACATATTTAATTTTCTTTTTATTGTATACTGTGTATATCCTTTTTGTTGTTTGGCCGATTACGTTCAATGCTATACTCTGGTTTGGTTTACCCATCGCGTTCGCATAATGAAACTGTCAATCCGTCAAGTTTGGAAGAGGCGAAGTCCACTTAACGCCGCCACTGAAAAACCCTTACACTGCCCTAGTACTAGCTTTCGGTGAGTGAGTTACCTAATGACTCATGTAATTTAGTTAATCTGACATAATAATGACTCTTCAATGAACGTCTGTATCTCTTCAAATTGTACAATGTGTCTAAAGTAGTAGATGTAAAAAGGACTAAGTATGTATAGTTTAGCAGTTTGTGCGTATAAGACTCAGATGATAAATTTTTTCTTTCAACATTTCTTCTTGGTCAGTTTTGGTGACTGCTTAGCTCTGACTCTCCTGATGACAAGGACGGTTCTCAGCAGAAAGAATTGTCCGCTGCTTGTCTTCTCTTGAAATATTTTTTGTTCTCAAGGTGTATGATGATCCCTCGGGATTTAGAAAATTTCAGGAGTATGTTTGCTGTGCTGAGCTTTTGTTGGCCTATAGATCTTAACTACAATCTTACTATTTGCATATTCTTCATAGGCTGTTTCGGTGCCTCTGTAGATTACTAATGCGATTTTGCCACCCTTATCACGCATTTGGACATAATATTATCTACTTTACTTAGAAGATACCTCAATTGACACTTTAATTGTTATCATAGTAGCGCTATTAGAGGTATTAGGCAAGATTACTGCACTCGTGCCTTAAAACCCACCTATTTTCTAGCGGCTGTCATGCCGGGAGCGCCTGAATAGTTTGTTCCATAGGAGGTGCTACAGAAATTGACAATTACAATATAAAAACTCCGATGGAGGCTGTCTTGAAGATTCAGACACCTGTAGCAACGGATGTTGCACTGTTTGATGGTCGGTTCCATCTGATGCAACATTTGACAGAGAAAAGAGCATCTGTCTACAAATTATTTTACTTTATGTATTTTCAGTATTTCATTTAGGCAAAATCTTCAATTTGTGAACGGAAACTGTCAAATGAATTTGGGTTGATTAAAACTTTCGCATGGAGAAATACTGTAGACCTACATGAGACTATAAAGAAACATTAATACTGATATAGGACTCTTTTAAATTTCTCAGTTTATAGCGGTTTTCATTGCTGTGTTTTGCGCAAATATGATACTTCGGTTAAATAAATATTTGATGTGCTTTTGATTAAGACATAGAAGTAAGTGTACTAAGCGTGTATTTCTTTCTTTATTGGTCCTGTGATGTCTCAATTCGTCATTCGTCGATAGCGTGATCTGTACCTCAATTCGTCGTTTACCTGCAGGGGCGGGATCAACTTTGGTAAATATTGCTCGCGGCAAAAATTTGCGTATCCAGGAACAAATGTTGGGGAAATAACTTGCGATTATGGAATTTGGTGGATACAACCCTGCCACTTTTAAGTGCATCGGCCTAATCATTGACTACTCGGTCAGAATATCATTGCTACTCAGTTTGTAATAATTTGTAATCATAATAGCTAATTATAGAGTGTTGAATACAACATTAAGATACGTGACCACATGCAACACAAGCTTTGGTTCATAAATTTGCCATGTACCGGATAATGAATCAGACACTGAGTGGACCTGTAAGTATTCATCGATAGTCTAATGGCAAACTGATGCCCCTCACAAATTTGGCCACTAGGCCCTACAGTAGGTCAAATCATGCTTCCTGCAGATCAAGGAAAAAGACAAGCTCTGAAAGTCTTTAGCCGGCATGAGTAACGTAAGAAAATCTTTGGCATCAGATGCCGTTATGCTACTGCGGGAAAATGCCTTTGGCAGGACTGTAAGTGTCCACTGCACTCCTTAAAACAAATTCTATTCCAGACTCACAACCTTTCTTTTCACAGATGATTACCATTGCTGTTCCAGAATCAACATCAGTTCTTGTCATAGATGATGATCAGAAATGATTCAGAAGAATCACCAATATCTTTGGAGTGAATAGCATGAATAGCGTTCAGTGAATAACATGAATAACACTCACTATTAAGCTGTTTAAATAGACATTTAGACAGCTTAATAGTGAAAATTGACTACTTGGGAGTTGAAAATCTTAATTATTCCGACTGCTGCTCTGCCAGCTCATTGGTACAGAGCTCTCACTTCTGTGCCTGAGTAGGGCCTAAGTGTCAAGGTCAAAGAGCAACAAACGGAATACTACTTCCTGATTCATTATCCACGTACAAGGCAAATTTATGCTAGTGTTGCATGTGGTCACGTATCTTAATGTTGTATTCAAAACTCTAGAATTAGTTTTTATGCTTACATATTATTTCAAACTGAGCAGCCGTGACTGTGATATTCTGACCAAAGTCAATGATTAGGTCGATGCACTACCAAGTGGCAGGGTTATGTCCACCAAATTCCATAATCGCAGGTTATTACAATTCCCGATATTTCTTCCGGGACAAGCACACTGCCGTGAACAATATTTACCAAAGTTGGGCCCGCCCACTGCAGGTAAACGACGAATTGAGGTACAGAACACGCTATAAACGAGTGAAAAATTGAGGCATTACAGGACCATTAAAACTTCATGAAATAAATACATGTGTAATATACTTAACTACATGTCTCAGTCAAAAACACATCAAACAGTCATCAAAGCGAAGGATCATATTTACGGAAAGCACAACTATGACAACCGCTACAAAGTCGCCATCTTTGAATTTACTCCAAAGCGTACTCTCATGTATTCCATATCTTTTGGTCAAGAATGGTTCAAACCTTTGTAGCGCAATAATTGATTCGATTTTCAAGGTTGTAATTGAAAGATCCAAGCTACAATAAACGATATGCTAAAAGTCATATTAGCCATCCAAAGCTAAGAAAAACTATAAATCGCGCTTACAATACATACTGATAATAACTTGCACAACTGTAATCATCATCAGTGGCGCGCCCCTCTCTGGAGCGTCAATGTTTCCACGATTCTCTGCCAACCGTCAGGGTCCTGAGCTCGCCTCCAGGCTGTAAGGAGTGTACGCGACTCAAAGTTCAGCGGTCGAAGATCCGCCTCAACCGTCCGGGTCCATGTGTGTTTTATAAGGGCCAAGAATCAAGGTTCGGAGAGACCTAGCATGGTCCTGTCTGCCGTCGTGGCGTGCAAAGTGCCCAAACATCGGGTGTCGTCTTGCTTCAACCATCTCCGAGACTGGCAAATGTTTTGTGCGTCTGTGTATTTCTGCATTGGTTATGTGCCGAGTGAAAGGAATAAGCCAGATTCGCCGTAGACACCACTGTTGAAAGGCATCCAGTTTCTTCTCATGAGCCACCGTGAACGTCCAGTTCTCAGCTCCATAAAGATCAGGTAGGCCTAGTTGGCCTATGCAAGCAATAAGCAGGCATAGTTGGGTGTCAAGTCGAATATTTGTTTTGCAGATTCCAGAATTTCACCGAGAAGGGCCACAGGTGGGAAAACATCTCTTGAAAAAAGCGTGCTCCCGCTTGTCCTTTGGCAACCGTCAGCTGCAAAATCTCGTTCATTGGTGGCAACTGTAATCGTAAAATCGAATCTTTATTCCAACATCAGCGTTACATGTTGAAGATCGGAATCGTAAACTCATTCAAACGGGCAACTAGTGGTAAAAGATCTCACACCATACATTTATTGAAAAATGAGCAGGGTCGAGGCCATACGGTTACATTTAAATTAAGTAAGGCTACAGTTTTGAGAAGCTAGCAAGCAATGAGCGATTGGCAACGGAACGGTGACAGCTACTGGTGTAAATGTCAATGTACACGGTTTTCTACAGCGACCGTATGGCCTAAGGCCCTGGACATTTTTCAATGAATTGATAGGGTGAGAACCGTGAGATCCTTCACCATCGCTGCCGGTTGGAATGGGCTCCATGCCATTTAAGGTCCCCGTGCACGGACCGTGCAAATTCGAGATTCAAATCTCTGAAATTAGTCACGATCGGGGTGCGAACCGGGCTTCTTCACACACAGAAACTCCTTGGCATACGCATTAACCGATGTAGCTGACTAGCCCAACGATGCAGCAATTAGCAACCATTTTAAATTATTAACCTACAGTGTACATCCTACGAAACAGCAAGTAGTTGTTCAACGGCTGTTGAATGAATGGTATGCTAAAGAATAGAGCCTACGAGTCTATCGCGGAGATTTGTAAGTAGCCACACAGTCATCATTGAAACCTTAAAAGTAACGATCACGATATTATTATATATGTATGCATCATGCAGGTTGTCATGCATAAGTTGACCTATTGCTAAAAATGGTTCGAGTAGGTAGTTTACAGGGCAGAAATGTGGCAAACGAGAATTGTAAACGTAAATTTACACGGTTTTATATAGTGACGATATGGCCTCGACCCTGTTCATTTTGCAATAAATTGATTGGGTGAGATCCTTCATCACCCGTTTGAAAGGGCGCCACGCCATGGATGTGTAGGTAGTTTAGAGAGCAGAAAATCTGATGAGCTCAGTCACTCATGTCAAAAGTGAAGCAATTCGGTTAAGAGGTTTTACATAGTTTTTAATGACTATTTTTAAGGATATACAGAGGGAACGAGCAAATTTCCTATACACTTGATTGCACTGCCGTTACGTAGGCTAATGTAGCCTTTGTCAGTTGGTGAGGTTGCTCGATAGTCTAATGGGTAGCGTGCTGGACTACCTATCGAGAGGTGGAGAATTGTAATCACTGCCAGGGCAGAAAGGTTGCAAAATTTCTGCTTCACTTTTGCCCCCTAGCGAATTCAGCCGTAAAATTAGTACACGGACCAGTCTTCTCCCTCGTCGTCTGATTTTTCCAGCGACAGTGGGAAGACCAGACGGCGAGGGGAGGACTGGCCACCCTCCATCACATGCCTAGGCTAAGAAAAATGAAGTCGGTAACACTTCGTACCTATGGCAGCCCCTCGAGATTCGTTTCAAGGGAGTGTTCTTTCTAGTATTCTCAGTTTGAAATTCAAAGAACTTTCCTTTATGGTAGGACTGCCCCGTAGGCTGCTTCCTGGATTTCTTTCTTGGCGTTTGACCGGACTTACCCTGGAATTTGGTATGCACAACGACTTTGCTTACTAGCAACCATCGACAGATGCCTTGAGCTTTAATACAGTAGCGCTATAGAAGTTCTTTATTAATATTTTTTATCCGAGGTACAAATTATTATTATTATGATTATTATTATTATTTCTATTTTTATTATTATTATTATTATCATCATCATCATCATCATCATCATCATCATCATCATCATTACATAAACTTATATGATTTTATTCCATTATTTACTTAAAATAAAAGGTACATTATATATGTCAGTAGGCCTACAGAATAAATGTTACATGTCTTCATAAAATTAGAATATACCTAATTGCTGCATCATTCTGACTTAAACTGCAAATATGGATGAATCACAATAACCAGATGTGTGGACAACGAATGCAACAAGATATCCTGTTGCAAATGAATGCTTAATAACAAATGGGACCTATAGTTACGGCTGGAAGGTGCACATTATAACTGATAGCGAAATCCTTTTCAATTGCGAACACACACTAACACACACACACGCACCCATACACATGCTAAATAGGCCTATATATATTCTTGCACATGATAATAAACATCTTTTTATAGAATCGAGAAAGGTGACTCCACTGTAGGACACAATTCATAATTTGCCGTAAGACATAAACCTACACGATATTTCAATTTCTCTAGCCTGAGGTCATCCACGTTACTTCGTCGGAAGATTATTCTGCTGGTCAGTACACTGCGTCACATACCGATGCTTAATGTTCTCTGTTGTGGCCCTGGTCAGAGAATTTTGAATTGCTTGTAGTTTGTGCAAATCTCTTTTAGCAATACAAATACGAAGCGAGTTGTAGTAGTCGAGTCGGCAAGAAACCAATTGCTAGTGAAACAAAGACAGTTTTTGACAGATGAGACCTAAGTATGAACTTGGCTCGTGCTAGGTCCTGAAGCCTGGTAAGTTCTAGAATTTAATAAACGTTTTGGTCTCGAAGTTGATTCAAATTATATATATCTGTAGGCCACTTGTCTCTTGATGATTTGAGTCAAATCGTTTGACTGTAATTCTTAACGACTATTTGTAGTAGATCCTACGTTAGGCTGACGCAACATTCGTTACATACAGTACAGTGATGTGGACATAGTAAATTGGTACTGGCATATCGAGTGATTATGTGGGCGTCCAGGATTGGCAGAATCAGAAGTTGGCAGCCCTAACATCTGCTGTAATTTTTGCTGATGCATGGTTTTTATTCATGCATTTTTAAAAATTCATATCTATTGATCACGAAAATAGACTAAGATACAGTAAACAGGTTATTGGAGTACAAACGGCGAACCAGAAGGTACTCATGATCCCGCTTAATTAAGGTCGCCTGTTAACAAACAATGCATATGGCGACGAAGGACTTCATTGAAAGTTTAACATATCATATATTAAAATCTAGGCTTAAGGAAAAGAAAATAATCTTCACCTATTAAGCAAAGAATTAAACTTAAGAACTAAAAATATACAATTTAATACAAATTACAGCTGTCATTTAGAGTTTTAACAGCAGACAGCATCTGCGACAGGGAGGTAAAGATATGCGTAGGAAAGGCAGCTGCATAGATACATCTCAACTTTCAAAGATATGGAAGAACAAATGGATGTGTGATGACCAAGCTTCGTCTATATGAAGTCTTGGTATTAATCACACGGCTATGTGGATCTGATACTTGGCCAATGACGGTGGCAAACAAGAAAAGATTTGAGGCAGCAAATCTAGTATGGCTGAGAAGAAGTATGCACATTTCATAGCGTGATAAAGTATCGAATAAAAGTTATAAAACTATAAGAGTAAAAGACAGGACAAGAGTATATAGAGAATATCAGCAGTCAGAGAAGACTGAAATGGTTGGGTATGTAATTCGTATGGACAAAGACAGAATAGCTAGCCAATCGATGATGTTAAAATTCCTTGTATTTATTTTCGCATAATTAAGTACTACAGAAGTTGCTATGCGGTCTGGTAGATTAGGTAGGAAGTTGAGAGAAATCAAAAACCATTAAAGGCACTAGGTTATAATTTCTGCCCATATTGATACAAAGGTGTAAATTCAGCAATCTTGAATAGATTTATAGATTCTATTTTTATCAATTGCAGTTGTGGGAAATAATTATAATCAGCGTCTATTTCTATCAATATTTCTCTCTCAATATTTTAGGAACAATTCTTGGGCAATAGCTTGCAGTTTAGATAAGTACCTACACTTGTATGTACACATGCGTAGATACATACATACATAAGCATACATGTGTTATTTGCTTATATAAATTTAATAATGCTGGTGGGCGCCAAATCGGGGAACGCTCTCTAGGAGATAGGTTTGTGTTTGACCTATAGGCTTGAGCTATATGCAAAATAGACCCGGGTCTCAAAGGCCTAAGCCTGGGCTCATGCGAACTAGGCTTCCGGAGTTACATAGGTCCTCTAGGCCATTAGAATTTTGTGAAACATGTTTATGTCTAATTTATGATGTAAATGATGTATTTTGCTATCGCAGTTTTAAAATTTAAACACGTTTATTAGAAATTATCAATGACGTAAGCAGTATTAGAAACAGGAAATAGTTTAATAATTCAAATTAAACCAACACTAATTTGCTGTTTAAGTTAAAAGGATTCTGGTGTTTTACAGAACAGGACGGCTTTTTTCTTAGCATTATGCAATGCTTCTACGTTGGCTATGTGGCATAACATGTGTTATTTCTAAAATAAGACATCCAGTGTAGCTCTATGCCACTAGCAAGCACCCTACAAATTAACGGACCGTTTACATTGCAACATGTGTCAAATAGGTCTACTAAAACTAGGCTGAGCTTAAACCTGGGCTGCCGTCTTATAAACATGTAACTTGCATTTGTAGAAACCACTAATGCCAACTTCTCAAAAGCTCTCCTAGCTAGCCTGAATAATATTAGAGTTCACTAAGAACAACAGTTTCACCCGTAAGCAAATAATGATCATGCAACGGTCGTTGGTTTGAAAATCTCTCCGTGCTTGACGGTCGACATCTCTCCAAAGATTCTGCCACACCTGTTTCATCAGCTTTATGGTCTCCTTGACTGCACACTGCTTCCTTTAACTTGACCCATACAATAGGATACACGATTGTGTCTTGGACTCTCCTATCGATGTGATATCACACATGTTCTTTGTTCTCTACACTGGCTTCCTCTATCTGAACGCATCCTCTACAAGCTGTACAAGGCACGTGCACATCATCTCTCATCTCATTTATCATCCCTGGCTAGATCCTGTAGTTTTGCTCATCAGCAGCAGCTGGTTCCAAAATAAGAATTCTTTACCTTCTCATGTACGGTACTCTATTTTGCTCTAAAGTGAAAATTTACCGCTTCCTTTTCCATTCCATTGAAAGGATTCATGCATTTCCCAATGTGAAATGTTTCCGTTGCCCGGTTTTAATGTGCACTGCTTAACTTTGCAATAGGAAATTATCACGTTTCGGTTTAAAGTATCTTCCTGAAATTGCTCTCCACCATAGACTGTCTCTCAGTCTTACCGGACTGATCTTCTGGATGTTGACTTGAATACGGCTCGGTTTTTGGTGCGCCATCGGTTGATGCCTTGTGCATTAGACTCCGACGCATTAGAAGTTTATTATTATTATGATCATCATCATCATCATCATCATCGTCATCATCATTATCATTATTATTATTTTTTGCGAGGTAGGTATAATCCCTCAGGTGGTGAAAAAATTAGCCCGGAGACAGTAGTGAGCATCTGAAACGGCTACGTCTCATCCGGCTCTGGCAGAGAAAAGGTACTGCGAAAGGCGACGGCGTTGAAACGTTGAATTGTGATTGAAAGCCGTTAAAAAATATAGCTAGATTCTCTCGCGTTTTCGGAAATGCAAGATAGACAACGGCTCAAATTATTATTATTATTATTATTATTATTATTATTATTATTATTATTATTATTGTTATAGCAATTTTTTGTGACTGTGAGGGTCCACTCAGTAGCGTGCTTCTCAAACACAAATGGGGTCCCTTTCGATCCGCCCTTGAAGAAAGTTATCTTTTCTCTTGCAAACCGTGCTCTTAATTCGACGATATTGTCAGCTTCTTATCTAATACAATTTCAGTTTGGAATGCAAAATATAGTCTTCAAGTTTGCTTTTCCTTGAGATAAAATGAAGCAGAACTTCTTAAACGTCCATTTAGACGCTTATTACAAGCGCTGAGTACGTGATAGTCTAGTAATAATCCTACTGTACTGTCGTTCCGGACAGAGGTCGGGGGTTCAAACACATGTCAAGGCAAAAAGATATGTTGAGATTTCTGTTCGATTTGCGTCCCCAGCGAACTCAACTATAAAAAGAGTTCACTGATCGAACACTGGGAAGATCAGACGGTGAGGAATTGGCCCTCCCAATCGCCCTCCCATGCCGAGGCTAAGAAAGTGACGTCTCTAACACTTCATACCCTTGGCTGCCTCTTAGCTTTGAGTTAGCTTTGAGCTAATATACGAGAAGACATATATAACCAAAAAAGATGTAACTAACCATGCCATGTAATGCGTTTCAGGCCACTGAAGGTGCAAAGGTGCACCAGAAATGATCTATTAGGGATAGTAAGCCTATTAGTTTTATACCAAATCATTGGTACAGACGAACTCCCGCGTTTTGCTTACATTGTACTTACTGTTACAGGAGTCTAATTAAACTTATCAGCATGTTTTGAGTAGGCCTGATAAGATTTCTAATTACTGAAGGGTCAAAAAGAGTGTTTAATCGAGCTAAAAGTTCCAACAGCAAACTCCTATGAAAATATTGATTGTCCAGAGTATGCTTATGGGTGTAAATTAGGCTCGCTAAACACATGGCCCGAGGGCCGCAACTATGCCCGCCGGCTATTTATCTGGCCCGCCACTCTTTTCTAAATTGAGTTTTTAATATCAAGTGCTAATAATCCTAATGCATTAAACAAACGATTAATATTTTCGTAGACATAGCTAAATAACTGGCTGACTTGAATATCAAACTTCAAGGAAAGCATTGGCTTATTAGCAAAATGTAAGAAAGGCGAGAAAAATAGCTGGATTCCCTTAGAAGTTGCAGGTTATTGAGAACCGGATGAGTCAAAAGAAATTTATGAATTTTCCAACACTTTCTACCAGGCCTGCTGAATTTGGCTGAATTTTCACGAAGATATACAGACTCCGAAGAACACAGCAACGATATGAAGCTGTTTTGAGATCCACTTGAAATTGTTCCGACTGATGCTTCATAAATATTTCAACATGTCAACAGGAAAACATTGAGCTTCCGAATAACTGTTAAATAAAAGAAAGCTGCACAAACACATATCTTTAGCATGTTGAAGAGAATAGGCCTACATTTTACCAGAAACTTTTCCAAATCTATCAAACCACGCATTTCGGTTTTTTGCACTATTTGCAATACATCAGTACACAGTGAGCAATGAAAAACAATAAAGCAAAAGCAATGTCACTGCTAACATACAGAAATTTAATTGACTATTTTGAATACTCTGACATCAATGTCACTGCTAACAAACAGAAATTTAATTGACTATTTTGAATACTCTGTCATCAAATGTTGAAGCGGAAGTAGATTACTGTTGTAAGCAAAACTTGTGCCACCATTATCATCTTCAGCATTCAGTGAAGATGTGAACATGTAGTTCTTCACCCTGAAGTAGGTATATGATTATTATTATTGTTGTTGTTGTTGTTGGAATGGTTTGGGACTAAATTTTTAATAATGATCTTAATAATGACGAAATTTCTTCTTCGACATCCGAGTACCCAGAAAATGGTAAAACGGTCCTTTGTTCAAAAAGGTTGGACATCAATGGTGTAAAAATTTACAAGCACACTTGCATCTAATTCCGTCTAATATGATGTCATCGTATTTGAAAAACAATGAAGGCTCTGCATACCCGCTCTGGTTGTCTATTTTGACAACATGCTGACACTCTGGTAAAAGATGTCTGATCCAATTCGAAATGTGATTTCTTAAAGAATTTGTATCTCGGGATGCTCGTACTTTCTAGTACTTAGTCCTTCCTGTGTAGATCTAGACATTGGGCAACAGCTTCTCTTCTCACTCTTATCCATAGCCTGCAGTCTTTTTGCCTCATTCTGTGATATTTCCAGGCATCTCAGATCATCTCTTATGGTCTCCGGTCAGTTCATTTTCTTCTTTTCCTCTTTTTTTCTTGAGGGTTTCCATTGGCGCTTTTATCTTCACGCTTACTAACCACGTGTCCTAGCCACTGTGGTCTTAGCTTCTGGATGCACGGGAACCTGAAACTGATTGATACACATTCAAAGAGGCAGAAGTTGTGAAGGATCTCATCGAATAAATTCTTTGCTGAATGTGCATGCTCGAGGCAGGATGTTCGCTATAGGAAAGCAAGTACGTAAAGATACAGACCTACATTATTTAACATTTGATATTTATATTATATACCTAACATGAAACAATCGGTAAGTCCATTTTTGGCCATATACCAGCTTGTGTCAACAACGACCGAAAGTTATTGACGTGAACAAAATACGCTTTGCTAGTTCTTTTTACTCTTTTGCTCCAAAACAAAAATTTGGTCAATTGAACTTTTAAAATATTCTTTTTATGTTTGGAATTACAAAATTTTATAAATGTTTAAAATTGTCACCTAATTATATGCACATGTCTACACAAGTCTGCGTCCATGGAACGAGGGACTTGATGCGATGTAGAGTATGATGTTAGGTAATCGATCATACATATTACGGAGGATCTGTATAACCTTGTTATGAATATCAGTTCAATTTTTTTGCGTTTATTTGGTGCTAGATTACTTGAATCGAAAACGGAGGTGACGTAATATCTTTGTGGTAAGCTCTTGGATTCAACTGAAACTGACAGAATGACGAACTGCTGTTGCATGTTAATCGTTTTATGGCTGATGTCTTCAATTGCACAGGAATGTAAGACATAGTCTTTATAGTTATGTTTATAACCTGTATGATACATTTTGTTTAATTGTTGCAAATGTTGCGAATATCGAAATTTTCTTTGGGAAAATTCCAAACTCAGATGTTCTAAACTAAAAAAATTATGGCGCCTCACCTACGCCCTTTGAATGTTTAGCTTGCTGAGGCATTTTTTAAACAGGCTATTGGTTAAAGGTAATAGTTTTAACACTTTTATACCTTAAGACTTAAGTATATGCTTGCCTTAGGCCTAAATACTATAATATACGCTATAGGTCTACGCCGATTATGCAGGCCTACCTTAAGGTAAATATATACCGTTAAAGAAAGGGACTTCTTTTATATAATGCCATTAAGAAATGGTATATTCACTAAATGGACAATTATCTCGCCTATTTTGATTTTATGCAATTACCGTTTTATCATTCTAAATCTTGCCTAGATTTATTTATTGATAACTGCAAGACATAATATGCTTTCTGGTTGTAGCTCACGGTGGATGCTTTGTTCATCCGCCGAGTGTAGTGGTTAGCATTGATGAGAGAGTTTCTCTGACCTGTTCAACGAATGAAGGTTTCTCTATTTCCTCCTGGAACATAGGAAAAGACATTGCTACAAAAACTACTGTCTACGCAGCTCTTGTATACAAAGCAGATGGAACAGCCAGAGCACCTCAAAATTTAGTTGATTTATATTCGGTGACTCATCCAGCTGACAACGAAACTACTCTTCACATAAACAAGACTATTCTTTCACAAGCTGGATTATACTTATGTATGTGTGACGATCCTTCCAGAAGCACAGCTACCTCCACAGTAGTTGTTTTGGGTACTTACCCACTTTGTCAATTCTTTGAGCAGACACTTATCTTTAAATAAACAAAAGCGCGCTTTCAAAAGCTGGGTTATGTTAGTCCATGCATATCGATCAAATTCTTTATACGTTTAGTATTACAGGTCAGTTGATTTAAACCATATTTAAGGACTACATACAATCTGATGCTTTCCTTAAAACGCACTTGTTTAGATCAGTTAACAGTCATGCACATGCATGCACGTATTCATGCATGTATACATACATCCAAATGGATGCATGCATTCGTGCATCTATGCATGCAAACTTACATAAGCCTACATATTAAAGCACTAGTTTTTTTTCGCTAGTTTTTGAATGCTCTAATAAAATATGCAATAGATTTGTCGACTCAGCTGAGTCGACAAATCAAAAAACTTTCCAATGATTGATTTTTGTCAGACAATTAAAACTTAGTTGGTTTTTATTTCGGTTTGTTTGCATTTCAAAACCAAATCAGGTATAAATTGATTAAAAGTTTTAGGTGGTAGGCTGGATGAGTTAAGAAACGAGAACGGCAGGAAAAGTTAAAATTGAAACAATGTTGTTGAACTATAACTTCTTTTTCGAAATATTAAAATTCCTTTCACAGTGACAAGGAAATGGCATTGTTGACATTTTCCCCAAGAATAGATTTCAGAGGCGTGATCTGTGGGTTGACAGATAATTTGGCTTAGGCACAGCCTAAATATAACCAGAGTATCAAACATCAATGCAATGGAACCGAGGAGACGATGATGCGAAATACGGCCACAAATATAGGACATTATATAAAACGATGAACAGTTAATCATATAAACAATTAACTGTGGTATTTAGAACTAAATTAGTAGTAGATAAAGGGCAGAAACATTTAAGCATTACTGATGCAAAGACTAAAGGACGACAGACAGAACAGACAGAGGGAAGGAGGCAGACAAAGGCACACAGACACGGCTCCAAAGTGCAACGCGTGCAACTGAAGGGACTGGAAGGAGTGCGATCTGCGAGAAAAATAGCAGAGCACTCGAATGCGAGCCATGGTGATGAGGCGATGGAAGAGGGTAGGTGGAAGGTCGATTGAAGTTTGTCGCTAGCAGAGTACAGGAAAGGAAGCCATGATAATGCGCGAGGCAGGAAGGGGAAGAAAGAATGCTTTTGATGTCTGCCCCCAGGAGCTGGAAGAAAGAATAAAAAGCGAGTGAACAAGCGAGTCAGGGTTCACTCTCAGCGACGCGAGAACAACGGAGGACTCTCAGCGACGTTCGAAAGAGGAATCCTCTCTCGGCTGAAGCAAGCTGCAACGACGGACAAACCAACGAAAAGGGTGCGGCCGAAATAAGTTAGCAGCTGAGAGTTAAACGAGATATGTCTAAGAACATCGTGACTTTGTAAATAGGTTGTAAATAGATTCGTTGTTACAGATAAAAAGCATCAATTGAACATTCTTCGTCAACGAACCAACACGCCGAGAAAACCCCGAAGAGACGCCAATATCACCGCTACCACCAACTAATGTTTTAAGACTGACCACTGATTAGATGACTGCCAAACGTCTTTCTATACATTACATCTAGTGGCAACAGTCTTTTAAAACATTACAATCAGGAAACCTTTTCTTCCACGTTTGGCCTTCATGGCTAGACAACCGTGACGAATGCTGGAGTTTATATGACGCGCGTTAATTCTAGCCTTAGATGCGCACTTAAACCCCATATAGATTGGAGGTTAGCGGTGCAAAATATCACTTGAAAATAATGATCGATTACCTGCTTATATTTTCCCAGAGAAATAATTAACCTTCGGCATGAATATTTTTCAGAGTCAGAACCAAAGTTTTCAACGGACAATGGTGTCACTGATGGCGAGCCAGTTATTTTCAGCTGTACTACATCGTTCAACGGATCTTCAGAGGTTTCTTGTGAGTTAACAATAGAAGATGCGTTTGGTTATACAGCTGTTAGAGGAAATAGTGCTACTGTGAAAAACAATCTGACTTTCTGTAATCTGGAGCACAGGATCATTGCCAATGCTTCTTCTGATCAGTCGTATACTTGCAACGTGACTCTCACTATTAAAGAAGACACCATCTATTCAAGAGTGCTAAGCACAGCAGTCAAGTGGCGTGAGTGTTCACATGTTGTATTATTTTGATTAAACACCAAATGTAATGTAAAGAACAGAGTCAGAGCGATTTTAAAGACTCTTTACAGAGTTGTGGGCAGAAGGCGTATATCAGGTGTCCTATGATTTGCAAGAAAGAAGGTATGGAGGAGATCTCTGATCCAAACGAGATACTCTGCTTAATGAATCATGACCGGAAGACCGTTCTAGGCCCTAGGAACAACCACAATGAAGATACGTTCACCAACACGAGTCTGAGTTGCCGGAACTATTGCATTAAACGTTACGATAACCTTTAGATTGTGGGTTCGAACCAGACGAGTTACCGATACTGTTGCCGATAGACCACTGTGTTGTTCGATGCAATCACTGGCGAGATGGTGTTCCAGCGACTCATGCGATATCATTGCACAGAGATGAAGGGCCAGAGAGGTATTTGAGTATCACGAGTTAGAGTTTGTATTCCAGGTATTCCATAGCCATCAGCCAGTGCAATCGGTCATGTAGAAATGGTTTGATGTAATCGCATCTACTGCATCGTTCAAGTCCGATTGAACCCGTCGAAGAGTGTTGTTGGTCAAGCCGGCCAGGGCCTTGTTGTTGCAGTAGTCGATAAATAATGTAACGACACTATTTGAAGTAAATTTGTGCATTTAGAGCTATGTACTTTATCGATACTGATTTTTATTAGTTTGACTTAGATAATATATTATAATTTAGGCCAATAAAATATTTTACTGTTGATTTAACAGATTTTACCCCGGACTAGTGGATTGCTGAGTTTTCACCTGAGCCGCTGAGTTCGAAACCCCGTATCAAGGGGTGAAATATGCAGTTTGCTGTCAAATCAGTTAACCCGTAGAGAATTGTGATCGGGTTGTTATATTACTATGTTGTATTTTGGCCGACCATCCGAGTTCTTATTCTCACTTACAATATAAACCATTCCTATAAACTAAACTCGAGTTCAGATTTAATGCCTATGTCACATCCCTACATCGACTGAATTGCATTTTAAAGTACTTTTATGCAATCTAGCTAACAAGGGCCATACAATTTGACAAACAGTGGCGTGGTGTCCATTCAAACGAGCAGTGATGATAAGTGATCTTATCCGGTGGTAGTCAAAGAAAATGAGCAGTTTTATGGCATATGATATGATTGGGAAAACTTGTATATAAATAGGGCTATGCCTACAATGCAGAGAAACATTTTTCAAAAGCACAGATACAACTATGTAGACTATTAGAGATAGATTTACAAAGTCGCAAAATTCAAAGAGCAATAGTCTTATTTTCTTTTGTTTTATTACTTCTATTTGCAGAACCAATAAGTACATCAGCGGCCTTTTTGACAAGTGAGTGTTAAATTAACAGCTGCCTTCCATTGTTTATTACTTATTATCTGCCCGGGTCGAATCAGTTATAACAATCAAGGTATTGATAAAAGTTTAAAGAATTGATGGATTTATAGTTTTTAAGCATAACAATGCTAAACGCACTGAATGTGTGTATATACATAAATGCAATAATCGGCCTACATTTACACATGTGTGCGTAATTAGTGCAACACAACTTAGAACCAGTATAAGTAAAAGCGAGACAGAATGAAGACAGTGACAGAGAACCGAAAGAACGTAAATAAATAAACTAAAATAAACTCTACGCTCAAGAAAAATGTATGGAGATCATATAAAATTAGTTGCGTCAGTCAAAGTAACAATCGAAAGCGGGAATGAAACATAGTCAACTGTTTTTCTACTGTTATTGGGACGAACTTTACGAAATCCGGCCGCCAATTCGGGCGAGCTGACACAAAAGCTCATACTAAAATATACATGCTTTCAGGTATAAATCATCGCTGCACGAGCACTTAGTGGTAAAAGCTGTTACCAATCAACTAATCTGGAAGAAGTTTAATACTTCCTCAGATCTTAGTGTAATTTTTTTCTGAATTAAAAGTAATGCACTTCATTTGCTTTAACAGAAATTGTTATGATAATTTTAGCAAAGAGAAAAACGCTGCCCTTTTGCGAGGTACTTAAAGGCGCTATGTTGAGTGTCTTGATGCTCGTAGCGTAACTACTGGCCTGCAGGGCACGCAACTTTGGGGGGCCGACCACGAATCTGAAAAAGGAGCCCCCTTTAGAGTCTGATATGGTATGAATAGGTCCCAGATGGCTCCATTTGCGTAATCTGGGGCATTCGATTTTTGAAACTACGCCACTGCTTGATCTATTAACATAAACAACTAAACATCTATGCGCTGCATTTTCACTTATGTTAACAGAAATTATCACTGTAACTGTATTCAACTTTCAGGTGATACACAAACAGAAAAGAGTGAGTTTTCAAATGTTTTTCAAAATCTCTTACATTGTTTTCTCTGTGCATTATGCGTAAAAGTAGCGACAGAAGCACTGTCGGTAGCTACGTTTCTTAACTTCAGCGTACGATTTCGAAGCATTTTCTGCTATCTGAAAGATAATTCGATAGAGTTAGGCCCACTATTATGAAGTTACATTGGAAATTCTTCTCTTCTCTGTAGGAAACGATGCTCATCCAAATAATAATATACTCATCCAAATAATAATAAAAATAAAAGTCATTTTAATTACTAGAATTTAAAATATAAAATTTCGGGTGTTTCAAATCTAGGCTGTAACAATCCAGGCGGCTTTAAAAACAATCTTCGATATAAGAGTCGCTGCGTTAAAGGAGACCCAGAAAATATTAGGTCTATTTATTGTCTGCAAAAATAGATTGAACTTATTTTTTAAAGTCAAAACCAATTTGCGGTGCTATTATTTCCTCAAGTTTAGTACACATATTTTGCGGGTATGTGCAATTTTATCTAACTTACTAGTTAAAGCATTTGTAATTGCAGTGATGCACATGAAATTTCTTATCATAGCTATGAATCACATCTTCTTGGTTTCCAAACTTCCACTCACAGCAACATATAGGTGCTGGCTCGATCTTGTTACTTGTGGCCATACTCCTGTAGTTCTGTATTCCTCCCCAGAAGTTCTGAACTGTTTGAGGCGCTTAGCAAGATTTGACCAAATTCTGTTAAGTGTTGTATAATAAAAATGATGCATGGTTAACTGCTTTACATGCCAAGGCTGTTTCTTTTTTTTCAAAAACTCAATAACCATTTCTACAGATGACACGATGGCAGTTTGCTAATGCATGCCTTTCATTTACAAAGTCTAGGGAATGAATTTCGAGGCTTCACGTAAAATAAGCAATTATTACTTCTGAAGCTACTAAAAAGCTAAGTGCAGGGCACCAGCTTATTCACGAGCGCTGTGTCAAGTCAGAGAGGTTTTCCAAAGATGCCATAAGAAGGCGGCGGATTGGATGGATCAGAGGAAGGTTTCTTGAAAAGGTGTGACTTCAGTTTTGAATGAAGTGCCTGATGAGTAATAGATAGAGATGTTTGAGACAGATACTGGTGGGTGAACGACCGAAGGGATAGAGAACGACAGAAGTCATTGATTAGCGTAGGCATCGCTTTTGTGAAGTACTTAAAAGGCGTTGTATCAAACGCCTAGGTAACTGACTAACTGTAACTAATGTAATTTAAGCTTTGTTATGCATATTATCAGCATGCAGTGTTGTGTTGTCCAGGCGAAACAACTAGTCACAAGCTTGCGATAGGTTTGTCAGTCACAATCGGCCTTATCGCCATTCTCATTGCAATCGTCGTCTCTTTCATCCTGCGTTCAAAGAAAAAAGACAGAAGTGAGTATTTTACGGATTGTTGCATTCTATTAACTTCAGAATTTTTCATAAACACCTTTCTTGCACCTCGACCAGAATCTATCTGGCCTCAATCTTTGTACGCGTGAGTAGCCTACCGAATCCCGGAGCTAAAAACAGGTAAGACCTTATATATGTATATATATATATGCACGTATATGCTCTTATATCATGTGAAGTATAAATATATATACTTCTTTACATACTTTGTGGGGTATGGTAGCCGAGTTGTTACAGCACTTGGCTTGTAGCCGGAGAGTACGGACTCGAGCCTCCCTTTAGACGATTATAGCGTAGGGACCTTGAACAAATCCTTCACTCACAGTTGCCCAGCACCATCGATTTAGTCATTATATAAAGTCGCTAAATAAATGCAGAAATAATAAAACTACACCACATTACTTATTGACTTGAATCAATATATTTCCCAGATGTTCGAGCATCATTGCTGATGGTGAACTATAATCGCTGTTAATTCTGCTATCTGGTCTCAAACTCGACCTGGTGGAGAGCGCCTTTAAGTGGTTCAAAGAAGGCGCTATATCAAATTCTGGTTACGTAGCCTGCACTTGCACGAGTCTTATGATCTTTCTTTTTGAAGTTCTGCGTTTGTCTCTAAACTAAAGATTCTCTTATTATCTAGTTTGGCTGCATAGGTATGACATTTTAGTGATTTCACAAATGCACTTCAGTTTCGTAGTCTGTCAACTAAGTAAGTAAGTAAGTCAGTCAGTCAGTCAGTAAGTAAATAAGTAAGTAAGAAAGTAAGCAAGCAAGCAAGTACGTATGCATGTAGGTGTATGAATAAGATCAACAATGCATTTGAAATCTCCTGCCATGCCATCCAAATTCAATTAGAGAAGAAAAATTGGTGTTGCCTACCACCAATCCATTTTCATCGCTTTTGTGTACGAGACAGGCACATGTGATTTCAGTGATTTATTACCAGACATTGTATGCGTTCGATCCTGAATTTTTAAATAGTGTGCCGAATGATTTAAATATTCTCGTTCAAAGTGGGCATTTACACCAAGTTACTTAACGCTACATTGATTCTGTTTGTGTTTGCATATAGAAGTGTCTGGACACCTTAGCAAGGAAAAGCCAGCGCACCAGTCATCCTACAGTCCACAAAGACCAGATATTCAATTCGACAAGAGCAAAATTGGAAGCCCAATTCCCACAGTCAGCGCTCCATCGGCGTCCCATCATCAAGGTGACTAATACTTTTGTATGTGCAAGCAAGCAAAATTACTAACTGAGTTGAAATAAAGAAAATTGCTTTAAGAAATGAGGATGACAGATAATGTTCTCATCACATTCTGCATTCCCGGACAAACTTTGTCCAGGAAGCGTAAACAAGTTCCACTAAAATTAATATGCAAGATTTGATAGTAAGTGCATCACCAAAGATCTTTCCGGCTAAAAGCATCCAAGTAGATTCCATCATTTTCTAAATAAAATAAAATTTCTTACGACTCGGTCTCAGCCTCCCTTCGGGCCCTTCTACTTGCCTCTACTATAAAACCGTGCTAATGGAAACCGACCTTTTCAAACTCTCTTATCCTGCACCCGATCTTGGACCATCCCACAACCACTGTTGTCATCATAATCGTTTTCCACCTTAGTACCGCGCTATCCACCCTCCACCCGGCCTTACCATCCGGATTCCGCCCTGGCACAGAAAATGACCCAATGATCTTGCAGACTTTATTTGATATACAGCCGATGAATAAATTGGTCTCCCAGACACAGTTTTTATGCGGCGTTGAGAAATTTTTGGAGATTCATGTTACATTACATTACGGGTCCTTGTTGAATAGTATGAGAACAAAGAGCAAGAAAGTGCAGGGATACATTGATTACATTACGCAAAACTAGTGTGTGTGTGTGTGTGTGCAAGCCTTGTTTCGTAATTCATCTTAAAGTTGGAGATTTTTTATATTCTTTCTATTTCTCGAGATAACAAATCGGTGAATGGAAACGACTTATTTGTATGCGAAAATGATTTATACGATGCATCGCCAAAGCAGCTCGACCCATCAGGTGCGTATAAATGCATGTAGATGTACCCGCACAACTTCTTTGGCAGCAGAACGAAAGGATCACCCACCAGGCAGATAATGTTTTGTAAGCGGCATGTTATTATCTTATTATGCAAGTTCTTATAGGCAGTATATGAAACTCGACATTTCAAGGCATAATGAATAGAAGGCAGAAAATATTCATTTTACGTGTTTTCTTACATTTTGCTTATTTACTGCTACGTAGCTTTGAGGAATAGTTGAATCTAGCAATATTTTAAGTTGCTCTTAAGACTGAGTGAGTGCGACTTATTGAAGCTGCTAAAAGTGAAGCATCAGTCCAAACATAGATTGTTGCGGTCTCATCAATGACCATACGCACCTTATTCAAACCTTATTTCACTTTATACCACCTTATTCCTAGTAGCATGTATGGGACTTCATTTGACTGTGTGTGATTCGCTTATGTGTTTTCGTAACAGATGGTTACCCAGCAGAAGAAGCGATCTATACTGAAATAATTAAATAAGTTAGTGCGACTTAAGGAACAAAGAAACCGTAAGATCATCACTTTATTATTTTTAATAAATTAATTAAAAATAGAAAAATAGTTAAAATCAGAATCAGCAAAATATCATAGGACTATATCAGATATTTACGAATGAGTCACAGTCACGAGATAAACCTGCTTTGTTTTACTGTTCTATACAGTACGATAAAATTATCAGATATTTATGGATGAGTCACAATCACCTGTTTGGCGTATTTTGATTTACTTTTCAAAACAGTATGATTAAGGTATTTGTCAAAATAGGCTGATGCAACTGTCCTCAGGGTGAAAAGAAAAGTTACATTTTCTTAGTTTCCATTGTCGGAAAAGCTATTACGATAGGCCTACATCTGTTCAGCAGGGACTATTTCTAGTTTCAGTTTTCTTTATGCACATTTTATAAGTGCTATCTTCTCGGAAAGGCCGCTTATTGTTAAATATAATTTCTTTGTTTCATTATTGCTCACTTCGCACACTTAAACCAGTCATCATGTATCCATATGCTGCTGCAGCTGTATAAGCTAAGTACATTGAATGACAGGCATTTAAATAAGTGTGAATATGACTAGTAAATTGACTGCGGCAGGGTGTTTGTCACCAGAGGGTTTTGTATTCCTTATCCATTTTCACTAAATGATATAGTTTTAAAATTCTCATTTCTGCATACAGTCTTAGTAACTGTGGTGACATTCACCGCCAGAGTTGTTTTTTTTCAGTTATCTGATCATTATTTGTAAAAAGATTAATTTTTTGTATTAATGAATTTTAAGACCCTATTTGCTAGAGTAGACATCGTTTTTAAGGTAGGCCTATACACAAATACATATACATACATACATAGAAACACACATACGTATATAGATAGATACATACATACATATATGCATACATACATACAGACATACATAGTACATACATGCGTACATCTATGCATGCGTACATAGAAACATACATACACATATACATACATACATACATATATGCATACATACATACCTACATACGTACAAACATACATAAATATACCTCGCAATGTACGAGTGGCATCGTGGTAGCCATCTTGTTTTTCGCCTCTGCGTCTGGGTTTGGACACTCGCTGCGCTATTTGATATTCTAACTTATTTGTCAAGTCAATACAATTAAGAAGGAATCGTATTTACACACGTGGTGTTGATTCCCGTGCAATAATTAGTATAGGTTTAGTCACCCATATATGATAAAGAAAGTCAATACTCAATAAAGGCATCTTCAGTGGCCTTGCGAAACTGAAGTGGCATAATTATGAATATAAACTTACAAAATATTGGGCTACAGACATGGACAGAAACATAGAAAGTAGAATAAAAGCAGTGCCTTTAGCTATCCCTTAGAGGCAGCCGTGAACATATGAACTGTTGTCCACTACCTTTTTCTTAGCCTCGGCATATGAGGGGATGGCCAATACTCTCCCTCGCAGCAGAGTCTTCCCACTTACACAGTACGGTGAGCGTACTCATTATGGGTGAGTTGGCTATGATGCGCAAGTGCAACCGAAGTCTCAAATTAATATCCTGCTCAGACGGGAATTTGAACCACCGCTATTTCGGTGGACAATCCGACACGCTAACAAATAGACTCTCACGCACGTTCAAACGTACAGACTGTAAGCATCAACATAAATGTATTGTTATATTCATTTGATGACACTGCGATAATCTTTCATGTAAGACCAAAAAAGGCTCTGCACGATTTGTTGCTAAAATATATTTCAGATGGACACGCCGATATTCTCGTTAGCCAAGAAAGCGATCTCTAGTAAGGACGCCTATCTTAAGACACATACAGACATTGAAAACGCTATGGAATCCAGGGGTTGACAAGTCAGGAAACAGTGCTTATAACCTTGATTGTCTTCAGTGATATAGGAAATTTTCAAAAGGTGCTATTTCAACATATGATGATGTTACGTTGACAATGTATTTTTAAAACTCATTGGACAAATCATAGATGTAAATTTTGCTATTTCATTTGCATCAAGGTGTATGCTGATCATTCCTTTCAACTGACCTATTTGACTAATTTAATTAATTGATTAATTGACTCAATCATTCTTTTTAACTGAACTATTTATTTTACGAAAGTGTAAGTGTGTCACAAGAAGTTCATTGTATGGGCAATATACCAGACATTTCGACATACAAAGCTTAGACATGTAATCTAATTTGATTTGGAGTAAAGTAATGTTAAATTGACTCTGATAATTTTGCAACTCGTTACACAGTGTAAGCTCTGCAACAATGTATGAACTAATCATGCCTCTCAACTGAGCGATTTGTTTTTCAATACTGTATGGCACTATGCCAGACGTTTCTACATAAAAACCTCAGTAAAGTAAAGTAATTAATTGTGATACAATGCAGTTTAATCAGATGTAATGTGACTGGTCAGACTCACACACACGTAGAACTTGAACAACAGATTCTCATCCAGACTGACAATTGATATCGTATTCGGAGTTTATGGTCCGTGTCAATTTTTGGACGGAATGTAATTATTGATCTTTAATATGTATAGTTGGCGTCTTTTGTTGCTTGTCTGCTTGCTTGGTCTTTCACATGTAACAGTATTCGTAATTGCAGAGCTTCCCTTTACCTCATTCACTTCAGCACTTTGATCTCCTCGTTGCTGGGCCGCTCGGCCACTCAAGATCTCCTGTTTGTCCCTCGCATGCGAAAGCGGGCCAGTCCAGAATCTTTTCCTACGTTGGTCCCACTTGATGGAATCGTCTCCCTCGAGAATTGCGACTTGCGCTCCTATCTCTTCCCCTCTCAGTGTTCCGCAGGCGCCTGAAGACTGTACTGTTTAACAGTGATTTTACTTTTTCGGGTCGGAAGCGCCTCTGTTGAGTTTATCAAAAAATAGGTGCTTTATAAATCTCAAATTACAATTACAATTCAAATTGGTTTCGATGATCTGGTCTCCTCTGAAGTTGTTTTTAAGGCTGTGTTCGTTTTCATCATTTTCTGTGCACTACGGTACGATTAAAAACTGCAGAATGTGGAATGCCAAATATGCCATGCCAAATCGGATCTGTTAAATGATGCGCCAATCGGAAAGAGCCATTTTTTTCCAAAATAGCAATTTTCTGTGCCACGTGCATATTAAGCAGTTTACTCAGTGATATGTTTTGTGATATGCTTATTTATTAAAAATGTAACAAACACGGCTGACTCGTATTTGTGGCTTTTATACTGTATCACTTAACAAACCTACTCAGGCTATTGTGTTAAAGCACATATCCTTGACTTACGTTAGCAGATTACAGAAATCAAGGCATCGGATCACAGCAGTGGCCTGAGCTTTTCCAGTACCGGGTTACTTTTTGGGACGTCAGGTAGTTGCTCTACTCCAACACCGGACACAATAACAGGCAGTCGATCCACCTTCTTTCAACCAGTAATATCAAACAACAGCCAGCTATATCAAACAACAGTCTAATGAACAACCAAGGCAGAACCTTGCGAGATTGAAGTTTCAAGGTGCTGGCAACCTTGTTTCTATATAATCTTCTGGCTCGGTGTTACTTCGACTTAATGGCAAGTCCTGAATTTTATGGCATAAAGCTCGAGCACCAGCAGCATCAGCCAGAAGATGTGGGGCTTCCCTATCAGTGATTTTAGTTCGATCCAAAGCTGTAGACACCCACTCTATGATAAATGGATTCTTAATGAGCTTCTTACTAGAAGAGCGTTGCTTTTTCATTCTGTTTTGATACACTAGCACACTCTGGATCACTGTCTTTATCAGCTCTGTCCTTATTACTACTGTTCAACTCCAATTTCACAGTTAAGATTTCCATCTCTGTTTTTGATCTCCTGCGATGTACTTCCTCGGACTTTGTCTTACTGGCTTTCAGTTTCATTTCCCCCGTGACAGGTCCTATGAAAAGGAACCACACAGCGGGATTTATTTACTGAGATACAGGCCTCTGAATGTGGTCACCCATCAAAATATCGAAATTGGGTTTTCACAGACATTCGCTAGGGGACGCCTTCGTCAATCAATCTAGCACAACTGTTCAGGAAAATGGAACATTGCAAGTATAATATTGCAAGCTGTATAACTTCCAACCAGTGGCTTTCCTATGGGCTTTCTTAGCTTCAAATGCGTTTTGCCGAAAACTGCATCCTTCAGGTACAGCATATTCTAAATCTACATAAAGTGCCACAATGCTCCGATTATACAACATTATACACTATTATTTTCAGATTTATTTGCTGATCATAGTGGTATGAATAACCCAAAATCCACCGTGTGGTCTCTTTTCATAGGCGGCATCATTAATACTTTGTCCTGTTCAGCCATATACCCCTTCCACCTTCTCTTAAAGACACAAGGAAAGGCCAGTGTTCCGGAATCTTGATAAGGCTTTGAACATCCCTATAGGCTATGTAAAAATTTTAACCTAGCATATTTCAGTTAATGTAAATTCATCATTAATAAGCAAATGGGCCATATTTGCATTAGACTTTCCATTCACCAAGAATAAGCATAGATGCCTCAAGGAAGTGAAGGATGGTAAAACGATATAAAAGGTGAAACCTCCAAGGGCCTGCGCAACCTCTAAATATTTCCCAATTTACATCAAACTGCATTCAATTTATTATTTTATATTATGGACTCATTTGGAATTTTCCGACATTAAAAAGTTAAACCTTATTTTTACCATATACGCGTCCAGTAATGGACTGGTGATCTAATTTGAGCGCTTGAGCATCGCTTATTATGCAAATGATCAAGTCAAGTACGAGAAGGGGTGCGCGATAGCCTAATGGTTAGTATGCTGGACGGTCAACCGAGAGGTCTGGAGTTCAAATCCCCGCTAGGGCAAAAATTTGCTTCCAGATTCCGGCTCCACTTGCTCTCCCTAGCCAATCAGCTATAATGAGTAAATTGACGGTGCACTGTTAGTGAGAATATCAGGCGGCGAAGAAGAGGGATGGTCACCCACTTTTATATGCCGAGACTAAGAAAAATGAAGTCGCTAACACTTCACACCCGTGGCTGCCTCTCAGGCGAGATTAAGGGTCTGATCTTCTTAAAGTCAAGTAAACATTCATCTTTTATCCAGGTTTTGGAGATTTCTTTAACCGCAGCATAAGGGATATATGAATATGCTCCAATTTACTATGCTCATAAACGATCACGAGCTCTAGGCATAGCGACTTAGGTTGGGCAATAGCTATGGTAAATTTTAACTCGCGATTTCTCAAAATTAGCTACAAAATACCTATACCTTCAAAAAATTGTTACAATTTTACTAATTGTGGTAGAAATGTGAATGTCCATTTTTAAGATATCAGAATTGTTTAGATGTTAAATGCATTCCTGGAATAAGGGTCAATTGACGTAGGGAAAAATTAAACCGTTTTGCCAAGAATAAGTTAAAATCAGTTAAAATACTACAACGCCAGATGTAATAGCACTGTTGTTTATCTACAGAACTATTAAATGAAAAGTTGTAGTAATTATTTTAAATTCAAATCAATATATACTTTGGATGCCGTAAAATCAACAGTTCGAAGCAACTACGAGGTTTGCATATGTATGTGTAAATGTACACGTTTTCCTATAGCGACCGTATGGCCTAGACCCTGCTCATTTTCAATGAATTTATCGCGTGAGATCCTTCACCATCGCTGCCCATATTTTAATGGGGGCCACCCCATTTAAAGTTCCCGTGCACAGACCGTGCTAGCTCGAGATTCAACTCTCTGAAATAAACCACGACGGGGGTTGCGAACCGGGATCCTCACGCACAGAGACTCCTTGGCATACGCGTTTACTGATGTAGCTACCTAGGTTGGTAAGTAGATTTTAAACCACACCGCTTGTCGAATAAGTATGTGTGGGTTGCTGAAGGCATTGCTTAAGATGATCCATAAAGAATAAGCTGCCTCGGTTGAAAGACAAGACAAGGTCTGGCCTAACAGATAGGCGGCAGCTACGAGACATGCAGTACGATGTGCTGGCCAATGGCCGTAGCAAAAGTTTCATGATCTATAAACAAATTCCATGACAGACAATATCCCTTAATGCAAACTTGGGTTTGCTGGTACCAATACGCAATCAAAAAAGCTATTCCATTTACAAAATGTAATTTTCAGGCATTTTCGATACATTTTTAACATTCATACTGATTATCTTACAATGAATGTGATCGAAAATCGTACATAAGTAACCTAAACAGCGAGATAAACACGAAAACAATGTGTTATAAAGGTTCATCAATCGTTCAAAGACGTTAAGTAACGTTTCTTGTGTATTTTGAAAACCGATAAAAGGGTTATGAACATGACCTTGTATTTCACAACACCGGGCCACAATACTCCACTGAAAATCGATAACGATCATTTAAGAAACAGACAGGGAACGTCCCTCAGGGCAGAAATCGTTAACTGGTGAAATAGTGTGGATAATAATAATGTCGCGTGTTTTTTGGATAATTAAATATTGCTTATGTATAAATTAATTCTATGGCGTCAAGATTTGTTTGAAAAATAATTGACATGTGCTAAAAAGAGTCCCTCTGTACAAATGTATCATTCCGAAAAATTGTCCTAATTTGCACAAGACTATTGGTCGTCAGATTGATGTCCCTATTTAATCTGCATAATGATATCACATTTTAGTTCTAGCAAACATTTTTCGCAAATATATACCAGGACGTGTTTAAATGTTTTCGGATGACATAATGTTTAGCGTTTATATTTAACTGCGCCGCTTTTCTTATCGGTTTTTTAACAAGATCCGGAACATGACAGCAAGGACAGTGTGCTGTTGTTGCCTATGTTATGTAAATATATCCAACGATTTCATATGAGAGAATTAACGAATAGCGGTTTGTTCTTCTAAATTTTAATTTTTAAATAAATTTTAGGCTCGTCTTATTAGTGAATGGCTATGGACGTTTTCACTGGTTAATGATGTAATATAAGCCGACGCATTTCATGTAAAATACAGCTATAATACGCAATCATGAAAGTTGCGTTTGAAATAATAATAATACAATTTATATAGCGCCGTAGCACAGTCGAGGCCGAAGAAAAGGGCGCTGTGCATGGGTCACAAATCAACTACAGTCATAAGATATCCTAAAAAGATGTGTCTTGAGTCATGACTTGAATGTGTCCAGGGATGAGGCATTCGTCACATTCTCAGGAAGAAAAGATAGTTGCCATAAAGGCCGAATCATCTCGTGTTACTTTTTTACGTCGTGTAACCTAAATAAAGCACACGATCGCAACAGATGCGTCTGCAGTTGCACTAACTGCCAACAGAACCACCATCATTTACTCCAGTCCTGGTAACACAGTACTTTCGGTAGGTAGGAGGTCCTGCGTCATTTGCTAAATGTGCTTTTTAGCCTCAACTTTTTAGTATAGTCTAGTATAGCATTTTAGTATTATATAGGCTAAAATATTAGCCTAAAATACTTTTAGAAATCATATATCTTTATTTGGAATTTGACGATGGCAATTAAGAATTGTTTTGCTCGACGAGTATATAAATATCGTTGAGTATTAGGGTAGTCCTGCTGGTTTTCGCAAGCGTGTAGAAAAATTTCAAAGTTTTCATACGGCCAATAAGTTAAAATCGACGAGAGGAATCTTTGACACTTGTTAACTATTTAAGAAACAATTAAATGAACTCGTGAATAGTTTAAAGTTTGTGACTTTTGCATCCAACAGTTGCCTTACGCGCGTCTGGAAGACGTTTGAAAATGCATATATAGTTTATATGTCGCAATTAGGGCTACAACTTAAAAGTCTGTTGGATAGTCGTCTTTTCCAATGCGTTATATAACTTGTACTATGGCTTAGCATGACAAGCTAAAACAAAATATGCGCACGGTTTTAAAAGCCAAAATGCAAAGAGAAACTGCGAAATAACTGTTATTGAAAGCAGATGACAATATAAGAATACAGAATGTATGGGTTTATGCTAAACAATTCCGGTTCATATCCAGCATATATACAATATGCATATTATACATCCAGTGATATGCAAGTTCACATGTTCCCTTGGTCAGTGGCAAATGATGTGCACGTGCATAGCAATCGAATAGGCTATATCCCCCGTCTATAACCCAGCCTCTTTCATATTAACTATTCTAGTCGGACATCTATAAAATGACACTTCGACATGGAAGACACTTCTCAGCCACCATTTACTTAAAGGTAAAACTTTCATAAGAGCAATCTAGGCTAACCTCGGTCATTCACACATCTTCCATGGCTAGTTTTATTCAATGATAAACTGTAGTTGCTTGCTTTAGCCACATATTTTGCTAGATGCATTTGGGTAAGTGAAACCCTTGTCAACATGAAAACGAACTGGATAAATAGTGTCATTTTTACAATTCAATAAGCCATTTGTCTTTTTGCAGGATTTAAGTTTTCACTTAGATCAATTATCGATTTTGAAACAGGCCTAATGTTCTAGATATAAAAAATGTTTTAGCATTTTGACATTAAAGCTAATATCACTTTTAGTATATCATCATTATTTATTAATATCAGAAGAGATTTGCAACTTGAAGTTTCTGAATATCGAATATAATCCTAATGAAGGCCAGTGAATCAATGAATCAGTGAAACAATGGGTATAGCATATAATTCAATGACGACTTCAGGAATCTAATCTAATCTGGAAACTTCTATAGCGCCGTTATCGCAATGCAGAAAGCATGCATCGATGGTTTCTTTCAAGCAAAACCGCATTCCTAAATCAAAATTTGTTGCATAGAACTAATCGAGTTCCATCATAATGGAAGGTAATCTTCGGAGAACAAGCAATCCGAAATAGATGAAGTAAGCCATATGAAAATATCTCATATGTGTAAATGACCTGTTACAATACATTACGTTAGCATAGATCCTTTGCTGCAACGTAGCAATTCTGTTTTAATTAACTTAAAACACGTTGTTGTTTTTCTGTGAATAGATTACAGGAATAAAGAACTTGGCAGCAAATCCAGTTTCAAATTAAAGAAATGGCCAAGTGCTGTCTTGCGTTCCTCATTTTGAAATTCACTGCTTCATTTGCAACTGAAGGTAGGAAAACTCAATTGACAAATGTTGCATCTAAATGCTTCCATCAGTTTAAATACCATGGCTCTATAGTAATCAATACTTGTGGCTTTCTTCGCGCCTCTCTGGCAGTAAGGGAAGAAAGTGCTGCATTTTGCTGAAGGCTTCTCTACGGTGTTGGGTTACTTCAAAAGGCTCTAAGATATTTTAGCTTAAACCTAAAAATGAGAACAACAAACCAGCAACTCGACAACACCAACTGACAACTGACCACAAGTTTATAAAGCGTTGTGACGCTCTAAAGGACATACACGATCCAGGGTGAGATCCAGGTCATCGCATTTGAGCACAGGTGTTGTTGATTAATGGCTGTAACTAATGTCTTTTGTTTTCATTCGCTTTGTTTCGAAATTTTTGCCTAAAAATCATACTTAATTTGGTATCTGGACATTTCTTCGTAGGGAAATTTCCTCTGGTAGTTCCCCTCGGACGTATATCAGCCTTGTTATGCACGTGACCTTTAGCTACAAAACATCAACATCGTCCTTTCTGATTGTTTGCGCTCATGAGATTCCTGCACTATTTCGTAGCCGCTTCTAGGACAATAACCCCCCGGACAATTACCCCCGGACAATAACCCCCGGACAATAACCCCCGGGACAATAACCCCCCATGCAAATAGCCCCCCGGACAGTATCCCCCTATACTGATATATTAATTATATAAATATACAAATAATGTATATTAATCATACAGTTTATATATTAATTTATTAGACATATATTGGAGAACCATCCAACGTCACAGTATGAAATTAAATAGATCAACTTTTTAAACTTTGTATTTTCCATTTCTATTATATAGTATTTGACCTCTTTCATGTTGTATGGTAATTCTTTCATGTCTAGTCTGTGCTCAATTGTCTAATAATTGTCTAATAATTAGTTTTTGATGTATGGTAAGTCTTTCATGTCTACTTTCTGCCCAATTGTCTAATAATTGTCCAATATTTAGTTTTGGATGTTTGGTAATTCTTTTATGTCTACTCTGTGCCCAGTTGTCTAATAATTGTCTAATAATTAGTTTTTGATGTATGGTAAGTCTTTCATGTCTACTCTGTGCCCAGTTGTCTAATAATTGTCTAATAATTAGCTTTTGATGCATGGTAAGTCTTTCATGTCTACTTTCTGCCCATTTGTCTAATAATTGTCCAATATTTAGTTTTGGATGTTTGGTAATTCTTTCATGTCTACTCTCTGCCCAGTTGTCTAATAATTGTCTATTAATTAGTTTTTGATGTATGGTAAGTCTTTCATGTCTACTCTTTACTGTATGTACTGTATCAGTACAGGGGGTAATTGTCCGGGGGGATTTGCATGGGGGTTATTGTCCGGGGGTTATTGTCCGGGGGTTATTATCCGGGGGGTTATTGTCCTGTTACCTTCGTAGCCAGCTAATTTTTGTTGTGTGGATCCTTTTGGCTTCTCATTGTCCAGCATTGAGATCCATATATAAAATTGGTTATGTCATTGTCTCATATATTATAGCTTTTGGTTTCTTTGTTATTTCCTTACTTCCTCATGTCTAAACCATTTCTCTAAATGCGTGTGATTGTATTTCTTCGTCTAGTTGGATCCTTGTAAGAGAGCGTGCATAGCTTTAGGAAATTTTTCTCTTCCTCCTTGTTACAGTTCCGTAGCGATTCCATCCACAACTGGTGCTTTATTCTTCATTTGGTTGATAACATCTCTTAATTCTTCCTGAAGAAAGTTGGGCATTCGTTCTTCTGTGTTGTTTATTGGCATCTCGGCGAGGACTGTCGGATCGTTATGAACGTCGATGTTTAGTAGTTGTCCAGTGTTCGTTCCATCGTTTTTGTATGATTTTTTTAGAACTTTATCGCTTGTGTTTTCACATAAGCAAACTGTATTTCTTACATTTGCTAAATTATTTATTTTGTATGACACGTGTATTTACTAGCAGTACAATGCTAAGTAAGACAGTTATATTTCTGTTCATTTATTACATATTAGAGGAAAATATTTGAGAGAAAATTTCCAGGGAAAATGTCCTAGACCCGTTTAATTGATGAGTACATCTGTTGCGGTCTGTTTTTAGCTCACACCGGATGTTTTGTTCATCCGACGGGTGTAGCGGTTAGCGTCGGTGAGAGAGTTTCACTGACCTGTTCAACGAATGAAGGAAATTCTATTTTCTCTTGGCGCATAGGAAAATACATTTCGACGACAACTTATGTATACGCAGCTGCTGTATATAAAGCAGATGGAACAGTCAGAACACCTCACTTTATAGCTGATGGATATTCGTTGGCACGTCCAGCTGACAACGAAACTACTCTTCACATAAACAAGGCTACTCTTTCACATGCCGGATTGTACGTATGTACGTGTGACGATCCTTCCCGGAGTAGGGCTACCTCCACAGTAGTTATTTTGGGTAGGCATTTATTTTGTCAAATTCTTTGTGCGTAGGTATAGGCTTCTCTATGGCTCGACTTATTCTTATGATTTGGCATCAACGTATATGAGCGCTTGGGCATTTCCGGTCATCTGAAACATTAGTTGACTATAAATTTATAAGAGACCATTCTAAGATGGTAAAAGATCATATTTCATGTTTTAAAACGTCTTTTTGACTTTTAACTGGGTCTGAGTTTCCATGTCACGCCTCAAAAAGTCATACAGTCTCCTTAAAATGCACAGGACATGGTTATTCACATGCCTATGGCCGACAATTGGCAAAAGGCAAAGCTCCCTGTCTGAGCAAAAATTACGTTAATTGCTGAATTAACCACAAACAGGCATGAGTAGCCGTGTGTCACCACTGTTACGCTACTATGCAGTTTAAATATAATTTTTGACATTTAATAATTTTTAGTCGCAAGATGCCTTTTCTTTCAGAGTCAGAACCAAATTTTTCAACGGATAATGGTGTTACTGATGGCGAGCCAGTTATTTTCAGCTGCACTATATCGTTCAACGGATCTTCAGGCGTTTCTTGTGAGTTAACGATAGAGGATTCGTTTGGATATACAGTTACTGGAGGATATAGCGTTACTGTGAAAAACCATCTGACTCTCTGTAATCTGGAGCACAAGATCATTGTCAACGCATCTTATGATCAGTTGTATACTTGCAATGTGACTCTCACTATCAAGGGAGACATTATCTATTTCAAAGTGCTCAGTGCTGCAATCGACTGGCGTGAGTTTTTCTGTTTGTATTTTTAGTATTCGAGATTCAAATACATGCAGTCCAACATAATTGAGTAATGCTTGCAATACACTAAACTGGAAATAAATTTGCGATTGCATTAGGTTAACGAGAGGCAATCAGCACTTTTTGCCAACCAGCATTTATGTCAAAGTAAACTCTAAATCTAGTTTATTCATTCATGCAAAGCGAAAGTAACATGGCTTGCGACTGAAGTGGATGAATTACGTGCAATTTATAGCAGTTTCAAATTATTTGCATAACTACATATTTCTGGAATTGTCTAACTTAATGCATTAATACAGTGGTAAGGTAGTTCTATAGTGTCAGACTTTCACTTTCTCTTTAGGGGTTGGAATCCGTTGAATAAGATGAAACTGAGAATTATTCTTTATCGAGTAATGTAATCGGTAAAGAAACGCTGACATGTTATGCAATCATAGTACTCGCATTTGCGCTTAAGCGCTGCATCCTTCAATAGATTGTGCATGTGTTCATTATTATTTTTAGAACCAGTTTCCATACAAGAAGTTGAAGTACTCATTCCTGATGAATGCTCTGTTGAGCGATGCGCTATAGGAAGTCAGTTACAGTGCAAAGCCAACGGAGATCCTAGACCACCTTCCTTCAGCTGGTGGATGTTTTCCCAGAATGGAGGCGAATTAGAACAGTCTACTGGAAATGACAGTCAGTACTTAGTTTTGAACAAAGTTGGACGATTCACCTACCAATGTCATATCAACTATGTCATCAGAAACAGAGTCCATCTTGCTATCAGTAAAAACGTTACCATAGAAGTTACATGTGAGTTACAAAGTAACTGCTGCTGTATTTATTTCAAGTTTTGAAATGTCAAAGTGATTAAGCTTCAATTCAATTTACAGCAGTTAACATTTTGTAAAATGTGAAAGTAAGCCAGGATATGGGCATAATTATGCATTTAGAGATTTATTACTGGCAGGTAGACTCTCCATGGCATTCGTTGTTTATATTACCAAGACATTTATATTGCGTATTTCAAGAATTCCACATCAATTGACGGAGCCATGGTAAACAGTAAGCAAGCCTCGCATTGCTCATTTAATGCTGAAATGAAATCTCTCTTGACTTATTGACTTGAATTATTGAGCAATCCGAAAACGAACAACTAAGCAACACATAATTCTGTAGAAACAATACATAGAAACCCATCCGACTTAAATAAATTGTCTCTCGAATCCAATCTCACACTTATGTATTCGCCTTATGTTGTCTCTTATTCACACAAGTCATGCATAAGTTTTCCACTTGTCTTAAGTCGCACTGTTTTAGATCTTTCATAGAGCCATGTTTCATCGCAATTCTCACAGAGCTCTACATAAATGTTCATATATGTACATATATGTATTGTATTCCAGTTGCACTTGTCATGTTCGGTAAATCTGCCATGGTGAACTATTACCGAGTTCAGACTCAATTTAAAAATTCAGCACTTTTTTGAGACACAATATAATGTTCCTTCAAATCTTCCAGATTTTATATACTTGCTTACTTATTGTGAGTGACGCCTTCCTGCTCCATTTTTATCGCTCTGCACCCTGGTAGTGTGTCGGGACTGATTTTGGTTCGATCTTGGTTTCTCAGCCGCTCAAGTCTTTGCATTCCATTTCGCGGATCGCAGATTTATGTTTTCACCGGCAGCAACTCCTACAGTATCACTCATAGACTCTCTCGGGTAGCTATAGTCTGAGTATCTTCATTAGCGGAAATCAACTTAAATACCATGTATAGTTTATAAATCTCTCAAGCACACTACAGACCGACCAACTGCCACCTAACTGTCTCTGTACAACTTCAGACAATTATGGGCACTTAGCTAGTCAATCATCATAGATATGCACATTTCACAGGAGAGCTTCATGATTCATTAACTTTGAGCGCGACTCGACTAATCAGCATAATTAGCAAATAAATAGCATTAGCAATCGAAACCATAGCCAAGCCTCGACCTATGATTAGGCATAGAAACACTACTTGTGACATATAATTTTTTTAAATATTCCAGATTTGATGTATATAGACCCTGACAACAACTTTGTCACAAACACATCTAAATATTCCTGTATACAATCTTTTATATATCTGTAGCTGAAGACCATCGAATTGAAGCAAGTGAGTTCTTTCGTATAATTTTAATACTGTGCAATTTCTGATGATTTGCCTTACCTTTTAGTTTGAATTAAACTTATTTCTTGGTTGGGAAAGTCTTAGAAAGACTCGGCTTTTTTGCCTTACTTTAATCGCTACTCCAGTTCTAATAAAAAACCTCCAGCTTTGTTTCTCAATCTGTCTTGTGTCTCTCTATGCGAAAATGATATCATATAGGCTATTCTTTAAATTTTAATTATGCCTTTAGGGAGCGGAGTTGAGTAAACATGTTAACCAATGTTATTTTTGATGATGCTAACAGTTTACGACTCCGATGAAAAAGGCCAAGTTTTCATGTGATTTTTGAGTTATTTTGAGGCCAACAAGTTTAAACTCTGCTCATTACCAGTAACAAAGTGTATCATGTCTAATGTGTCATTAGACAGATGTGATTCGGAATTAGGTCTTCCGGTTGGAATAGCAATAACATGGGTCATCATCGTTTTAATGGGAACAATCATCATCCTTCTCTACAGAAAACTACTACAGAAGACCACGCCTACCAATGACCGCACTCTACAGGACAGAGAAGGTGACTCTGCTCAAGGTTAGAATATTTCTGCCGAAATAGCAAATTGATAAACTTGTTATCCGTATGTCGGGTGGATAAATATATTGAGATATTTATCAATTTGACATTCGTCGTATTCTCGGCAAGCACAAATGTCAAATTGATTATTATGCTGTACGCTTGTCTGGCGCTGCCACTCGGTCTGTTATCGAAAACAACTAGCGGAAGCTACTACCGAGTTTTATTAAAGATTTTGTCCAGTCATACAGCTTGTAATAAATGTGCATTGTAATCAAATTGGATTAGAACTGACCTGTTCCAATTTAGTGCAGTCTATACAATCTACTTCATCTTATCAGCTCTGATCTAATGTAATCGCTTTATAATTAGGCCTAATCTAAAGTCGGTCATCATAGGTTTAAATCCATTAGGTAGGTTAAGTCGAGATCCAAAATGTCAGGGAAACCAAATGGAAAGATAAGATAAGATAACAAGATAAGAAACGATGCATCTTTTATTTGAAAATGAATATTCAAAATATCCATATTAAACTCCGGTAACAATATAACAATTCCAGCCTGAAGAAGAGAGAACAACTTATCTAATCCATACTAAACCATATTAAATTCATATTAAACTAAAGCAACAATGTAACTAAATTAATTTAAAGTTGTTAGCCAATAGACAAATGTATGGTGTCAAGCAATGCAAAATAGCGTTTTTATAAGTTTTTAAAAATCTGCAAATAAATTCGAAAATGTGGACCCTCTCTAAAATGTTTGCCCAAATTACGCAATCAGTTTGATATATATAGCCTATAAATATCCTCTCTGACTTAAAAAGTGAGATAAAACTCAAATGTCCAAGCTATTCATGCAGTAACCTGCGAAGTTCAAAGTAAACTGAAGGAGACAAGAAATAATATATAGGTAGAAAGAACTAATTTTATCTTCTCCCATGCTTCTCGTACTGCTCTAGGCTCAGCGAGACTAACACTTGAGGATTTGGTTATTATTTCACAGTGGAAACGACGCCGTCATCCTACACGACATTGAACATGCAACAGTCTTTGGAAGAAATACAACGAGAAGCTTACACTGAAATTCAGCTTCCAACTCAAACTCGTCCAAGCTTGCATCATGGTTATGTGAACACCAAAGTAGTTTGCGAATACGAATCTCCTGATTAAGAATCCTGAAAATAAAAGCGATGGTGAAACTTCAGCATAATTTCTAAGTTTGACAATATTATGTTCCTTGTTTAGTTTCGTATTTAGGCCTCCTGCTCACATTTTAGTTTAATTGCGCAAAATTGTCGCATATTTTTCAAAACTTAGTTCTCGGACATATGACTACATAAAAGCTTTGAAACGTATACATATTTAATTTTCTTTTTATTGTATACTGTGTATATCCTTTTTGTTGTTTGGCCGATTACGTTCAATGCTATACTCTGGTTTGGTTTACCCATCGCGTTCGCATAATGAAACTGTCAATCCGTCAAGTTTGGAAGAGGCGAAGTCCACTTAACGCCGCCACTGAAAAACCCTTACACTGCCCTAGTACTAGCTTTCGGTGAGTGAGTTACCTAATGACTCATGTAATTTAGTTAATCTGACATAATAATGACTCTTCAATGAACGTCTGTATCTCTTCAAATTGTACAATGTGTCTAAAGTAGTAGATGTAAAAAGGACTAAGTATGTATAGTTTAGCAGTTTGTGCGTATAAGACTCAGATGATAAATTTTTTCTTTCAACATTTCTTCTTGGTCAGTTTTGGTGACTGCTTAGCTCTGACTCTCCTGATGACAAGGACGGTTCTCAGCAGAAAGAATTGTCCGCTGCTTGTCTTCTCTTGAAATATTTTTTGTTCTCAAAGTGTATTATGATCCCTCGGGATTTAGAAAATTTCAGGAGTATGTTTGCTGTGCTGAGCTTTTGTTGGCCTATAGATCGTAACACAATCTTACTATTTGCATATTCTTCATAGGCTGTTTCGGTGCCTCTGTAGATTACTAATGCGATTTTGCCACCCTTATCACGCATTTGGACATAATATTATCTACTTTACTTAGAAGATACCTCAATTGACACTTTAATTATTATCATAGTAGCTTTATTAAAGGTATTAGGCAAGATTACAGCAACTCGTGCCTTAAAACCCACCTATTTTCTAGCGGCTGTCATGCCGGGAGCGCCTGAATAGTTTGTTCCATAGAAGGTGCTACAGAAATTGACAAATACAATATAAAAAACTCCGATGGAGGCTGTCTTGAAGATTCAGACACCTGTAGCAACGGATGTTGCACTGTTTGATGGTCGGTTCCATCTGATGCAACATTTGACAGAGAAAAGAGCATCTGTCTACAAATAAATTATTTTACTTTATGTATTTTCAGTATTTTATTTAGGCAAAATCAATTTGTGAACGGAAACTGTCAATTGAATTTGGGTTGATTAAAGCTTTCGCATGCTGAAATACTGTAGGCCTACATGAGACTATAAACAAACATTAATACTGATATCGGACTCTATTTTTAATTCCTCAGTTTATAGCGGTTGTCACTGCTGTGTTTTGCGCAAATATGATACTTCGGTTAAATAAATATTTGATGTGCTTTTGATTAAGACATAGAAGTAAGTGTACTACGCGTGTATTTCTTTCTTTAATGGTCCTGTGGTGTCTCAATTCGTCATTCGTCGATAGCGTGATCTGTACCTCAATTCGTCGTTTACCTGCAGGGGCGGGATCAACTTTGGTAAATATTGCTCGCGGCAAAATTTGCATATCCCGGAAAAAATGTTGGGGAAATAGCGCGATTATGGAATTTGGTGTATATAACCCTACCACTTTTAAGTGCATCGGCCTAATCATTGACTACTCGGTCAGAATATCATTGCTACTCAGTTTGTAATAATTTGTAATCATAATAGCTAATTATAGAGTGTTGAATACAACATTAAGATACGTGACCACATGCAACACTAGCTTTGGTTCATAAATTTGCCATGTACCTGGATAATGAACCAGACACTGAGTGGACCTGTAAGTATTCATTGTATTAATGCCGATGGCAAACTGATGCCCCATACAAACTTTGGCCACTAGGTCTTACAGTAGGTCAAATCATGCTTCCTGCAGATCAAGGAAAAAGACGAGCTCTGAAAGTCTTTAGCCGGCATGAGTAACGTAAGAAAATCTTTGGCATCAGATGCCGTTTTGCTACTTCTGGAAAATGCCTTTGGCAGGAGTGTATTTGTAATTGTTCACTGCACTCCTTAAACAAATTCTATTCCAGACTCACAACCTTTCTTTTCACAGATGATTACCACTGCTGTCCCAGAATCGACATAGTTTCTTGTCATAGATGACGATCAGAAATGATTCAGAAGAATCACCAATATCTTTGGAGTGAATAGCATGAATAGCATTCAGTGAATAACATGAACAACAATCACTATTAAGCTGTTTAAAAAGACAGTAAGTCAGCTTAATAATGAAAATTGACTACTTGGGAGTTGAAAATCTAAATTATTCCAACTGCTGCTCTGCCAGCTCATTGGTACAGAGCTCTCACTTCTGTGCCTGAGTAGGGCCTAAGTATCGAGGTCAAAGAGCAACAAACGGAATACTACTTCCTGTTTCATTATCCACGTACAAGGCAAATTTATGCTAGTGCTGCATGTGGTCACGTATCTTAATGTTGTATTCAAAACTCTAGAATTAGTTTTTATGATTATATATTATTACAAACCGAGCAGCCGTGACTGTGATATTCCGACCGAAGTCAATGATTAAGTCGATGCACTTCCAAGTGGCAGGGTTATGTCCACCAAATTCCATAATCGCAGGTTATTACAATTCCCCATATTTCTTCCGGGACGCGTGTTCTTAGACCATACAGTGCTAGAACTACAATACTATGCCGACCAATAGGAATGCAATTGATGTCGACCAATAGAATTCGAGTTATTAATAGTGTGACCTACTTTAGGTTTATTGCTGTCCCTCAAACTGCCTCGTTTTAAATTTAACAATAAATAAATAAATAAATAAATAAATAATAATAATAATAAGTAGTAGTAGTAGTGGTAGCAGTGGTGGTAATAGTAGTAGTAGTAGTAGTAGTAACTTCCAATGCGCCGATGTTTAACGCACAAGGCATAATAATAATAATAATAATTAGTAACTCCCTCAAACTGCCTCGTTTTAATGATAAATAATATTAGTAACTTCCAATGCGCCGATGTCTAACGCGCAAGGCATCAACCCATGGTGCACCAAAACCAAGCCACACTCAGGTCAATATCCAGAAGGCCAGTCCACAAGACAGAAATCTGGGCGGACAGGTAACTTTTAAGCTGAAAACGAAATGAAATCTTATTAGCAGAAAAATGTTAAGTGGACTGGAACTGCATAGCTAGCTCATTCGCTGTTTGTGCAGGAGCTAACCACAACGGAGATGCTAAGATATCATGCTTCAGCTTCTTTAAATTAATTTTATGCCAAGGACGAAATTTTTCAGGCAACCATTCGAAACCAGCGCCCTCGGTCGCCATTTTCGCCTAAGCTAGGTCACGCTATTTTTGGTTGACATAACCTGGTATTCCTATTGGTCGTCATAGCATTGTAGTTCTAGCACTCTATGGTCTAAGAATACGCTTCCGGGACAAGCACACTGCCGTGAACAATATTTACCAAAGTTGGGCCCGCCCACTGCAGGTAAACGACGAATTGAGGTACAGATCACGCTATGAACGAGTGACGAATTGAGGCATCACAGGACCATTAAAAACTTCAAGAAAGAAATACATACGTTATATACTTACTTACATGTCTCAGTCAAAAACACGTCAAACAGTCATCAAAGCGAAGCATCATATTTACGGAAAACACAACTATGACAACCGCTACAAAGTCGCCATCTTTGAATTTACTCCAAAGCGTACTCTCATGTATTCCATATCTTTTGATCCAGAATGGTTCAAACTTTTGTAGCGCAATAATTGATTCGATTTTCAAGGTTGTAAATGAAAGATCCAAGCAACAATAAACGATATGCTAAAAGTCATATTAACCTTCCAAAGTTAAGAAAAACCATAAATCGCGCTTACAATAAATACTGGTAATAACTTGCACAACTGTAATCATCATCAGTAGCGCGCCCCTCTCTGGAGCGTCGATGTTTCCACGATTCTCTGCCAACCGTCAGGGTCCTGAGCTCGCCTCCAGGCTGTAAGGAGTGTACGCGACCCAAAGTTCAGCGGTCGAAGATCCGCCTCAACCGTCCAGGTCCATGTGTGTTTTAGGAGGGCCAAGAATCAAGGTTCGGAGAGACCTAGCATGGTCCTGTCTGCCGTCGCTGCGTGCAAAGTGCCCAAACATCCGGAGTCGTCTTGCTTCAACCATCTCCGAGACTGGCAATTGTTTTGTGCGTCTGTGTATTTCTGCATGCATTGGTTATGCGCCGAGTGAAAGGAATTAGCAAGATTCGCCGTAGACATCATTGTTGGAAGGCATCCAGTTTCTTCTCATGAGCCACCGTGAACGTCCAGTTCTCAGCTCCATAAAGAACAGGTTTTTCCTAGTTGGCCTATGCAGGCTATAAACAGGCATAGTTGGGTGTCAAGTCGAATATTTGTTTTACAGATTCCAGAATTTCACCGAGAAGGGCCACATGTCGGAAAACATCTCTTGACCAATGCGTGCTCCCGCTTGTCCTTTGGCAACCGTCAGCTGCAAAATCTGGTCCATTGGTGGCAACTGTAATCGTAAAATCGAATCTTTATTCCAACATCAGCGTCATATGTTGAAGATCGGAATCGTAAACTCATTCAAACGGGCAACTAGTGGTAAAAGATCTCACACCATAAATTTATTGAAAAATGAGCAGGGTCGAGGCCATAGGGTTACATTTAAATTAAGTAAGGCTACAGTTTTGAGAAGCTGGCAAGCAATGAGCGATTAGGAACGGAACGGTGACAGCTACTGGTGTAAATGTCAATGTACACGGTTTTCTACAGCGACCGTATGGTCTCGACTCTGCTCATTTTTTAATGAATTGATCGGGTGAGATCATTCACCACCGCTGCCGGTTGGAATGGGCACCACGGCATTTAAGGTTCCCATTCACGGACCGTGCAAATTCGACGATCAAATCTCTTAAATAAGCCACGATCGGGTTGCGAACCGGGGATCCTCACACACAGAGACTCCTTGGCATACGCGTTAACCGATGTAGCTGACTAGCCCAACGATGCAGCAGTTAGCAACCATTTTAAATTATTAACCTACAGTGTACATCCTACGAAACAGCAAGTAGTTGTTCAACGGCTATTGAGTGAATGGTATGCTAAAGAATAGAGCCTACGAATCTATCGCGGAGATTTGTAAGTAGCCACACAGTCATCATTGAAACCTTAAAAGTAACGATCGCGATATTATTATATATGTATGCATCATGCAGGTTGTCATGCATAAGTTGACCTATTGCTAAAAATGGTTCGAGTAGGTAGTTTACAGGGCAGAAATGTGGCAAACGAGAATTGTAAACGTAAATTTACACGGTTTTATATAGTGACGATATGGCCTCGACCCTGTTCATTTTGCAATAAATTGATTGGGTGAGATCCTTCACCACCCGTTTGAAAGGGCGCCACGCCATGGATCGTGTAGGTAGTTTAGAGAGCAGAAAATCTGATGAGCTCAGTCACTCATGTCAAAAGTGAAGCAATTCGGTTAAAAGGTTTTACGTAGTTTTTAATGAATATTTTTTAGGATATACAGAGGGAACGAGCAAATTTCCTATACACTTGATTGCACTGCCGTTACGTAGGCTAATGTAGGCCTTTGTCAGTTGGTGAGGTTGCTCGATAGTCTAGTGGGTAGCGTGCTGGACTGCCTACCAAGAGGTGGAGAATTGTAATCACTGCCAGGGCAGAAAGGTTTCAAAATTTCTGCTTCACTTTTGCCCCCTAGCAAATTCAGCCGTAAAATTAGTACACGGGCCAGTCTTCTCCCTAGTCGTCTTTTCCAGCGGCAGTGGGTAGACCAGACGGCGAGGGGAGGACTGGCCACTTCGTACCTATGGCAGCCCTTCGAGATTAGTTTCAAGGGAGTGTTCTTTCTTGTCTTCTCAGTTTGAAATTCAAAGAACTTTCCTTTATGGTGGGGCTGCTCCCTATGCTGCTTCCTGGATTTCTTTCTTGGAGTCTGACCGGACTTACCCTGGAATTTGGTATGCACAACGACTTTGCTTATTAGCAACTATCGACTGATGCCTTGAGCTTTAATACAGTAGCGCTATAGAAGTTCTTTATTAATATTTTTTATCCGAGGTACAAATTATTATGATTATTAGCATCATCATCATCATCATCATCATCATCATCGTCGTCGTCGTCGTCGTCATCATCATCATCATCATCATTACAAAAACTTATATGATTTATTCCATTATTTACTTTAAAAATTACATTATGTATGTCAGTAGGCCTACAGAATAAATGTCACATGTCTTCATAAAATTACAGTAGACCTAATTGCTGCATCATTCTGACTTAAACTGCAAATATGGATGAAGCACAATAACCAGATGTGTGGACAACGAATGCAACATGATATCCTATTGCAAATGATTGCTTAATAACAAATAGGACCTATACATGCAGGCTGGATGGTGCACATTATAACTGATAGCGAAATCCTTTTCAATTGCGAACACACACTAACACATACACACACGCACCCATACACATGCTAAATAGGCCTGTATATATATATATATATATATATATATATATATATATATATATATATATATATATATATATATATATATATATATATATATATATATATATATATATATATATATATATTGTTGCACACATCTTTTTAAAAAATCGAGAAAGGTTACTCCACTGTAGGACACAATTCATAATTTGCCGTAAGACATAAACCTACACGATATTTTAATTTCTCTAGCCTGAGATCATCGATTAAATGCATATCCACGTTATTTCGTCGGAAGATTATTCTGCTGGTCAGTACACTGCGTCACATACCGATGCTTAATGTTTTCTGTTGTGGCCCTGGTCAGAGAATTTTGAATCGCCTGTAGTTTGTGCAAATCTCTTTTAGCAAAACCAATACGAAGCGAGTTGCAGTAGTCGAGTCGGCAAGAAACCAATTGCTAGTGAAACAAAGACAGTTTTTGACAGATGAGACCTAAGTATGAACTTGGCCCGTGCTGGGTCCTGAAGCGTGGTACGTTCTAGAATTTAATAAACGTTTTCGTCTCGAAGTTGATTCAAATTATATATATCCGTAGGCCACTTGTCTCTTGATGATTTGAGTCAAATCATTTGACTGTAATTCTTAACGACTATTTGTAGTAGATCCTACGTTAGGCTGACGCAACATTCGTTACATACAGTGATCTGGACATAGTAAATTGGTGCTGGCATATCGAGGGATTATGTGGGCGTCCAGGATTGGCAGAATCAAAAGTTGGCAGCCCTAACATCTGCTGTAATTTTTGCTGAAGCATGGATTTTATTCATGCATTTTTAAAAATTCATATCTGTCTATTGATCACGAAAATAGACTAAGATACAGTAAACAGGTTATTGGAGTACAAACGGCGAACCACAAGGGACTCATGATCCCGCTTAATTAAGGTCGCCTGTTAACAAACAATGCATATGGCGACGAAGGACTTCATTGAAAGTTTAACATATCATATATTAAAATCTAGGCTTAAGGAAAAGAAAATAATCTTCACCTATTAAGCAAAGAATTAAACTTAAGAACTAAAAATATACAATTTAATACAAATTACAGCTGTCATTTAGAGTTTTAACAGCAGACAGCATCTGCGACATGGAGGTAAAGATATGCGTAGGAAAGGCAGCTGCAAAGATACATCTCAACTTTCAAAGATATGGAAGAACAAATGGATGTGTGATGACCAAGCTTCGTCTATATGAAGTCTTGGTATTAATCACACGGCTATGTGGATCTGATATTTGGCCAATGACGGTGACAAACAAGAAAAGATTGGAGGCAGCAAATCTAATATGGCTGAGAAGAAGTATGCACATCTCATAGCGTGATAAAGTATCGAATAAAAGTTATAAAACTATAAGAGTAAAAGACAGGACAAGAGTATATAGAGAATATCATCAGTCAGAGAAGACTGAAATGGTTGGGTATGTAATTCGTATGGACAAAGACAGAATAGCTAGCCAATCGATGATGTTAAAATTCCTGGTGTTTATTTTCGCATAATTAAGTCCTACAGAAGTTGCAATGCGGTCTGGTAGAATAGATGGGAAGTTGAGAGAAATCAAAAGCCATTAAAGGCACTAGGTAATAATTTATGCCCATATTGATACAAAGGCCTAAATTCAGCAATCTTGAATAGATTTATAGATTCTATTTTTATAAATTGCAGTTGTGGAAAATATGATCAGCGTCTATTTCTATCAATATTTCTCTCTCAATATTTTAGGAACAATTCTTGGGCAATAGGTTGCAGTTTAGATAAGTACCTATACTTGTATGTACACATGCGTAGATACATACATACATAAGCATACATGTATTATTTGCCTATATAAATTTAATAATGCTAGTGCGCGCCAAATCGGGGAACGCTCTCTAGGAGATAGGTTTGTGTTTGACCTATAGGCTAGAGCTATATGCAAAATAGATCCAGGTCTCAAAGGCCTAAGCCTGGGCTCATGCGAACTAGGCTTCCGGGGTCACTTAGGTCCTCTAGGCTATTAGAGTTTGTGAAACATGTTTATGTCTAAATTACGATAATACCGATGTATTTTGCTCTCGCAGTTTTAAAATTTAAACACGTTTATTAGAAATTATCAATGACATATGCAGTATTAGAAACAGGAAATAGTTTAATAATTCAAATTAAACCAACCCTAAGTTGCAGTTTAAGTTAAAAGGATTCTGACGTTTTACAGAACAGGACGGCTTTTTTCTTAGCATTATGCAATGCTCTTACGTTGGCTATGTGGCATAACATGTATTATTTCTAAAATAAGGCATCCAGTGTAGCCCTATGCCGCTATCAAGCACCCTATAAATTTACGGACCGTTTATATTGCAACATGTGCCAAATAGGTCTACAAAACTATGCTGAGCTTAAACCTGGGCTGCCGTCTTATAAACGTGTCATTTGCATTTAGCAACCACTAACGCCAACTTCTCAAAAGCTCTTTAGTTAGCCTGAATAATATTAGAGTTCACTAAGAACAACCGTTTCACTCGTAAGCAAATAATGATCATGCAACGGTCGTTGGTTTGCAGAACTCTCCGTGCTTGACGGTCGACATCTCTCCAAAGACTCTGCCGCGCTGTTTCATCAGCTTTATGGTCTCCTTGACTGCACACTGCTTCCTTTAACTTGAGCCATGCAATAGGATACACGATTGTGTCTTGGACTCTCCAGCTCCTATCGATGTGATATCACACATGTTCCTCGTTCTCTACACTGGCTTCCTCTACCTGAACGTATCCTCTACAAGCTGTACAAGGCACGTGCACATCACCTCTCATCTTATTTATCACCCCTGGATATATCCTGTAGTTTTGTTCATCAGCAGCAGCTGGTTCCAAAATAAGAATTCTTCACCTTCTCATGTACGCTATTCTCTTTTGTTCTAAAGTGAAAATTTACCGCTTCCTTTTCCATTCCATTGAAAGGATATATGTATTTTCCCAATGTGAAATGTTTCCGCTGTCCGGTTTTAATGTGCACTGCTTAACTTTGCAAGAGGAAATTCTCACGTTTCGGGTTTAAAGTATCTTCATTAAATTGCTGTCCACCATAGACTGTCTCTCCGTCTTTCCGGACTGATCTTCTGTAAGTTGACTTGATTACGGCTTGGTTTTTGGTGCGCCACTTGGTTTTTGGTGCGCCATCGGTTGATGCTGTGTGCATTAGACACCGGCGATACAGAAGTTACTGATTAACATTAATCATAGAGAACAGTTCAAGACTACTTAATGACGCTATTTAATCAGGAGATGAATCGTTTTTAACGCCATTCGACTTTTATTGTCTAAACTCATTACTAACACATTTCTGTTGTTTTGCAATAATAAAATAGCTTTGTGCATAATGCATCCAGCAGCCCAGTTTGGTAAAAGGTCACATCAAATGATAAGTTTCATCATAAATACTTTCGTCATCTTATCACTACTTTATTATCACCATATACAAGGTCAACACCATCGTCAGTGTTTTCAGTTTTACTTGCACTGTATATCGCAAGACCGTTTTCTCTTTTTTTCCCAGGTTTTAACTACTGTATCGTTTCCGTGTTATCGATTTGACTCTGTAAATTCTGCGTGTATTACTAACCAAATTGCTTATCCACTGTAGGCTGCCTCTGTGTCTTGTGGACTGACCTTCCGGCTATTGACCTGATTGCAGCTTGGCTTTGGTGCGGCATCAGTGATGCATTGTGCATTAGACTCCGAAACATTAGAAGTTTATTATTATTATTATTATTATTATTATTATTATTATTGTTATCATTATTGCAATTCGGTTTGTGGCGGGGAGGGTCCACTCAGTAGCGTGCTTCTCAAACACAAATGAGGTCCCTTTCCATCCGCCATTGAAGACAGCTATCCTTTCTCTTGCAAATCGCGCTCTTAATTCAACGATATTGTCAGCTTCTTATCTAATACAATTTCAGTTTGGAATGCGAAATATATCCTTTAAGTTTGCTTTTCCTTGAGATAAAATGAAGCAGAACTTCTTAAACGTCCATTTAGACGCTTATTACAAGCGCTGAGTACGTGATAGTCTAGTAGTCATCCTACTGGACTGTCGTTCCGGACAGAGGTCGGGGGTTCAAACACATGTCAAGGCACAAAGATATTTTGAGATTTCTGTTCGATTTGCGTCCCCAGCGAACGCAACTATAAAGAATTCACTGATCGTACACTGGGAAGATCAGACGGTGAGGAATTGGCCCTCCCAATCGCTCTCCCATGCCGAGGCTAAGAGAGTGACGTCTCTAACACTTCATACCCTTGGCTGCCTCTTAGCTTTGAGTTAGCTTTGAGCTAATATACGAGAAGACATGTATAACCAAAAAATGTAACTAACCATGCCATGTAATGCGTTTCAGGCCACTGAAGGTGCAAAGGTGCACCAGAAATGATCTAATAGGGATAGTAGGCGTATTAGTTTTATACCAAATCATTGGTACAGACGAACTCTCGCTTTTTGTTTACATTGTACTTACTGTTACAGGAGTCTAATTAAACTTATCAGCATGTTTTGAGTAGGCCTGATAAGATTTCTAATTACTGAAGGGTGAAAAAGAGTGTTTAATCGAGCTAAAAGTTCCAACAGCAAACTCCTATGAAAATATTGATTGTCCAGAGTATGCTTATGGGTGTAAATTAGGCTCGCTCAACACATGGCCCGAGGGCCGCAACCTGGCCCGCCGGCTATTTACCTGGCCCGCCACTCTTTTCTAAATTGAGTTTTTAATATCAAGTGCTAACAATCCTAATGCATTAAACAAACGATTAATATTTTCGTAGACATAGTTAAATAACTGGCTGATTTGAATATCAAACTTCAAGAAAAGCATTGGCTTATTAGCAAAATGTAAGAAAAGTGAAAAAATAGCTGGATTCCATTAGAAGTTGCAGGTTATTGAGAACCAGATGAGTCAAAAGAAATTTATGAATTTTCGAACACTTTCTACCAAGCCTGCTGAATTTGGCTGAATTTTCACGAAGATCCAAAGAACACAGCAACGATATGAAGCTGTTTTGAGATCCACTTGAAATTGTTCCGACTGATGCTTCATAAATATTTCAACATGTCAACAGGAAAACATTGAGCTTCCGAATAACTGTTAAATAAAGAAAGCTGTACAAACACATATCTTTAGCATGTTGAAGAGAATAGGCCTACATTTTACCAGAAACTTTTCCAAATCTATCAAACCACGCATTTCGGTTTATTGCACTATTTGCAATACATCAGTACACAGTGAGCAATGAAAAACATTAAAGCAAAAGCAATGTCACTGCTAACATACGGATATTTTGATTGACATATTTTGAATACTCTGACATCAAATGTTGAAGCAGAAGTAGATTACTGTTTTAAGCAATACTTGTGCCGTCATTATCATCTTCAGCATTTAGTGAAGATGTGAACATGTAGTTCTTCACCTTGAAGTAGGTGTATGATTATTATGATGATGATGATGATGATTATTATTATTATTATTATTATTATTATTATTATCATTATTATATTGTTGTTGGAATGGTTTGTGACTAAATTTTTAATGATGATCTTAATAATGACGAAATTGGTTCTTCGACATCCGAGTTCCCAGAAAATGGTAATACGGTCCTTTGTTCAAAAAGGGTGGACATCATTGGTGTAAAAATTTACGAGCACACTTGCATCTAATTCCGTCTAATATGATGTCATCGTATTTGAAAAACAATGAAGGTTCTGCATACCCGCCCTGGTTGGCTATTTTGACTACATGATGACACTCTGGTAAAAGATGTCTGATCCAATTCGAAATGTGATTTCTTAAAGAATTTGTATCTCGGGATGCTCTTACTTCCCAGTACTTAGTCCTTCCTGTGTAGATCTTGACATTGGGCAACAGCTTCTCTTCTCACTCTTATCCATAGCCTGCAGTCTTTTTGCCTCATTCCGTGATATAACCAGGTATCTCAGATCATCTCTTATGGTCTCCGGTCAGTTCGTTTTGGTCTCTTTTTCTTTTTCCTTTAGGGTTCCCATTGGTGCTTTTATCTTCGCGCTTACGAAACACGTGTCCTAGCCACTGTAGTCTTAGCTTCGGGATGCACGGGAACCTGAAACTGCTTGATACACATTCAAAGAGGCAGGAGTTGTGAAGGATCTCATCGAATAAATTCTTTGCTGAATGTGCATGCTCGAGGCAGGATGTTGCTATAGGAAAGCGAGTACTTAAAAGTACAGACCAACATTATTTAACATTTGATATTTATATGTATATGCCTAACAAGAAACAATCGATCAGTCCATTTTTGGCCATACCAGCTTGTGTCAACAATGACCGAAAGTTATTGACTTGAACAAAATACGTTTTCCGGTTGAAAATTTTCTTTTTTTAAAGTTTGGAATTACAAAATTATGCAATTTTTTTAAATTCTCACCCAAATATATGTACATGTCTACACAAGTCTGCGTCCATGTAATGAGGGACTTGATGTGATGTAGAGTGTGATGTTAGGTAATCGATCGTACATAAAACGTAAGATCTATATAACCTTGTTATGAATATCAGTTCAATTTCTTGCGTTTATTTGGTTCCAGATTGTTTGAATCGACAACGGAGGTGACGTAATATCTTTGTGGTAAGCGCTGGGATTCAACTGAAACTGACAGGATGACCAACTGCTGTCGCATGTTCACCATTTTATGGCTGATGTCTTCAATTGCACAGGAATGTAAGATATAGTCTTTATAGTTATATTTATAACCTGTATGATACATTTTGTTTAATTGTTGCAAATGTTGCGAATATGGAAATTTTCTTTGGGATAATTCCAAACTGAGATGTTATAAACTGCAAGGATCTTTGCGCCTCACCTACGCACTGTGAATGCTTAGATTGCTGAGACATTTTTATTGACAGTCTATTGCTTAAAGTTAATGGTTTTAATACTTTTATACCTTAAGACTTAAGTAGGCCTACATGCTTACCTTAGGCCTAAATATTGTAATATACACTATAGGCCTACGCCGATTATGCAGGCCTACCTTAAGGTAAATATATACTTTAAAGAAAGGGACCATTTATATAATGCCATTAAGAAATGGTATATTTACTAAATGGACAATTATCTCGCCTATTTTGATTTTATGCAATTACCGTTTTATCATTCTATATCTTGTCTATTTTATTTATTGATGACTGCAAGACATAATATGTTTTCTGGCGGTAGCTCACGGCGGATGCTTTGTTCATCCGACGGGTGTAGCGGTTAACGTTGGTGAGAGAGTTTCTCTGACCTGTTCGACGAACGCAGGTTTCTCTATTTCCTCCTGGCACATAGGAAAAGACATTGCTACAAAAACCATTGTCTACGCAGCTCCTGTATATAAAGCAGATGGAACACTCAGAACACCTCAAAATTTAGTTGATGGATATGAGGTGACTCGTCCAGTTGACAACGAAACTACTCTCCACATAAACAAGTCCACTCTTTCACAAGCTGGATTATACTCATGTATGTGTGACGATCCTTCCAGAAGTACAGCTACCTCCACAGTAGTTGTTTTGGGTACGTACCCATCTTGTCAATTCTGTGAGCAGACACTTATCTTCAAATAAACAAATGCGCTCTTTTAAAGACTGGGTTATGTCACTGCATGCATATCGATCAAATTCTTTATACGTTTACTACTACAGGCTAGTTTATTTAAATCGTATTTAAGGTATACAGACTATCTGATGCCTACCTTAAAACGCACTTGTTTAGATCAGTTAACAGTCATGCACATGCATGCACGTATTCATGCATGTATACATATATGCATCCATGGATGCATGCATTCGTGAACCTATGCATGGAAACTTACATAAGCCTACATATTAAAGCGCTAGTTTTATTTCGATAGTTTTGACATGCTCTAATAAAAGATGCAATAGATTTTACTTCAGGACTTATTGAAGACTGACAATAATCAATCACTGGAAAGTTTTTCGACTCAGCACAGTTGATTTTTTATTTCGGTTTGTTTGCATTTCAAAACCAAATCAGGTGTAAATTGATTAAAAGTTTTAGGTGATAGGCTGGGTGAGACAAGAAACGAGAACAGCAGGAAAAGTTAAAATTGAAACAATGTTCTTGAATTATAACTCCATTTTCGAAATATTAAAATTCCTTTCACAGTGAAATAAGGAAATGGCATTGTTGACATTTTTTTTACCAAGAATACCTTTCAGAGGCGTGATCTGTGGGTTGATAGATAATTTGGCTTAGGCACAGTCTAAATATAACGAGAGTATCAAACATCAGTGCAATGGAAACCGAGGAGACGATGATGCGAAATACGGCCACGAATAGAGGACATTGTATAAAACGATGAACAGTTAATCATATAAACAATTAACTGTAGTATTTAGAACTAAATTTGTAGTAGATAAAGGGCAGAAACATTTAAGCATTACTGATGCAAAGACTAAAGGACGACAGACAGAACAGACAGAGGAAAGGAGGCAGACAAAGGCATACAGACACGGCTCCAAAGTGCAACGCGTGCAACCGAAGGGACTGGAAGGAGTGCGATCTGCGAGAAAAATAGCAGAGCACTCGAATGCGAGCCATGGTGATGCAGCGATGGAAGAGGGTAGGTGGAAGGTCGATTGAAGTCTGTCGCTAGCAGACTACAGGAAAGGAAGCCATGATAATGCGGCGAGGCAGGAAGGGGAAGAAAGAATGCTTTTGATGTCTGCCGCAAGGAGCTGGAAGAAAGAATAAAGAGGGAGTGAACAAGCGAGTCAGGGTTCACTCTCAGCGACGCGAGAACAACGGAGGACTCTCAGCGACGTTCGAAAGAGGAATCCTCTCTCGGCTGAAGCAAGCTGCAACGACGGACAAACCGACGAAAAGGGTGCGGTAGAAATAAGATAGCAGCTGAGAGTGAAACGAGATATGTCTAAGAACACCGTGACTTTGTAAATATGTTGTAAATAGATTCGTTGTTACAGATAAAAAGCATCAATTGAACATTCTTCGTCAACGAACCAACACGCCGAGAAAACCCCGAAGAGACGCCAATATCACCGCTACCACCAACTAATGTTTTAAGACTGACCACTGATTAGATGACTGCCAAACGTCTTTCTATGCATTACATCTAGTGGCAACAGTCTTTTAAAACATTACAATCAGGAAACCTTTTCTTGCATGTTTGGCCTTCATGGCTAGACAACCGTGACGAACGGCGGAGTTTATATGACGCGCGTGAATTCTAACCTTAGATGCACACTTAAACCCCATATAGATTGGAGGTTATCGGCGCAAAATATCACTTGAAAATACTGATCGGTTACCTGCTTATATTTTCCCTGAGAAATAATTAACCTTCGGCATGAAAATTTTTCAGAGTCAGAACCAAAGTTTTCAAAGCATAATGGTGTTACTGATGGCGAGCCAGTTATTTTCAACTGTACTACATCGTTCAACGGATCTTCAGACGTTTCTTGTGAGTTAACGATAGAGGATGCGTTCGGATATACAGTTACTACAGGAAATAGCGGTACTGTGAGAAACAATCTGACTTTCTATAATCTGGAGCACTGGATCATTGCCAATGCTTCTTCTGATCAGTCGTATACTTGCAACGTGACTCTCACTATTAAAGGAGACACCATCTATTCAAGAGTGCTAAGCACAGCAGTCAAGTGGCGTGAGTGTTCACATGTTGTATTATTTTGATTAAACACCAGATGTAATGTAAAGAACAGAGTCAGAGCGATTTTAAAGACTCTTTACAGAGTTGTGGGCAGAAGGCGTATATCAGGTGTCCTATGATTTGCAAGAAAGAAGGTATGGAGGAAATCTCTGATCCAAACGAGATACTCTGCTTAATGAATCATGACCGGAAGACCGTACTAGGCCGAATCATGACCGGAAGACCATACTAGGCCCTAGGAACAACCACAATGAAGATATGTTCACCAACACGAGTCTGGGTTGCCGGAACTCTTGCATTAAACGTTACGATAACCTTTAGATTGTGGGTTCGAACCAGACGAGTTACCGATACTGTTGCCGATAGACCACTGTGTTGTTCGATGCAATCACTGGCGAGATGGTGTTCCAGCGACTCATGCGATATCATTGCACAGAGATGAAGGGCCAGAGAGGTATTTGAGTATCACGAGTTAGAGTTTGTATTCCAGGTATTCCATAGCCATCAGCCAGTGCAATCGGTCATGTAGAAATGGTTTGATGTAATCGCATCTACTTGCATCGTTCAACACTATTGAACCTCTCGAAAAGTATTTTTGGTCAAGCCGGCCAGGGCCTTGTTGTTGCGGTAGTCGAGAAATATTGTAACGACACTATTTGAAGTAAATTTGTGCATTTAGAGCTTTGTGCTTTATCAATACTGATTTTTATTAGTTTGTACTTTATCGATACTGATTTTTATTAGTTTGACTTAGATAATATATTATAATTTAGGCCAATAAAATATTTTACTGTTGATTTAACAGATTTTACCCCGGACTAGTGGATTGTTGAGTTTTCATCTGAGCCACTGAGTTCGAAACCCCGGTATCAAGGGGTGAAATATGCAGTTTACTGTCAAATCAGTTAACCCGTAGAGAATTGTGATCGGGTTGTTATGTTGCTATGTTGTATTTTGGCCGACCATCCGAGTTCTTATTCTCACTTACAATATAAACCATTCCTAATAACTAAACTCGAGTTCAGATTTAATGCATATGTCACATCCCTACATCGACTGAATTGCATTTTAAAGTACTTTTATGCAATCTAGCTAACAAGGGCCATACAATTTGTCAAACAGTGGCGTGGTGTCCATTCAAACGAGCAGTGATGATAAGAGATCTTATCCGGTGGTAGTCAAAGAAAATGAGCAGTTTTATGGCATATGATCTCATTGGGAAAACTTGTATATAACTAGCCCTATGCCTACAATGCAGAGAAACATTTTTCAAAAGCACAGATACAACTATGTAGACTATTAGAGATAGTTTTACACAATCGCAAAATTCAAAGAGCGATAGTCTTACTTTCTTTTGTTTTATTACTTCTATTTGCAGAACCATTTAGTACACCAGCGCCCTCTTTGACAGGTGAGTGTTAAATTAACAGTTGCCTTCCATTGTTTGTTATTTATTATCTGCCCGGGTCGAATCAGTTATAATAGTCAACATACTGATTAAATGAATTGATGAATTTACAGTTTTTAAGCATAACAATGCTAAATGCACTGAGTATGTGTATATACATATATGCAATAATCGGCCAACATGTACACATGTGTGCGTAATTAGTGCAACACAACTTAAAACCAGTATAAGTAAAAGCGAGACAGAATGAGGACAATGACAGAGAACCGAAAGAAGGTAAATAAATAAACTAAACTAAACTCTGCGCTCAAGAAAAATGTATGGAGATCATATAAAATTAGTTGCATCAGTCTAAGTAACAATCAAAAGCGGAATGAAACATAGACAACTGTTCGTCTACTCTGATTGGGACGAACTTTACGAAGTCCGGCTGCCAATCCAGTCGAGCTGACACAACAGCTCATACTAAAATATACATGCGTTCAGGTATAAATAATCGCTGCATGAGCATTTAATGGTAAAAGCTGTTACCAATCAACTAATCTGGAATCTGGAAGAAGTTTAATACTTCCTCAGATCTTAGTGTAATTTTTTCTGAATTAAAAGTAATGCACTTCATTTGCTTTAACAGAAATTCTTATGATAATTTTAGCAGAGAATAACGCTGCCCTTTTGAGAGGTACTTAAAGGCGCTATGTAAAGTGCCTTGATGCTCGTAGCGTAACTACAGGCCTGCAGGGCACGCAACTTCGGGGGCTGGGCCCGAATCTGGAAAGAGGGAGCCCACTTTAGAGTCTGATAAGGTATGAACAGGCCCCAGATGGCTCCATTTGCGTAATCTGTGGGAGCCCCGATATTTGAAACTACGCCACTGCTTGATCTATTATCATAAACCATTAAACATCTATGCGCTGCATTTTCACTTATGTTAGCAGAAATTATCACTGTAACTGTATTCAACTTTCAGGTGATACACAAGCAGAAAAGAGTGAGTTTTCAAATGTTTTTCAAAATCTCTTACATTGTTTTCTCTGTGCATTATGCATAAAAATAGCGATAGAAGCACTGTCGGTAGCTAGGTTTCTTAACTTTAGCGCACAATTTCGAAGCATTTTCTGCTATCTGAAAGATAATTCGGTAGCTTTAGGCCCACTGTTATGAAGTTCCTTTGGAAATTCTTCTGTTCTCTGTAGGAAACGACGCTATTCCAAAATAATAATAGAAATAAAAGTCATTTTAATTGCTAGAGTTTAAAATATTAAATTTCGGGTGTTTCAAATCTAGGCTGTAACAATCTAGGCGGCTTTAAAAACAGTCTACGAAAGAGTCGCTGGATTAAAGGAACCCCAGAAAATATTAGGTCTATTTATTGTCTGCAAAAGTAGATTGAGCTTATTTTTTAAAGTCAAAACCAAGTTGCGGTGCTATAATTATTTCCTCAAGTTTCGTACTCATATTTTGCGGGTATGTGCAATTTTATCTAAGTTACTTGTTAAAGCATTTGTAATTGCAGTGATGCATATGAAATTTCTTATCATAGCTATGATTCTCATCTTCTTGGTTTCGCAACTTCCACTCAGAGCAACATACAGGTGCTGGCTCGATCTTGTTACTTGTGGCCATACTTCTGTAGTTCTATATTCCTCCCCAGAAGTTCTGAACTGTTTGAGGCGCTTAGTAAGATTTGACCCAGATTCTGTTAAGTGCTGTATAATAAAAAGTATGCATGGTTAACTGCTTTACATGCCAAGGCTGTTTCCTTTTTTCGAAAACTCAATAACCAGTTTTACAGATGACCCGATGGCAGTTTCACTTACAGAGTCTAGGGATTGAACTTCGAGGCGTCACGTGAAATAAGCAATTATTACTTCTGAAGCTACTAAAAAGCTAAGTGCAGGGCACCAGCTTATTCACGAGCGCTGTGTCAAGTCAGAGAGGTTTTCCAAAGATGCCATAAGAAGGCGGCGGATTGGATGGATCAGAGGAAGGTTTCTTGAAAAGGTGTGACTTCAGTTTTGAATGAAGTGCCTGATGAGTAATAGATAGAGATGTTTGAGACAGATACTGGTGGGTGAACGACAGAAGGGATAGAGAACGACAGAAGTCATTGATTAGCGTAGGCAGCGCTTTTGTGAAGTACTTAAAAGGCGTTGTATCAAACGCCTAGGTAACTGACTTACTGTAACTAATGTAATTTAAGCTTTGTTATGCATATTATCAGCATGCAGTGTTGTGTTGTCCAGGCGAAACAACTAGTCACAAGCTTGCGATAGGTTTGTCAGTAACAATCGGCCTTATCGCCATTCTCATTGCAATCGTCGTCTCTTTCATCCTACGTTCAAAGAAAAAAGACAGAAGTGAGTATTTTACGAATTGTTGCATTCTATTAACTTCAGAATTTTTCATAAACACCTTTCTTGCACCTCGACCAGAATCTATCTGGCCTCAATCTTTGTACGCGTGAGTAGCCTACCGAATCCCGGAGCTAAAAACAGGTAAGACCTTATATATGTATATATATATATGCACGTATATGCTCTTATATCATGTGAAGTATAAATATATATACTTCTTTACATACTTTGTGGGGTACGGTAGCCGAGTTGTTACAGCACTTGGCTTGTAGCCGGAGAGTACGGACTCGAGCCTCCCTTTAGACGATTATAGCGTAGGGACCTTGATCAAGTCCTTCACTCACAGTTGCCCAGCACCATCGATTTGGTCATTATATAAAGTCGCTAAATAAATGCAGAAATAATAAAACTACACCACATTACTTATTGACTTGAATCAATATATTTCCCAGATGTTCGAGCATCATTGCTGATGGTGAACTATAATCGCTGTTAATTCTGCTATCTGGTCTCAAACTCGACCTGGTGGAGAGCGCCTTTAAGTGGTTCAAAGAAGGCGCTATATAAAATTCTGGTTACGTAGCCTGCACTTGCACGAGTCTTACGATCTTTCTTTTTGAAGTTCTGCGTTTGTCTCTAGACTAAAGATTCTCTTATTATCTAGTTTGGCTGCATAGGTATGACATTTTAGTGATTTCACAAATGCACTTCAGTTTCGTAGTCTGTCAACTAAGTAAGTAAGTCAGTCAGTCAGTCAGTAAGTAAATAAGTAAGTAAGAAAGTAAGCAAGCAAGCAAGTACGTATGCATGTAGGTGTATGAATAAGATCAACAATGCATTTGAAATCTCCTGCCATGCCATCCAAATTCAATTAGAGAAGAAAAATTGGTGTCGCCTACCACCAATCCATTTTCATCGCTTTTGTGTACGAGACAGGCACATGTGATTTCAGTGATTTATTACCAGACATTGTATGCGTTCGATCCTGAATTTTTCAATAGTGTGCCGAATGATTTAAATATTCTCGTTCAAAGTGGGCATTTATACCAAGTTACTTAACGCTACATTGATTCTGTTTGTGTTTGCATATAGAAGTGTCTGGACGCCTTAGCAAGGGAAAGCCAGCGCACCAGTCATCCTACAGTCCACAAAGACCAGATATTCAATTCGACAAGAGCAAAATTGGAAGCCCAATTCCCACAGTCAGCGCTCCATCGGCGTCCCATCATCAAGGTGACTAATACTTTTGTATGTGCAAGCCAGCAAAATTACTAACTGAGTTGAAATAAAGAAAATTGCTTTAAGAAATGAGAATGACAGATAATGTTTTCATCGCATTCTACATTCCCGGACAGAACTTTGTCCAGGAAGCGTAAATAAGTTCCACTAAAATTCATATACAAGATTTGATAGTAAGTGCATCACCAAAGATCTTTCCGGCTAAAAGCATCCAAGTAGATTCCATCATTTTCTAAATAAAATAAAATTCCTTACGACTCGGTCTCAGCCTCCCCTCGGGCCCTTCTACTTGCCTCTACTATAAAACCGTGCTAATGGAAACCGACCTTTTCAAACTCTCTTATCCTGCACCCGATCTTGGACCATCCCCCAACCACTGTTGTCATCATAATCGTTTTCCACCTTAGTACCGCGCTATCCACCCTCCACCCGGCCTGACCATCCGGATTCCGACCTGGCACAGAAAATGACCAAATGGCTCAATGACCATGTAGACTTTATTTTATATACAGCCGATGAATAAATTGGTCTACCAGACCCAGCTTTTATGCGGCTTTGAGAAATTTTGGGAGATTCATGTTACATTACATTACGGGTCCTTGTTGAATAGTATGAGAACAAAGAGCAAGAAAGTGCAGGGATACATTGATTACATTACGCAAAACTAGTGTGTGTGTGTGTGTGTGTGTGTGTGCAAGCCTTGTTTCGTAATTCATCTTAAAGTTGGAGGTTTTTTATATTCTTTCTATTTCTCGAGATAACAAATCGGTGAATGGAAACGACTTATTTGTATGCGAAAATGATTTATACGATGCATCGCCAAAGCAGCTCGACCCATCAGGTGCGTATAAATGCATGTAGATGTACCCGCACAACTTCTTTGGCAGCAGAACGAAAGGATCACCCACCAGGCAGATAATGTTTTGTAAGCGGCATGTTATTATCTTATTATGCAAGTTCTTATAGGCAGTATATGAAACTAGACATTTAAAGGCATAATGAATAAAAGGCAGAAAATATTCATTTCACGTGTTTTCTTACATTTTGCTTATTTACTGCTCCGTAGCTTAAAGGAACAGTTGAATCTAGCAATATTTTAAGTTGCTCTTAAGACTGAGTGAGTGCGACTTATTGAAGCTGCTAAAAGTGAAGCATCAATCCAAACATAGATTGTTGCGGTCTCATCAATGACCATACGCACCTTATTCAAACCTTATTTCACTTTATACCACCTTATTCCTAGTAGCATTTATGGGACTTCATTTGACTGTGTGTGATTCGCTTATGTGTTTTCGTAACAGATGGTTACCCAGCAGAAGAAGCGATCTATACTGAAATAATTAAATAAGTTAGTGCGACTTAAGGAACAAAGAAACCGTAAGATCATCACTTTATTATTTTTAATTTAAATATAGAAAAATAGTTAAAATCAGAATCAGCAAAATATCATAGGACTATATCAGATATTTACGAATGAGTCACAGTCACGAGATAAACCTGCTTTGTTTTACTGTTCTATACAGTAGGATAAAATTATCAGATATTTATGGATGAGTCACAATCACCTGTTTGGCGTATTTTGATTTACTTTTCAAAACAGTATGATTAAGGTATTTGTCAAAATAGGCTGATGCAACTGTCCTCAGGGTGAAAAGAAAAGTTACATTTTCTTAGTTTCCATTGTCGGAAAAGCTATTACGATAGGCCTACATCTGTTCAGCAGGGACTATTTCTAGTTTCAGTTTTCTTTATGCACATTTTATAAGTGCTATTTTCTCGGAAAGGCTGCTTATTGTTGAATATAATTTCTTTGTTTCATTACACTGGTCAACATAGAAATCGTTACTGACTGGAAAAGGCCCTAATGTGTAGCATCTTGGTGTGCTGAACACGAATATAACCATAAAAATTTTTTATTGGCTCTCGTTTTGAAAATATTTCATATAGTTCATTTTTTATGTTTCACCATGTAAATTTATGCAGTAGGACTGCGACAATATCCTAAATAAGTCTAGAATGATGTAATATTCCACCTCATTGCATAATCCCATCATGGACACATCATGCACAGTTGATTACGTAAGATGACGTCAGCAGTGTACTATATAAAGCGAGTCGGAACGGTTGAGCATTTACAATATTACAGACTTTGTGCGAGACAGTTTAAGTTACTGTTTTATAAAACTATTATTACTTTATCCATTTAGATACAATACAGAACAGTAATGCCTCGGAAGTGCGTAAATACTGTGGACAACTTTTGTTACATTTGTGGGGGAGTGACATTTGCCAACCAGAAGAAAAGTATCACTTATCAAGTCAAGAAGGCATATCATGCTTACTTCGAATGCAAGGTTGGTGACCAAGACAAGCCATGGGCCCCGCATATATGCTGTGCTACATGTACAACACAGCTTTCACAGTGGTTGAATGGCAAAAGACCATCAATGCCGTTTGCAGTTCCCATGGTGTGGAGAGAGCAAAGCAACCACGTAGATGACTGTTACTTCTGCTTGGTTCCTCCTCTTTCCGGTGGAATAACGAAGCAAAAGAAGTCGACAATAGTCTACCCAAACATTCCGTCAGCATTGAGACCAGTTCCACATGGTGATGGACTTCCTATTCCAGAACCTCCAGCAGAATATATTTTCCTTGATTCATCTGATGAGGACAAGGGTGAGCCGACATGTTCTTCTCCTGGTCCGTCAGCGTGCAGTGATCCCGATTTTCACTGTGGTGCATCATCAACCCCACACAGAATAACACAGGAAGAACTAAATGACCTTGTTCGTGATTTGGACTTATCCAAAAACAAGGCAGAATTGCTAGGATCAAGACTCCAACAATGGAATCTTCTAGAAGAAGATGTCACAATTACTTCATATAGAAAGCGCCATCAGCAGTTGGAACCTTTCTTTATGAAGGAAGGTAATCTGGTATTCTGTTCCAATATTGACGACCTCATGAATGCCTTACAGATCACTCATGACCCACAAGAATGGAGACTCTTTGTAGACTCTTCAACACTGAGTCTTAAGGCTGTGCTTTTGCACAATGGAAACCGTCTTCCATCTATTCCATTAGCGCATGCTGTCCACATGAAAGAAACATACGATAACCTAAAACAGCTACTGCATTCCATTGACTATGACAGGTACAAATGGCACCTGTGTGGTGATTTGAAGGTAGTTGCCATTTTAATGGGACTGCAGCAAGGATATACAAAATATATGTGTTTCTTGTGTGAGTGGGATAGCCGAGCAAGAGAGTTGGACTACGTGCGGAAGGAATGGACTCCCAGACAAAACATGGCAGTTGGACAGAAGAATATCCAGCACCCAGCTTACAAAATCCTACTACCACCCCTTCACATCAAACTAGGTTTGGTGAAGAACTTCGTGAAAGCCATGGACCGCACTTCGCCAGCTTTCCGATACCTGGATGAAAAATTCCCTCGACTCAGCGAAGCAAAGATTAAAGAGGGAGTTTTTGTGGGTCCTCAGATTAGAGAACTCTTCAAAGATGACCGCTTCAACAACTTGCTGGAGGGTGATGCGAAACAAGCATGGAATGCTTTTCGTCTAGTGTCTACAGACTTTCTGGGGAATGTTAGGGCAGAAAACTACAAGGAACTAGTAGAAGACATGCTCAAGCAGTACCAGAAATTTCGCTGCAATATGTCTCTGAAGATGCATTTCCTTCATTCCCATCTGGATTTCTTCCCTGACAACTGTGGTATGGTTAGTGACGAACATGGCGAACGTTTTCATCAAGATATCGCAACAATGGAGCAAAGGTACCAGGGAAAATGGTCCACTACAATGTTGGCTGACTACTGCTGGACACTCCGCAGAGATGCTCCCGAACAGCTGTACAAGAGACAGGCAAAAAAATCTAAGAACTAGTCTATGACCTGGTTTTTACAAATATTAACTGTAAGTGTATCACTATTGGCATGCATTGTGCGATATAAAATTACTTCATTTCAGATTACAAAAAAACTAGAGCCAATTCGGCATTTTCACTGTCATATTCGTGTTCAGCACATACAAATTGATAAGAACTGACTAATTTCATTTCAGTAACATGACTTTTGTAAAAATTTGTTGTCCAGTAATTATTGCTCATTTCGCACACTTAAACCAGTCATCCTGTATTCATATGCTGCTGCAGCTGTATAAGCTAATTACATTGAATGACAGGCATTTAAATAAGTGTGAATATGACTAGTAAATTGACTGCTGCAGGGTGTTTGTCACCAGGGGGTTTTGTATTCCTTATCCATTTTCACTAAATGATATAGTTTTAAAATTCTCATTTCTGCATACAGTCTTAGTAACTGTGGTGACATTCACCGTCAGAGTTGTTTTTTTTTCAGTTATCTGATCATTTTTTGTAAAAAGATTAATTTTTTGTATTAATGAATTTTAAGACCCTATTTGCTAGAGTAGACATCGTTTTTAAGGTAGGCCTATACACAAATACATATACATACATAAACACATATATACATACATAGAAACATACATACGTATATAGATAGATACATACATACATATATGCATACATACATACAGACATACATGCCTACATACATGACTACATCTATGCATTCATACATAGAAACATACATACACATATACAAACATACATACATACTTACATACATACATACATACTTACATACATACATACATACATATATGCATACATACATACCTACATACGTACAAACATACATACATATACCTCGCAGTGTACGAGTGGCATCGTGGTAGCCATCTTGTTTTTCGCCTCTGCGTCAGGGTGTGGACACTCGCTGCGCTATTTGATATTCTAACTTATTTGTCAAGTCAATACATTTAAGAAGGAATCGTATTTACACACGTCGGGTTGCTTTCCGTGCAGTAATTAGAATAAGTTTAGTCACCCATATATGACAAACAAAGTCAATACTCATTAAATGCATCTTCAAGAACCTTGCGAAACTGAAGTGGCATAATTACAAATATAAACTTACAAAATATTGGGCTACAGACATGGACAGAAACATAGAAAGTAGAATAAGAGCAGTGCCTTTAGCTATCCCTTAGAGGCAGCCATGAACATATGAACTGTTGTCGACTGCCTATTTCTTAGCCTCGGCATATGAGGGGATGGCCAATACTCTCCCTCGCCGCAGAGTCTTCCCACTTACACAGTACGGTGAGCGTACTCATTATGGGTGAGTTGGCTATGATGCGCAAGTGCAACCGAAGTCTCAAATTAATTTCCTGCCCAGACGGGAATTTGAACCACCGCTATTTCGGTGGACAATCCGACACGCTAACAAATAGACTCTCACGCACCTTCAAACGTACAGACTGTAAGCATCAACATAAATTTATTGTTATATTCATTTGATGACACTGCGATAATCTTTCATGTAAGACCAAAAAAGGCTCTGCACGATTTGTTGCTAAAATATATTTCAGATGGACACGCCGATATTCTCGTTAGCCAAGAAAGCGATCTCTAGTAAGGACGCCTATCTTCAGACACATACAGACATTGAAAACGCTATGAAATCCAGGGTTTGACAAGTCAGGAAACAGTGCTTATAACCTACATTGTCTTCAGTGATTTAGGAAATTTTTAAAAGGTGCTATTTCAACATATGATGATGTTACGTTGACGCTGTATTTTTTAAACTCATTGGACAAACCAGAAATGTTAGTTTTGCTATTTCATTTGCATCAAGGTGTATGCTGATCATTCCTTTCAACTGACCTATTTGACTAATTTAATTAATTTATTAATTGACTCAATCATTCTTTTTAACTGAACTATTTATTTTACGAAAGTGTAAGTGTGTCACCAGAAGTTCATTGTATGGACAATATACCAGACATTTCGACATACAAAGCTTAGACATGTAATCTAGTTTGATTTGATGTAAAGTAATGTTAAATTGACTCTGATAATTTTGCAACCCGTTACACAGTGTAAACTCTGCAACAATGTATGAGCTAATCATGCCTCTCAACTGAGCGATTTGTTTTTCAATACTGTATGGCACTATGCCAGACGTTTCTACATAAAAACCTCAGTAAGGTAAAGTAATTAATTGTGGTACAATGCAGTTTAATCAGATGTAATGTGACTGGTCAGACTCACACACACGTAGAACTTGAACAACAGATTCTCCTCCAGACTGACACTTGATATCGTATTCGGAGTTTATGGTCCGTGTCAATTTTCGGATGGAATGTAATTATTGATCTTTAATATGTATAGTTGGCGTCTTTTTGTTGCTTGTCTGCTTGCTTGGTCTTTCACATGTAACAGTATTCGTAATTGCAGAGCTTCCCTTTACCTCATTCACTTCAGCACTTTGATCTCCTCGTTGCTGGGCCGTCCGGCCACTCAAGATCTCCTGTTTGTCCCTCGCATGCGAACCTCTGCTGCCCAGTCCAGAATCTTTGCCTACGTTGGTCCCACTTGATGGAATCGTCTCCCTCGAGAATTGCGACTTGCGCTCCTTTCTCTCCCCTCTCAATGTTCCGCAGGCGCCTGAAGACTGTAATGTTTAACAGCGATTTTACTTTTTCGGGTCGGAGGCACCTCTGTTGATATTATCCTCTAAGAGATGCTTTATAAATCTCAAATTACAATTACAATTGGTTTCGATGATCTGATCTCCTCTGAAGTTACTTTTAAAACTACCTTCGTTTTCGTCATTTTCTGTGCACTACGGTACGAATAAAAACGATGCAGAAAGTGGATTGCTAAATAGGGCACGCCAAATCGGATCTGCCTAATGATCCGCCAATCGGAAAGCGAGTGTCCATGTCGCATTTTTTCCAAAATAGCAATTTTTGCGATTTTCTGTACCATGTGCATATTTAAGCAGTTTACTCAGTGGCAATTGTGATATGCTTATTTTATTAAAAATGTAACAGACACGGCTGACTCGTATTTGTGGCTTTTATACTGTATCACTTAACAAAACTAATGAGGCTGTCGTGTTAAAGCACACACCCTTGGCCTTCGTTAGCAGATTATAGAAATCAAGGCATCGGATCACAGCAGTGGCCTGATCTTTTCCAGTGCTGGAGTTACTTTTTGGGACGTCAGGTAGTTGTTCTACTCCAACACCGGACACAATCACAGGCAGTCGATCCAACTTCATTCAACCAGTAATATCAAGCAACAGTCCAATGAGCAAGCAAAGCAGAACCTTGCGAGAATTGAAGTTTCAAGATGTTGGCAAACTTGTTTCGATATAATCTCCTGGCTTCGTGAATGTTACTTTGACTCAATGGCAATCCTGAATTTCATGGTCTAGGGCTTGAGCAGCAGCAGCAGCCAGAAGATGTGGTGCTTCCCTATCAGTGACTTTAGTTCGATCCAAAGCTGCAGCCACCTGCTCAGTGACAAAGGGATTCTTGCTGAGCCTTTTACTAGACGACTGTTGCTTTTTCATTCTGTTTGATACACTAGCAAACTCTAGATCAGTGTCTTCATCAGCTCTGTCCTTATTACTACTGCTCAACTCCAATTCTACAGGGCTGGTTAAGAATGCCAGCTCTGTTTTTGATCTCTTACGATGTACTTCCTCGGACTTTGTCCTACTAGCTTTCAGTTTCATTTTCCCCGTGACAGGGCCTATGAAAGGGGATCACAACGCGTGATTTATTTACTGAGATACAGGCCTGCGAATGTTTTCACCATCAAAATATCGAAATTGGGTTTTTACTGGCATTCGCTAGGAGACGCCTCCGACAATCAATCTAGCACAACTGTTCAGGAAAATGGAACATTGCAAGTATAATATTGCAAGCTGTGTAACTTCCAACCAATGGATTTTCTATGGGCTTTCTTAACTTCAAATGCTTTCTTAAACGTACCAGCGCCCTTAATAGCTCTGAGACTGCTAAACTGGTTCAGAGAACTGCGTCATTACATTGTTTTGTAAGGTCTTATGCAAAACGATAAATGTGAAGAGCGTCAAGTAGGTCCTAAGCCAATCCCACACGATATATCGAAACAAAAAGAGTGTGTGAGAGAGAGGTACTGAGAAAGAGTGGACACCAATAAGAGGGCGACCAAGAGGGTAACACAGTCCTACATAAAAAATCGAATATCAGTGGGCTTGACTGACGAATGAATTAGGCCAGCTTTTAATTTATGTGTGCTCTGTACTCAAATTTTCTCTGCTTAAGTGATCCGGGTTGTAAATGACCCACTCTAGAACAAATCTATTTGGCAATAATGATGCAACTGATAAACTGTATATGAGAGAGGCTGAACTTATAACATTAACTCTCTGCGATGAAGCAATCAACGAATATATCAAATATAATTAAATATTGAAGATGATTAGCAGCATGGATTCATATTTAATTGAATCCCCTCAGAGCCCAGAACTGCTGAATATATACTGTAGGTCCATACTTATGCGAAAGACAGCCATCAGTTTCGCTACAAAATGAACCCTCTAGATGCGATAATGACAATCTTTACGCTTTGAAACGCAACCTAAGAAATTATAGACTCTGATCTTATAGGGAGATACAGAACAGAGACCATTGCCAGTCCAATGAAAAGGTAAAATACCTCAACCGTTTCTTGAGAAGGTTGAATTCCGAGTCAGTGACTGCTTGTTTTGCTGGAAGGTCAAGGTTGAATGAAAAGTGTTCGAAAGCGATGAAAGCATGGGAAAATAAGGCAACAGGGAAACTTTGGAAGTGAAATGTCAATGGAGCCAACACATCTGTCGTCGGACCATAAGAATCTGTAATGAAATTTGAAATGTTTCAGGAAAGTAAAGAAACGTTAAAAGGGCGAGCTGAATTGACAGTTGCCGTGAGACATGAGGTTACAATCTAACTTCGTGAGCGAGCGAACGGTAAGCATACCATAGGGCACCCGTCAGTATTGAAATGTGGCGCTGTGTAGTAGAGTGTTGAAAGCTGTTCGACGAGACCCTGCCGACGAGTCCCAACCGGTCCTCAAGATCAAGGTCAGCCGGCGAGTCAAGGTCGAGGAGACGCCGACGCTCGGACCAGCGAAGCCCAAGACGCAGCCGCCATCGAAGTAGACGACGGCGACGACGAAGAGGAGGGAGTTGCAGGAGCAGGATGTTCGTCCGATCCGCACCGGTCACGGTCCATCGAAGGGTGCTGAAGAAATCTGCGAAACTGAACGATGAGTCGAAAACAGACTCCTAGTAATTTTCTGAAATAATAATTATAATAATAAGACAATTTACATAGCGCCGTAGCACAGCCGAGGCTGAAGAAAAGGGCGATGTACATGGGTCACAAATCAACTACACTCATAAGATATCCTAAAAAGATGTCTTGAGTCGTGACTTGAATGTGTCCAGGGATGGGGCAGTCGTCACATTCTCAGGAAGAAAAGATAGTTGCCATAAAGGCCGAATCATCTTGTGTTACTCTTTTACGTCGTGTAACCTAAATAAAGCACACGATCACAACAGACGCGTCTGCATTTGCACTAAATGCCACCAGAACCACCATCATTTACTCCAATTCTGGTAACACAGTACGGTAGGTAGGAGGTCCTGCGTCATTTGCTAAATATGCTTATTAGCCTCAAATTTTTAGTATAGTCTAGTATAGTATTTTAGTATGATATAGGCTAAAATATTAGCCTAAAATACTTTTAGAAATCATATCCATACCTTTATTTGGAATTTGACTATGGCAATTAAGAATTGTTTCGCTCGGCGAGTCTATAAATATCGTTGATTATGAGGGTAGTCCTGCTGGTTTTTGCAAGCGTGCAGAAATATTTCAAAGTTTTCATACGGCCAATGAGCTGATATCGACGAGAGGCATCTTTGACACTTGTTAACTAATTGTTAAGAAACAATTAATTGAACTCGTGAATAGTTTATAGTTTTGTAACTTTTTGCATCCAACAATTGCCTTACGCGCGTCTAGAAGACGTTTGAAAATGCATGCATGGTTTATATGTCGCAATTAGGGCTACAACTTAAAAGTCTGTTGGGTAGTCGTCTTTTCCAATGCGTTATATAACTTGTACTATGGCTTAGCATGACAAGCTAAAATAAATGTGTGCACAGTTTTAAAAGCCAAAATGCAAAGAGAAACTGCGAAGTAACTGTTATTGAAAGCAGCTGACAATGTAAGAATACAGAATGTATGGGTTTATGCTAAACAATTCCGGTTCATATCCAGCATATATACAATATGCATATTATACATCCCATGATATGCAAGTTCAAATGTTCCCTTGGTCAGTGGCAAATGATGTGCACGTGCATAGTAATCGAATTGGCTATATCCCCCCCGTCTATAACCCAGTCTCTTTCATATTAACTATTCTAGTCGGACATCTATAAAATGACACTTCGACATGGAAGACACTTCTCAGCCACCATTTACTTAAAGGTAAAACTTTCAAAAGAACAATCTAGGCTAGCCTCTGTCATTCACACATCTTCCATCGCTAGTTTTATTCAATGTTAAACTGTAGCTGCTTGCTTTAGCCACATATTTTGCTAGATGCATTTGGGTAAGTGAAACCCCTGTCAACATGAAAACGAACTGGATAAATAGTGTCATTTTTACAATTCAATAAGCCATTTGTCTTTTTGCAGGATTTAAGTTTTCACTTAAATCAATCATCGATTTTGAAACAGGCCTAATTTTCTAGATATAAAAAATGTTTTAGCATTTTGACATTAAAGCTAATATCACTTTTAGTATATCATCATTATTTATTAATATCAGAAGAGATTTGCAACTTGAAGTTTCTGAATATCGAATATAATCCTAATGAAGGCCAGTGAATCAATGAATCAGTGAAACAATGGGTATAGCATATAATTCAATGACCACTTCAGGAATCTAATCTAATCTGGAAACTTCTATAGCGCCGTTATCGCAATGCAGAAAGTATGCATCGATGGTTTCTTCCAAGCAAAACCGCATTCCTAAATCAAAATTTGTTGCATAGAACTAATCGAGTTCCATCATAATGGAAGGTAATCTTCGGAGAACAAGCAATCCGAAATAGATGAAGTAGGCCATATGAAAATATCTCATATGTGTAACTGACCTGTTACAATACATTACATTAGCATAGATTCTTTGCTGCAACGTAGCAATTCTGTTTTAATTAACTTTAGCTACGTTGTTGTTTTTCTGTGAATAGATTACAGGAATAAAGAACTTGGCAGCAAATCCAGTTTCAAATTAAAGAAATGGTCAACTACTGTTTTGCGTTCCTGATTTTGGAATTGATTGCTTCGTTTGCAGCTGAAGGTAGGAAAACTCAATTGACAAATGTTGCATCTAAATGCTTCCATCAGTTTAAATACCATGGCTCTATAGTAATCAATACTTGTGGCGTTCTTCGCGCCTCTCTGGCAGTAAGGGAAGAAAGTGCTGCATTTTGCTGAAGGCTTCTCTACGGTGTTGGGTTACTTCAAAAGGCTCTAAGATATTTTAGCTTAAACCTAAAAATGAGAACAACAAACCAGCAACTCGACAACACCAACTGACAACTGACCACAAGTTTATAAAGCATTGTGACGCTCTGAAGGACATACAAGATCCAGGGTGAGATCCAGGCCATCGCATTTGAGCACAGGTGTTGTTGATTAATGGCTGTAACTAATGTCTTTTGTTTTCATTCGCTTTGTTTCGAAATGTTTGCCTAAAAAATCATACTTAATTTGGTATCTGGACATTTCCTCGTAGAGAAATTTCCTGTGGTAGTTCCCCTCGGAAGTATATCAGCCTTGTTATGCACGTGACCTTTAGCTACAAAACATCAACATCGTCCTTTCTGATTGTTTGCACTCATGAGATTCCTGCAATATTTCGTAGCCTCCCCCTATACTGATTAATAATTGTCCAATATTTAGTTTTGGATGTTTGGTAATTCTTTCATGTCTACTCTCTGCCCAGTTGTCTAATAATTAGTTTTGGATGTATGGTAAGCCTTTCATGTCTACTCTGTGCCCAGTTGTCTAATAATTGTCTAATAATTAGCTTTTGATGCATGGTAAGTCTTTCATGTCTACTTTCTGCCCAATTGTCTAATAATTGTCCAATATTTAGTTTTGGATGTTTGGTAATTCTTTTATGTCTACTCTCTGCCAATTGTCTAACAATTGTCTAATAATTAGTTTTTGATGTATAGTAAGTCTTTCATGTCTACTCTGTGCCCAGTTGTCTAATAATTGTCTAATAATTAGCTTTTGATGCATGGTAAGTCTTTCATGTCTACTTTCTGCCCATTTGTCTAATAATTGTCCAATATTTAGTTTTGGATGTTTGGTAATTCTTTCATGTCTACTCTCTGCCCAGTTGTCTAATAATTGTCTATTAATTAGTTTTTGATGTATGGCAAGGTCCGGGGGTATTGTACCTTCGTAGCCAGCTAATTTTTGTTGTGTGGATCCTTTTGGCTTCTCATTGTCCAGCATTGAGATCCATATATAAAATTGGTTATGTCATTGTCTCATATATTATGGCTTTTGGTTTCTTTGTTATTTCCTTACTTCCTCATGTCTAAACCATTTCTCTAAATGTGTGTGATTGTATTTCTTCGTCTAGTTGGATCCTTGTAAGAGAGCGTGCATAGCTTTAGGAAATTTTTCTCTTCCTCCTTGCTACAGTTCCGTAGCGATTCCATCCACATCTGGTGCTTTATTCTTCATTTGGTTGATAACATCTCTTCATTCTTCCTGAAGAAAGTTGGGCATTCGTTCTTCTGTATTGTTTTTGGCATCTCGGCGAGGACTGTCGGATCGTTATGAACGTCGATGTTTAGTAGTTGTTCAGTGTTCGTTCCATCGTTTTTGTATGATTTTTTAGAACTTTATCGCTTGTGTTTTCACATACGCAAACTGTATTTCTTACATTTGCTAAATTATTTATTTTGTATGAAGCGTGTATTTACTAGCAGTACAATGCTAAGAAAGACAGTTATAGTTCTGTTCATTTATTACATATTAGAGGAAAATATTTGAGAGAAAATTTTCAGGGAAAATGTCCTAGACCCGTTTAATTGATGAATACATCTGTTACGGTCTGTTTTTAGCTCACGCCGGATGTTTTGTTCATCCGACGGGTGTAGCGGTTAGAGTCGGTGAGAGAGTTTCACTGACCTGTTCAACGAATGAAGGAAATTCTATTTCCTCTTGGCGCATAGGAAAAGACATTTCCACGACAACTTATGTATACGCAGCTGCTGTATATAAACAAGATGGAACAGTCAGAACACCTCGCTATATAGCTGATGGATATTCGTTGGCTCGTCCAGCTGACAACAAAACTACTCTTCACATAAACAAGGCTACTCTTTCACATGCCGGATTGTACGTATGTACGTGTGACGATCCTTCCAGGAGTACGGCTACGTCCACATTAGTTATTTTGGGTATGTAACCATTTTGTCAAATTCTTTGTGAGTAGGTATAGGCTTCTCTGTGGCTCGACTTATTCTTATGATTTGGCATCAACGTATCTGAGCGTGTGGCCATTTTCAGTCATCTGAAACAATATTTGACCATAAATATATGAGACCTTTCTTAGATGGTAAACGATCATATTTCATGTTTTAAAAAGTCTTTTGGACTTTTAACTGGATCTGAGTTTCCATGTCACGCCTCAAAAAGTCATACAGTCTGCTTATAATGCACAGGACCTGGTTATTCACATGCCTATGGCCGACAATTGGCCTGTACAAACGGCAAAGCTCCCTGTCTGAGCAAAAATTACGTTAATTACTGAATTAACCACAAACAGGCATGAGTAGCCGTGTGTCACCACTGTTACGCTACTATGCAGTTTAAATATCATTTTTGACATTTAATAATTTTTAGTCGCAAGGTGCCTTTTCTTTCAGAGTCAGAACCAAATTTTTCAACGCATAATGGTGTTACTGATGGCGAGCCAGTTATTTTCAGCTGCACTATATCGTTCAACGGATCTTCCGACGTTTCTTGTGAGTTAACGATAGAAGATGTATCTGGATATACAGTTACTGGAGGAAATAGCGCTACTGTGAAAAACAATCTGACTATCTGTAATCTGGAGCACAAGATCATTGCCAACGCATCTTTTGATCAGTTGTATACTTGCAATGTGACTCTCACTATCAAGGGAGACATTATCTATTTCAAAGTGCTCAGCGCTACAATCGACTGGCGTGAATTTTTCTGTTTGTAATTCGAGATTCAAATACATGTAATCCAACATAATTTAGTAATGCTTACAATACACTAAACTGGAAATAAATTTGCGATTGCATTAGGTTAACGAGAGGCAATCAGCACTTTTTGCCAATCAGCATTTATGTCAAAGTAAACTCTATATCTAGTTTATTCATTCATGCAAAGCGAAAGTAACATGGCTTGCGACTGAAGTGGATGAATTACGTGCAATTTATAGCAGTTTCAAATTATTTGCATAACTACATATTTCTGGAATTATCTAACTTAATGCATTAATACAGTGGTAAGGTAGTATTATAGTGTCAGACTTTCACTTTCTCGTTAGGGGTTGGAATCCGTTGAATAAGATGAAACTGAGAATTATTCTTTATCGAGTAACGTAATCGGTAAAGAAACACTGACATGTTATGCAATCATAGTACTCGCATTTGCGCTTAAGCGCTATATCCTTCAATAGATTGTGCATGTGTTCATTATTATTTTCAGAACCAGTTTCATTACCAGGAGTTGAAGTACTCATTCCTGATGAATGCTCTATTGAGCGATGCGCTATAGGAAGTCAGTTACGGTGCAAAGCCAACGGAGATCCTAGACCACATGCCTTCGGCTGGTGGATGTTTTCTCAGAATGGAGGCGAATTAGAACAGACAACTGGAAATGACAGTCAGTACTTAGTTTTGAACAAAGTTGGACGATTCACCTACCAATGCCATGTCAACTATGTCATCAGAAACACAGCCTATCTTGCTATCAGTAAAAACGTTACCATAGAAGTTACATGTGAGTTACAAAGTAACTGCTGCTGTATTTATTTCAATTTTTGAAATGTCAAAGTGATTAAGCTTCAATTAAATTTGCAGCAGTTAACATTTTGTAAAATGTGAAAGTAAGCCAGGATATGGGCATAATTATGCATTTAGAGATTTATTACTGGCAGGAAGATTCTCCATGGCATTCGTTGTTTATATTACCAAGACATTTATATTGCGCTTTTCAAGAATTCCACATCAATTGACGGAGCCATGGTAAAGAGTAAGCAAGCCTCGCGTTGCTCTTTTAATGCTGAAATGAAATCTCTCTTGACTATGGTCGTTCGTTAACTTGAGTTATTGAGCAATCCGAAAACGAACAGCTAATCAACACATAATTCTGTAGAAACAAGACATAGAAACCCATCCGACTTAAATAAATTGTCTCTCTAATCCAATCTCACACTTATGTATTCACGGTATGTTGTCTCTTATTAACACAAGTCATGCATAAATTTTCCACTTGTCTTAAGTCGCACTGTTTTAGATATTTCAGATAGCCATGTTTCATCTCAATTCTCACAGAGCTCTACATAAATGTTCATATATGTACATATATGTATTGTATTCCAGTTGCACTTATCATGTTCGGTAAATCTGCAATGGTGAACTGTTGCCGAGTTCAGACTCAATTTAAAAATTCTGCACTGTTTGGAGACACAATATAATGTTCCTTCAAATCTTCCAGGTTTTATATACTTGCTTACTTATTGTGAGTGTCGCCTGCTCAGTTATTTTATCGATGTGCACCCTGGTAGTGTGTCGGGACTGATTTTGGTTCGATCTTGGTTTCTCAGCCGTTCGAGTCTTTGCATTCCATTGCTAAATTTCGTAGATCGCAGATTTATGTTTTCACCGGCAGCAACTCCTACAGTATCACTCAGAGGCTCTCTCTCTTCATCTGTTTCGCGTCTCTCTATGCGAAAGTGATATCATATAGGCTATTCTTTAAATTTTGATTATGCCTTTAGGGCGCGGAGTTGAGTAAACAGGTTAACCAATGTTATTTTTGATGATGCTAACAGTTTACGACTCCGATGAAAAAAGGCCAAGTTTTCGTGTGATTTTTGAGTTATTTTGAGGCCAACAAGTTTAAACTCTGCTCATTACCAGTAACAAAGTGTATCATGTCTAATGTGTCATTAGACAGATGTGATTCGGAATTAGGTCTTCCAGTTGGAATAGCAATAACATGTGCTATCATCGTTTTAATGGGAACAATCATCATCCTTCTCTACAGAAAACTACTACAGAAGACCACGCCTACCAATGACCGCACTCTACAGGACAGAGAAGGTGACTCTGCTCAAGGTTAGAATATTTCTGCCGAAATAGCAAATTGATAAACTTGTTATCCGTATGTCGGGTGGATAAATATATTGAGATATTTATCAATTTGACATTCGTCGTATTCTCGGCAAGCACAAATGTCAAATTGATTAGTATGCTATACGCATGTCTGGCGTTGCCACTCGGTCTGTTATCGAAAACAACTAGCGGAAGCTACTACCGAGTTTTATTAAAGATTTTGTCCAGTCATACAGCTTGTAATAAACATGCATTGTAGTCAAATTGGATTAGAACTGACCTGTTCCAATTTAGTGCAGTCTATAGAATCTACTTCATCTTATCAGCTCTGATCTAATGTAATCGCTTTGTAACTTGGTCTACTATAAAGTCGGTCATCATAGGTTTAAATCCATTAGGTAGGTTAAGTCGAGATCCAAAATGTCAGGGAAACCAAATGGGAAGATAAGATAAGATAACAAGATAAGAAACGATGCATCTTTTATTTGAAAATGAATATTCAAAATATCCATATTAAACTCCGGTAACAATATAACAATTCCAGCCTGAAGAAGAGAGAACAACGTATCTAATCCATACTAAACCATATTAAATCCATATTAAACTAAAGCAACAATGTAACTAAATTAATTAATTTAAAGTTGTTAGCCGATATACAAATGTATGGTGTCAAGCAATGCAAAATAGCGTTTTTATAAGTTTTTAAAAATCTGCAAATAAATTCGAAAATGTGGACCCTCTCTAAAATGTTTGCCCAAATTACGCAATCAGTTTGATATATATAGCCTACAACTACATAAATATCCTCTCTGACTTAAAAAGTGAGATAAAACTCAAATGTCCAAGCTATTCACGCAGTAACCTGCGAAGTTCAAAGTAAACTGAAGGAGACAAGAATAATATATAGGCAGAAAGAATTAATTTTATCTGCTCCCATGCTTCTCGTACTGCTCTAGGCTCAGCGAGACTAACACGAGGATTTGGTTATTATTTCACAGTGGAAACGACGCCGTCATCCTACACGACATTGGACATGCAACAGTCATTGGAAGAAATGCAAAGAGACGTTTACACTGAAATTCAGCTTCCAACTCAAACTCGTCCAAGCTTGCATCATGGTTATGTGAACACTAAAGTAGTTTGCGAATACGAATCTCCTGATTAAGAATCTTGAAAATAAAAGCGATGGTGAAACTTCAGCACAATTTCTAAGTTTGACAATATTATGTTCCCTGTTTAGTTTCGTATTTAGGCCTCCTGCTCACATTTTAGTTTAATTGCGCAAAATTGTCGCATATTTTTCAAAACTCAGTTCTCGGACATATGACTACATAAAAGCTTTGAAACGTATACATATTTAATTTTCTTTTTATTGTATACCGTGTATATCCTTTTTGTTGTTTGGCCGATTACGTTCACTGCTATACTCTGGTTTGGTTTACCCATCGCGTTCACATAATGAAACTGTCAAGCCGCCAAGTTTGGAAGAGGCGAAGTCCACTTAACGCCGCCACTGAAAAACCCTTACACTGCCCTAGTACTAGCTTTTGGTGAGTGAATTACCTAATGACTCATGTAATTTAGTTTATCTGAGATAATAATGACTCTTCAATGAACGTCTGTATCTCTTCAAATTGTACAATGTGTCCAAAGTAGTAGATGTAAAAAGGACTAAGTATGTATAGTTTAGCAGTTTGTGCATATAAGACTCAGATGATAAATGTTTTCTTTCAACATTCCTTCTTGGTCAGTTTTGGTGACTGCTTAGCTCTGACTCTCCTGATGACAAGGACGGTTCTCAGCAGAAAGAATTGTCCGCTGCTTGTCTTCTCTTGAAATATTTTTTGTTCTCAAGGTGTATTATGATCCCTCGGGATTTAGAAAATTTCAAAAGTATGTTTGCTGTGCTGAGCTTTTGTTGGCCTATAGATCGTAACTACAATCTTACTATTTGCATATTCTTCATAGGCTGTTTCAGTGCCTCTGTAGATTACTAATGCGATTTTGCCACCCTTATCACGCATTTGGACATAATATTATCTACTTTACTTAGAAGAGACCTCAACTGACACTTTAATTATTATCATAGTAGCGCCATTAAAGGTATTAGGCAAGATTACAGCAACTCGTGCCTTAAAACCCACCTATTTTCTAACGGCTGTCATGCCGGGAGCGCCTGAATAGTTTGTTCCATAGAAGGTGCTACAGAAATTGACAAATACAATATAAAAACTCCGATGGAGGTTGTCTTGAAGATTCAGACACTTGTAACAACGGATGTTGCACTGTTTGATGGTCGGTTCCATCTGATGCAACATTTGACAGAGAAAATAGCATCTGTCTACAAATTATTTTACTTTATGTATTTTCAGTATTTCAGTATTTTAGGCAAAATCTTCAATTTGTGAACGGAAACTGTCACACGAATTTGGGTTGATTAAAACTTTCGCATGTAGAAATACTGTAGGCCTACATGAGACTATAAAGAAACATTAATACTGATATCGGACTCTATTTTTAATTCCTCAGTTATAGCGGTTTTCATTGCTGTGTTTTGCGCAAATATGATACTTCGGTTAAATAAATATTTGATGTGTTTTTGATTAAGACATAGAAGTAAGTGTACTACGCGTGTATTTCTTTCTTTAATGGTCCTGTGATGTCTCAATTCGTCATTCGTCGATTGCGTGATCTGTACCTCAATTCGTCGTTTAGCTGCAGGGGCGGGATCAACTTTGGTAAATATTGCTCGCAGCAAAATTTGCGTATCTAGGAACAAATGTTGGAGAAATAACTTGCGATTATGGAATTTGGTGGATATAACCCTGCCACTTTTAAGTGCATCGGCCTAATAATTGACTACTCGGTCAGAATATCATTGCTACTCAGTCTGTAATAATTTGTAATCATAATAGTTAATTATAGAGTGTTGAATACAACATTAAGATACGTGACCACATGCAACACTAGCTTTGGTTCATAAATTTGCCATGTACCTGGATAATGAACCAGACACTGAGTGGACCTGTAAGTATTCATCGTATGAAGTGCCGATGGCAAACTGATGCCCCTCACAAATTTGGCCACTAGGCCTTACAGTAGGTCAAATCATGCTTCCTGCAGATCAAGGAAAAAGACGAGCTCTGAAAGTCTTTAGCCGGCATGAGTAACGTAAGAAAATCTTTGGCATCAGATGCCGTTTTGCTACTGCTGGAAAATGCCTTTGGCCGGAGTGTATTTGTAATTGTCCACTGTACTCTTTAAACAAATTCTACTCCAGACTCGCAACCTTTCTTTTCACAGATGATTAGCACTGCTGTTCCAGAATCGACATAGTTTCTTGTCATAGATGATAATCAGAAATGATTCAGAAGAATCACCAATATCTTTGGAGTGAATAGCATGAATAGCATTCAGTGAATAACATGAATAACAATCACTGTTAAGCTGTTTAAAAAGACAGTTAGTCAGCCTAATAATGAAAACTGACTACTTGGGAGTTGAAAATCTAAATTATTCCAACTGCTGCTCTGCCAGCTCATTGGTACAGAGCTCTCACTTCTGTGCCTGAGTAGGGCCTAAGTATCAAGGTCAAAGAGCAACAAACGGAATACTACTTCCTGATTCATTATCCACGTACAAGGCAAATTTATGCTAGTGCTGCATGTGGTCAGGCTATAAACAGGCATAGTTGGGTGTCAAGTCGAATATTTGTTTTACAGATTCCAGAATTTCACCGAGAAGGGCCACAGGTCGGAAAACATCTCTTGACCAATGCGTGCTTCCGCTTGTCCTTTGGCAACCGTCAGCTGCAAAATCTGGTCCATTGGTGGCAACTGTAATCGTAAAATCGAATCTTAATCCCATCATCAACGTTATATGTTGAAGATCGGAATCGTAAACTCATTCAAACGGGCAACTAGTGGTTAAAGATCTCACACCATAAATTCATTGAAAAATGAGCAGGGTCGATGCCATACGGTCACATTTAAATTAAGTAAGGCTACAGTTTTGAGAAGCTAGCAAGCAATGAGCGATTAGCAAAGGAAACGGTGACAGCTACTGGTGTAAATGTCAATGTACACGGTTTTTTATAGCGACCGTATGGCCCAAAGCCCTGCTCATTTTTCAATGAATTGATCGGGTGAGATCCTTCCCCACCGCTGCCGGTTGGAATGGGCGCAACGCCATTTAAGGTTCCCATTCACGGACCGTGCAAATTCGAGATTCAAATCTCTGAAATAAGCCACGATCGAGTTGCGAACCGGGGATCCTCACACACAGAGACTCCTTGGCATACGCGTTAACCGATGTAGCTGACTAGCCCAACGATGCAGCAATTAGCAACCATTAAAAATTATTAACCTACAGTATACATCCTATCAAACAGCAAGTAGTTGTTCAACGGCTATTGTGTGAATGGTATGCTAAAGAATAGGGCCTACGAATCTATCGCGAAGATTTGTAAGTAGCCACACAGTCATCATTGAAACCTTAAAAGTAACGATCACGATATTATTATATTTGTATGCCTCATGCAGGTTGTCATGCATAAGTTGACCTATTGCTAAAAATGGTTCGAGTAGGTAGTTTACAGGGCAGAAATGTGGCAAACGAAAAATGTAAACGTAAATTTACACGGTTTTATATAGTGACCGTATGGCCTCGACCCTGTTCATTTTGCAATAAACTGATTGGGTGAGATCCTTCACCACCCGTTTGAAAGGGCGCCACGCCATGGATCGTGTAGGTAGTTTAGAGAGAAGAAAATCTGATGAGCTCAGTCACTCATGTCAAAAGTGAAGCAATTCGGTTAAGAGGTTTTACGTAGTTTATAATGAATATCTTTTAGGATATAAAGAGGGAACGAGCAAATTTCCTATACACTTGATTGCACTGCCGTTACGTAGGCTAATGTAGGCCTTTGCCAGTTGGTGAGGTTGCTCGATAGTCTAGTGGGTAGCGTGCTGGACTGACACCAAGAGGTGGAAAATTGTAATCACTGCCAGAGCAGAAAGGTTTCAAAATTTCTGCTTTACTTTTGCCTCTTAGCGAATTCATCCGTAAAATTAGTACATGGACCAGTCTTCTCCCTTGTCGTCTGATTTTTCCAGCGACAATGGGTAGACCAGACGGCGAGAGGAGGGCTGGCCACCCTCCATCAGGCTAAGAAAAATGAAGTCGGTAACACTTCGTACCTATGGCAGCCCCTCGAGATTAGTTTCAAGGGAGTGCTCTTTCTAGTCTTCCCAGTTTGAAATTCACAGTTTCTCTCATGGTGGGGCTGCCCCGTAGCCTGCTTCCTGAATTTCTCTCTTGACGTCTGACCGGACTTACCCTGGAATTTGGTATGCACAACGACTTTGCTTACTAGCAACCATCAACTGATCGACTGATGCCTTGAGCTTTAATACAGTAGCGCTATAGAAGTTCTTTATTAATATTTTTTATCCGAGGTACAAATTATTATTATTATGATTATTATTATTATTATTATTATTATCATCATCATCATCATCATCATCATTACATAAACTTATATGATTTTATTCCATTATTTACTTAAAATAAAAAATTACATTATGTATGTCAGTAGGCCTACAGAATAAATGTCACATGCCTTCATAAAATTACAGTAGACCTAATTGCTGCCTCATTTTGACTTAAACTGCAAATATGGATGAATCACGTTGTGTGGACAACGAATGCAGCATGATATCCTCTTGCAAATGAATGCTTAATAATAAAATAGGACCTATACATACGGCTGGAAGGTGCACATTATAACTGATAGCGAAATCCTTTTCAATTGCGAACACACACTAACACACACACACACGTACCGATACATATGCTAAATAGGCCTATATATATTCTTGCACATGATAATAAACATCATTTTATAGAATCGAGAAAGGTGACTCGACTGTAGGACACAAATCGTAATTTGCCGTATGGCATAAACCTACACGATATTTCAATTTCTCCAGCCTGAGGTCATCCATTTATGCGTATCCACGTTACTTCGTCGGAAGATTATTCTGCTGGTCAGTACACTGCGTCACATACCGATGCTTAATGTTTTCTGTTGTGGCCCTGGTCGGAGAATTTTGAATCGCTTGTAGTTTGTGCAAATCTCTTTTATCAATACCAATACGAAGCGAGTTGTAGTAGTCGAGTCGGCAAGAAACCAATTGCTAGAGAAACAAAGACAGTTTTAGACATGTGAGACCTAAGTATGAACTTGGCTCGTGCTAGGTCCAGAAGCCTGGTACGTTCTAGAATTTAATAAACGTTTTCGTCTCGAAGTTGATTCAAATTATATATATCTGTAGGCCACTTGTCTGTTGATGATTTGAGTCAAATCATTTGACTGTAATTCTTAACGACTATTTGTAGTAGATCCTACGTTAGGCTGACGCAACATTCGTTACATACAGTGATCTGGACATAGTAAATTGGTGCTGGCATATCGAGGGATTATGTGGGCGTCCAGGATTGGCAGAATCAAAAGTTGGCAGCCCTAACATCTGCTGTAATTTTTGCTGAAGCATGGATTTTATTCATGCATTTTTAAAAATTCATATCTGTCTATTGATCACGAAAATAGACTAAGATACAGTAAACAGGTTATTGGAGTACAAACGGCGAACCACAAGGGACTCATGATCCCGCTTAATTAAGGTCGCCTTTTAACAAACAATGCATATGGCGACGAAGGACTTCATTGAAAGTTTAACATATCATATATTAAAATCTAGGCTTAAGGAAAAGAAAACAATCTTCACCTATTAAGCAAAGAATTAAACTTAAGAACTAAAAATATACAATTTAATACAAATTACAGCTGTCATTTAGAGTTTTAACAGCAGACAGCATCTGCGACAGGGAGGTAAAGATATGCGTAGGAAAGGCAGCTGCATAGATACATCTCAACTTTCAAAGATATGGAAGAACAAATGGATGTGTGATGACCAAGCTTCGTCTATATGAAGTCTTGGTCTTAATCACACGGCCTTGTGGATCTGATACTTGGCCAATGACGGTTACAAACAAGAAAAGATTGGAGGCAGCAAATCTAATATGGCTGAGAAGAAGTAGGCCTATGCACATTTCATAGCGTGATAAAGCATAGAATAAAAGTTATAAAACTATAAGAGTAAAAGACAGGATAAGAGTATATAGAGAATATCATCAGTCAGAGAAGACTGAAATGGTTGGGTATGTAATTCGTATGGACAAAGACAGAATAGCTAGCCAATCGATGATGTTAAAATTTCTGGTATTTATTTTTGCATAATTAAGTACTACAGAAGTTGCAATGCGGTCTGGTAGAATAGGTGGGAGGTTGAGAGAAATCAAAAGCCATTAAAGGCACTAGTAATAATTTATGCCCATATTGATACAAAGGCCTAAATTCAGCAATCTTGAAAACATTTGTAGATTCTATTTTTATAAATTGCAGTTGTAGAAAATATGATCAGTGTCCATTTGTCTCAATATTTTAGGAACAATTCTTGGGCAATAGGTTGCAGTTTAGATAAGCCTATACTTGTATGTACACATACATAGATACATAAGTACAAACATACAGGACAAGAGTATATAGAGAATACATATGCATACATGTCTTATTTGCTTATCGAATTTGATTAATGTTGGTGCGAGCCAATGCGTGGAACATTTTCTAGAAGATAGGTTTGTGTTTGACCTATAGGCTAGAGCTATATGCACAATAGATTCGGGTCTCAAAGGCCTAAGCCTGGGCTCATGCGAACTTTGCTTCCGGAGTCACATAGGTCCTTTAGGCCATTAGAGTTTTGTGAAACATCATGTTTATGTCTAAACTACAATATAACCGATGTATTTTGCTATCGCAGTGTTAAAATTTAAACACGTTTATTATAAATTATCAATGACGTATGCAGTATTAGAAACAGGAAATAGTTTAATAATTCAAATTAAACCAACCCTAATTTGCAGTTTAAGTTAAAAGGATTCTGATGTTTTACAGGACAGGTAGGCTTTTTCTTAGCATTATGCAATGCTGCAATATTGGCTATGCATGTGGCATAACGTGTACTATTTCTAAAATAAGACATCCGGTGTAGCCCTATGCCGATATCAAGCGCCCTATATATTTACGGACCGTATGTATTGCAGCACATACTGTAGGTCTACTAAAACTAGGCTGAGCTTAACCCTGGGCTGCCGTCTTATAAAAATGTCACTAGCAATTAGAAACCATTAACGCCTACTTCTCAAAAGCTCTCCTAGTCAGCCTGGATAATAAGAGTTCACTAAGAACAACCGTTTCACCCGTAACCTAGTAATGATCAGGAGGCGGCCGTTGGTTGCAGAACTCTCCGTGCTTGAGGTCTACATCTTTCCAAAGACTCTACCGCGCCGTTTCATCAGGTCTGCTTAACTGCTTTCTTTAACTAGAGCCATGCAATAGGATACACGATTGTGTCTTGGATTTTCCATCTCCTATCGATGTGATATCACACATGTTCTTCGTTCTCTATAATGGCTTCCTCTATATCAAGGTAGGTTATCCTCTACAAGCTGACACACTTCATGTACAAGGCACGTGCATATCATCTCTCATTTTATTTATCCTCCCTGGCTATATTCTGTAGCTTTGCTAAATGATGATTCCCTCTTCCATTAATATCTTCTAGAAAGTATGGTGTTCTTGGTACACTGTACACATCGCGTTTTTGGCCGGTGCTCACCAGGTGCAGCTGGTTTCCGACTAAGAATTCTTTACCTTCTCATGTACGGTACTCTATTTTGCTCTAAAGTGAAAATTTACCTTTTCCTCTTCCATTCCCTAAAAAAGACATGTATTTTTCCAATGTGGATTGTTTCTGTTGCTCGGCTTTAATGTGCATTTCTTAACTTTGTAAGAGGAAATTATCACGTTTCGGTTGTACTGTATCACATATTCCGAGATTTTCCGGTCTCAGACAGAATGTATACGCAGCTCAACGCTTTCAAAATGGGGATAAAGTAATCAGTTCGATGTGAACCGATTAGGCTACAACTTGTGAAGAAAGATAAGATCGACGCCAACGGTCCAAGCAGCCATGAGACGTCGTTGATTATTGAGTACTCTACTGTCCATACGTGAATCATTCGACCTTTTAAAATGGCCGTCGGACTTTTTGGTGACGGGGATCTAAAACTGTCAAAAACTCACGAAATCCATAGAGAGCTTACGAAATAACTTCTAAACTCAAATTTTTGCTCAGTGGGAGTGCGGATATAAGAGAATTGTCGATGAAATTCAGCATGTGATGAACTAATCAACTGACTAATTAGCTAAACAAACGCCTAATTTACTGTAATTCACTTCTTACTAGTACTATAAAGTCAAATTTACAAAAAATCTAGAGTTCAGAACTCTTTAACTAGAGTGATGACTAATACACTGAGATATGAGAATATAACCTCTGTACTTAAATTATTGTTATTGGCTCCCTGTTCAGAAATCTATCTTTAATTGAGACTTATAGTTTATAAAACACTGAACTATAGCCAACAACAGTGTCTAAAAATCAGCCCTTATTCCTCAGCCTTATCACTATTCAACAAGGTCATCGGATTGCCTTTCTTTGGTCATACCTGAAACTAGAACTATTCCACTGGCCAACACATAATTTGTTGCCTCAAATGTTAGAACTGTTTCTGGGTATATTTGACCTGCTGATTCCAGAAAAGGCACCAGTTTTCTCCCAGCAGGTCTAGTTTTCGAGATATAGAACATTATGCCATATACCAGTCCTTGCTTCTGCTCGCCCATAAAACATAAGGCTATAGCTATAATTATGTAGTGCTCAATTTATTATGTGATACACTAAATAAACATAATAATACAAATACTTAAAAGAAAATGGTAGTACCTGAAACTGTACTTATATGATACCAAACAGAACAAGTTTGTTATAAAAATTTCAAGTCATTCGACACCGAAGAAGCTCCTTTTGTACGATTTCCGAGTGTGGCATCTGCCGGAACAATCGCGCATAATATTCCAGCAATAGTCTGCCATCATGTGTGCATCCCATCTTCCTTGATATCGATTTTCCATTGTTTTGATGTCTTGGTGAAATCTTTCACCTTGCTCTTCGCTGAAGTCACCAAGATTCTCTGGAAAGCGATCTAAGTGACTGTGGAGATAATGGACTTTAATGCTCATGTTGCAGCCAAGCTTGTTGAAATGAAGAAGCATATCCTCTACTAGTTGTGCATAATTGTCTGCCTTCTTGTTGCCAAGAAAATTTTTAGTTACAAGAACAAAGGAAGACCAGGCACAAGATTCGATTTCATTCATTGATGGTATGAAAAGTGGGTCATTCATAAGTTGCCTGATCTGTGGACCATCGAAGATTCCAGCCTTCAATTTTTCCATTGTAATTCCTGGTAACTTGTGTACTATGTATTCGAAGCATGAACCTTCTTTATTCAAAGCCCTGACAAATTGTTTCATCAGGCCTAGCTTTATATGTAGTGGTGGCAGTATGATCCTATCTCGTGCCACCAAAGATTCCTTGATTACATTTTGAGCTCCAACCACCATGTCTTTCCTCGAAGGCCAATCTTTTCTTGTCCAATGTTCATGCTTGGCTCTACTGTCCCAAAGACACAAAAAGCAGGGATACTTTGTGTAGCCACTTTGTTGACCAAGGAGGAAATTTACCATCTTCAAGTCTACACAAATTACCCATTGATGTTCTTTGTATTTTATCTTTTCCAGTACTAAAGAGATGGCATTGTACTCTTCTTTCATCCTGGTCGAGTGACCGATTGGAATAGAACCAAATTTGTTGCCGTTATTTAAAAGCACACATTTCAGACTACGTTTTGAACTGTCGATAAAAAGACGCCACTCATCTGGGCTGTAATCCGACAGACCAATTTTCTTCAATAAGTTGCTGATGTCATTACAGAATACTAGGTTGTTGTCTTCGGTAAAGAATGGCAGCAAATCCTTTTCTCTGTTTCTATAAATTGTAATTTTCGTTCCAGGCTGAAGTGCATTCTTTTCCTTTAGTCTGGACGCAAGCAATTCAGAGGACTCTTTGGAAAGATTTAAGTCCCTGATCAGATCACTCAACTCTTTTTGGTCAAAACGTTCACTGTGTGAAGTTGATTGGAAATCACTGTCACTGCCCCCACTTTCTTCACTTTCGTCATCTTGTCCGATATTGGACATGCAAGTGTCATCGTCTGAGAGCTGAGGTAGTTCGCGAAAAGGTGGAACTGGTACAATATCCGAATGCGGAACAGGTCTCCTGGCTGAAGGTATATCAGGGTAAGACAACTTGTGACGATTATTTCGATCGATTGATGCCTATGATATTAACCATACAAAAGTAACAGTCGTCCAAGTGGTTTATCTGTTTCCTCCAAACCATCGGTACACCAAATTTCAGGCAGCTTCTCTTTCCAAATGTCCAGTGGCGCAATTGTTCAATACAAGTTTTGCATACTGTATGAGGAGCCCATTGCTTATCTTGATCTCCAAGTTTGACACCAAAATAACCTACATATGCTCTTTTTACAAACTCAGAAATCGGTTTCCTGTTTGCTTTTAGTGTGTATTCCCCACAAATGTAGCAGAATATGTCTGGATGGTTAATGCAGCTCCGTCTGGAAGTAGCCATAACCTTAAGGATGTTCGCATCTGAGGAATTAAATGACTAACCTAAAAAATAGTAAGAACATGTAGTTATTTAATGCTCACATTCACAGATTGTTCTTGCGACCAACTCTTAATATGCCCTAAGACGACTGCGGCTGCTCTAGCTTTCAGGAGGCGGTTTATATAGGCTATAAATGCTGACTTCAGCATAATCTATTTACATAGTTCGAAACCATGAAACGCTGTATAAGCACAAATAAATTCTAAATGAGGCCATGAATTTAGTGCTGAGTAAGCTGTAGGCTACGGAATAGTTATTTCGTTGAATCAGCAATATCTCAGCACGCGGCAAGATATGCTGATTTTACATTATAAGGATGTAGGCATTATATGAATCAGCAAGAATTATAATTAGCCATAAATAAAGCTTATTATGACATTTTAGTTTTGCCAAAGACATCGTTTAAAGAGTGGACTGGGTTTTCTTTACAAAATCGACGATATCTCAGAAACTAGACCTGATGCACTCAATCCAATGACATTTTCTGAATCAGCGCCCAAAATTACCCCAAGAACAGGTCTAAAACCGAAGGCAACAAGAAAAAAAAATTTTTCTGTTGGCCAGTGTTCTTGGTGAAAGAGCTTTTTCGGTTGTTGGCCTAGATTTTAGAATTCTGTTCCTGTACGTGTCCGTTCTGCTCAGTCGCTAGTGTCATTTCGTTCTCACCCTGAAAAGTATTTCCTTCAAACTGCTTATTCACCATAGGCTGTCTCTCCTTCTTTCCGGACTGATCGTCTGGATGTTGACTTGATTTCGGCTTGGTTTTGGTGCGCCATCGGTTGATGCCTTGTGCATTAGACATCGGCGTTATAGAAGTTACTTATTAACATTAATACTTATTAACATTACTGATTAACATTAATAATAACGAACAGTTAAAGACTATTTGGATATGTTATTTAATCATGAGATGAATCGTTTTAACACCATACGACTTTCATTGTCTAAACGCATTGCTAGTAAATTTCTGTTGTTTTACAATAATAATATAGCTTTTTGCATAATGCTTCCCGCAGCCTAGTTTGGCAAAAAGTCACATGATATGGTAAATTTCATCATAATAATTCATCATCTTATCATTATTTTATCATCACCATAATCATGGTCATCACAATCGTCAGTGTTTTCAGTTTTACTTGTATATCGCACGACCTCTTTCTCTTTTGCTTCCCAGGTTTTAATTACTGTATCGTTTCCGTGTTATCGATTTAATTCTATAAATTCTGCGTGTAATACTAACCAAATTGCTTATCCACTGTAGGCTGACTCTCTGTCTTGTGGACTGACCTTCTGGATATTGACCTAATTGCGGCTTGGCTTTGGTGCGCCATCGGTTGATCCCTTGTGCATTAGACTCCGACGCATTAGAAAATTATTATTATTAATATTATTATCATCATCATCATCATTATCATTTTTTGCGAGGTAGGTATAATCCCTCAGGTGGTGAAAAAATTAGCCCGGAGACAGTAATGAGCATCTGAAACAGCTACGTCTCATCCGGCTCTGGCAGAGAGAAGGTACTGCGAAAGGCGACGGCGTTGAAACGTTGAATTATGATTGAAAGCCGTTGAAAAAGATAGCTAGATTCTCTCGCGTCTTCGGAATTTCGAGATAGACAACGGCCCATATCAGAGATGAAGGCTATTATTATTATTATTATTATTATTATTATTATTATTATTATTATTATTATTATTATTATTATTATTATTATTATTATTATTAACGCAAATCGGTTTGTGGCGGAGAGGGTCCACTCAGTAGTGTGCTTCTCAAACACAAACGAGGTCCCTTTCGATCCGCCCTTGAAGAAAGTTATCTTTTCTCTTGCAAATTGCGCTCTTAATTCGACGATATTGTCAGCTTCTTATCTAATACAATTTCAGTTTGGAATGCAAAATATAGTCTTCAAGTTTGCTTTTCCTTGAGATAAAATGAAGCAGAACTTCTTAAACGTCCATTTAGACGCTTATTACAAGCGCTGAGTACGTGATAGTCTAGTAGTAATCCTACTGGACTGTCGTTCCAGATAGAGGTCGGGGGTTCAAACACATGTCAAGGCAAAAAGATATGTTGAGATTTCTGTTCGATTTGCGTCCCCAGCGAACTCAACTATAAAAAGAGTTCACTGATCGTACACTGGGAAGATCAGACGGTGAGGAATTGGCCCTCCCAATCGCTCTCCCATGCCGAGGCTAAGAGAGTGACGTCTCTAACACTTCATACCCTTGGGTGTCTCTTAGCTTTGAGTTAGCTTTGAGCTAATATACGAGAAGACATGTATAACCAAAACAGATGTAACTAACCGTGCTATGTAATGCGTTTCAGGCCACTGAAGGTGCAAAGATGCACCAGAAATGATCTATTAGGGATAGTAGGCCTATTAGTTTTATACCAAATCATTGGTACAGACGAACTCCCGCGTTTTGTTTACATTGTACTTACTGTTACAGGAGTCTAAATAAACTTATCAGCATGTTTTGAGTAGGCCTGATAAGATTTCTAATTACTGAAGGGTCAAAAAGAGTGTTTAATCGAGCTAAAAGTTCCAACAGCAAACTCCTATGAAAATATTGATTGTCCAGAGTAGGCCCTATGGTTATGGGTGTAAATTAGGCTCGCTCAACACATGGCCCGAGGGCCGCAACCCGGCCCGCCGGCTATTTACCTGGCCCGCCACTCTTTTCTAAATTGAGTTTTTAATATCAAGTGCTAACAATCCTAATGCATTAAACAAACGATTAATATTTTCGTAGACATAGCTAAATAACTGGCTGACTTGAATATCAAACTTCAAGGAAAGCATTGGCTTATTAGCAAAATGTAAGAAAAGTGAAAAAAATAGCTGGATTCCCTTAGAAGTTGCAGGTTATTGAGAACCAGATGAGTCAAAAGAAATTTATAAATTTTCCAACACCTTCTACCAGGCCTGCTGAATTTGGCTGAATTTTCACGAAGATATACAGACTCCGAAGAACACAGCAACGATATGAAGCTGTTTTGAGATACACTTGAAATTGTTCCGACTGATGCTTCATAAATATTTCAACATGTCAACAGGAAAACATTGAGCTTCCGAATAACTGTTAAATAAAAGAAAGCTGCACAAACACATATCTTTAGCATGTTGAAGAGAATAGGCCTACATTTTACCACAAAATTTTCCAAATCTATCAAACCACGCATTTCGGTTTATTGCACTATTTGCAATACATCAGTACACAGTGAACAATGAAAAACATTAAAGTAAAAGCAATGTCACTTCTAACATACAGAAATTTAATTGACTATTTTGAATACTCTGACATCAATGTCACTGCTAACATACAAAAATTTAATTGACTATTTTGAATACTCTGACATCAAATGTTGAAGCAGAAGTAGATTACTGTTGTAAGCAAAACTTGTGCCACCCTTACCATCTTCAGCATTTAGTGAAGATGTGAACATGTAGTTCTTCACCCTGAAGTAGCTGTATGATTATTATTATAATTATTATTATTATTATTATTATTATTATTATTATTATTATTATTATTATTATAATGTTGTTAGAATGGTTTGGGACTAAATTTTTAATAATGATCTTAATAATGACAAAATTGCTTCTTCGACATCCGAGTACCCAGAAAATGGTAATACGGTCCTTTGTTCAAAAAGGTTGGACATCACTGGTGTAAAAATTTACGAGCACGCATCTAATTCCGTCTAATATGATGTCATCGTATTTGAAAAACAATGAAGGCTCTGCATATCCGCTCTGGTTGGCTATTTTGACTACATGATGACACTCTGGTAAAAGATGTCTGATCCCATTTGAAATGTGATTTCTTAAAGAATTTGTATCTCGGGATGCTCTTACTTCCTAGTACTTAGTCCTTCCTGTGTAGATCTTGACATTGGGCAACAGCTTCTCTTCTCACTCTTATCCATAGCCTGCAGTCTTTTTGCCTCATTCTGTGATATTTCCAGGCATCTCAGATCATCTCTTATGGTCTCCGGTCAGTTCATTTTCTTCTTTTCCTCTTTTTCCTTGAGGGTTCCCATTGGCGCTTCTATCTTCACTCATACAAAACACGTGTACTATCCACTGTAGCCTTAGCTTCGCGATGCACGGGAACCTTAAACTGCGTTGTACACATTCAAACAGGCAGAAGTTGTGAAGGATCTCATCGAATAAATTCCTTGCTGAATGTGCATGCTCTAGGCAGGATGTTCGCTATAGGAAAGCAAGTACGTAAAGATACAGACCTACATTATTTAACATTCGATATTTATATTATATACCTAACATGAAACAATCGGTAAGTCCATTTTTGGCCATACCAGCTTGTGTCAACAACGACCGAAAGTTATTGACGTGAACAAAATACGCTTTGCTAGTTCTTTTTACTCTTTGGCTCCAAAACAAAAATTTGGTCAATTGAACTTTTAAAATATTCTTTTTATGTTTGGAATTACACAATTTTATAAATGTTTAATATTCTCACCTAATTATATGCACATGTCTACACAAGTCTGCGTCCATGGAACGAGGGACTTGATGCGATGTAGAGTGTGATGTTAGGTAAACGATCATACATAAAACGGAGGATCTGTATAACCTTGTTATGAATATCAGTTCAATTTTTTTGCGTTTATTTGATACTAGATTAATCGAATCGACAACTGAGGTGACGTAATATCTTTGTGGTAAGCGCTGGGTTCAACTGAAACTGACAGAATGACGAACTGCTGTCGCATGTTCGTCATTTTATGGCTGATGTCTTCAATTGCACAGGAATGTAAGATATAGTCTTTATAGTTATATTTATAACCAATATGATACATTTTGTTTAATTGTTGCAAATGTTGCGAATATCAAAATTTTCTTTGGGATAATTCCAAACTAAGATGTTCTAAACTGGAAGGATCTTTGCGCCTCACCTACGCACTGTGAATGCTTAGATTGCTGAGACATCTTTATAAACAGACTATTGCTTAAAGTTAATAGTTTTAACACTTTTATACCTTAAGACTTAAGTAGGCCTACATGCTTACCTTAGGCCTAAATACTCCAATATACACTATAGGCCTACGCCGATTATGAAGACCTACCTTAAGGTAAATATATACCGTTAAAGAAAGGAATTTCATTTATATAATGCCATTAAGAAATAGTATATTTACTAAATGGACAATTATCTCGCCTATTTTGATTTTATGCAATAACCGTTTTATCATTCTAAATCTTGTCTAGTTTATTTATTGATGACTGCAAGACATAATATGTTTTCTGGTTATAGCTCACGGCGGATGCTTTGTTCATCCGACGGGTGTAGCGGCTAACGTTGGTGAGAGAGTTTCTCTGACCTGTTCGACGAACGCAGGTTTCTCTATTTCCTCCTGGCACATAGGAAAAGACATTGCTACAAAAACCATTGTCTACGCAGCTCCTGTATATAAAGCAGATGGAACACTCAGAACACCTCAAAATTTAGTTGATGGATATGAGGTGACTCGTCCAGTTGACAACGAAACTACTCTTCACATAAACAAGGCCAATCTTTCACAAGCTGGATTATATGTGTGCAATTGTGACGTTCCTTCCAGAAGTACAGCTACCTCCACAGTAGTTGTTTTGGGTACGTACCCATTTTGTCAATTCTGTGAGCAGACACTTATCTTCAAATAAACAAATGCGCTCTTTTAAAGACTGGGTTATGTCATTGCATGCATATCGATCAAATTCTTTATACGTTTAGTGTTGCAGGCCAGTTTATTTAAACCATATTTAAGGACTACATACAATCTGATGCTTTCCTTAAAACGCACTTGTTTAGATCAGTTAACAGTCATGCACATGCGTGCACGTATTCATGCATGTGTAGATACATCCAAATGGATGCATGCATTCGTGCATCTATGCATACAAACTTACATAAGCCTACATATTAAAGCACTAGTTTTATTTCGTTAGTTTTTGAATGCTCTAATAAAATATGCAATAGATTTGTCGACTCAGCTGAGTCGACAAATCAAAAAACTTTCCAATGATTGATTTTTGTCAGACAATTAAAACTCAGTTGATTTTTATTTCGGTTTGTTTGCATGTCAAAACCAAATCAGGTGTAAATTGATTAAAAGTTTTAGGTGGTAGGCTGGATGGGTCAAGAAACGAGAACGGCAGGAAAAGTTAAAATTGAAACAATGTTGTTGAACTATAACTTCTTTTTCGAAATATTAAAATTCCTTTCACAGTGACAAGAAAATGGCATTGTTGACATTTTTCCCAAGAATAGATTTCAGAGGCGTGATCTGTGGGTTGACAGATAATTTGGCTTAGGCACAGCATAAGTATAACCAAAGTATCAAACATCAGGAAACCCTCTCTTGCACGTTAGGCCTTCATGGCTAGACAACCGTGACGAACGGCGGAGTTTATATGACGCGCGTTAAGTCTAGCCTTAGATGCGCACTTAAACCCCATATAGATTGGAGGTTAGCGGTGCAAAATATCCCTTGAAAATAATGATCGTTTACCTGCTTATATTTTTCAAAAGAAATAACCGGCATAAATATTTTTCAGAGTCAGAACCAAAGTTTTCAACGGATAATAATGTTACTGATGGCGAGCCAGTTATTTTCAGCTGCACTATATCGTTCAACGGATCTTCAGACGTTTCTTGTGAGTTAACGATAGAGGATGTGTTTGGATACACAGTTACTACAGGAAATACCGTTACTATAGAAAACAATCTGACTTTCTGTAATCTGGAGCACAAGATCATTGCCAATGCATCTTCCGATCAGTCGTATACTTGCATTGTGACTCTCACTATTAAAGAAGACGTCATCTACTCAAGAGTGCTAAGCGCAGCAGTCAAGTGGCGTAAGTGTTCGTTTTTTGTACTATTTTAATTAAAAAGCAGATGTAATGTAAAGAAAAGAGTCAGAGCGATTTTAAAGACGCTTTACAGAGTTGTGGGCAGAAGGCGTATATCAGGTGCCCTATGATTTGAAAGAAAGAAGGTTTGGAGGAGATCTGTGATCCGAACGAGATACTCTGCTCACTGAATCACGACAGAAAGACCGTTCTAGGCCCTAGGAACCACTACAATGAGAATACGCTCAGCAAGGCGAGTCTTGGTTGCCGGAATCATCGCATTAAACGTTACGAAAACCTTTATATTGTGGGTTCGAGCCAAAGGCGTTACCGATACCGTTACCGATAGACCACTGTGTTGTGTGACGCAGTCACTGGAGATATGGTATTTCAAAGAGGTATTTGAGTATCATGAGTCAGAGTTTGTATTCCACTACCTTCAGCCAGTGTAATCGTACCTACTTGCATCGTTCAAGACCTATTGAACCCGCCGAAGAGTTTTGTTGGGAAAGCCGGCCAGGGCCTTGTTGCTGCAGTAGTCGATTAATGATGTAATGAAACTATCTGAAGTGAATTCATTCATATAGAGTATTTAATCGGTACTGATTTTTGTTAGTTTAACTTAGATAATGTATTATAATTTAGGCCAGTAAAATATTTTACTGTTGATTAAACAGATTTGACGCCAGACTGGTGGATTGGTGAGTATTCACCTAAGCCACTGAGTTCGAAGCCCCGGTATCAAGTGGTGAAATTTGCAGTTGCTGTCAAATCAAATAACCCTTAGATAACTGTGTTCGGGTTATTATATTGCTATCGTATCGTATTTTGTCCGGCCTTTCGAGTTTTTACTCTCACTTGCAGACCATTGCTATAAACTCGATTTCAGATTTAATGCATATATCACATCCTTAAATCGTCTGAATTGCATTTTGAAGCACTTTTATGCAATCTACCTAGCAATGACCTTACAATGTGACAAACAGTGGCGTAGTGCCCATTCATACGAGCAGCGTTGATAAAAGATCTTACTCGACGGAAATCAAAGAAAATGAGCGATGTTATGTCCTCTGTTCGCTTTAGGAATATTTTTGTATGAATATGCATCATACATTAAAAAAACTTACACATGAATACACATTATACGTCTGTATACCGCAGTACAATCCTCTAAAAACATTTTAAAATGCACAAACACAACTTTGTAGACTATTATAGATAGTTTCACATAATCGCAAAATTCAAAGAACAATAGTCTTACTTTCCTTTGTTTTTACTACTTCTGTTTGCAGAACAAATTAGTACAGTAGCGGCCTCTTACACAAGTGGGTGTTAAATTAACAGCTGTCTTCCACTGTTTATTATTTATTATCTGGCCTAATGGAATTAGTTATAACAGTCAACCTACTGAAAAAAGTTTAATGAATTGATGGATATATAGTTCTTATACATAACAACGTTAACCGCACTGAGTATCTGCATGCACATAAACACAAATAGGCCTACATGTACACATGTGTATGTAATTAGTGCAATAGGCCACACAACTTAGAACCAGTATAAGTGAAAGCGAGACAGAATGAGGACAACGACAGAGAACCAAAAGGAAGGTAACTTTATGCTTCAAGGACTTTTCTGGTGTAGAGGCTTATTACCGATGCTTATGACAAAGCGGTGCAATGCACAGTTGTTTTTGTCAGTTGCACTTCGACTGTTGCTAAGCTCTGCACACAAGAAAAAAGTATGGAGAGCATATGAAATTAGTTGCATCAATCCAAGTAAAACCCGATAGCATAACGAGACATGGACTACAGTTCGTCTTGTCTTATTGGGACGACCTGTGTGACGTCCGTCGGACAATCCGGTCTGGCTGACACAACAGCTCACACTAAAATATACATGCATTCAGGTGTAAATCATCGCTGCACGGGTATTTAATGGCAAAAGCTGTTTCGAATCAACTAATCTAGAATCTTGAAGAAGTTTTATACTTCCTGGGAACTTCGTGTATTTTTTATCAATTAAAAGTAACGCACTTCATTTGCTTTAACATAAATTGTTATGATAATTTTAGCATTAAGAATAACGAAGCGTTTCTTTGTACTTAAAGGCGCTATGTTAAGTGCCTTGTTGCTCGTAACGTAACTATAGTCCTGCAGGGCACGCAACTGCGGGGACCGGGCCCGATTCTGAAAAGAAGTAGCCGATTCTAGAGTCTGATAAGGTATGAACAGGCCCCAGATGGCTCCATTTGCGTAATCTGTGGGAGCCCCGATATTTGAAACTACGCCACTGCTTGATCTATTATCATAAACCATTAAACATCTATGCGCTGCATTTTCACTTATGTTAGTAGAAATTATCACTATAATTGTATTCAACTTGCAGGTGATCCACAAAAAGAAAAGAGTGAGATCCCATTTTTTCAAAATCTCATGCAGTACATTGCTTTCTCTGTGCATTATGCACAAGAATACCCCTAGAAACACTGTTGGTAGCTATGGTTCTTAACTTTGGCGCTCGACTTTGAAGCAATTTCGTTAACTGATCTGCTATCTGAAAGATAATTCGATAGAGTTAGGTCCATTGTTTTGAAGTTACATTGGAAATTCTTCTCTTCTTTGTAGGAAACAATGCTCTTCCCAAATTATAATAAAAAAGTCATATTTTAATTGCTAGAATTTAAAGTATCACCTTTCGGATGTTTCAAATTTAGGCTGTGAGGTATTTAGAAGGCGCTTTATCAAACGTCTAGATAACTGAGTGACTGTAACTAATGCAATTTAAGCTTTGTTAAGCATATTATCAAGAAGCAGTGTTGTGTTGTCCAGGCGAAACAACTGTTCGCAAGCTTGCGATTGGTTTTTCAGTCACAATCGGCTTTATCGCCATTCTCATTGCAATCGCCGTCTCTTTCATCCTACGTTCAAAGAAAAAAGACAAAAGTGGGTATTCTATGGATTGTTGCACTCTATTAACTTCAGAATTTTTCAGAAACACCTTTCTTGCACCTAGAACATAACCTAGCTGGCCTCAATCTTTGTACGCATGAGTAGTCTTCCGAATTCCGAAGCTAAACACAGGGAAGACCTTATATATATATGCACGTATATGCTCTTATACCATGTCAAGTTTAAATATATATACTTCTTTACATACTTTGTGGGGTAAGGTAGCCGAGTTGTTACAGCACTTGGCTTGTAGCCGGAGAGTACGGACTCGAGCCTCCCTTTAGACGATTATAGCGTAGGGACCTTGAGAAAGTCAATTGCCCAGCACCATCGATTTAGTCATTATATAAAGTCGCTTAATAAATAATAATAACTACACCACATTACTTATTGACTTGAATCTATATATATTTCCCAGATGTTCGAGCATCATTGCTGATGGTGATCTATAATCGCTGTTAATTCTGCTATCTGGCCTCAATCTCGACCTGGTGGAGAGAGCCTTTAAGTGGTTCAAAGAAGGCGCTATATGAATTTCTGTTTACGTAGCCTGCACTTGCACGAGTCTTACGATCTTTCTTTTTGAAGTTCTGCGTTTGCCTCTAAACTAAAGATTCTCTTATATTCTATGACAGATAATGTTCTCATCACATTCTGCATTCCCGGACAGAACTTTGTTCAGGAAGCGTAAATAAGTTCTACTAAAATTCATATCCAAGATTTGATAGTAAATGCATCACCAAAGATCTTTCTTGCTAACAGCATCCAAGTAGATTCCATCATTTTCTAAATAAAATAAAATTTCTTACGTCTCGGTCTCTGCCTCCTCTAGGGCCCTTCTACTTGCCTCTACTATAAAACCATACTGATGGAAGCCGACCTTTTCAAACTCTCCTATCCTGCACCCGATCTTGGAACATCCCACAACCACTGTTGTCATCATAATCGTTTTCCACCTTAGTACCGCGCTATCCACCCTCCACCCGGCCTGACCATCCGGATTCCGACCTGGCACAGAAACTGACCCAATGACCTGGCTCTTTTAGTCTTTATTTGATACACAGCCGATGAATAAATTGGTCTCCCAGACACAGCTTTTATGCGGCGTTGAGAAATTATTGGAGATTCATGTTACATTACATTACGGGTCCTTGTTGAATAGTATGAGAACAAAGAGCAAGAAAGTGCAAGGATACATTGATGACATTACGTAAAACTATGTGTGTGTGTGTGTGTGCAAGACTTGTTTTGTAATTCATCTTAAAGTTTGAGGTTTTTTCTATTCTTTCTATTTCTCGAGATAACAAATCGGTGAACGGAAACGACTCTATTGTATTCGAAAACAAGTTATACGATGCATCGCCAAAGCAGCTCGATCCATCAGGTGCGTATAAATGCATGTATGTCTGCATGTAGATGTACCCGCATATTCATTTTTCAGCAGAACTAAAGGATCACCCACCAGACAGATAACCCTTTTGTAAGCGGCATATTATTATCTTATTATGCAAGTTCTTATAGGCAGTATATGAAACTCGACATTTCAAAGCATAATAAATAGAAGGCAGAACATTTTGTGTTTTACTATACCTCGAGCTTATTTGCTGCTCCGTAGCTTCGAGGAACAGTTGAATCTATCAATATTTTAAGTTGCTCCTAAGATTGGTGTTAAGTACCAGGAGTGCGATTTATTTCAGCTGCTAAAAGTGAAGCATCAACCTAAACATAGATTGTTGCGGCTTCATCAATGACCATACGCGCCTTATTCAAACCTTATTGCACTTTAATCCACCTTATTCCTGGTAGCATTTATGGGACTTCATTTGACTCTGTGTGATTCGCTTATGTGTTTTTGTAACAGACGTTTACCCAGCAGAAGAACTGATCTATAATGAAATAACTACCTAAGTTAATGCGACTTATGGACCAATAAACCGTAAGATCATCACTTTATTATTTTAATATATTAATAAAATATAGAAAAATAGTTGAAATCGCGTGTGTATACTTTGCACTGGGTACGAAATTCACTTTCTGTCAGAAGATGATTGATCCAAAAACAAAACGCAGAAACAAAACTTAAAAATCGCAAAGTCAAACTAAGAAAACTTTGCAAATATAGAATAAATGCATTGTCCACAAAACATAGTGGCGCATTGGAAGAGCTAAGCTCATGACTGCATATCGGCCTAAGTAACCTAGTATCAGAAAAATATCATAGGACTATATAAGATATTTACGAATAAGTCACAGTCACGAGATAGGCATTCTTTGTTTTACTGTTCAATACAGTATTACTAAATTATCAGATATTTATGGATGAGTCACAATCACCTATTTGGCCTTCTTTGCATTAGTTTTCAAAACAGTATGATTAAATAATTATCTGTCATAATAGGCTTTTGCCTACACTGGTGACCTCAGGGTGAAAAGAAAAGGAAATTTCCGCAGTTTCCATTGTCGGAAAAGCATTTAAGATAGACCTACTTTATGGGACTATTCCCACTTTCAGTTTTCTTTAAAACTGATGCTCATTTTAAAACGCAATTTTTTGGGAAAGGCTGTTTAAAATGATGATTTGGGCCGAATATAATTTCTTTGTTTCATTTCTGCTCATTTCGCACATTTGAAACATTCATCCTGTATTATACTGCTGCAGCTGTATAGGTTAAGTACCTTGCACGATTTGTTGTTGAAACATATTTCAGATGGACACACTAATATCCTCGTTAGCCAAGAAAGCGAAGGACATCTATCTTCAATCCAAAGTCTGACAACTGTCAGAAAACAGTGCTTATAGCCTAGGTTGTCTTCAGTGATTTAGAAATTTACAAAAGGCGCGATATCAACATATATGCTGATGTTGCATTGACATTGAATTTTAATTTTTGACCTCATTACACAAACCAGTCATGTAAATTTTTTTGTTTTATATGCATCAACGTGTAAGCTGATCATTCCTTTCAAATGACCTATTTGACTAATCTAATTAATTAATTTATTGACCCAGTCATTCCTTTTAACTGACCTATTTATTTTACGAAAGTGTAGGTGTGTCACCAGAAGTCCATTGTATCGCGCAATGCCAGACATTTCAATATACAAAGCTTAGTCATGTAATGTATTGTAATTTGTTCTGATGTAATGTAATATTAAATTGATTCTGTTTGATAATATTGGCACCCGTTACATAAACTATTCATGCAAATTCTGCAACAATGTATTAGCTTATCATTCCTCTCAACTGTCCTATTTATTTTTGCGATACTGTGGCACTATGCTAGACATTTCTACAGGAAACCTTAGTAAAGTAATTAAATGTGATACTATGCAGTTTAATAAGATGTAATGTAACTATTCAGGCTCATACACATACGTAGATCTCGATCAACAGATTATCCTCCAGATTGACAGTTGACATCGTATTCGAAGTTCATGGTCCGTATCGAATTGCGGACGACGAATGTAATTATTGATCTTTAATATGTCTAGTGAGCATCTTTTTGTTGCCCGTCTGCGTCTTCTTTGTTTTTTTACATGTAAAAGTATTCGTAATTGCAGAGCTTCAAATTGGTTTCGATGATCTGGTCTCCTCTCAAGTTGTTTTTAAAGCTGCCTTCGTTTTCGTCATTTTTCTGTGCACTAAGGTACGAATAAAAATTATGCAGAATGTGGAATGCCAAATATGCTATGCCAAATCGGATCTGTCATATGATGCGCCAATCGGAAAGCGAGTGTCCATCTCACCATTTTTTCCAAAATAGCAATTTTGAAAATTTTTCTGTACCATGTCATGTGTATATTTAAGCAGTTTACTCAGTGCAATTGTGATATGCTTATTTTTAATTAAATATATAGCTAACAAGGCTGACTCGTATTTGTAGTTTTTATACTGTACCACTCAGTGGCGTAGCTACTCTTCTGAGGGTCCTTGTGCAAACTGAACTTCGGCTATTTTGGTTTAAAGTATTTGAGCAACCGGGCCTTGGCCCCTTGGGGGCCCAGGCGGCCCCTGGCCTTGTGTGCCCTTGTGCTTTGCACAACCTGCACAATCTATTGCTACGCCTCTGGTATCACTTAACAAACCTACTCAGGCTGTCGTGCTAAAGCGCATACCCTTGACCTTCGTTAGCAGATTACAGTAATCAACCAAGGCAGAACCTGGCGAGAATTGAAGTTTCAAGGTGCTGGCAAACTTGTTTCTATATAATCTCCTGGCTCGGTGAATGTTACTCAACTTAATGACAAGTCCTGAATTTCAAGGCCTAGAGCTTGAGCAGCAGCAGCAGCCAACTGATGTGGTGCTTCCTTGTCAGTGACTTTAGTCCGATCCAAAGCTGCAGCCACCTGCTCAGTGATAAAAGGATCCTTGCTGAGCTTCTTACTAGATGACTGTTGCTTTTTCATTCTCTTTGATACACCGTGCACACTTTGGATCACTGTCTTCATTAGCTGGCTCCTTATTACTACTACTAAACTCCAATTCTACAGGGCTGGTTAAGATTGCCATCTCTGTTTTTGATCTCTTACGATGTACTTCATCGGACTTCGTCCTACAGGCTTTCAGTTTCATTTTCCCCGTGACAGGGCCTATGAAAGGGGATCACAACGCGTGATTTATTTACTGAGATACAAACCTGCGAATGTTTTCACCATCAAAATATCGAAATTGGGTTTTCACTGGCATTCGCTAGGAGACGCCTCAGTCAATCAGTCTAGCACAACTGTTCAGGAAAATAGAACATTGCAAGTATAATATTGCAAGCTGTGTAACTTCCAATCAATGGATTTCCTATGGGCTTTCTTAACTTCAAATGCTTTCTTAAACGTACAAGCGCCCTTAATAGCTCTGCGACTGCTAAACTGGTTCAGAGTACTGCGTCATTACATTGTTTTGTAAGGTCTTATGAAAAACGATAACTGTGAAGAGCGTCAAGTAGGTCCAAAGCCAATCCCACACGATATATCGAAACAAAAAGAGTGTGTGAGAGAGAGAGGTACTGAGAAAGAGTGGACACCAATAAGAGGGCGACCAAGAGGGTAACACAGTCCTATATAAAAAATCGAATATCAGTGGGCTTGACTGACGAATGAATTAGGCCAGCGTTTAATTTATGTTTACCCTGTACTCAGATTTTCTCTGCTTAAGTGATCCGGGTTGCAAATGACCCACTCTAGAACAAATCTATTTGGCAATAATGATGCAACTGATAAACTGTATGTGAGAGAGGCTGAACTTATAACATTAACTCTCTGCGATGAAGCAATCAACGAATATATCAAATATAATTAAATATTGAAGATGATTAGCAGCATGGATTCATATTTAATTGAATCCCCTCAGAGCGCAGAACTGCTGAATATATGCTGTATACTGATGCGAAAGACAGCCATCAGTTTCACTACAAAATGAACCCTCTAGATGCGATAATGACAATCTTTACGCTTTGGAACACAACATAAGAAATTATAGACTCTCGAACTTAAAAACAGATACAGAACAGAGACCCTGCCAGTCCAATGAAAAGGTAAAATACCTCGACTGTTTCTTGAGAAGGTTGAATTCCGAGTCAGTGACTGCTTGTTTTGCTGGAAGGTCAAGGTTGAATGAAAACTGTTCGAAAGTGATGAAAGCATGGGAAAATAAGGCAACAGGGAAACTTTGGAAGTGAAATGTCAATGGAGCCGACACATCTGTTGTCGGACCATAAGAATCTGTAATGAAATTTGAAATGTTTCAGGAAAGTAAAGAAACGTTAAAAGGGCGAGCTGAATTGACAGTTGCCGTGAGACAAGAGGTTACAATCTAACTTCGTGAGCGAACGGTAAGCATACCATAGGGCACCCGTCAGAATTGAAATGTGGCGCTGTGTAGTAGAGTGTTGAAAGCTGTTCGACGAGACCCTGCCGACGGGTCCCAACCGGTCCTCAAGATCAAGGAGCGGCAACGCCTGACCTAGGTCAGCCGGCGAGTCAAGGTCGAGGAGACGCCGACGCTCGGACCAGCGAAGCCCAAGACGCAGCCGCCATCGAAGTAGACGACGGCGACGACGAAGAGGAGGGAGTTGGAGGAGCAGGATGTTCGTCCGATTCGCACCGGTCACGGTCCATCGAAGGGTGCTGAAGAAATCTGCGAAACTGAACGATGAGTCGAAAACAGACACCTAGTGATTTTCTGAAATAATAATAATAATAAGACAATTTATATAGCGCCGTAGCACAGCCGAGGCCGAAGAAAAGGGCGATGTACATGGGTCACAAATCAACTACACTCATAAGATATCCTAAAAAGATGTCTTAGCCTCAAATTTTTAGTATAGTCTAGTATAGTATTTTAGTATGATATAGGCTAAAATATTAGCCTAGAATACTTTTAGAAATCATATCCATATCTTTATTTGGAATTTGACGATGGCAATTAAGAATTGTTTCGCTCGGCGAGTCTATAAATATCGTTGAGTACGAGGGTAGTCCTGCTGGTTTTTGCAAGCGTGCAGAAATATTTCAAAGTTTCCATACGGCCAATGAGCTGATATCGACGAGAGGCATCTTTGACACTTGTTAACTAATTGTTAAGAAACACTGGACAACAAATTTTTACAAAAGTCATGTTACTGAAATGAAATTAGTCAGTTCTTATCAATTTGTATGTGCTGAACACGAATATGACAGTGAAAATGCCGAATTGGCTCTAGTTTTTTTGTAATCTGAAATGAAGTAATTTTATATCGCACAATGCATGCCAATAGTGATACACTTACAGTTAATATTTGTAAAAACCAGGTCATAGACTAGTTCTTAGATTTTTTTGCCTGTCTCTTGTACAGCTGTTCGGGAGCATCTCTGCGGAGTGTCCAGCAGTAGTCAGCCAACATTGTAGTGGACCATTTTCCCTGGTACCTTTGCTCCATTGTTGCGATATCTTGATGAAAACGTTCGCCATGTTCGTCACTAACCATACCACAGTTGTCAGGGAAGAAATCCAGATGGGAATGAAGGAAATGCATCTTCAGAGACATATTGCAGCGAAATTTCTGGTACTGCTTGAGCATGTCTTCTACTAGTTCCTTGTAGTTTTCTGCCCTAACATTCCCCAGAAAGTCTGTAGACACTAGACGAAAAGCATTCCATGCTTGTTTCGCATCACCCTCCAGCAAGTTGTTGAAGCGGTCATCTTTGAAGAGTTCTCTAATCTGAGGACCCACAAAAACTCCCTCTTTAATCTTTGCTTCGCTGAGTCGAGGGAATTTTTTATGCAGGTATCGGAAAGCTGGCGAAGTGCGGTCCATGGCTTTCACGAAGTTCTTCACCAAACCTAGTTTGATGTGAAGGGGTGGTAGTAGGATTTTGTGAGCCTCGACCAGAGCTGGGTGCTGGATATTCTTCTGTCCTGTAGCGATTCCCCTGTAGGCACACATCCCGTCTTGCAGAAGTGAGTGACTCACTGAGTGGGTACAGATATGTGTATAGATAGTGGTATAGATGTACTGAGTGGCCAGCATTGTAGATATATATTTGTCTAGCCACGGCCAGCATTGCAATGTGTATATATATATGTATGTAAATGTGGGAAAGGGGAACGCTAAACTGGCGCGGGCTGTGTGATGGGGCCGTACTGAGCCAGGGTAGGGCAGGACTGATCTACCCTACAGGCGGAAGAATTTCTGAGGACGCTACTCTTCGCGCCCGAAAGAGCAGTTCTCCCGAGGACGTGGATCGTGCGAGCGTTCGCGTCGCCGCTCGAGGCAAACTCCGAGTCTTGGACAAAACCGTGAGGGCTTCTGAAGTTGTTTTGCCTCCGACTCGTTAAAGAAAGGAAATTGCGAAGGAGTCGGCTCGATGAGCAACTCTCTGAGCGGCCGAGATATAATACAAACGCTGTACTGTTTCATTGATTCTGTCGTGACACGATCTCTTCAGACCAATTGAAGTCACCCGCTTGGTCGGGTGAAAATTGAGCTGCAATTGGATCAACCAATGCGAGGAGAGATTACTATCTGGTGGCGCGTGAGTGTCTTCCATGCTGGACTGAGCGATCACTCGAATCAAACACCTGCCGGCCATCGTGGGAGGTTCATTTTATCTATTATTATTATTATTATTCTCTGAATTAGTAATGTCAATAACCGTTTTGCAATTGGTAGGACAATGCTGGCCTAGGTAGGTTAGTTAAGGTGAACTTTGATATCGTTTTAGTACATATATATGTATAGTATTTTCATTTGTTATCATTTGCTTTCTTTTTCTTTTAACACACATTAAAACTGTTAATTAGAGACAAATGAACTCTTGCTTGATGTATAGATATATATGCGTTTGATTTATGCAAGTCCAGCAGTAGATCCCTGCTAGGCGCCGTGACGTCCCCTCCACTGAACAAATTGAAGTGAGCGAGTAAGAGCACAGAGCTGAGGACACGGTGGGAGGGGAGTCGCTACAACTGGGGGCCCGTCCGGGATCTGAATGATTTGTGAACATAGAAAATTTATATATATGTATATGTGTGCGCATACGCATAGACACGAGTCCATCCGTTAAACATTATCAAACTTGAACAGTATATCGTGAGCAGAGGCTCGCTCAGTCTCTTTCACAATAACGTGGTAACCGGAGACTTGGTCCCGCTAGTCTAGCGCCCGGCCGCTGGCTACACAGCTTAGTAGTTGCGACGTCAGGTGTCGCGTTACGATATTGCCGCTGTTGTCGAGGTGAGGTCAGGGTGAAGGATTTCGGGGTCATTTATAGTGTCTGAACAGAAATCGTTTTCTTAGTGTGGCCTATTGGATTATTTAGCTCCACGCGTAATCTATAACTAGCAGTGAGCACTGACCGATTAATTCAAATGGCAGCGCAAGAATACCAGAAATGGATAAAGGTGGGGCAGGATTTGGGTTTTGAAGGAGAAGGACTAAGGGTCTTTGTGAATGAAAGACAAATGGAAATTAAGGAGAGAATAATGTTGGAAAAAGAGAAGGAGGAGAGAAAGAGACAGGATGAAATCGCTGAAAGAAAGAGACAGGATGAAATCGCTGAGAAAAGGAGACAGGATGAAATCGCAGAAAGAAAGAGACAAGATGAAATCGAAGAACGAAAAAGGCAGGTTGAAGTAGAAATGAAGAAGATGGAGATAGATAGGGAAGTTAGACTGCGAGAGTTAGAGCTACAGTTGGCTCAGGATAACCAGAGGGTAGAAATTCGTGAGGGTCTGAACCACGAGGAAAGAGTCGCAGTGAACAGGCCGGATTATAATGCCAAACACGTCCAGATGCCAGTTTTTACGGAATCAAGAGATTGTTTAGACGCCTATCTTTTTAGATTCGAACGAACCTGTATGGCATACAGGGTGCCGGAAAATGCCTGGTCGATAACGCTGGCAAGATTCTTGGAAGGAAAGGCTCTGGACGTGTACCAGAGAATGGAAGTAGAAGACTCCGAAAACTACGAGAAGCTGAAGGAACAGCTGCTGAGGAGGTTTAGACTAACGGAAGGCGGATACAGGAAGAAATTCAAGCAAAGCCAGATGGAGCCGGGCGAGACCCCGTCTCAGTTCGTCGATCGGTTGAGGAGGTATTTGAGGCAGTGGCTTCAGATGGCGAGTTTTGAAGAGGACTTCGAGGGACTGGAAACACTCATCCTAAGAGATCAGTTTTTCATCGTATGTCCAAACGAACTTAGGGTGTTCCTGAAAGAGAAGGGAAAACTCGGACTGAACGAGATGTTGAGCCATGCTCAGACGTTCCTCGACGCACATGAGTGTGGAAGCAGCATGCGTACTATTCCGCCGAAAACTAGAGAGATAGGGCACGAGAACTCGGAGAAGACTTTCCATGGCGAGAGTAAAGAAACATACAAAGGACCCTCGTATGCTGGGAGGGGTGACCGCAACGGCAATCAGGCGAAGACAAGCTTCAAGTCGGAGTGGAGAGGGGGAAATGGGAACCGAGATCATTACATGGGAGAAGGACAGAGACAAACCTGCTGGGGGTGTGGATCCTATGGGCACAGGATTTCAAATTGCCCTAAGAGAGACAGGAGTGCAAGGACGCATGCAGTGGCATCGGTGCGTGCGGGCGAGATTTCGGAGGAGGGAACAACGCATGATGGAAATGCCAGGCCGAACGAGGAAACCAAAGAGGATGTGGTATACTGTGGGAGTGTTATGCTATGCGACGAGAGATGGGAACCCAATAAGAGATGGGGGAACCAAACGGGTCCACGACTAACCCAGAGTGATTATGTGAGCGAAGCACTAGTTGACGGGAAGAAAGTAAGGTGCTTGAACGACTCAGGGGCGACGTGCTGTGTAGTGAGAGAAGGATTAATTAAGGCTGCGCAATACACAGGGCATCAAGTTATATGCACGCTTGCTGACGGATCGAGAAAGAGGTTTCCTACGGCACTGATAAATATCAAGAGCCGAGGCTACACAGGAGATGTCGAGGCTGTCGTGATGAAGAACCCTATCCAAGACCTGATCATTGGTTTTAATGCCAAGAGGAAAAGTACCGAGGGAAGTATCCCGATGCAGAGAGGGGAAAGAGACAAAGACCAAAGGACTAACTACTAACCGAGCATTAGAAAGACTAAAAGCCTTGAGAAGACAGCCGAACGTGCGGCGGTAAGTGATAGTAGAAAGGGTCGCCAGGAGGACAAAGCTGAGAGGGGCAACAACGCCCACACGCTATGACTAGAGAGGGAAGCGGGTCGAGAAGAGCTACTGGCAGGATATGAGACGAGGGCACAGGCGGATCGACCCGAACGTAAGGAGAGACCCTTGAAGCTGCCGAGGTTACCTGATTTACACGTGACCACTGAGGATTTGACAAGGATGCAGAAGGAGGATGAGACGCTGGCTAGGTGTTGGAAGCAATTGGGAGAGATGAGAGATCGTGGTGCCGCTGAGGACAAGGGCCTGTTTGAGCTGAGGAGAGGGTTATTATACCGCAAGCACAAGCCTGGAGTGGGGGATGACGTGACCAGGAGATTGGTGATCCCCAAGTCTTTGAGGGATAAGGTAATGACAGTGGGACATTGTTCACTATTATCTGCCCACATGGGAATAAAGAAGACAATCTCAAAGATAGATCAAGAATTCTACTGGCCTGGAATGGGTCAAGATATCAAGCGGTTTGTGTTGAGTTGTGACATCTGTCAAAGGGCTGTAAGCAAGCAAGTAGTGGGCAAGGCACCGCTGGGGCACTTGCCTTTGGTCGATGTACCTTTCAAGATGATATCTGTGGACATTGTGGGACCCATCGAACCCAGGTCAAATAAGGGAAACCGATACGCGCTCACTATCATCGATATGAGCACAAGGTACCCAGATGCAGTGCCGTTGAAGGGGATTAGCGCCGAAGAAGTGGCGGAGGCGCTGTTCGAAGTCTACTGTCGGGTGGGCATACCGCATAGAATACATACGGATAGGGGGAGTCAATTCACCTCTGAACTGATGGCGGAAGTCAACAAGGTGTTGCTCATTAAGCACACTTTGACGAGTCCCTACCATGCGATGGGGAATGGGTGCGTAGAGCGTTTGAACGGAACGATCAAGGCGACATTGAGAAAACTGATAGCGGAGCAACCTAAGGAGTGGGACCGGTATTTAGCGCCCCTATTGTTTGCCTTGAGGGACGCCGTCCACGAGAGTCATGGCTTCACCCCTTTCGAACTAGTGTTTGGGCGCAGTGTCCGCGGCCCGATGAAGATACTGAAGGAGTTGTGGACGAACGAAGAGATGGAGGGTGAGACGAGAGACCTATACAGTTACGTGCTCAATCTCAAAGAGAGGATCGAGGAAACGTGCGAGCTGGCCCAAAAGGAGATACAGCAGATGCAGGGGAGGAATAAGAAGTACTACGATCAGAAGGCCAGACACAGAAGATTTGATATCGGTGATAAGGTTCTCTTGCTGTTACCAATTAAGACGAACAAACTGATGCTCCACTGGCAGGGGCCATACGAGATTCACAGCAAGGTGGGAGACTATGACTACAGGATTCAAATGTCTCCGGGGAAGGTCAAGACCTTCCACATCAACATGTTGAAGAAGTATTTTGACAGAGGAGTGGGGGTACATAGTGAGAACCCTGACGGAGGAGAAACTATCGCCACGGTAACCTCAGTTGTGAGGGATGGCGAGGACAAGGAAGAGGAGGAAGTGTTGGAGTTGTATAACCACGTGCAAAAGGAGACCCACCAAGATGTTGCTATAAACCCTGAGCTAGATGAGGTTAAGAGACGAGAGCTAGAGAAACTACTGGAGGAATATTGCGATGTCTTCTCAGATGTTCCGGGGAAGACGGATCTAGTGGAGCACGACATTGTGCTAACGCAGAGAGAGCCTGTTAGATCCAAGGCGTATCCGACGCCATACAATCTACAAAGGGAGATTGACAGGGAGATTGAGGTCATGTTGCGGAATGGAATAATAGAGAGATCGGAATCAGCATATGCCGCTCCGTTGGTGGTGGTGAGGAAGGCAGATGGTTCGAATAGGCTGTGCTGCAACTACAAACAGTTAAACAAGATCACAGTGTTTGATCCGGAGCCGATGATGGCTAACGAAGATGTTTTCAACAGATTGGGTGGAAGCAAAATCTATAGCAAATTCGACTTTTGCAAAGGGTATTGGCAAATTCCAATGAAGGAGGAGGCAAAGGATTTGACCACATTTGTGTGCGCTAACGGCTTATTCAGATTCAACGTAATGCCGTTCGGATTAGTGAATAGCGCCTCTAGTTACAATCGCCTGATAAGGAAGATATTGGAAAGGACCTCCAATCTAGAGAGCTATGTCGACGACATACTCGCTCATACGAGTGACTGGAAGCATCACCTAAAGGTGCTGGAAGAATTCTTTAGTCGAGTCAGGCAGGCTCACCTGACGTTGAGGCCCAAGAAGTGCTGCTTAGGTTATGGCAGAATCGATTTCTTGGGGCACACGATTGATGGAGAACTGATCACACCCAGAGTGGAATCAGTCAATAAGATATTGGGTATGCCATTCCCGAAGAGTAAGAAACAAGTGAGGAGTTTCCTAGGGGCGGTGAACTATTACCGGAAGTTTATACCCAACTGTGCTGAGACAATGAGACCCTTAACGGAGCTGACTAGGAAGAGCGCGAGGATCATAGTCGAGCGGACCCCAGAGTTGGAGCAATCGTTCAACGGATTAAAGGAGGCTTTGGCGCAGTCTCCCATACTAAGTTTGCCAGATTTTGAGTCCGAGTTTATAATCCAGACAGACGCGTCCAATGTGGGCATTGGGTGTGTTCTGATGCAGGAGCATGACGGAGTAAGGCATCCTGTGGCTTATGCGAGTAGGAAGTTGTTGGAGAGAGAGAGAAGGTATTCGGTTGAAGAAAGAGAATGTTTGGCGATGGTTTGGGGGATCCAGAAATTTAATCGATACCTTTATGGGAAGGAGTTTATTGTGGAGACTGACCACTGCGGGCTGCAATACCTAAAGACCGGGAAGATCCGAAATTCGAGGGTTATGAGGTGGTATTTGGCACTGCAGAATTACTATTTCAAGGTCAGATATATAAGGGGAACCGAGAATGTGATGGCTGATTACTTAAGTAGAGGCCTGAACTAATAAAGTCTATGTAAAGTGCATAAGACAAGTAGTTCGGTGGGGCCACGTCACGCATATACACGCACGCAAGCAGACAAGTAAACAATGAGAGGTTTGGACAGGTAATTGTGAAGTGGGTGCAATAACAAGAATAAAAATTTGTGCCAAATTTTTAGTTTGTGGGGGCTGGATGTAGCGATTCCCCTGTAGGCACACATCCCGTCTTGCAGAAGTGAGTGACTCACTGAGTGGGTACAGATATGTGTATAGATAGTGGTATAGATGTACTGAGTGGCCAGCATTGTAGATATATATTTGTCTAGCCACGGCCAGCATTGCAATGTGTATATATATATGTATGTAAATGTGGGAAAGGGGAACGCTAAACTGGCGCGGGCTGTGTGATGGGGCCGTACTGAGCCAGGGTAGGGCAGGACTGATCTACCCTACAGGCGGAAGAATTTCTGAGGACGCTACTCTTCGCGCCCGAAAGAGCAGTTCTCCCGAGGACGTGGATCGTGCGAGCGTTCGCGTCGCCGCTCGAGGCAAACTCCGAGTCTTGGACAAAACCGTGAGGGCTTCTGAAGTTGTTTTGCCTCCGACTCGTTAAAGAAAGGAAATTGCGAAGGAGTCGGCTCGATGAGCAACTCTCTGAGCGGCCGAGATATAATACAAACGCTGTACTGTTTCATTGATTCTGTCGTGACACGATCTCTTCAGACCAATTGAAGTCACCCGCTTGGTCGGGTGAAAATTGAGCTGCAATTGGATCAACCAATGCGAGGAGAGATTACTATCTGGTGGCGCGTGAGTGTCTTCCATGCTGGACTGAGCGATCACTCGAATCAAACACCTGCCGGCCATCGTGGGAGGTTCATTTTATCTATTATTATTATTATTATTCTCTGAATTAGTAATGTCAATAACCGTTTTGCAATTGGTAGGACAATGCTGGCCTAGGTAGGTTAGTTAAGGTGAACTTTGATATCGTTTTAGTACATATATATGTATAGTATTTTCATTTGTTATCATTTGCTTTCTTTTTCTTTTAACACACATTAAAACTGTTAATTAGAGACAAATGAACTCTTGCTTGATGTATAGATATATATGCGTTTGATTTATGCAAGTCCAGCAGTAGATCCCTGCTAGGCGCCGTGACGTCCCCTCCACTGAACAAATTGAAGTGAGCGAGTAAGAGCACAGAGCTGAGGACACGGTGGGAGGGGAGTCGCTACAGTCCAACTGCCATGTTTTGTCTGGGAGTCCATTCCTTCCGCACGTAGTCCAACTCTCTTGCTCGGCTATCCCACTCACACAAGAAACACATATATTTTGTATATCCTTGCTGCAGTCCCATTAAAATGGCAACTACCTTCAAATCACCACACAGGTGCCATTTGTACCTGTTATAGTCAATGGAATGCAGTAGCTGTTTTAGGTTATCGTGTGTCTCTTTCATGTGGACAGCATGCGATAATGGAATAGATGGAAGACGGTTTCCATTGTGCAAAAGCACAGCCTTAAGACTCAGTGTTGAAGAGTCTACAAAGAGTCTCCATTCTTGTGGGTCATGAGTGATCTGTAAAGCATTCATGAGGTCGTCAATATTGGAACAGAATACCAGATTACCTTCCTTCATAAAGAAAGGTTCCAACTGCTGATGGCGCTTTCTATATGAAGTAATTGTGACATCTTCTTCTAGAAGATTCCATTGTTGGAGTCTTGATCCTATCAATTCTGCCTTGTTTTTGGATAAGTCCAAATCACGAACAAGGTCATTTAGTTCTTCCTGTGTTATTCTGTGTGGGGTTGATGATGCACCACAGTGAAAATCGGGATCACTGCACGCTGACGGACCAGGAGAAGAACATGTCGGCTCACCCTTGTCCTCATCAGATGAATCAAGGAAAATATATTCTGCTGGAGGTTCTGGAATAGGAAGTCCATCACCATGTGGAACTGGTCTCAATGCTGACGGAATGTTTGGGTAGACTATTGTCGACTTCTTTTGCTTCGTTATTCCACCGGAAAGAGGAGGAACCAAGCAGAAGTAACAGTCATCTACGTGGTTGCTTTGCTCTCTCCACACCATGGGAACTGCAAACGGCATTGATGGTCTTTTGCCATTCAACCACTGTGAAAGCTGTGTTGTACATGTAGCACAGCATATATGCGGGGCCCATGGCTTGTCTTGGTCACCAACCTTGCATTCGAAGTAAGCATGATATGCCTTCTTGACTTTATAAGTGATACTTTTCTTCTGGTTGGCAAATGTCACTTCCCCACAAATGTAACAAAAGTTGTCCACAGTATTTACGCACTTCCGAGGCATTACTGTTCTGTATTGTATCTAAATGGATAAAGTAATAATAGTTTTATAAAACAGTAACTTAAACTGTCTCGCACAAAGTCTGTAATATTGTAAATGCTCAACCGTTCCGACTCGCTTTATATAGTACACTGCTGACGTCATCTTACGTCAGCAGCCGACTGGCTGTAGTTTTACATTGCATCAGAAAATGACGTAATCAACTGTGCATGATGTGTCCATGATGGGATTATGCAATGAGGTGGAATATTACATCATTCTAGACTTATTTAGGATATTGTCGCAGTCCTACTGCATAAATTTACATGGTGAAACATAAAAAATGAACTATATGAAATATTTTCAAAACGAGAGCCAATAAAAATTTTTTATGGTTATATTCGTGTTCAGCACACCAAGATGCTACACATTAGGGCCTTTTCCAGTCAGTAACGATTTCTATGTTGACCAGTTAAACAATTAATTGAACTCGTGAATAGGTTATAGTTTTGTAACTTTTTGCATCCAACAGTTGCCTTACGCGCGTCTAGAAGACGTTTGAAAATGTATGCATGGTTTATATGTCGCAATTAGGGCTACAACTTAAAAGTCTGTTGGATAGTCGTCTTTTCCAAATCGTTATATAACTTGTACTATGGCTTAGCATGACAAGCTAAAACAAAATGTGCGCACGGTTTTAAAAGCCAAAATGCAAAGAGAAACTGCGAATTAACTGTTATTGAAAGCAGCTGACAGTATAAGAATACAGAATGTATGGGTTTATGCTAAACAATTCCGGTTCATATCCAGCATATATACAATATGCATATTATACATCCAGTGATATGCAAGTTCACATGTTCCTTTGGTCTGTGGCAGATGATGTGCACGTGCATAGTAATCGAATAGGCTATATCCCCCCGTCTATAACCCAGCCTCTTTCATATTAACTATTCTAGTCGGACATCTATAAAATGACACTTCGACATGGAAGACACTTCTCAGCCACCATTTACTTAAAGGTAAAACTTTCATAAGAGCAGTCTAGGCTAACCTCGGTCATTCACACATCTTCCATGGCTAGTTTTATTCAATGTTAAACTGTAGTTGCTTGCTTTAGCCACATATTTTGCTAGATGCATTTGGGTAAGTGAAACCTCTGTCAACATGAAAACGAACTGGATAAATAGTGTCATTTTTACAATTCAATAAGCCATTTGTCTTTTTGCAGGATTTAAGTTTTCACGTAGATCAATTATCGATTTTGAAACAAGCCTAATGTTCTAGATATAAAAATGTTTTAGCATTTTGACATTAAAGCTAATATCACTTTTAGTATATCATCATTATTTATTAATATCAGAAGAGATTTGCAACTTGAAGTTTCTGAATATCGAATATAATCCTAATGAAGGCCAGTGAATCAATGAATCAGTGAAACAATGGGTATAGCATATAATTCAATGACCACTTCAGGAATCTAATCTAATCTGGAAACTTCTATAGCGCCGTTATCGCAATGCAGAAAGCATGCATCGATGGTTTCTTTCAAGCAAAACCGCATTCCTAAATCAAAATTTGTTGCATAGAACTAATCGAGTTCCATCATAATGGAAGGTAATCTTCGGAGAACAATCAATCCGAAATAGATGAAGTAAGCCATATGAAAATATCTCATATGTGTAACTGACCTGTTACAATACATTACGTTAGCATAGATTCTTTGCTGCAACGTAGCAATTCTGTTTTAATTAACTTAAGCTACGTTGTTGTTTTTCTGTGAATAGATTACAGGAATAAAGAACTTGGCAGCAAATCCAGTTTCAAATTAAAGAAATGGCCAAGTGCTGTCTTGCGTTCCTCATTTTGAAATTCACTGCTTCATTTGCAGCTGAAGGTAGGAAAACTCAATTGACAAATGTTACATCTAAATGCTTCCATCAGTTTAAATACCATGGCTCTATAGTAATCAATACTTGTGGCGTTCTTCGCGCCTCTCTGGCAGAAAGGGAAGAAAGTGCTGCATTTTGCTGAAGGCTTCTCTACGGTGTTGGGTTACTTCAAAAGGCTCTAAGATATTTTAGCTTAAACCTAAAAATGAGAACAACAAACCAGCAACTCGACAACACCAACTGACAACTGACCACAAGTTTATAAAGCATTGTGACGCTCTGAAGGACATACACGATCCAGGGTGAGATCCAGGCCATCGCATTTGAGCACAGGTGTTGTTGATTAATGGCTGTAACTAATGTCTTTTGTTTTCATTCGCTTTGTTTCGAAATGTTTGCCTAAAAAATCATACTTAATTTGGTATCTGGACATTTTCTCGTAGGGAAATTTCCTCTGGTAGTACCCCTCGGATGTATATCAGCCTTGTTATGCACGTGACCTTTAGCTACAAAACATCAACATCGTCCTTTCTGATTGTTTGCACTCATGAGATTCCTGCAATATTTCGTATAGCCAGCTCATTTTTGTTGTGTGGATTCTTTTGGCTTCTCATTGTCCAGCATTGTGATCCATATATAAAATTGATTATGTCATTGTCTCATATATTATAGCTTTTGGTTTCTTTGTTATTTCCTTAATTCCTCATGTCTAAACCATTTCTCTAAATGCGTGTGATTGTATTTCTTCGTCTAGTTGGATCCTTGTAAGAGAGCGTGCATAGCTTTAGGAAATTTTTCTCTTCCTACTTGCTACAGTTCCGTAGTGATTCCATCCACACCTGGTGCTTTATTCTTCATTTGGTTGATAACATCTCTTAATTCTTTCTGAAGAAAGTTGGGCATTTGTTCTTCTGTATTGTTTTTTGGCATCTCAGCGAGTACTGTCGGATCGTTATGAACGTCGATGTTTAGTAGTTGTCCAGTGTTCGTTCCATCGTTTTTGTATGATTTTTTAGAACTTTATCGCTTGTGTTTTCACATACGCAAACTTACATTTGCTAAATTATTTATTTTGTATGAAGCGTGTATTTACTAGCAGTACAATGCTAAGTAAGACAGTTATAGTTCTGTTCATTTATTACATATTAGAGGAAAATATTTGAGAGAAAATTTCCAGGGAAAACGTCCTAGACCCGTTTAATTGATGAATACATCTGTTGCGGTCTGTTTTTAGCTCACGGCAGATGCTTTGTTCACCCACCGATTGTAGCGGTTAGTATTGGTGAGAGAGTTTCTCTGACCTGTTCAACAAGCGAAGGTTTCTCTATTTCCTATTGGCACATAGGGAAAGACATTGCTACAAAAACCAATGTCTACGCAGCTCCTGTATATAAAGCAGATGGAACAGTCAGAACACCTCAAAATTTAGTTGATGGATATTGGGTGACTCGTCCAGCTGACAACAAAACTACTCTTCATATAAACAAGGCCACTCTTTCACAAGCTGGATCATATGCATGTATTTGTGCCGATCCTTCCCGGAGTAGGGCTACATCCACAGTAGTTGTTTTGGGTACGTACCCATTTCGTCAAATTCTTTGTGAGTAGGTATAGGCTTCTCTGTGGCTCGACTTATTCTTATGATTTGGCATCAACGTATCTGAGCGTGTGGCCATTTTCAGTCATCTGAAACAATATTTGACCATAAATATATGAGACCTTTCTTAGATGGTAAACGATCGTATTTCATGTTTTAAAAAGTCTTTTGGACTTTTAACTGGATCTGAGTTTCCATGTCACGCCTCAAAAAGTCATACAGTCTGCTTATAATGTACAGGACCTGGCTATTCACATGCCTATGGCCGACAGTTGGCAAAAGGCAAAGCTCCCTGTCTGAGCAAAAATTACGTTAATTACTGAATTAACCACAGACAGGCATGAGTAGCCGTGTGTCACCACTGTTACGCTACTATGCAGCTTAAATATCATTTTTGACATTTAATAATTTTTAGTCGCAAGGTGCCTTTTCTTTCAGAGTCAGAACCAAATTTTTCAACGGATAATGGTGTTACTGATGGCGAGCCAGTTATTTTCAGCTGCACTATATCGTTCAACGGATCTTCAGACGTTTCTTGTGAGTTAACGATAGAGGATGCGTTTGGATATACAGTTACTGGAGGAAATAGCGCTACTGTGAAAAACAATCTGACTATCTGTAATCTGGAGCACAAGATCATTGCCAACGCATCTTTTGATCAGTTGTATACTTGCAATGTGACTCTCACTATCAAGGGAGACATTATCTATTTCAAAGTGCTCAGCGCTACAATCGACTGGCGTGAGTTTTTCTGTTTGTATTTTTAGTATTCGAGATTCAAATACATGTAGTCCAACATAATTTAGTAATGCTTACAATACACTAAACTGGAAATAAATTTGCGATTGCATTAGGTTAACGAGAGGCAATCAGCACTTTTTGCCAATCAGCATTTATGTCAAAGTAAACTCTAAATCTAGTTTATTCATTCATGCAAAGCGAAAGTAACATGGCTTGCGACTGAAGTGGATGAATTACGTGCAATTTCTAGCAGTTTCAAATTATTTGCATAACTACATATTTCTGGAATTATCTAACTTAATGCATTAATACAGAGGTAAGGTAGTATTATAGTGTCAGACTTTCACTTTCTCGTTAGGGGTTGGAATCCGTTGAATAAGATGAAACTGAGAATTATTCTTTATCGAGTAACGTAATCCGTAAAGAAACACTGACATGTTATGCAATCATAGTACTCGCATTTGCGCTTAAGCCCTGCATCCTTGAATAGATTGTGCATGTGTTCATTATTATTTTCAGAACCAGTTTCATTACCAGGAGTTGAAGTACTCATTCCTGATGAATGCTCTGTTGAGCGATGCGCTATAGGAAGTCAGTTACGGTGCAAAGCCAACGGAGATCCTAGACCACATGCCTTCCGCTGGTGGAAGTTTTCCCAGAATGGAGGCGAATTAGAACAGACAACTGGAAATGACAGCCAGTACTTAGTTTTGAACAAAGTTGGACGATTCACCTACCAATGCCATGTCAACTATGTCATCAGAAACAGAGTCCATCTTGCTATCAGTAAAAACGTTACCATAGAAGTTACATGTGAGTTACAAAGTAACTGGTGCTGTATTTATTTCAATTTTTGAAATGACAAAGTGATTAAGCTTCAATTCAATTTGCAGCAGTTAACATTTTGTGAAATGTGAAAGTAAGCCAGGATATGGGCATAATTATGCATTTAGAGATTTATTACTGGCAGGTAGACTCTCCATGGCATTCGTTGTTTATATTACCAAGACATTTATATTGCGCATTTCAAGAATTCCACATCAATTGACGGAGCCATGGTAAACAGTAAGCAAGCCTCGCGTTGCTCATCTGTCTCTATACAACTTCAGACAATTATGGGCACTTAACTAGTCAACCATCATAGATATGCACATTTCACAGCAGAGCTTCATGATTCATTAATTTTGAGCGCGACTCGACTAATCAGCATAATTTGCAAATAAATAGCATTAGCAATCGAAACCATAGCGAAGCCTCGACCTATGATTAGGCATAGAGACACTACATGTGACATATATAATTTTTCTTAAAATCTTCCAGATTTGATGTACATAGACCCTGACAAAAACTTTGTCACAATCACATCTAAATATATTCCTGTATACAATCTTTTATATATCTGTAGCTGAAGACCATCGAATTAAAGCAAGTGAGTTCTTTCGTATAATATTATTACTGTGCAATTTCTGATGTGTTGCCTAACCTTTCAGTTTGAATTAAACTTATTTCTTGGTTGGGAAAGTCTTAGAAAGACTCGGCTTTTTTGCCTTACTTTAATCGCTGCTCCAGTTCTAATAAAAAACCTTCAGCTTTGTTTCTCAATCTGTCTTGTGTCTCTCTGTGCGAAAATGATATCATATAGACTATTCTTTAAATTTTGATTATGCCTTTAGGGAGCGGAGTTGAGTAAACATGTTAACCAATGTTATTTTTGATGATGCTAACAGTTTACGACTCCGATGAAAAAAGGCCAAGTTTTCGTGTGATTTTTGATTTATTTTGAGGCCAACAAGTTTAAACTCTGCTCATTACCAGTAACAAAGTGTATCATTTGTATCATGCCTGATGTGTCATTAGGCAGATGTGATTCGGAGTTAGGTCTTCGAATTGGAATAGCAATAACATGTGCTATCATCGTTTTAATGGGAACAATCATCATCCTTCTCTACAGAAAACTACTACAGAAGACCACGCCTACCAATGACCGCACTCTACAGGACAGAGAAGGTGACTCTGCTCAAGGTTAGAATAATTCTGTCGAAATAGCAAATTGATAAACTTGTTATCCGTATGTCGGGTGGATAAATATATTGAGATATTTATCAATTTGACATTGGTCGTATTCTCGGCAAGCACAAATGTCAAATTGATTAGTATGCTATACGCATGTCTGGCGTTGCCACTCGGTCTGTTATCGAAAACAACTAGCGGAAGCTACTACCGAGTTTTATTAAAGATTTTGTCCAGTCATACAGCTTGTAATAATTATGCATTGTAATCAAATTGGATTAGAACTGACCTGTTCCAATTTAGTGCAGTCTATACAATCTACTTCACCTTTTCAGCTCTGATCTAATGTAATCGCTTTGTAATTAGGTCTAATCTAAAGTCGGTCATCATAGGTTTAAATCCATTAGGTAGGTTAAGTCGAGATCCAAAATGTCAGGGAAACCAAATGGGAAGATAAGATAAGATAACAAGATAAGAAACGATGCATCTTTCATTTGAAAATGAATATTCAAAATATCCATATTAAACTCCGGTAACAATATAACAATTCCAGCCTGAAGAAGAGACAACTTATCTAATCCATACTACACCATATTAAATCCATATTAAACTAAAGCAACAATGTAACTAAATTAATTAATTTAAAGCTGTTAGCCGATAGACAAATGTATGGTGTCAAGCAATGCAGAATAGCGTTTTTATAAGTTTTTAAAAATCTGCAAATAAATTCGAAAATGTGGACCCTCTCTAAAATGTTTGCCCAAATTACGCAATCAGTTTGATATATTTAGCCTACAACTACATAAATATCCTCTCTGACTTAAAAAGTGAGATAAAACTCAAATGTCCAAGCTATTCACGCAGTAACCTGCGAAGTTCAAAGTAAACTGAAGGAGACAAGAAATAATATCTAGGTAGAAAGAACTAATTTTATCTTCTCCCATGCTTCTCGTACTGCTCTAGGCTCAGCGAGACTAACACTTGAGGATTTGGTTATTATTTCACAGTGGGCACGGCGCCGTCATCCTACACGACATTGAACATGCAACAGTCTTTGGAAGAAATGCAACGAGAAGCTTACACTGAAATTCAGCTTCCAACTCAAACTCGTCCAAGCTTGCATCATGGTTATGTGAACACTAAAGTAGTTTGCGAATACGAATCTCCTGATTAAGAATCCTGAAAATAAAAGCGATGGTGAAACTTCAGCATAATTTCTAAGTTTGACAATATTATGTTCCCTGATTAGTTTCGTATTTAGGCCTCCTGCTCACATTTTAGTTTAATTGCGCAAAATTGTCGCATATTTTTCAAAACTTAGTTCTCGGACATATGACTACATAAAAGCTTTGAAACGTATACATATTTAATTTTCTTTTTATAGTATACCGTGTATATCCTTTCTGTTGTTTGGCCGATTATGTTCACTGCTATATTCTGGTTTGGTTTACCCATCGCGTTCACATAATGAAACTGTCAATCCGCCAAGTTTGGAAGAGGCGAAGTCCACTTAACGCCGCCACTGAAAAACCCATACACTGCCCAAGTACTAGCTTTCGGTGAGTGAGTTACCTAATGACTCATGTAATTTAGTTTATCTGAGATAATAATGACTCTTCAATGAACGTCTGTATCTCTTCAAATTGTTCAATGTGTCTAAAGTAGTAGATGTAAAAAGGATTAAGTATGTATAGTTTAGCAGTTTGTGCATATAAGACTCAGATGATAAATGTTTTCTTTCAACATTCCTTCTTGGTCAGTTTTGGTGACTGCTTAGCTCTGACTCTCCTGATGACAAGGACGGTTCTCAGCAGAAAGTATTGTCCGCTGCTTGTCTTCTCTTGTAATTTTTTTTGTTCTTTAAAGTGTATTATGATCCCTCGGGATATAGAAAATTTCAGGAGTATGTTTGCTGTGCTGAGCTTTTGTTGGCCTATAGATCGTAACTACAATCTTACTATTTGCATATTCTTCATAAGCTGTTTCGGTCCCTCTGTAGATTACTAGTGCGATTTTGCCACCTTTATCACGCATTTGGACATAATATTATCTACTTTACTTAGAAGAGACCTCAATTGACACTTTAGTTATTATCATAGTAGCGCTATTAAAGGTATTAGGTAAGATTACAGCAACTCGTGCCTTAAAACCCACCTATTTTCTAGCGGCTGTCATGCCGGGAGGGCCTGAATAGTTTGTTCCATAGAAGGTGCTACAGAAATTGACAATTACAATATAAAAACTCAGATGGAGGCTGTCTTGAAGATTCAGACAACTGTAGAACGGATGTTGCACTGTTTGATGGTCGGTTCCATCTGATACAACATTTGACAGAGAAAATAGCATCTGTCTACAAATTATTTTACTTTATGTATTTTCAGTATTTTATTTAGGCAAAATCTTCAATTTGTGAACGGAAACTGTCAATTGAATTTGGGTTGATTAAAACTTTCGCATGCTGAAATACTGTAGGCCTATATGAGACTATAAATAAACATTAATACTGATATCGGACTCTATTTTTAATTCCTCAGTTTATAGCGGTTTTCATTGCTGTGTTTTGCGCAAATATGATACTTCGGTTAAATAAATATTTGATGTGTTTTTGATTAAGTCATAGAAGTAAGTGTACTAAGGGTGTATTTCTTTCTTTAATGGTCCTGTGATGTCTTAATTCGTCATTCGTCGATAGCCTGATCTGTACCTCAATTCGTCGTTTACCTGCAGGGGCGGGATCAACTTTGGTAAATATTGCTCGCAGCAAAATTTGCGTATCCCGGAACAAATGTTGGGGAAATAACTTGCGATTATGGAATTTGGTGGATATAACCCTGCCACTTTTAAGTGCATCGGCCTAATCATTGACAACTCGATCAGCATATCATTGCTACTCAGTTTGTAATAATTTGTAATCACAATAGCTAATTATAGAGTGTTGAATACAACATTAAGATACGTGACCGCATGCAACACTAGCTTTGGTTCATAAATTTGCCATGCACTTGGATAATGAAACAACACTGAGTGGACCTGTAAGTATTCATTATATGAAGTGCCGATGGCAACCAGATGCCCCTCACAAACTTTGGCCACTAGGCCCTTTCAGTAGGTCAAATCATGCTTCCTGCAGATCAAGGGAAAAGACAAGCTCTGAAAGTGCTGAAAGTCTTTAGCTGGCACGATGTACGGAAGAAAATCTTTGGGATCAGATGCCGTTTTGCTACAGCTGGAAAATGCCTTTGGCAGGACTGTAAGTGTCCACTGCACTCCTTAAACAAATTCTATTTCAGACTCACAACCTTTCTTTTCACAGATGATTACCACTGCTGTTCCAGAATCGACATCAGTTCTTGTCACAGATGATGATCAGAAATGATTCACAAGAATCAAAAAATATCTTTGGAGTGAATAGTACGAATAGCATTCAGTGAATAACATGAATAACAATCACAATTAAGCTGTTTAAATAGACATTTAGTCAGCTTAATAATGAAAACTGACTACTAGGGAGTTGAAAATCTAAATTATTCCAACTGCTGCTCTGCCACCTCGTTGGTACAGAGCTCTCTCTTCTCACAGGATTATGTCCACCAAATTCCATAATCGCAGGTTATTACAAATCCCGATATTTCTTCTGGGACAAGCACACTGCCGTGAACAATATTTACCAAAGTTGGGCCCGCCCACTGCAGGTAAACGACGAATTGAGGTACAGATCACGCTATCAACGAGTGACGAATTGAGGCATCACAGGACCATTAAAAACTTCAAGAAAGAAATACATACGTAATATGCTTACTTACATGTCTCAGTCAAAAACACGTCAAACAGTCATCAAAGCGAAGGATCATATTTACGGAAAACACAACTATGACAACCGCTACAAAGTCGCCATCTTTGAATTTACTCCAAAGCGTACTCTCGTGTGTTCCATATCTTTTGATCCAGAATGGTTCAAACTTTTGTAGCGCAATAATTTATTCGATTTTCAAGGTTGTAGTTGAAAGATCCAAGCGACAATAAAAGATATGCTAAAAGTCATATTAATCTAACAAAATTGAGAAAAACTATAAATCGCGCTTACAATAAATACTGATAATAACTTGCACAACTATAATCATCATCAGTGGCGCGACCCTCTCTGTAGCTTTGCTGTTTCCACGATTCTCTGCCAACGTCACGGTCCTGAGCTCGCCTCCAGGCTGTAAGGAGTGTACGCGACCCAAAGTTCAGCGGTCGAAGATCTGCCTCAACCGTTCAGGCCCATGTGTGTTTTAGGAGCGCCAAGAATCAAGTTTCGGAGAGACCTAGCATGGTTCTGTCTGCCGTCGCTGGTGTACAAAGTGCCCAAACATCCGGAGTCGTCTTGCTTCAACCATCTCCGAGACTGGCAAATGTTTTGTACGTCTGTGTATTTCTGCATTGGTTATGTGCCGAGTGAAAGGAATTACCAAAATTCGCCGTAGACACCACTGTTGGAAGGCATCCAGTTTCTTCTCAAGAGCCACCGTGAGCGTCCAGTTCTCAGCTCCATAAAGAACAGGTAGGCCAAGTTGGCCTATGCAGGCTATAAACAGGCATAGTTGGGTGTCAAGTCGAATATTTGTTTTACAGATTCCAGAATTTCACCGAGAAGGGCCACAGGTCGGAAAACATCTCTTGACCAATGCGTGCTCCCGCTTGTCCTTTGGCAACCATCAGCTGCAAAATCTGGTCCATTGGTGGCAACTGTAATCGTAAAATCGAATCTTTATTCCAACATCAGCGTTATGTGTTGAAGATCGGAATCGTAAACTCATTCAAACGGGCAACTAGTGGTAAAAGATCTCACACCATAAATTTATTGAAAAATGAAGAGGGTCGAGGCCATAGGGTTACATTTTAATTAAGTAAGGCTACAGTTTTGAGAAGCTGGCAAGCAATGAGCGATTAGGAACGGAACGGTGACAGCTACTGGTGTAAATGTCAATGTACACGGTTTTCTATAGCGACCGTATGGTCTCGACTCTGCTCATTTTCAATGAATTGATCGGGTGAGATCCTTCACCACCGCTGCCGGTTGGAATGGGCACGAACGCCATTTAAGGTTCCCATTCACGGACCGTGCAAATTCGAGATTCAAATCTCTTAAATAAGCCACGATCGGGTTGCGAACCGGGGATCCTCACACACAGAGACTCCTTGGCATACGCGTTAACCGATGTAGCTGACTAGCCCAACGATGCAGCAGTTAGCAACCATTTTAAATTATTAACCTACAGTGTACATCCTACGAAACAGCAAGTAGTTGTTCAACGGCTGTTGAATGAATGGTATGCTAAAGAATAGGGCCTACGAATCTATCGCGGAGATTTGTAAGTAGCCACACAGTCATCATTGAAACCTTAAAAGTAACGATCACGATATTATTATATTTGTATGCATCATGCAGGTTGTCATGCATAAGTTGACCTATTGCGAAGAATGGTTCGAGTAGGTAGTTTACAGGGCAGAAATGTGGCAAAGGAAATATGTAAACGTAAATTTACACGGTTTTATATAGTGACCGTATGACCTCGACCCTGTTCATTTTGCAATAAATTGATTGGGTGAGATCCTTCACCACCCGTTTGGAATGGCGCCACGCCATGGATCGTGTAGGTAGCTTAGAGAGCAGAAAATCTGATGAGCTCAATCACTCATGTCAAAAGTGAAGCAATTCGGTTGAGGTTTTACGTAGTTTATAATGAATATCTTTTAGGATATAAAGAGAGAACGAGCAAATTTCCTATACACTTGATTGCACTGCCGTTACATAGGCTAATATAGGCCTTTGTCAGTTGGTGAGGGTGCTCGATAGTCTAGTGGGTAGCGTGCTGGACTGCCTACCAAGAGGTGGAAAATTGTAATCACTGCCAGAGCAGAGAGGTTTCAAAATTTCTGCTTCACTTTTGCCCCCTAGCGAATTCAGCCGTAAAATTAGTACATGGACCAGTCTTCTCCCTTGTCGTCTGATTTTTCCAGCGACAGTGGGTAGACCAGACGGCGAGAGGAGGGCTGGCCACCCTCCATCACATGATATGGCTAAGAAAAAAGAAGTCGGTAACACTTCGTACCTATGGCAGCCCGTCGAGATTAGTTTTAAGGGAGTGCTCTTTCTAGTCTTCCCAGATTGAAATTCACAGTTTATTTCATGGTAGGACTGCCTCGTAGGCTGCTTCCTGGATTTCTCTCTTGACGTTTGACCGGACTTACCCGGAATTTGGCATGCTCAACGACTTTGCTTACTAGCAACCATCAACTGATCGACTGATGCTTTGAGCTTTAATACAGTAGCGCTATAGAAGTTCTTTATTAATATTTTTTATCCGAGGTACAAATTATTATTATTATGATTATTATTATTATTATTATTATTATTATTATCATCATCATCATCATCATCATCATCATTACATAAACTTATATGATTTTATTCCATTATTTACTTAAAATAAAAATTTACATTATGTATATCAGTAGGCCTACAGAATAAATGTCACATGTCTTCATAAAATTAGAATAGACCTAATTGCTGCATCATTCTGACTTAAACTGCAAATATGGATGAATCACAATAACCAGATGTGTGGACAACGAATGCAGCATGATATCCTCTTGCAAATGAATGCTTAATAACAAATAGGACCTATACATACGGCTGGAAGGTGCACATTATAACTGATAGCGAAATCCTTTTCAATTGCGAACACACACTAACACACACACACACGTACCCATACACATGCTAAATAGGCCTATATATATTCTTGCACATGATAATAAACATCATTTTATAGAATCGAGAAAGGTGACTCGACTGTAGGACACAAATCGTAATTTGCGTAAGACATAAACCTACACGATATTTCAATTTATCCAGCCTGAGGTCATCCATTTGTGCGTATCCACGTTACTTCGTCGGAAGATTATTCTGCTGGTCAGTACACTGCGTCACATACCGATGCTTAATGTTCTCTGTTGTGGCCCTGGTCAGAGAATTTTGAATCGCTTGTAGTTTGTGCAAATCTCTTTTAGCAATACCAATACGAAGCGAGTTGTAGTAGTCGAGTCGGCAAGAAACCAATTGCTAGAGAAACAAAGACAGTTTTAGACAGATGAGACCTAAGTATTAACTTGGCTCGTGATAGATCCTGAAGCCTGGTACGTTCTAGAATTTAATAAACGTTTTGGTTTTGAAGTTGATTCAAATTATATATATAGACCACTTGTCTCTTGATGATTTGAGTCAAATCATTTGACTGTAATTCTTAACGACTATTTGTAGTAGATCCTACGTTAGGCTGACGCAACATTCGTTACATACAGTGATGTGGACATAGTAAATTGGTACTGGCATATCGAGTGATTATGTGGGCGTCCAGGATTGGCAGAATCAAAAGTTGGCAGCCCTAACATCTGCTGTAATTTTTGCTGATGCAGGGTTTTTATTCATGCATTTTAAAAAATTCATATCTATTGATCACGAAAATAGACTAAGATACAGTAAACAGGTTATTGGAGTACAAACGGCGAACCAGAAGGGACTCATGATCCCGCTTAATTGGGGTCGCCTGTTAAAACAATGCATATGGCGACGAAGGACTTCATTGAAAGTTTAACATATCATATATTAAAATCTAGGCTTAAGGAAAAGAAAACAATCTTCACCTATTAGGCAAAGAATTAAACTTAAGAACTAAAAATATACAATTTAATACAAATTACGGCTGTCGTTTAGAGTTTTAACAGCAGACAGCATCTGCGACAGGGATGTAAATATATGTGTAGGAAAGGCAGCTGCATGGATACATCTCAACTTTCAAAGATATGGAAGAACAAATGGATGTGTGATGACCAAGCTTCGTCTATATGAAGTCTTGGTCTTAATCACACGGCTATGTGGATCCAATGACGGTGACAAACAAGAAAAGATTGGAGGCAGCAAATCTAATATGGCTGAGAAGAAGTAGGCCTATGCACATTTCATAGCGTGATAAAGTATCGAATAAAAGTTATAAAACTATAAGAGTAAAAGACAGGACAAGAGTATATAGAGAATATCATCAGTCAGAGAAGACTGAAATGGATGGGTGTGTAATTCATATGGACAAAGACAGAATAGCTAGCCAATCGATGATGTTAAAATTCCTGGTATTTATTTTCGCATAATTAAGTACTACAGAAGTTGCAATGCGGTCTGGTAGAATAGGTGGGAGGTTGAGAGAAATCAAAAGCCATTAAAGGCACTAGTAATAATTTCTGCCCATATTGATACAAAGGCCTAAATTCAGCAATCTTGAAAACATTTGTAGATTCTATTTTTATAAATTGCAGTTGTGGAAAATATGATCAGTGTCCATTTGTCTCAATATTTTAGGAACAATTCTTGGGCAATAAGTTGCAGTTTAAATAAGCCTATACTTGTATGTACACATACATAGATACATAAGTACAAACATACAGGACAAGAGTATATAGAGAATACTTATGCGTACATGTCTTATTTGCTTATCTAATTTGATTAATGCTGGTGCGAGCCAATGCGTGGAACATTTTCTAGAAGATAGGTTTGTGTTTGACCTATAGGCTAGAGCTATATGCACAATAGATCCGGGTCTCAAAGGCCTAAGCCTGGGCTCATGCGAATTTTTCTTCCGGATTCACATAGGTCCTCTGGTCCATTAGAGTTTTGTGAAACATCATGTTTATGTATAAACTACAATATAACCGATGTATTTTGCTATCGCAGTGTTAAAATTTAAACACGTTTAGTATAAATTATCAATGACGTATGCAGTATTAGAAACAGGAAATAGTTTAATAATTCAAATTAAACCAACCCTAATTTGCAGTTTAAGTTAAAAGGATTCTGATGTTTTACAGGACAGGTAGGCTTTTTCTTAGCATTATGCAATGCTGCAATATTGGCTATGCATGTGGCATAACGTGTACTATTTCTAAAATAAGACATCCGGTGTAGCCCTATGCCGCTATCAAGCGCCCTATATATTTACGGACCGTATATATTGCAGCAAATAGGTCTACTAAAACTAGGCTGAGCTTAACCCTGGGCTGCCGTCTTATAAAAATGTCACTTGCATTTAGAAACCATTAACGCCTACTTCTCAAAAGCTCTCCTAGCTAGCCTGAGTAATAGTAGAGTTCACTAAGAACAACAGTTTCACCCGTAACCTAGTAATGATCAGGAGGCGGCCGTTGGTTGCAGAACTCTCCGTGCTTGATGTTCGACATCTCTCAAAAGACTCTGCCGCGCCGTTTCATCAGGTCTCCTTAACTGCTTGCTTTAACTAGAGCCATGCAATAGGATACGCGATTGTGTCTTGGATTTTCCATCTCCTATCGATGTGATATCACACATGTTCTTCGTTCACTGGCTTCCTCTATATGAAGGTAGGCTATCCTCTACAAGCTGACACACTTCATGTACAAGGCACGTGCGCATCATCTCTCATTTTATTTATCATCCCTGGCTATATTCTGTAGCTTTGCTAAATGGTGATTCCCTCTTCCATTAATATCTTCTAGAAAGTATGGTGTTCTTGGTACACTGTACACATCGCGTTTTTGGCCGGTGCTCACCAGGTGCAGCTGGTTTCCGACTGAGAATTCTTTACCTTCTCATGTACGGTACTCTATTTTGCTCTAAAGTGAAAATTTACCTCTTCCTCTTCCATTCCCTTAAAAGGACTTATGTATTTTTACAATGTGGATTGTTTCTGTTGCTCGGCTTTAATGTGCATTTCTTAACTTTGTAAGAGGAAATTATCACGTTTCGGTTGTACTGTATCACATATTCCGAGATTTTCCGGTCTCAGACAGAATATGTACGCAGCTCAACGCTTTCAAAATGGGAATAAAGTAATCAGTTCGATGTGAACCGATTAGGCTACAACTTGTGAAGAAAGATAAGATCGACGCCAACGGTCCAAGCAGCTATAAGACGTCGTTGATTATTGTGTACTCTACTGTCCATACGTGAATCATTCGACCTTTTAAAATGGCCGTCGGACTTTTTGGTGACGGGGATCTAAAACTGTCAAAAACTCACGAAATCCATAGAAAGCTTACGAAATAACTTCTAAACTCAAATTTTTACACAGGGGAGTGCGGATATAAGAGAATTATCGAGGAAATTCAGCATATGATGAACTAATCAACTGACTAACTAACTAGCTAAACAAACGCCTAAGTTACTGTAATTCACTTCTTACTAGTACTACAAAGTCAAATTTACAAAAAATCTAGAGTTCAGAACTCTTTAACTAGAGTCATGACTAATACACTAAGATATGAGAATATAACCTCTGTACTTAAATTATTGTTATTGGCTCCCTGTTCAGAAATCTATCTTTAATTGAGACTTATAGTTTATAAAACACTGAACTATAGCCAACAACAGTGTCTAAAAATCAGCCCTTATTCCTCAGCCTTATCACTATTCAACAAGGTCATCGGATTGCCTTTCTTCGGTCATACCTGAAACTAGAACTATTCTTGGTGAACGAGCTTTTTCGGTTGTTGGCCTAGATTTTAGAATTCTGTTCCTGTATGTGTTCGTTCTGCTCAGTCGCTAGTGTCATTTCGTTCTCACCCTGAAACGTATTTCCTTCAAATTGCTTATTCACCATAGGCTGTCTCTCCTTCTTTCCGGACTGATCGTCTGGATGTTGACTTGATTTCGGCTTGGTTTTGGTGCGCCATCGGTTGATGCCTTGTGCATTAGACATCGGCGTTATAGAAGTTACTTATTAACATTAATACTTATTAACATTACTGATTAACATGAATAATAACGAACAGTTAAAGACTATTTGGATGTGTTATTTAATCATGAGATGAATCGTTTTAACACCATACGACCTTCATTGTCTAAACGCATTGCTAGTATATTTCTGTTGTTTTACAATAATAATATAGCTTTTTGCATAATGCTTCCCGCAGCCTAGTTTGGCAAAAAGTCACATGATATGTAAGTTTCATCATAATAATTCATCATCTTATCATTATTTTATCATCACCTTAATCATCGTCAGTGTTTTCAGTTTTACTTGTATATCCCAAGACCGCTTTCTCTTTTGTTTCCCAGTTTTTAACTACTGTGTCGTTTCAGTGTTATCGATTTTACTCTATAAATTCTGCGTGTAATCCTAACCAAATTGCTTATCCAACGTAGGCTGCCTCTGTGTCTTGTGGAATGACCTTCTGGATATTGACCTGATTGCGGCTTGTCTTTGTTGCGCCATCAGTGATGCTTGTGCATTAGAAGTTTATTATTATTTTTTTACCAAGGTAAGTATAATCCCTTGGTTGTTCAAAAATTTCCGGAGAAAAAGAGAGAGAGGGATTCTGGAACGGCTAATCCTCGTCTGGATTCGGCACCATAAATGTACCGTGGAAGGCGACTGCATTGAAACGCTGTAATGTTATAGATAAACGTTGAAAAAGGTAACCTGTTTCTCTACCATCTCCGGATATGAGGGACAATATACGTCCCAAGTCTGTGAGAAAGGTCATACCCAAACCATTGATAGGGCCTAAAGTCTCAAAGGCCAGAGGGACAAAGTGGTATGCATTAGTGAGGTGATCATATTTCAAAGTTTTTCTATCGGCCGCCAGTTCAGCTGCGCCTCCTGCTGTAACAGAGGTTGCCTGTAAGTAAGAATGTGCAAGCGTGTCAATCACGGTGACATCCCATAGGAGGCTGCGCCCCGAACGCCAAGGAATCAGGGTAAGGCCATCCGGTCTCTTGCCGTCTGTTCTAGAGAGACCGGCAGGTTCTTTCACTGATGGGAAGCCCGCTCGCGTCAGACTTCTGTGAATAAGGTCATTGAGACAAGCGTTATTATTATTATTGTTGTTGTTGTTGTTATTATTATTATTGTTTTTGTTATTATTATTATTATTATTAACGCAATTCGGTTTGTGGCGGGGAGGGTCCACTCAGTAGCGTGCTTCTCAAACACAAATGAAGTCCCTTTCGATCCGTCCTTGAAGACAGCTATCCTTTCTCTTGCAAATCGCGCTCTTAATTCGACGATATTATCAGCTTCTTATCTGATACAATTTCAGTTTGGAATGCAAAATATATTCTTTAAATTTGCTTTTCCTTGAGATAAAATGAAGCAGAACTTCTTAACCGTCTATTTAGAAGCTCATCACAAAGCGCTGGGTACGTGATAGTAGTCTAGTGGTCATCTTGCTTGACTGCCCACCCAGAGGTCTGGGGTTTAAACGCATGTCAAGGCAAAAAGATATGTTGAGATTTCTGTTCGATTTGCGTCCCTAGTGAACTCAACCATAAAATGATTACACTGACCGTACACTGTCGGTGGGAAGAACAGACGGTGAGGAATTGACCCTACCATTCGCCCTCACATGCTGAGGCTAAGTGAGTGAAGTCGCTAACACTTTATACCTGCCTCTTAGGATTAGAATTTGAGCTAATGTGCGAGAAGACGTGTTTAATCAAAATATTTAACTAATCATGCCATGTAATACGTTTCAGGTCACTGAAGGTGCAAAGTTGCACCAGAAATGTACTGTTATATTAGGGCTATTAGGCCTATTAGTTTTAACCAACTCATTGGTACAGACGAACTCTCGCTTTTTTGTTGCATTGTACTTACTGTTACAGGAGTCTAATTAAACTTATCAGCATGTTTTGAGTAGGTCTGATAAGAGTTCTATTTACTGAAGGGTCAAGAAGAGTGTTTAATCGAGCTAAAAGTTCCTACAGCAAAATCCTGTGCAAATGTTGATTGTCCATAGTGTGCATATGGGTGTAAATTTGTCTCGCTCAACATGGCCCGTGGGCCATAACCTGACCTGCCGACTATTTATCCGGCCCGCCGCTCCTTTCTAAATTGCGTTTTAAAAATAAGTTTGCTAGCACTCCTAATAGTTAAACAAACTATTGGAATTTTTCGTAGACATAATTAAATATATGGCTGACTTGATTATAAAACTTCAAGGAAAGTATCGGTTTGTTAGCAAAATATAAGGAAAATGAAAAAAAAACAATTAGCTGGATTCCATCAGAAGTTGCAGGTTATTAACATAAAATTATTAATTATAATATATAATTATTATTATTATAATTAATACTTTTGTTTTAATATTTAATAAAGATCTTAATAAAGAGGAAATTGCACATTCAAAAGGGCAGAAGTCGTGAAGGATCTCATTCGATAAATTCATTGAAAAATGTGCATGCTCGAGGCAGAATGTTCGCTGTAGCAAAGTACAGTGGTGTGCAAAAGTTTTGAATCACCTACCGATTTTTGCAATTCTTTGATTCACTGCTCTGTATTGAGGTAAATAATGTTGCGGTAATAATATGCTTATGAAATAATTGTTGTCATATAGTTTGTTTAGTATTTCGTAACTTTATTTCTTTGAAATAACATGACAATAAATTTTTACCACATGGTGGATAGGCCGATATGAAAAAAGTCAAAAAACCGACCCATGCCTCTTCTGTGTATAGTACACCTGTGCTGAGATGAAATAACGAGCATTTCTCTGCGATCGTAAGCCCTCTCTATCATGTTGTGGCCTTGAAAAAGTCCGATTTTATGTGTCAATGATGGATCAGTACTTGATGGGCCAGCCCTTGCTCTTTACCACTTGTCTGCATCGTGTCGGCATTGAGTGGACCAGCTTGACGAGGTGGTCATGGATTACGACACGGTTCCAGGCGGCAATGAGCGACTCGATCAGCTGGCGCTTGGTGGTCGGATGTCTCTTGGATATTTCCAAGGCTATTTTGTGCCAGAGATTCTCAATCGGATTCAGATCCGGTGATTGGGCGGACCAGTCCAGCGTTCTGATTTTGTTCTGGTGCTTCCACTTGGTGACAATTTTGGCACGATGGCATGGCGCATTGTCATCCTGAAACAAGAACTGACGCGGGAACAGCTGCTGAGCTGATGGCAACATGCACTTCTGCAGTACGTCGATGTACTTGGTCACGTTGACCTTTCCATCGACGATATGCAGACGCCCGACGCCATTGGCAGCCATGCAGCCCCAGACCATGATCTTCAGGGGATGCTTCACCATCAGGTTCAGGCACTCTGGCTTGAATTCTTCTCCAGGAAACTTCCTCACATACGTGTGTCCTTGGTTGCCAAACAAGCAGAAGGTGCTTTCATCGCTGAAAAGCACCTTCTACACACCTTACAACTCCAGCTGGAGTACCGCCGTGCCCACAGGATTCGGTTGCGCCTCTGGACGTCGGTCATCAGAGGCTTCCTCCGTGCCTTGCATCCCCTCAGACCGAACTGCAGGAACCGGTGACGCACTGTTGATGAGCTGACAGCGACGTTGCACTTCTCCCACCACTCACATAGCAGTTCAGGTGACGACAGCTTGCGGTTGGCAAGAGATATGCGGCGAAGTGCGCGGTCCTGGCGTGACGTCGACGCGCGTGGACGACCGGTGCGAACCCTGTCGACCACTGACCCTGTCTCCTTAATCTTCTTCAGAATCTGGACAACCGCGCTCTGACTGCAGCCGATTCTTCTGGCGATCTGGCGGCTCGAAAAACCCTCTTGGTCCATCACGGACACACGAACTCGCTGCTCCATTGTGAGGTTCGGACCCTTCTTCGTGGTGCCGTTCAAGTCCCAAACTGTCGATGAAACCCAGAATCCCACGTTTATTTATAGCCGTTTCACGCGCGCAATCTGTCTCCTACGTGATTGGTTGACAAAATAAACCTTGTGATTGGTCAGCTTAACGAGCAGTGATTGGTTAATCTCGATCCAACTTCAACGCACAATCCGTCATTTCTACTTGTAGGGTGGAGGTTCATGTATGCGTACCATAACCAACGTAAATTAAAAGTAATCCATCTGAAGATGTTAATTTTCAAAGCTAAATACATTCCCTGCAACGCGACATAGAATTAACTTTTTTAGCTATATGGCTGACTAGAGATAATAGCCATGGAAATTGAAGAAACGCAAAAACTTTTTTATGAATATCAGTTCCATTTTTTACGTTTATTTGGTGCTAGATTATTTCACTCGAAGACGTAATATCTTTGTGGTAAGCACTGGGATTCAACTGGAGCTCAGAAAATGACCAGCTGCTGTCGTATATTCATCATTTTGGGGTTAATATCTTCAGTTGCGCCTGAATGTAAGATATTGTTACTAAAATATGTTGCCTACATCTTGCTTAATTTTAACATAATTTGCGAATAACCAAATTTGCTTTGGGATAGTTCTAAACTGAATTGTTCGAAACTGAAAAGATCTTTGAGCCTCACCAACGCCCTATGGCTGCTTAGATTGCTGAGGAAATTTTATAAAAGACGATTGCTTTAAGGTACAAGCTTCAACATTTCTATACCTTAAGACGTAAGTACATGCTCAGCTTAGGCCTAAATACTGTAATATACACTATAAGCCTACACAGAGTACGTAAGCCTACTTTAAAGGCTATAAATGTAGGCCTATACACTTAAAGAAAAGGATTAAATTTATGTAGGCCTAATGTCTTTAAGTAATATACCCTTTACTAACTGGGCAGTTTTCTCATCTATCTTGATTTTATGCAATAACCGTTTTACCAGCCTAAATCTTGTTTAGTTGTGTATTTATTGACTGCAAGACATGATATGTTTTGATTTGTTTTTAGCTAACGGCGGATGCTTTGTTCATCCAATGGGTGTAGCGGTTAGTATTGGTGAGAGAGTTTCTCTGACCTGTTCAACAAGCGAAGGTTTCTCTATTTCCTCCTGGCACATAGGGAAAGACATTGCTACAAAAACCAATGTCTACGCAGCTCCCGTGTATAAAGCAGATGGAACAGTCAGAACACCTCAAAATTTAGTTGATGGATATTCGGTGACCTTTCCAGCTGACAACGAAACTACTCTTCACATAAACAAGGCTCTTTCACAAGCTGGATTATACTCATGTATGTGTGACGATCCTTCCAGAAGCACAGCTACCTCCACAGTAGTTGTTTTGGGTACTTACCCATTTTGTCAATTCTTTGAGCAGACACATCTTTAAATAAACAAAAGCGCGCTTTCAAAAGCTGGGTTATGTTAGTCCATGCATATCGATCAAATTCTTTATACGTTTAGTATTACAGGCCAGTTTATTTAAACCATATTTAAGGACTACATACAATCTGATGCTTTCCTTAAAACGCACTTGTTTAGATCAGTTAACAGTCATGCACATGCATGCACGTATTCATGCATGTATACATACATCCATATGGATGCATGCATTCGTGCATCTATGCATGCAAACTTACATAAGCCTACATATTAAAGCACTAGTTTTATTTCGCTAGTTTTTGAATGCTCTAATAAAATATGCAATAGATTTGTCGACTCAGCTGAGTCGACAAATCAAAAAACTTTCCAATGATTGATTTTTGTCAGACAATTAAAACTCAGTTGATTTTTATTTCGGTTTGTTTGCATTTCAAAACCAAATCAGGTATAAATTGATTAAAAGTTTTAGGTGGTAGGCTGGATGAGTTAAGAAACGAGAACGGCAGGAAAAGTTAAAATTGAAACAATGTTGTTGAACTATAACTTCTTTTTCGAAATATTAAAATTCCTTTCACAGTGACAAGGAAATGGCATTGTTGACATTTTTCCCAAGAATAGATTTCAGAGGCGTGATCTGTGGGTTGACAGATAATTTGGCTTAGGCACAGCATAAATATAACCAGAGTATCAAACATCAAGAAACCCTTTCTTGCACGTTAGGCCTTCATGGCTAGACAACCGTGATTAACGGCGGAGTTTATATGACGCGCGTGAATTCATTCTAGCCTTAGATGCGCATTTATCGAGATTGCTATCGTATCGTTAGCGGTGCAAAAATATCCATTGAAAATAACGATCGTTTACGTACTTATATTTTCCCAGTGAAATTATTAACCTTCGGCATGAATATTTTTCAGAGTCAGAACCAAAGTTGTCAGCAGATAATAATGTTACTGATGGCGAGCCAGTTATTTTCAGTTGTGCTATATCGTTCAACGGATCTTCAGACGTTTCTTGTGAGTTAGCGATAGAAGATGCATTTGGATATACAGTTACTGGAGGAAATACCGTTACTATAAAAAACAATATGACTTTCTGTAATCTGGAGATCATTGCCAATGCTTCTTCTGATCAGTCATATACTTGCATTGTGACTCTCACTACGAAGGGAGACATTATCTATTCAAGAGTGCTAAGCGCAGCAGTCAAGTGGCGTAAGTGTTCGTCTTTTGTACTATTTTAATTAAAAATAGATGTAATGTAAAGAGCGATTTTAAAGACGCTTTACAGAGTTTTGGGCAGAAGGCGTATATCAGGTGCCCTATGATTTGCAAGAAAGAAGGTCTGGAGATCTGTGATCCGAACGAGATACTCTGCTCAATGAATCACGACAGAAAGACCGTTCTAGGCCCTAGGAACCACTACAATGAGAATACTCCAGACTGGTGGATTGATGAGTTTTCACCTGAGCCACTGAGTTCGAAACCCTGGTATCAAGTGGTGAAATTTGCAGTTTGCTGTCAAATCAAATAACCCGTACATAACTGTGATTGGGTTATTATATTGCTATAGTATCGTATTTTGGCGGACCATTCGAGTTCTTACTCTCACTTGCAGACCATTGCTATAAACTCGATTTCAGATTTAATGCATATGTCACATCCTTAAATGGTCTGAATTGCATTTTGAAGCACTTTAATGCAATCTACCTAGCAAGAACCATGCAATGTGACAAACAGTGGCGTATTGCCCATTCAAACGAGCAGCGTTGATAAGAGATCTTACTCGTCGGAAATCAAAGAAAATGAGCGATGTTATGTCCTCTGTTTTTGCTTTAGGAAAATTTGTGTATGAATATGCATTACACATTAGAAAAACTGACATATAAATACACATTATACATCTGTATACCGCAATACAATGCTATAAAACATTTTTAAATGCACAAATACAACTTTGTAGACTATTATAGCTAGTTTCACATAATCGCAAAATTCAAAGAACAATAGTCTTACTTTCCTTTGTTTTTACTACTTCTGTTTGCAGAACAAATTAGTACAGCAGCAGCCTCTATCACAAGTGAGTGTTAGCAGCTGTCTGCCACTTTTTATTATTTATTATCTGACTGGGTGGAATTAGTTATAACAGTCAACATACTGATAAAAGTTTAATGAGTTGATGGATTCATAGTTCTTATACATAAAAACGTTAACCGCACTGAGTATCTGTATGCACATAAATACAAATAGGCCTACATGTACACATGTGTGCGTAATTAGTGCAAAAGGCCACACAACTTAGAACCAGTATAAGTAAAAGCGAGACAGAATGAGGACAACGACAGAGAACCAAAAGGAAGGTAACTTTATGCTTCAAGGACTTCTCTGATGTAGGCTTATTAACTGCTAGAATTTAAAATAATATTATCACCTTTCGGATGTTTCAAATCTAGGCTGTGAGGTTTTTAGAAGGCGCTTTATCAAACGTCTAGATAACTAAGTAACTGTAACTAATGTAATTTAAGCTTTGTTAAGCGTATTATCAAGAAGCAGTGTTGTGTTGTCCAGGCGAAACAACTATTCGCAAGCTTGGGATTGGTTTGTCAGTCACAATCGTCTTTATCGTCATTCTCATTGCAATCGTCGTCTCTTTCATTCTGCGTTCAAAGAAAAAAGACAGAAGTGAGTATTTTACGGATTGTTGCATTCTTTTAACTTCAGAATTTTTCACAAACACCTTTCTTGCACCTATAGACCAGAACCTAGCTGGCCTCAATCTTTGTACGCGTGAGTAGCCTTCCGAATCCCGAAACTAAGCAGAGGGAAGACCTTATATATATATATAATATATATATGCACGTATGTGCTCTTATAACATGTGAAGAATAAATATATATATATGTTATATATATACTTCTATAATACTTTGTGGGGTACGGTAGCCGAGTTGTTTGAGCACTTGGCTTGTAGCGCGAAGAATACAGGCTCGAACCTTCCTTTAGACGGTTATAGCCTAGGGACCGTGAACAAGTCCTTCACTCATAATTACTCAGCGCCATCGATTTAGTCATTATAATGTCGCTTAATAAATGCAGAAATAGTAATAACTACACCACGTAACTTATTGACTTGAATGACTATATTTCTCAACTGTTCGAGCATCATTGTCTGATGGTGTACTATAATCGCTGTTAACTCTGTTATCATGGAGCTGGTGGGGAGCGCCTTTAAGAGGTTTAAGAATGCGCTATATAAATTTCTGATTTCGTTGCCTGCATTTGCACGAGTCTTGCGATGTTTCTTTTTGAAGTTCTGCGTTTGTCTCTGAACTAAAAATTCTCTTATTATCTAGTCTGGCTGCATAGGTGTGGCACTTCAGTGGTTTCACAAATGCATTTCAGTTTCGTAGCCTGTCAATTAAGTAAGTAAGTCAGTCAGTCAGTCAGTCAGTAAGAAAGTAAATAAATAAATAAGTAAGCAAGCAAGCAAGTACATATGCATTTACGTGTGTAAGAACAGCAACGCATTAGAAATCTCCTACCGTGCCATCCAAATTCAATTAGAGAAGAAAAACTGGCGTAGCCCACCACCAATCCATTTTCGTCGCTTTTGTGTACCAGTGAGGCACATGTGATTTCAGTGATTTATTACAATACACTGTATGCGTTCGATCCTGAATTTTTTAATAGTGTGCCGAATGATTTAAATATTCTCGTTCAAAGTGGGCATTTGCACCAAGTTACTTAATGCTACACTGATTCTGTTTGTGTTTGCATATAGAAGTGTTTGGACGCCTTAACAAGGGACAGCCAGCGCACCAGTCATCCTACAGTCCACAAAGACCAGAGAATCGATTCGATAAGAGCAAAATTGGAAGCCCAATTTCCACAGTCAGCGCTCCATCGGCGTCCCATGATCAAGGTAACTAATACTTTTGCATGTGCAAGCAAGCAAAATTACTAACTGAGTTGAAATAAAGAAAATTGCTTTAAGAAGTGAGAATGACAGATAATTTTTCATCACATTCTACTTTCCCGGGCAGATAATAAGTTCTACTAAAATTCATATCCAAGATTTGATAGTAAGTGCATCACCAAAGATCTTTCCTGCTAAAAGCATCCAAGTAGATTCCATCATTTTCTAAATTAAATAAAATTCCTTACAACTCAGTCTCTGCCTCCCCTATAGGGCCCTTCTACTTGCCTTTACCATCAAACCGTGCTGATATAAACCGACCTTTTCAAACTCTCCTATCCCGCACCCTATCCTGGACCATCCCACGACCACCGTTGTCATCGTAATCGCTTTCCACCTTAGTACAGCGCTATCCACCCTCCACCCGGCCTGACCCTCCGGATTCCGACCTGGCACAGAAACTGACCTGGCTCTTGTAGACTTGATTTGATACAGCGCCGATGAATAAATTTGTCTCCTAGACGCAGCTTTTATGTGGCGTTGAGAAATTTTGGGAGATTCATATTACATTACATTACGGGCCCTTGTTGAATAGTCTGAGAGAAATAAAGAGCAAGAAATTGCAAGGAAACATTGACTACATTACGTAAAACTAGTGTGTATGTGTAAGCCTTGTTTCGTAATTTATCTTAAATTCATCTGGAATCATCTGCCTCGAGAATTACGACTTGAGCTCCTTTCTCTCCCCTTCTCAGTGTTCCGAAGGCGCCTGAAGACTGTACTGTTTAACAGTGATTTTACTCCTTCGGGTCGGAAGTACCTCTGTTGAATTTATCCTCTATGAGGCGCTTTATAAATCTCAAATTACATTTACAATTACAATTACAAATTTCAAAGTTGGAGGTTTTTTTCTATTCTTTCTATTTCTCGAGATAACAAATCGCTGAATGGAAACGAGTTAAAGGTATGCGAAAATGATTTATACGATGCATCGCCAAAGCAGCACGATCCATCAGGTGCGTATAAATGTATGCATGTCTGCATGTAGATGTACCTGCATAACTTCTTTGGAAGCAGAACGAAAGGATCACTCGCCAGACAGATAATCCTTTTGTAATCGGCATAAAGTTCTCTATTTTTGCAAGTTCCTATAGGCATTATGTGAAACTCTACATTTAAAAGAATAATGAATAGAAGGCAACAAATTTGCATTTTATGTGTTTTACTCAGTTGAATCTAGCAATATTCTAAGCTGCTCTTAAGACTGAGTGAGTGCGACTTATTGAAGCTACTAAAAGTGAAGCATCAATCTAAACATAGATTGTTGCGGTCTCATCAGTGACCATACTCACCTTATTCAAACCTCATTCCACTTTATACCACCTTATTCCTAGTAGAATTCATTCGACTTCATTTGACTATGTATGATTCGCTTATGTGTTTTCGTAACAGATGGTTACCCAGCAGAAGAAGGGATCTATAAAGAAATAATTAACTAAGTTAATGCAACTTAGGGAACCAAGAAACCGTAAGATCATCACTTAATTATTTTAATAAATTAATTAAATATAGAAAAACAGTTAAAATCGGGTGTGTATACTGACACAAAATCTTTTGTCCGACAGGGCTGGGTGGGTTCGGCCTGGCCTGTGTGGACCAGGACTTACAAAGGCCGACGTAGAGGATGGCGTACAGTTAAAGAAGCCTCTCGACCCCTAGACGTCGAAGACTGCGTCCAGGCGGAGTCGGTGACCGAGGCGAAGACGGCGAGGCACAGACCGTCGAATACAGCGGCGGAGACGGTGAACGTAGTGTAGACCATCGACTCAGGCGAGGACGGCGAGGCGCAGACCGTTGACTCAGGCGAAGACGGCGAGGCGCAGACCGTCGACGATAGCATCAGGGCGGAGTCGGTGACCGAGGCGTAGACGTCGAAGTCCGTGATGTAGGCGGAGACGGCAGACCTAGGCGTAGACCGTGCTGCAGGCGGAGACGGCGAGGCACAGACCGTCGAATACAGCGGCGGAGAAGGTGAACGAAGCGTAGACCGTCGACTCAGGCGAAGACGGCGAGGCGCAGACCGTCGACGATAGCGTCAGGGCGGAGTCGGTGACCGAGGCGTAGACGTCGAAGACCGTGCTGTAGGCGGAGACGGCAGACCCAGGCGTAGACCGTGCTGCAGGCGGAGACGGCGAGGCACAGACCGTCGAATACAGCGGCGGAGACGGTGAACGAGGCGTAGACAGTCGACTCAGACGGTGTGGCACAGCAAGGAGGAGTCGGTGACCAAGGCGTAGACCGTCGTCTCAGGCGTAGACCGTGCCGCAGGCGGGGACGGCGATCCTGGCGAAGACCGTGCTGCAGGCGGAGATGGCAGGCCCAGGCGACGACCGTGGAAGATAAAATCACACACATAAGTCATTGTTTAAGAAGACGATCCCGCCTCAGTCATTCCTTGGGTATAAAAAGCGCCGCTGGCAACGCATTAAAAGGTGTGAAGAACGTTCGTTGCACAGGTAATAAATAATGACTCGCCAGGTGGCGACAACGAAGCAAAGGAGTCAAGTTTTGTGATAATACATTGCTTCTTCTTCTGTCTTCTCTTCCGCCATTTATGGCGATGAGGCCTTTATGAAACTTCTCCAAACTTCTCTGTTCCTGATTGTTTCTCCAACTCCAATCAAGCTTGTGCCTCTTTCTCTCAGATCTTCTTTGACATTATCTATCCAGGTCTTTCGTTGTCTTCCTCTGCTTCTCTTTCCTTCTATGTGTCCGTGCAATGCAGCGCTTGGTAGTCTTTGTTGCGTCATTCTGATCACATGCCCAAACCATCTGAGTCTTCTCTTTGTGATTGTTTCTACTATTGTTTCATCAACTCCCAGTTCTTCTCGTGTTTTTTCATTTCTGATCTTTTCTCTTCTGCTTCTGCCTATTATTCTTCTTAGCCAGCCCATCTCTGCCACCAATAGTCTCCGTTCGTCTTCTTTTCTCAAGCACCAGCACTCCATTTTTCCCAGTTACGGATTCTGTACACGCCAATCCAATTCTACGTTTGATGTCCTCTTCACATTTTCCATCCTCTGTTATTAGTCCTCCAAGATAGACGAATCTGGTAACCTGCTCTAATATTCCTTTTTCTATTCTTATCTGTAAATCCTCATGATGTTTTCCAATTACCATTGTTTTTGTTTTTTCCATGTTAATTTTGAGACCCATTCTCTTGCTGCTGCCATCCACCCTGTTTGTTATGTCCTGTAGCTTCCCTTGTGTGTCAGCTATCAGGTCTATGTCATCTTCGAAGCGGAGGTCACTCAGTGGTCGTCGCTCTTCGATTTGCCTTTTTTCTTTTTTAGCCTATTGACTGTTGTTTCTACCTCCGCTTTCAGTATGTCCAGCATTTGTTCTTGGCCGTTGTTTTCTGGTAGCTCTTCAAGCACTGTTCTGTCCACTGGGTTCTCACTGTTATATAACTCTTCGTAATGTTGTTTCCATCGTTGCTTGATCTCTGCTTTGTCTTCCAGTATTTTTCCTTCTTTGTTCTTTACTGTGGCTAGTTTTACGTTGGGTGATCCGCATATTTCTCTTGCTACTTGAAATAGCTTCCCCGTGTTTAATGCTCCTGGTGTGCTCTCCAGTTCTTGACATTTCTCGATGATCCATTCTTCTTTACATCTTTTCGCCTTTTTTCTGATTTCTTTCGTAATTTCTTTATATCTTTCCATGTTCGTCTCGCTGTGTGTTTTTGTCTTTCTCATGTCTCTTCTTTTGTCGCTCAAATCCAGTACTGCTCTGGTGATCCATGGTTTTTTCTTCTTCCTTTTTTCATGTCCCAATACTTGCTGTGCCGTCTCAGTATATATGTTCTTTATTTCTGTCCACGTTTCTTCCACTGTGTTCATGCTTCTTTTCTTGCTCTGTCTCCATCTGCCCTCTAGTTGCGATCTGAATTGGTTTCTGGTTACATCATCCCTCAGTTTCTCCATGTCGTATCTTCTGTTTGTTCCTCTTCTGTCCATTTTTCTTAGTTTTATTCTGATCCCTGCTAGTACTAGTCTATGATCGGATGCAATGTCCGGTCCTGCAAATGTGCGACATTTTGTTACTGCACTCTTCCATCTATTGTTTACCATGATGAAATCTATCATGTTTTTTGTCTTGTGGTCTGGTGACTCCCAGGTCCACTTTCTACTATCCTTCTTCTGAAAGAACGCTGTGTTCATTATTCGCAGGTCATTGTTTAGGCAAAAGTTCAACAATCTCTCTCCTCTCTCGTTTTCTTCTCCGTACCCGTGTTTCCCCAGTGCTCCCTTCCATGTTTTCCAGCGTAAAATTCGTTTATAGGACCAGCGCCACATTGCACCGGATACGAAATTCACTTTATGTGAACTTCGTCAGAAAATGATTGATTTAAATATGTTTAAGCACGCAGAAACAAAACATAAAAATCGCAAAGTCAAAGTAAGAAAACTGAAAATACAAAATAAACGCAGTGTCCACAAAACAATCACGTATTTGGCCTAATTTACTTTTCAAAAAGTATGATTCAGGTACCTGTCAAAATAGGCTGATGCAAGTGTCCACACAGTGAAAAGAAAAGTTACATTTTCTCGGTTTCCATTGTCGGAAAAGCAATGACGATAGGCCTACATCTGCTTCAGCATGGGACTGTTCCTAGTTTCAGTTTTCTTTATGCCTAATTTAATATTTTCAGCAAGGCTGCTTATTGTTGATTTGGGTCGAATATAACTTCTTTGTTTCATTGTTGCTCATTTCGCACACAGTTTTCCTGTAATTATATTCTGTTGCAGCTGTATAAGCTAATTACCTTGAATGACAGGCATTTAAATAAGTGTGATCATGACTAATAAACTGACTGCAGCAGGATGTTTGTCACCAAGGGTTTTGCATCCCTTATTTATTTTCACTAAATGATACAGTTTAAAAAATTCTCACCTCTGCATAAAGTCTTAGTAACTGTGGTGACATTCACCCCCAGAGTGGTTGATTTTTCATTTATCTGATCATTAGTTGTAAAAAGATGCAGTTTTTTGTATTAATTAATTTTAAGACCATTATGATAGAGTAAGCATCGTTGTTTGAGGTAGGCCTATACACAAATACATATACATACATACATACAAACATATATAGATACATATATACATACGTACATACATACATCTATGCATACATACATAGAAACATAAATAAATATATAATACATACATTCATACATACGTGCCTACATACATACCTACATACGTACAAACATACATACATATACCTCGCAGTGTACAAGTGGCATCGTGGTAGCCATCTTGTTTTTCGCCTTTGCGTCTGGGTTTGGACACTCGCTGAGCTATTTGATATTCTAAAGTATTTATCAAGCCATACAATTAAGAAGGAATCGTATTTACACACATGGCTTTGCTTTCCGTGCAGTAATTAGAATAAGTTTAGTCACCCATATATGACAAACAAAGTCAATACTCATTAAATGCATCTTCAAGAACCTTGCGAAACTGAAATGGCATAATTACAAATATAAACTTACAAAATATTGGGCTACAGACATGGACAGAAACATAAAAAGTAGGGCAGTGCCTTTAGCTCTTCCTTAGAGGCAGCCATGAACATATGAACTGTTGTCGACTGCCTTTTTCTTAGCCTAGCCCATATAAACCTTATAACCCCATGTAAAAGGGATGCCATTATACTCCCGCGCCGCAGAGTGTTCCCACTTACACTGTATCGCTGAGTTGGCTATGCTGTGCAAGTGGAACCGAAGTCTCAGATTAATTTCCTGCCCAGACGGGAATTTGAACCCTCGATCTTTAGGTGGACAATCCGATACGCTAACAAACAGACTCTCATGCACCTTCAAACATATAGACTGTAAGCATCAACATAAATTTATTGTTATATTCATTTGATTACAATGCGATAATCTTACATGTACCGTAAGACCAAAAAAGGTCTGCACGATTTGTTGCTAAAATATATTTCAGATGGACACGCCGATATTCTCGTTAACCAAGAGCGCGATCTCTAGTAAGGACGCCTATCTTCAGACGCATACAGACATGGAAAAAGCTATGGAATCCAGGGTTTGACAAGTCAGGAAACAATGCTTATAACCTACATTGTCTTCAGTGATTTAGGAAATTTTCAAAAGGCGCTATTTCAACATATGATGATGTTACGTTGACACTGTATTTTTTAAACTCATTGGACAAACCAGAGATGTAAATTTTGCTATTTCATTTGCATCAAGGTGTATGCTGATCATTCCTTTCAACTGACCTATTTGACTAATTTAATTAATTTATTAATTGACTCAATCATTCTTTTTAACTGAACTATTTATTTTACGAAAGTGTAAGTGTGTCACCAGAAGTTCATTGTATGGACAATATACCAGACATTTCGACATACAAAGCTTAGACATGTAATCTAATTTGATTTGATGTAAAGTTATGTTAAATTGACTCTGATAATTTTGAAACCCGTTACACAGTGTAAACTCTGCAACAATGTATGAGCTAATCATGCCTCTCAACTGAGCGATTTGTTTTTCAATACTGTGTGGCACTATGCCAGACGTTTCTACATAAAAACCTCAGTAAGGTAAAGTAATTAATTGTGATACAATGCAGTTTAATCAGATGTAATGTTACTGGTCAGACTCACACACACGCAGAACTTCAACAACAGATTCTCCTCCAGACTGACAATTGATATCATATTCGGAGTTTATGGTCCGTGTCAATTTTCGGACGGAATGTAATTATTGATCTTTAATATGTATAGTTGGCGTCTTTTTGTTGCTTGTCTGCTTGCTTGGTCTTTCACATGTAACAGTATTCGTAATTGCAGAGCTTCCCTTTACCTCATTCACTTCAGCACTTTGATCTCCTCGTTGCTGGGCCGCTCGGCCACTCAAGATCTCCTGTTTGTCCCTCGCTTGCGAACCCCTGCCGCCCAGTCCAGAATCTTTGCCTACGTTGGTCCCACTTGCTGGAATTGTCTCCCTCGAGAATTGCGACTTGCGCTCCTTTCTCTCCCCCTCTCAGTGTTCCAGAGGCGCCTGAAGACTGTAATGTTTAACAGCGATTTTACTTTTTCGGGTCGGAAGCGCCTCTGTTGAGTTTATCAAAAAAGAGGCGCTTTATAAATCTCAAATTACAATTACAAATCAAATTGGTTTCGATCATCTGGTCTCCTCGAAGTTGTTTTTAAAACTGTTCGTTTACGTCATTTTCTGTGCACTACGGTACGATTAAAAACTGCAGAATGTGGAATGCCAAATATGCCATGCCAAATCGGATCTGTTAAATGATGCGCCAATCGGAAAGAGCCATTTTTTTCCAAAATAGCAATTGTTGCGAGTTTTCTGTGCCACGTGCATATTTAAGCAGTTTACACAGTGGTATGTTTTTGTGATATGCTGATTTATTAAAAATGTAACAAACACGGCTGACTCGTATTTGTGGCTTTTATACTGTCTCACTTAACAAACTTACTCAGGCTATTGTGTTAAAGCACATATCTTTGACTTACGTTAGCAGATTATAGAAATCAAGGCATCGGATCACAGCAGTGGCCTGAGCTTTTCCAGTACCGGGTTACTTTTTGGGACGTCAGTAGTTGCTCTACTCCAACACCGGACACAATCACAGGCAGTCGATCCACCTTCTTTCAGCCATTAATATCAAACAACAGTCAGCAATATCAAACAACAGTCTAATGAACAACCAAGGCAGAACCTTGCGAGATTGAAGTTTCAAGGTGCTGGCAACCTTGTTTCTATATAATCTTCTGGCTCGGTGTTACTTCGACTTAATGGCAAGTCCTGACTTTTATGGCATAAAGCTTGAGCACCAGCAGCATCAGCCAGAAGATGTGGGGCTTCCCTATCAGTGATTTTAGTTCGATCCAAAGCTGTAGACACCCACTCGATGATAAAGGGATTCTTAATGAGCTTCTTACTAGAAGAGCGTTGCTTTTTCATTCTGTTTGATACACAAGCACACTCTGGATCACTGTCTTCATCAGCTCTGTCCTTATTACTACTGTTCAACTCCAATTTCACAGTTAAGATTTCCATCTCTGTTTTTGATCTCTTACGATGTACTTCCTCGGACTTTATCTTACTGGCTTTCAGTTTCGTTTCCCCCGTGACAGGTCCTATGAAAAGGAACCACACAGCGGGATTTATTTACTGAGATACAGGCCTCTGAATGTGGTCACCCATCAAAATATCGAAATTGGGTTTTCACAGACATTCGCTAGGGGACGCCTCCGTCAATCAATCTAGCACAACTGTTCAGGAAAATGGAACATTGCAAGTATAATATTGCAAGCTGTATAACTTCCAACTAGTGGCTTCCCTATGGGCTTTCTTAACTTCAAATGCGTTTTGCCGAAAACTGCATCCTTCAGGTACAGCATATTCTAAATTCTACATAAAGTGCCACAATGCTCCGATTATACATCATTATACACTATTATTTTCAGATTTATTTGCTGATCATAGTGGTATGAATAAGCCAAAACCACCATGTGGTCTCTTTTCATAGGCGGCATCATTAATACTTTGTCCTGTTCAGCCATATACCCCTTTCACCTTCTCTTAAAGACACCAGGAAAGTGTTTCGGAATCTTGATAAGGCTTTGAACATCCCTATGTGCTATGTAAAAATTTCGACCTAGCATATTGCAGTTAATATAAATTCATCATTAATAAGCAAATGGGCCATATTTGCATTAGACTTTCCATTCACCAAGAATAAGCATAGATGCCTCAAGGAAGTGAAGGATGGTAAAACGATATAAAAGATGAAACCTCCAAGGGACTGCGCAACCTCTAAATATTTCCCAATTTACATCAAACTGCATTCAATTTATTATTTTATATTATGGACTTATTTGGCATTTTCCGACATTAAAAGTTAAACCTTATTTTTACCATATACGCGTCCAGTAATGGACTGGTGATCTAATTTGAGCGCTTGAGCATCGCTTATTATGCAAATGATCAAGTCAAGTACGAGAAGGGGTGCGCGATAGCCTAGTGGTTAGTATGCTGGACGGTCAACCGAGAGGTCTGGAGTTCAAATCTCCGCTAGGGCAAAAATTTGCTTCCAGATTCCGGCTCCACTTGCGCCCCCTAGCCAACTCAGCTATAATGAGTAAATTGACGGTGTACTGTTAGTGGGAAGATCAGGCGACGAGGAAGAGGGCTGGTCACCCACCTTTACATGCCGAGACTAAGAAAAATGAAGTCGCTAACACTTCACACCCGCGGCTGCCTCTCAGGCGAGATTAAGGGTCTGATCTTCTTAAAGCCAAGTAAACATTCATCTTTTATCCAGTTTTTGGAGATTTCTTTAACCGCAGCCTGAGGGATATATGAATATGCTCCAATTTACTATGCTCATAAACGATCACGAGCCCTAGGCATAGCGACTTAGGTTGGGTAATAGCTATGGTAAATTTTAACTCGCGATTTCTCAAAATTAGCTACAAAATACCTACACCTTCAAAAAATTGTAACAATTTTACTAATTGTGGTAGAAATGTGAATGTCCATTTTTAAGATATCAGAATTGTTTAGATGTTAAATGCATTCCTGGCATGAGGGTCAATTGACGTAGGAAAAAATTAAACCGCTTTGGCAAGAATAAGTTAAAATCAGTTAAAATACTACAACGCCAGATGTAATAGCACCGTTGTTTATCTACAGAACTATTAAATGAAAAGTTGTAGTAATTATTTTAAATTCAAATCAATATATACTTTGGATGCCGTAAAATCAACAGTTCGAAGCAACTACGAGGTTTGCATATGTATGTGTAAATGTACACGTTTTCCTATAGCGACCGTATGGCCTAGACCCTGCTCATTTTCAATGAATTTATCGCGTGAGATCCTTCACCACCGCTGCCCATATTTTAATGGGGGCCACGCCATTTAAAGTCCCCGTGCACAGACCGTGCTAGCTCGAGATTCAACTCTGAAATAAGCCACGATGGGAGTTGCGAACCGGGGATCCTCACGCACAGAGACTCTTTGGCATACGCGTTTACTGATGTAGCTAACTAGGTTGGTAAGTAGATTTTAAATCACACCTCTGTCGAATATGTATGTGTGCGTTGCTGAAGGCAGTGCTTAAGATGATCCATAAAGAATAAGCTGCACCATTTCTCCGAGCGTTGTGTTGCTTCCAACATCCTGCAATCCTGAAGGCAGTTTCTCCTTTGGCCACATTCTCAACCACAGATGCATGGCATAATTGGTCGTCCAGTTGTAGTTACCATCGTAGATCTGAGACCTTTCCATCCAGTTGGGTCGGTTAAGAGTAGTCTCTTCGACGTGAACCAAATGCGGATACACTTGAGCCAACGTGTGTACATTGTGAACCGACTGTTTTGCCCATTCCTCGTCGGGTCCCTTATAAGACCAATACTGCTCGAGCATAAGTCGAAGGAACGGTGCACCTTTTCGGGCGATCATTATTCCGTTGCCGACGCTATCTCCCGACTCCCGACCGAGAACGAACGGATACTGACGAAGCGGATCGAATGACTTGAGCACTAAGACGTCCGGGTCCAAGTAAATCCCACCATAACCTTGAAGCAAGAGAACAAACCAGTGAATTCTGTGATCTATAGACCTATTTTTATATGAATGTATGTATGTATGTATGTAAGTAAATAAGTAAGTATGTATGTGTGTATGTAAGTAAGTATGTATGCATGTACGTATGTATCAAGATATTTAATATAGCATCTTTTAAGTAGGCCTACCTTACAAAAGTACCTCATTGATATGTAACGCACTTTATTTAAGTTTGATGCATATAACTAAAGTACCCATAATACATTACAATACGTGGTAGTGATAATTTGACATGATACATGAAATAATGCGAGATTAGGAAAATAAAATGTAAACTTTACCAAAGTAGCCGTAATAAGGAAAGGTTTGTAAGGTCAAGTAATAATGCAAAGTAAGGTAAGGCAAGGCAAAGTAAACTATGGTGACGTAAGGAAAGATCGAGTAAGATAAGGTAGGACAAGTTTGGTAAAGCATTTGGCCATTTGTAGCGCACCAATATTAACCGACTTCACATACAGTTTATGCTTAAAGCTGAAGGTTTAAGTTTAAATATTTTATTTTACTCGAGACTTGCCTTTGAAATGTGTCCTTGATTCTAAAAAGCCTGCATAATTGCCATATCGACAGAGGGACTTAAAGACGTCAGTTGAAAATCGATTATCGTTCAAAATTATGTTCGCTAGTTTAATGAGATTCGCTTGTTTTTCAGACGTTCGAACAACAACAATTTCATACCTAACACAAACTTAATATTTAAACAGGTGGTCGCCAAGGCAGAGAGACTTGAAGCTGACATCAGCGGGCGGCGCTGATAACTTTCATTGGTGTATAGTATTAGCAATATTGATTCGTTTACTACGAACGTTAACTTTGTCTGTAGTCATACCCCATTAACCATACACCTCGCATCAGGAACTCTGTAGACGGAGTTAATTATCAACCTCACTGCTTGCGTAATACGTTTCCTTGAGGCCCCGCCAATGCTGACTATCCCAGTTGTTTGAATATTATTTGCTTACAGATGATCTTGTTGTTCTTAATGAACTTTAGAATCATTTATAAGCAAACAAGGAGAACCTTTGAGAGGTATTTAGAGGGCGCTATTAAATGGTCAATTGCAATTCAGTTAAATTTGGCAAGTGAGACCCAATAACATATAAACCCCCGCCAGAATTCCGGCAATTATAGACCTAATTATCTGATTCATCAAATAAACTCACCATCATTTCACCTCTCGCAATTTCGGCGCAGGTCTTCCACTCAAAACTGAAAACACTCCTCTTCCACAAATCTATCCTGATTCCTCTTCTTTCCCTTTATCTATCTTCCAGATCCAATTCCAAACAACACCCACCGTGGCCGTCTGACTGCCTGCCTGCCTGCCTGCCTGCCTCTTGGATTGACCTGGAATCGAAACCTTTTTGCCATACTCATTTTTATTTTGACTGAGCGCCTGTGAACAAGCTGGTTCCCATGACTTAGCTTTCGTTGGGCGCTGTAGAAATCTCGAGTTTACGATTAAGATACATTAAGATGTAAAGATAACATATTTGCTTACACGTTTCTTTAGAACTGAGATCCAATGAAATATATTAAAACGCAGAGGAACATACTTGTTTTCATGCTTCTTTAGAAACTCCTCAAAGGTCAAGGATCATTAGGATGAGGCGCACACGCGACCATAACAATCCAAGTACGGACACCTGTTAACTTCGCACCTTACGTCAGTACTCATCTAGCAAGTACTTAAGGATTGAGGGCTGAGAGGACGCCATGTTAGGTTCGGTGTTTACGATGATAAAATAACAAAACATACCTATTTTGGTATGTTTTGCTTCCTGTAGCACAACATTATCAACTACATCTCTAACCACGTATGGCCGACACCCGTGCAAACAGCGCTTTACAGTTTTCCTTAGACGGCGCTACAAAAATTTTATACTACATCGAATTCTGATCCATTTTGCTCGCAATCGTAATCAATAATTTGTATGGCCCTCTACAGGAGAAACAGCTCTGTTTAAATGCAACATTTACCATTAGAAGAATCTATGCATTTACAGTCCTCAATAGAAATTATTGCAGTGCTTTGCCAAGCAAAATATGATGTACGAAAATCGTAATCATAATCTCGAGATATCTGCAGCGCCCAACGAAAGCCAAGTCAAGGAAACCAGCTTATTCACGGGCGCTCAGTCAAAACAAAATCGATAGGCAAAAGGGTTCGGTTCCAGCTCGTTCTCTTATTAGAATGTTGCTTCAAATTGTGCCTTGAATACCAAGAGTGCAACAATTACCGGATTTTGACGAAGGTAAAAATGTGGATCATTCTTGCTATAGAGTTTGGGATTCGGTAAATTTCGCTGTAGGCTCCTCTGAATCAACTGTTTTTCCTAACACAGCTTTAGATGGCACATAAAATGCTATTGTTGATATTACTGATATAACCTGCGCTACTCTGAACCGCTACATCACACTCAAATACAACTCCGTATAATACAATAAAATGCAATACGGTACCATACTACAATACAGTAATAAATACAAACGCGATACAATACATTGCACTCAGTGCATTACTATGCATTACACAACAGTACCATTACTTATTTATGATATGATATCATAAATAATGATATTGTTGCAGCACCCTGTAGTGAGATAATTATATCACTGCAGGGTGCTGCGTCTCATTAGCGAGTGAAAGCATGCATTCTTGTACTCACGCAGTAAGACCTCAGCTCTAATGTAGTCGGATATGTGAGCCATGAACTTGAACGGCTGCCCGTTTGGTGCTTTTGTTGAATAGGACTTCGGAACGTGATAGATGTTCTTGACTCGTTCTACCGTGACATTCCACCAGTTGCCACTGGGAATGACATCGCCGTGTATAAAAATCTGATCCGGCTTCAGAAATCTTTCCACGCTCAGAAAACTCAAATAGGTTATGAATTTGAATTCGAAGTCTGACCCAATGAAGACGTAGTGCACGACATTTGGAACAAAAAACTGCTTCGATTCCATGTGTCCGCTGTGATATTTTGCACAGTTCTGACTCACACCTTGAAACCCAAATTCTGGTGTTTTGCTGGAATCCTTCTTGGAAGATAATTCAGTCACTAAGAAAGGGTTTGTAGAACGCGTCTCCTGCACATGCTGTATTGCTGCGGGTAGCGCAGTAGTTGCTGCCAGTCTGTTTGAATAAATTTTAGATAAGGCGATCGGACGGTAGCCGTCTTGTTTTAGAACTCGTAGAACGCCAACTTTGCTACGAAAGCTGTTCAATTCTTCCGCACAATCTGACAAAGTATTTTCTAAAAGACCAGAAATGAAGACTTCTCTGAAAGTTCTGACTGCCTTAGTTTTTTCCGTCATACTAATGAAACACACTAACACTACTGCTTTAACCAACAAAAGTACGACGAGTACAGTTTTCTTATTGTACAGTTGTTGCTTCTTGATCATCGGGCACATTTTGAAATGAGAAGAGATACTAGATGACAACAACTATAATGGAGTCAAGCAGATGCACAACAAGTCAATACCCAGACATTATTGATTAATATTTCCTCAGCTACCAGTCGCAGCTACTGTAGTTAGAATCTGCCTTTTCCGTTGAGAATCATGTGTAAAGTTTCCAATTTTCGGTCCAACTGCGCCACAGTCAGCTCTCGTGATAGATTGCTTAAAGGTCATTAAACGTGTTTTGCTTCATCGCACAGGTATCCTACTTCGCATGAATATCATTACCCTTATTATGTTGATCTCTCAATTGACAATTTGAAGTCGTGAGTTCCGATGTTCCAAAGTGGACATTGATTCACCTTTGCATCGTACATCGTCCTTCTGTGCTTCGAAAAATCTCTACTGGCTATTTATGAGACGCATATGAAGATTAGTGACCTCTGACCTCCTTCTTACTGGCCAAGTGAGTTTTCTGACTGAAGAGATCGTTATTTGCGAAAATTTCACTACAGTTAGAGTCAGAAACGAAACGATAGATGAACAACTACGGTGTCATAACTGACTTATCCAACATTCTCAACAAAATACACATTGAAGAACGCTTGTTCGACTCCGACATGTTTTGTGCTCTAGTTCATGCACCAACGGCTGCTACGTTTGCCTTTTCTGTTGAGAATCACGTGTAAAGTTTTCAGTGTTTGGTCCAACTGCGCCATAGACAACTTTCGTGACAGAACACTTCAAGGTAATAAAACATGCTTTGCTTAGTCGCCCATGTATTGTTCAGGACAACGGAGCGACCTGCGCCAAATGCGACAATGCGGCAAACCTCAACTGTGTGCCGTTGTTTCTCGTCCATATTCTGCAGTAGTAACACAGGTTGATAGTAGATTCATAGCGTAGATGGCTGACTAACCAGTAGAAATAAATAGCATTCCTGTGTAAAAACCCATCCTGAGTCCCATGCTGGTCAGTTGTTGAACACTTCTCTGTCCCAACAGCATGAACTTAGACCGCTCCAGGTCTTGATCAAACCAGTCAAGTCTAGTGTAATATGCATACATACAGGTTACATATACATACTAAGCTAGATAGTGCCCCACATATAATAGGCTCCACCGTGTCCCATATTATATACATATATGTATTAGGCTAGACCGCGCCCACAAGTCTAGTCTAATCGACTACAGTGGAGCAAGATAGCCGATTGTGGGGCATAGTAGTTGACTGGTTATAGCGCTCGGCCTGTAATGCGAACAGTACGGGTTCGAGCTTCCTCTGAGACGATTACTATGTAGGGACCTTGAGCAAGTATATATATATATATATAGATATATATATATATATATATATTATATATATATTATATATATATATATATATATATATTAGGCTAGACCGTGGGTATCACAATTGCTCTGCGCCTTCAACTGATGCTAACTCGTTATATAGTGGCGCTTGATAAAATCAGAAATAACAATATATGGGCGATGAAGCAAAGCAAGTTTTATTACCTTTGTGTTCTGTCATGAAAGTTGACTAAGGCTAAAAAGGCTTGAATGGGCTAGTCTAGACCAGACTAGAATATGAGACCGCAATAGACTATAAGAAAACAGAATAAAATAGAATATGTTATCCTGGATTTAATTGAATTTGCCAAATAGTATGTCATATTTCAATACAATTTAAACGCCATGAAAAGCTGAACGTACAAGTTTCAGCTTCTCTTACTTTAAGATGCACCTTCTTTGATTTGTTAGAGGCCAGTGTTTCAACGCCTTTGAGATGTTACTGAAAAGCGCTATACAAATGTTAAGACACATGCATGTACAATAACATGCATACAAACATACAGTATGTACATACATACATGCATACATACATACATACATGCATAGATGCATGCATACATGCATACATACATACGTGCATACATACATGCATGCATGCATACATACAAACATACAACATACATACATACATACATGCATGCATTCATGCATACATGCATACATTCATACATACATACGTACATACATGCATGAAGAACATTAACCGTTTACAATATGAAAGTACGAACACATTCTACTCATATCTTGATATAATATAAGCGGATTTAATTGGTAGGCAATATTAAATGTGGCTCCAAATATAGGCGCTGATATGCTGATTTAGCCTGCCTAGCTGCTGCGTGCAAGTAGGCGGCCGAATGCTTATTTAACCCTAACGCCAGAAGCAAAATTACTAATGCTAGAAATTATGCTTGAAAATTAAACGTTGTTCCTCTGTTCTAAACGAAATCTGGTCAGACATGACTTCGAGATAATGCGAAACGACCACCACGACAACAAATCGGACAGTAACGAGTTCTGAACGCCTGTACAAATTGTGGCATGGTAGCCAACTGTGTGACATGGTAGCCAATTGTGACATGGGAGCCGACTGTGTGGCATGAGAGCCGATTGGTTTGACCACTCGCCTTATAACGAGAAGTGTACAGGTTTGAGCCTCTTCCGAGACGTGTACTGTGTAGGGATCTTGAGTACGTTCTTTACGCACAATTGTTCAGCGCCACCGACTGATGCCTGATCATTACTCATCATCATCATCATCATCATCATCATCATCAACATCATCACCATCATCATCATCATCATCATAAACCATGGGTACAACGCCCGTAGGTGTCCGATGCCATTCTCACTGTTCTTCCACTGTTGTCTTTCCAGTGCGGCGTGGCTCAGCTCCTGGAGCGATGTTCCACACCATTCGATTATGTCGTCTACCCATTCTTTGTGGGGTAGTCCTCTCTTGTTTAGTCCATCCATCATTCCGAACATCGTTGCTCGTTCTGAATATGTGACCAAATAATCCCAGTTTCCTCTGAATTACCTTCTGCATCAAGTTCTCTTTGAGATGTCATTACTAGTGGCGGTTAATAAATACATAAATGATAATACACATGCATTGGACTGGAGATGTTCACCGACTTGGACTTTGCAGATGATGTTTCTCTTCTTGGCGAAATTCTGGAGATCCTAACTGGAAATAATGGACATGGAAGCACATCATTTTGGAACGGAGATCAGCTGGGTCAAAGTCAAGATTCAAACGACGGTGGAGCCATCTCCGATTTTGAACCACTTACAGGTCATGGAAGCACAAGGTGGAACTGTTGTGAGGCTTTACCTACATCGTGTCGAAAACCCCGAGGTTGATGGCAGCAGTGAGTCTGATGTCGATGATGACTAGCTATGGCAATTACCAGTGACTGAATGAACAGCCTTAATCGGGAATCTGGAGTAAAAATTTCCGGCAGATCACAGAAATCTGCCTGTTTACGTCTTACATACAAGCTGTGCTTCTTCATGGAGCTTAGACCTGGATGCACACTGTGGCTCTGGAGAATATCCTGGATGGTGCGCTGAAAGAAAAGCGATTGTTGTTTCTGTGTCCGTCTGCGTCGACGAACACAAATCCTCTTTCAGTATCTTGGTGGAGAGCGGTGCTGTTGATTAGCGACTTAATCTTCGGGGCTCTTAGGTCGTTTACAGCACGCGGGTTCTTCGATGGATATGTCCGACAGTAAAGAAACGTAACGACGATTTTTCATTACACGTATATTAACAAGTATATGCAACGTATTTATAGCAACATCAGCAACTTCAGAGTCATTGTTTTGCCTCGGCCTGTTAATCTAGTGTATCATGTTTAAGAAATGAAGTGTTATACTTCTCTCTCTCTCTCTCTCTCTCTTTATCTATCTATCTATCTATCTATCTATCTATCTATCTATCTATCTATCTATCTATCTATCTATCTATCTATCTATCTATCTATCTATCTATCTATCTATCTATCTATCTATCTATCTATCTATCTATCTATCTATCTATCTATCTATCTATCTATCTATCTATCTATCTATATATATATATATATATATATATATATATATATATATATATATATATATATATATATATATATATATAGATAGATAGACAGATATATATCTGTCTCTCTGTCTCTCACTGTTTTCCGAGATGGCTCTTTTATGTTGACGTATCTATAAATTTAATTTATTCGGCGCTTTAAAAATTAAAAATTCCACACAAAGGCGCTGTTCAGTGTAAAAATCAACTGAAATCTGTGGGCCCACATGCTAATTTAAGACTCGTTACACAAGATTTTGTTAAGTTGCATGTGCATCTTAGATGATTTAAATATAATTTGTACATGTAACGTCCATCTGTTATGTTAGATGATTTAAATATCATTTGTACATGTAACGTCCATCTGTTATGTTAGATGATTTAAATATAATTTGTACATGTAACGTCCATCTGTTATGTTAAATGATTTAAATATAATTTGTACATGTAACGTCCATCTGTTATGTTAAATGATTTAAATATAATTTGTACATGTAACGTCCATCTGTTATGTTAAATGATTTAAATATAATTTGTACATGTAACGTCCATCTGTTATGTTAGATGATTTAAATATAATTTGTACATGCAACGTCCATCATGATTTAAATATAATTTGTACATGTAACGTCCATCTGTTATGTTAAATGATTTAAATATAATTTGTACATGTAACGTCCATCTGTTATGTTAAATGATTTAAATATAATTTGTACATGTAACGTCCATCTGTTATGTTGAATGATTTAAATATAATTTGTACATGTAATGTCCATCTGTTATGTTGCTTGTGGGAAATGGGAGGGGCAGCAGTAAAATAATTGATTTCTTTAGGCTCACACTTTGACGCCGAATGTACTGATCTGATAATAGCTGCATGTAGTCGTATATTGCTACTCCGTGTTTCATAAACCGACTAACAAATTTAAAACAATTTTACTGACGAAATAAGCTAAGTTGTCTTGTTGAATAAATGCTCATGAAAGTCAGCCATAAAGTAGTCAAAGTTATCTTAAAACTGTAAAGTACATTGCACCAAAACTTTCTACAGCGCAGACATGGGAAACTTTTAAGTAAAATACACCATCTCTTAATAAAAGTCAGCAACGTTTTTACATCGATATCTATGCATGGTTTAGATAAAAAGCTGGCAGATATTTGCTTGTCTAATTTATGAGAGCGATTTTCATTTCCGTTGCTTTCAGAGAGTAGTGTTGGCCACGAAAAGTGTGCCATTCAACACCGTCGGAAAAGGATGCATGTCTTCCACGCAGGTACAGGCCGTTAAGGTTGGAATAGTGACAGTCCCTGTGCCACCATGCTCCATGGTACAGTTCAGCACAGCTGCCATTCGAGTAGTCATGATCGGCGTCTTTTGTGCTGAACTGACAACCACTGCTATAGAACATGCTGTCTCCTGTAGATGGAAAAGCATTTCTAGACATTCTGTAATTTATAAGTAATTATTCGGTTCATGGAAAAAGTAATCTTGCAAATCGCGTAATCTGCAGGCATCACTTACGCAGAATTATAGAGGCGCACATGGAGGCCCCCGTTTAAGACATAATCGTAACAAGAAGACTCCAGAATGTTGATCATTTCGCACGTGTGGTGACAGATAGAAATACCTAGTGGCGCTCTTAACCCTGATATGCCTTTCCCTAAGGAGCTAAAGGAGACCCGTCAGATGACCCAGGAACACAGGTGGCCGGACGCTGAACATAGAGCTACATAAGCCTTTGAGACAAACTCGAGATCGGAACAGTTGGCAAACTGTGGAAACGGCAACAACCCAGACAGGTGCATGCCAGTGAAGATGTGGTAAATGAATAAAAAAAACTTGAATGAAAAACTTTATTGATTTTAAAAAGAACAAAGGAAAAGAATACATACATTGAGCATTGTATAGATTGTTGGGATAAAAAAGGTAATCCTAAGTCCCGCTAAATTAGAACCGGCTATTACAAAACTATTCATGTGGCGACAAAAATGTTTAACAGATATTAGGTACAATTGAACTAAAAAGAAAGTCTTAACTAAAACTTAACTAAAAACAAACTAAGAAAGTGGATATATACATGTGTTCGCTGACGCGAGACGTGGGGATGCATACAGTTTTCTGCTTATAAACTAATCAGACATTCTCAATGGCACATCATTGCTACAAAATTCTAGCCTACTCACGACAGCAGTGCTATGCTAGAAGGAAGGAAGGAAGGATGAAAGGTAGTAAAACAGTTGATTGACGACAGCTTTGCGGATAGACTGGATGAAGAACAAAGCAGCCGGACTCCACTGCAAAGAACTTGTGGATTAAGCACAAAACAGAGAATAAAAAGGTAGCTGGATTTCTGGACCTTCCAGCACTAGATAACCAGTATTTATTGTTTATTGAGGCCTACCTGCATCCCCTGAGTATCCTGAAATGCTCAGTCTAAAGTTATCGGAAGGTGGGCCGATTTCAAAATTCGAGTATTCTGCGAACCGTTTCTGTCCATCAAAATCTTCCAATTCGACGCGTAACTTATAGCTTCGAGTAGAAGTCAGAAGAAAGAGGACATTATTACCTAAGACAGCATTTTGCAATATCAAATCTAACTAAATATTAGTGATATTAGAATAGCGCACTTGAATAGCATCCTTTTGATAAGATAGACTTAATAAGAACGTAAGAAGATCATTCAATTATAATTTATTATTCACTGTCATTTCGCTTAGATCTGTGTTAATAGACGGCCTTAATTAAACGGGACTGAGGTGCTGTTGCTTCCCGCTCAATCGTTGCTTGATATATAGAACGTAACGTTGGTTTTTGAGTCAGTAACAGTGATCAGACCGCAGTAAGGATGAACGCGTGAGTTCATACCCACTGGTCAATTTATGACACATACACAAAGTAATTAAGTAGTAAATTGTATTTTGTGCTGTCTTCCACAGCAACTTCGCCATCACTATCATTCATTCATAATCATTATCATAACCACCAAAACTATCATCATCAGTTTCTTACACCAGGCAATGAGTGATCTCCGTTGTCTTTGGTTTTCTGTCAGGAACCTTTTCAAGGACGGCTTAAACATCGTTCGGCATTTATTAACTTTGCCTATCTATCGTCGTTCTGGTCTTCCTTAGCCGTTTTTCTGTAAAATCTGACATTTATTGCTTTGCTTTGTATCCAGCCAGTAGACATTCTTTTCACTTTGTCCAGCCATTAGAGACTTTGCTAAGCGCTACCACCTAATGACTAAACATCAGTTTAGTCATTAGGCGCTGAGCAACTGTGAGTGAATTGCTCAAGGTCCCTAGAGTAACTGTGTCAGAGAAGGCGCGAAGGTCGAATCCATTTATAAGCCTAGCTCTCTAAACATTTGGCTACCGTGCCCCATTGTCTAATTACTAATGTAATAGATGCCAGTCAGTTATCCTCATATGATGCTGACTGGCTGAAACGGTTGCTGTAAACATTTGTAATAGGCATACGTGTATTTTTGGGCCGACAGACTTTACGAAGATAACATACCTAGCCAAAATTCACCGTTTAGGTCACCGAAGCCATTTGCATATTCAATCCAATTTCTTTCGAAATCAATGCTTCCGTCTTTGCGTCTTTGAAATACCTGATCAAGCAATGCATAGGCTATACTTCAGTCGGCCTAACTATTAAAAATGTTCTTTGTCTTAATCAACGCCTCTGTGCTTTAGGCGAATGCAACCATCGCCTATTACTTTTCGCCTTTATCATCAGCAGTCTTTTGGTTGTGGTTCCAGAATTTATCGGAAGCACACCAGTAGCGTCAGCATGAAATCGCGCTCGGATTGAAAGTTAAGGTTTGTTTTGGGAAATAAAATTTGCAAAAATGCTAGACAAAAATTGTAAAATACCTGAAGCCAGAAAAGTACATAATTAGGAAAGGTAGTCATTCATTTATCACACACCTGCGTCAACTGCAAGGAATCCTGAAAGGCGTGCGTGCATCACCGGGTTGAAGATTGTGGTACTGCACATACGCTGCTACACTACGAATTAAAAAGAAAAGGATGTAAACGATTTACCAGCCAACTTTCCAAGGAACTCATGTTGCAGTAGACGCATGACTCGATATCTCTGTTACCAGGGTAAATCGGATAAACGCCACTTTCCGTGTGACCCGCTGCTCTTGTGTCCGCACAGTCTCGAGACACAACCCCTGTGCCTAAGTTAAATAAGAAGGTATAAATATACACAAATGAACTCTCAGTAGTTGATAAGGTCATTACTGGCATTTGCTTGTCCGTGTATATATATATATATATATATATATATATATATATATTCAGATCTTGTAAAGCCCCTTTCAAGAAATCTCATAAAGGCGCTGGAACATGGGTATTGATACCACCTATGCCAGAGTGCGTATTTCGTTCGTTTGCCAACCAAAGTCGACGACGACTGCAGAATCTACCTTCCACATGTGTTGGACGTCTTTAGACTAAGATTTGAATCTCAGGCGCTTAGCCTTGATCAGTCTCTCAACTTAGCAGTCATTCGTATATTTATAACGACTCTTAAGTTGTAGATTTGCAGAAGAGCTAATTTGCAAAATCACAGTAATTTCTAACAGAAAAGCAGATTCTTCAAAAAGTGACATATATTAACATAATATATGCATCAGTCCGACCAGGCGCCAAATCAATCATCAAGCCACAGGCCTATACAGCTTTCTTAGCGTCTTATAATTATAGTATCTTTCGATAGAAAGGCCCTATAACGACTAGCAGGCTTAAAAATTAATATAGACCTAAGCTGTAAAAGATGTATAAAAGGGTAAAATACTCAAAAGTAAACACAAAAAGAAAGTTTTTGGATTACCGCATTCTAGGTGGCTACATCTCAAGTTGCAATCGGTGATCTAAAATACATGAGCATTTTTATTATTATAGTAATTCATCTGAGTTGCACTAAAATAAATATAAATAAATGATCAATCAATAAATCAATCTGCTATTCTCTCTGCCAATCAATGATTCAGTAATTCTGACTTTAAATCAGTCTAGTAACCTATGCCTGTCTGTACATCTGAGTGTCTGTAAAATTACTTGTCACTTTACTGTTTAATTGCTTCTGAAAGTTCCAATGAACGAATTGAAATGAACTGAAGCTCACTCGAAAGCTTTTGCAGAATTCAACAATCTGGTAGCGACGGCAAATGTTGGACGTGCAAGTGAATATTTCACATGTATTGTTGTCGTAAAGATTGAAGACGACGCATTCTGGGTTTTCATCGCACAATCTTACACATTCAAGGATCGCCATACTGGTCAAAAGTCGAACCTCGTATGGCTGACCAACTGCGCAAAGAAGCCTCCCATCAGAATTGAACACCGTCGTATATTCGGTGCAATTTCCCGACAGACAGACATCAGCGACAAGAGACAGTAGGATTACAAGTCTCCTTCCCAGCTTCAGCATACTATCAATCAGCACATTAAAGACAATTCAGCGTAAAACAGGTGCTAGGAAGGCAACGGGAAACTACCTCACTCATCTCATCCCCGGGTGGCATAAAGCCAATGGACCAGTTTTTAGGGCAGAAAACTCATCATCATATAATGGAGCAATAATATCAGATTCAGGTGTGCATTCGGATCTTGAAGCGCAACGAGTCACGTAATACTGGGAAGTCGTTACCAGCACTTGATTTCTGTGGAGAAATTCCTGTTGTTGGACTCCTATTTTATGGCAGCTGTCAGCCCCTAAGACCTCTTCCTATTCGAGACCATGCCTCTGATGAATAATGCCGATAAAAGGAGTGTCGTAATCAAGAGTACTCTTACTTTTATATTTATTGAAATTTTTGTTTTTAGTTACCTTTGATACTTTGGAAAGTAAAGTTCTCTTAATTACTACACATCTTTTCTATCAGCATTATTTATCGGAAGCAAGGTCCCGGTTAGGAAGATCTTACAACCGCCTATAAATTGCTGATGACAGTCGCCATTTCATAAAGCCCAATTTCCGCCTGAATTTAGGTTACTTATTGATCGATTTAAAACTCTGCCAGTTTAATTGGCTAATAAACACTTTCTGAAATTTGCTTAGATTTACAAATTGCTAGATATCACTTGCTGTTCAACGTTTCATTAAGGGAAGTGTCGTATTTTCAGTTTGTTCTATGCATACTTGCATATATATCAAACACTATAGCAAACCTGACTTATCCTCTATTATCGCCCATTCTTTCATTTTGTAATTTAGAGAACTGTTAATCTACTTTACAAGTTATAAGAAACAAACGTGATTTTTCTTAACATGTTTGTCATGTTAGATACATGATACAACGTAAATATATTTCACAATGTTTTTGTATATTAATGATTAAATTAATATCGTGGGTGGCATTGAAGTCACCTGCTAAACCGGAAAGGCCCATAAGCCTAACTTACCATGTGAATGTATTCATAAAACTTATTGCACAGAGGTCACTAAGAAGGAACACTGCAATCTGTGTTTGTCACTAACTACTTCAAAGAAATAGTCGAGAATGTGAAATGAGTGAAATAGCATAAAACGCTAGCTGCTGATGGAAAGGCAACTGGCGAATAGTAGAAATCGTCGTTCCGTAATAAAAGAGGAAGCAATATTTTGAAATCATTTCCAAATATCTTTCTTCTAAAACACGCATAAAATAATGTGCCATGTCTTCGAAGACTGTTAATGAAACGGTAAGCGACAAAGCATTCATACTTGTCTAGTGGCGGCGACTGCTTTGCTGCTCTTGTTGCGAGAGTCTCGATGTAACGAAGTCAGAGAATTCCTGTCAGTGTCCAGGTTACCTGTTGGTGACGCTTTACCTCAGCATTCCAACCCATTAGACGTCATACCACGCTAGACACCGAAGCACCGTTTTGGGCTTTAGACTTTGACCAGACAGACCCTTAACACCCGTTACCAGAGGCAACAACAGAATGTTCAATGCTTCTATGCAGATATTTTCGCTAAATATATAAACAACTTGACTAGAGAATAGATACAGTATCGTGTGGGTGGCTTACAATACTGAGCTTAACAATCGATAAATTACAATTGCTAAACTCGACGCTTTGTCTACCATACTACTGAGGACAACAAGTCGGAGAACCCAGACGAATTGTCACTGGAAAGCGACGGTGATCGCGCATGTTATGACCGATGTGTCTCTACTCTGACAGTAAGCTGACAACGCAGCCACGTTGGTGTCGAACACAAAAACCGTGTGTAGTGAAAAGTTGGAAAACAATGAGGAATTTTAGCTTTTGCATATTGTAGATTGTATTATGTCGGATAATTTAGATTATGTATATGTGTAATTAATTGGTACGGAACACTAGGGAACAGTTAGGCGAGAATGTCATTAACGAGAGGCGGATAGGACGCCCGTGATTGACAGGTAGAGGTAAACGAGTGAGAGAGAGAGAGAGAGAGAGAGAGAGAGAGAGAGAGAGAGAGAGAGAGAGAGAGAGAGAGAGAGAGAGAGAGAGAGAGAAAGAGAGAGCGAGGCGGAACAGAGGGACGCTGATCGGATGGCGAAAGGGAGAAGTTGGATGATTGACAGACAGAGGGGAAAGGTAAACAAGGGTGCCAAGCGAGGAGGGCATTCGCTGGACAATGGTCGAGGAGGCGTTAGGTTCCGGAGAACAAAAGAAAAATAACAAAACTGTATCATTTAAACGGATCTCGCTAGATTAATAGGCCTATGCGTATCAAAGACTCTGACTTTGCTGAATTTGCTGTATATACGGTGTACATACTTGTAATATACGTGTGAAAGAAAAAAAAACGTCGTTGCGTCTCTGTACAGTCGGACAGATCCATCGAAGATCCCGCGTGCTGTTAAAGGCCGAAAGTTCCCCGAAGATTAAGCCACATCAGTAGCACCGCTCGCCACCATATCCTGAAAGGAGATTTGTGTTCGCCGTGACCATCTAGCGGCGCAGGACTCACAAACAATCTTTCTTTCAGTATGTATACTAGTTGGAAGCTGCTGACGCTCGCTGTACACGTCATGCTGTTAGTTATGAGGAAACAATCGATTTTGATTGTATTCGAATAATTCTCACAAACCTGGATAGGTTGTTTGAACGGTATTACGGTGTTGTGTTTCATGGAGAATTTCCGTCAATATCAGTACCACGCATATGAGGAACAAAGTATAGGCGTGTAATAATTGCGCGCTTTCTTCACCTTACGTTACCATACCTTACCTTAGCTTCTCTACCAAGCACCCACTGCAAATACTTCATAATAAAATACTTCGAATGCAACCCACTGTAGACAGTTGGCATTGGAAGTAACTGGGAAGAAAACAATTAAACAGTTGGGATTTTCTAATAGATTACCTTAGTGGGTTCCTCTCTTATGGCTCGAGTACTTGTCCTCATGAAGAGGTGGCAAGAGCTGATGAAGGCAGTGAACGGGAAATTGCGATTGAAGATGTCGTTTTGAATTAACCTTTCTATGAAAATACATGTAAGCTTACAACATGGGTGCTCTACAATTTAAAACGACCGTTTTACGCCGATGTTATTAACCCAATCTCATCTAATCTAATGACTTCTTTAGCGCCCTAAAGTAACGTACAAAGCGTCAATCGATGGCAGCTTCAAGTGAAGTAACCATATCTCACAAATGAGACGTAGGGGAGGCGCTCATCTCATTTTCTTGGCCCTTGGGCTCAAGGTCCTGGACTTAGGGCCAGCGCATCGCAGGACTTTTCGTTTACTTCCCAGCTTACGCCGGTACCAAATTATACTGCTTGGCGACAAAGGCATGTTGTGCGCAAACAACTTGCCCAGGTTCATTACACGGAGTCGAACCCGTAACCGTATGATCATTGACCAATCGAGTTACCGATAGATCACGGTGCCGCAGCAAGTTGTCGCTTCAACTGAAACCGTTTTCGAAATCATAATCCGATGGACAAGCCCGGTCGCTATTGACGTTGCACTTACATAGATGTTCTATCTGTAGGCCTTGCCGCTTTCAAATATTACTGAGAGACATCGATTTTGTCAATGGGCGCTGTGGTCCAAACAGTGATTTTCCATTTGCATACGAGTAAGCACCATGACCCTGCTTTCCCGGCCACTATACACATATTTACATTCTTCTAAGCATACGCATAGGTAATTTCAGCCAGAGAAAACATGAAATCGGTGAAGATGATTTTTTATCACATTTTAAAAGTTAAGTCGAGTGATAGTTTAACTCAGATACCTCACTTCTTAGGATTCATGACTGCCTTACCTCGCCTTATTTTCTCATGTGCTCCAACTCTTCAAGTATAAAATACGCTTTTGCAACATTCTCTGTTGTACAATTTCCTGTCCTTTTCCTGACTGAATTCGTGAAATGCCTATGCAGTGATGATTCAAAGCCATTTCGAGAAAGACAGCCAGTTGACCAAGGCTTTGGAGAAACTTGGAGTTGTATTAGCATATTATTGCTATATGTGCTACATGGGAAAATATCAGCTACAACATGTGCGGCAATCGTTGTTTTCTAATAAAAATCGATTTCAGTTTTGCCAATTTTATTCTCATTAGGATCGTGCATTAAGCATGGCACGCAGCATATAAAATCGTCTCATGTATAATCGTTTCACAGCATGCCACCCAATAAAAATCTATTATATGCTGAAATTAAACACTGCACATAAATATCGCCATAAAAGTATCATGAATGTGCTTTGGTAACGGATATTCGTAGTCAAGGATATAGCATTGAAGCATGCATTCATAGTCAGAATAATTCTGTGCGATATCCGAAGGGTAGTACGTTTGTCCTATAATAAATAATAATGCAGTCTGAGGTGACCTGATGTCAGTTTGAACAGGAACTTCTGTGGTTGGCCATGTGTAGCATGAGCTAAAGGAAGTCTACGCGGTTGTTACTCCGAAATAAAGCATCATCAACAAGAAACTGTTTTCTGTTTATTTAAGGTGCAGCTCAACATCTCGCATCAACGCAGGCCTCACCCTAAACAGGTAGCTATGACTGTATTGTCCTATAAAATGTTATCTTAATAGCAATCGAAAGACAAAACATTCTCATAGCTGTTGGAAAACTTGGAAGGTTTCCCATGGTCTTTGTTTAGTTTGTGGTGGATTATACAGTATCAAATCTTTCAAATCTCTCTAAAAAAAGTTTCAAATCGCTTGTTTACACTGCGAAGGCTGTTTGACCAGGATGCACGCATACATCAGCTGCTGGCGATAAGGCAAGGCGTAGTTTAATATGAACACAATTTCAAATAATATCATTAATAAACAGTTAACAAAACTTCACATGAACAGAGTGATTACCTTTACACAATAACCAAAGCACTGGAAACTTAACTCACAGGATCTGGTGTGATGTCTTGCGATGGAGTTTTGCAGAAAGAGAACAAGAGCTTGGGTGAAAAAGAAATAAAGAAAGAAAAAAGAGGGGTTGTGATTATGAGTACCATTTGAAATAAAGTGACTGAATGAAGAAAAAGGGATGAGTGTTCTACGACCAAGGGCACCCGCCAATAATGCATGGGTATACAAGGCTTATAAATGCTATCCACTAAACATATACCGTTTGGAATGTCATGATCATCTTCTAACACACTGTTACACACACATACACACACGTGTATTCGCGCGTATTTCGACAGCATATGTGTAAGTTGTATACCGACCATGGCTATATTTTAGAGATTTGAACCTCGGGTCCCTAAAAGCGGACCTTAAATTGTGTGTTTCCCATTCAAAGGGGCTGCTATGGTGAAGGATCTCACCCAGTGAATTCATTAATTCAGGCACAATAAAGATCTAAATTTTAAATAGGAAGACGCATTTTTAAACAGACGTTCTTTGCATTTGATTATTTTCTGTTTTTATATTCATCATATTTTCTGAAAAATGTCAAGTACGATATTTGCAAGAGCGGTTTTTATAAGTAGCTTAATGCACTTAATGCATATTATATATATAGATATATATATATTTATATAGGTGAGCAGCGCATGTATTTGGGCAATCAGTTGTAGGGTTGTATAAATCTATCTGCTAGGACGATTAATGAAATGAATTGTTTTACCGCCTGAACCGACTGTGACGAAATGAATTAAATAATGAATCAGCAGGCCAGTAGAGCGTATAATGGTCTTCTGTCGCATTGCACATACATGCATAGGCTTATACACGTTTGGTTGATGAATGGGATTCAGCTGTTCTCACTGAGACTCAGTTAGTTCTACCGATGGTCATATTCCTTGTGTACGGAGAGTCCATCATATCGATCGTGCAACTATGAATTTTCCAACTACGTTCACTGCTTCGGACTTTGGCTAAATTCTGAGGGAAATCACATGACCTATCTGTTAATATGTTTTTCACAATTTTTCTTCAAATTTGCGTTCGTCGAAACGATGTGCCCTTGTTCCATCGCTTATACGCCATTGCAATGTATTACTAGATTTAAGAAGCAGCTCTCGAAGATTACACCTGCTGACTTGGAGATCTTGATGAGCCCGCTTAGAGGATATAAAAGTGAGCCACGTTTTTAAGTCGTTTATAATGAACCAGAAAATTCATCCACACGAGGTCCATTACTACCATCATCCAACTGTGAAAGTTTGCAACGCCGAACTGTGGATTATAATGGTGCCACTCAGCTTTGATCCGAGAACGTCGATAAATCATATGCATACATGAGACTATACAATATCTTTCATTCTATCATTCAAGCTGCTCAGAAGTGAATTTTAAGTACTAAAACGATGCTATTGAAATGCATTGACACACAAGGTAGCAGAAGGCTAATTCGGTTATTCGCTTTCTATCCTTGACCCATCTCCTACTGATATGCCTATCAGATGTTGCTGGTCGCTGTCATTCTGCATCGATCTCGCGCACAACTTAAATGTTGTTGCCTAAATTCCAATTTGGGTAAACTTGGGCATTTCAGATATTTGGCATAGCAAAGATTACTGGTGTTTGAAATTCACTGCTGCTGAAGGATGCTACGTGTAAACGACGCCAAATGACACGAACTTCGAAGTAAAAAGACTGAACATGAAAGAAGACCTAATGCAAACTGTTTTGGGCACACAGGCCGAGGGAATAGAGGTAGAAAGATTAATAAATGTGATGTCAGACAAGCTTACAGTGGAATGCTCGTGGGTTCTTGGTTCACTTGAATCAGTTGAAAAACTCTTTAGTTAGAGCTCATGTTTCTCAGGATATAATTTGTGTCGAAGAGACATTTTTTTAACAGCATGATTCACAAAGGTTAGAAGGCTATAGGCCTACAATAATCCGTAAAGATTACACTAATAATTCTAGGAGAGGCCTACAATTGGGCTAAAGTAGGACTACACTTTACGCGAATAATATAAAAGAAAATTCTAATATCGAATTGCCAGGCTTCGAAATCAGAATTGTAATTGTAATTGTAAACGACCATTTATAAAGCGCCACTTAGGAAACAGTGGCGCTCCCGACTTGAACAAACAAAAAACAGGCGTTTGCGAGACTGGGTAGGAGAGAATCTTCCTGGTAATGTTTCAAGTTTTAATTTATATATATATCTCCTTCAATTAATCTCCTAAAAATCCTTGGACAGTCTCTTTTCACAGAGCAGAGCAGTTATAGTTAGGGACTTAAATGCCCACGGTACATTGTGGAGCTGTACGTCCAATGACGAAAGGGGGCAAGCCCTTGAGCAATATTAATTGACGAACAATTGACTATTCTCAACACAGAACAACAGACGCTTATTTTAGTTAAAAATTCTAAGAATCAGTCTATGAATGGTCACACGGGTTTTGGCGTTAAATTGCAGTCATTTTGTTATTAATGCAATTTAAGGGTCTGACCATATGGTAACCTTTACACACTTAAATGAAGATATTACAATAGAACCCAATTTCAGCTGCATTACGGAAATTAAAACACGCCGAGTGGAAACGCTATAAAAATGTAAATAAAGAGTAACAGAAGGTTTCTTAGATGATGATGATAATTATGATGGGTTTAACAATCTGGTAGAAGAAATTACTATGCTAGCTAATCCTAACTTTCACCATAAACCCTCCTATAGCACTAACATACCTAGAAACCACAAGCCACTCCCTTTTTGGAACACATGGGTTTAAACTTGGGTTTGATGTCATGAAGAAGAATAGGAAAATGCAGTTTGCGCTTCGGCGTGCAAACACCGACCTCTGCTATATTGGCGGTTCATATCATATTTTACTGTTAATTAACCGCGTTTCGCCCTACTCTTGGATGAACTTCGTCACACAGCTGTGACACTCAACCCGTTTCTTTACGGGCCACAACGTTGCCTGAAGACACGGGTGGCTATGCATATCATCGCAGCTACAGTCGAAATTAATGATTCGTATCGGCTTCTTGTAAGGCAATATGTAGGCCTATGTAAGGCAATCTTCCAGCTGCAAATATGGCGTTCGTCGGGTGACGGCGCTGTTCGTACCTTATCCGTGTACTCGACATAGCATATACTACTTCGGCGGCAGCCATTCTATCAGAATCTGTCCGAACGAAGTCTTCAAACTGTGACGGATAGGGTCAGTGATCAGCCATGTGGAAAATTTTGTCGTTGGGCAACAAGTTCCTCGACGTCTCAACACCATCATGATCATTTCCCCCACAACCTGGACGTTTTCATCGTCATTCGTCACCTTCGAATGTCTCCGTATGCAGGCTGCGCCATTAGGTTAGTCGTGTTACGATCTGACTCGTGCTAGAGCTCACATATCTTGAACAGGAGCTACATTTCAGAAACACGGAGGTATCGTTAATAAACTAACTAATAAACGTTATTTGGGGATGGCTGAGAAGTGAGTGTGTATCCGGGTTGGGAGTTTGGTCATTGATAACCGATAGAGGGCTAAGGGTTTCTGTATGCCTATATGTAGCTGTTTGTGTGTATTTTGTCAGTCTGCGTTGATTTGCCGTGGAGTTAGGACTGTATATAAGCCCAATGTATACAATAACGCTTGTTCTTTAAAGTTTTTTTAATACAGATCTAAGAGGAAGAGGTGTTTGTCTTTGATGTAGCGATAAGATTACGGAAAAGATTACGTTTGACAACTAATATCTAACTGAGCTAAACAGGTGCGACTTAAGGCAAACAGCGAAAACTGATAAAGTACAGGAGATAGGTTTGAAAAGAATTGGCGCTTAATTTTGCTATCTTGCATGTGCCATTTGTACTTTTGGTGCTAACACTCATTCTTAAGCGACGAGGCCTAAGCTTGTTACAGTAATATATGCATATATACTGTAATATTGCTGCAGATACTCAAATGCCACAAGTCATGCACGCAGAAGCTTATATTTAGGGTTTATCAATATGTATATATAATACATCAGCGAATCTACCTTTATATAGCATATATAACTGTGGTAACATTACACTTGAATTATTGCACGAAAATTTTCCTACAGCTGCGACATGTGTGCGTCCAATTACTTGCATCGATGACAAAATGTAATAGCGCAGTTACCTACACACACGCACACACACGCACACACACGCACACACACACGTCCAAAGTGAATTCTTTTGCTGTCGTGCGTAAATTACCAGCCTTCACTGGCATGCACTCAGACACGCAGATTGGGGCGAGGTTTGGCATGCACTTGAGAGTTGGTTCCTTTATGTAAGTGTTTTGAACTGCTGGGTTCATTTTAAATAGTCTTCGCCTGACTTCGCCAATGGCCACGTCACTCCTGCTTGGCTTGGTTTGTGCAGCGTGGACCAGGACAATTTTTCTGAGTGGTTGACAAATTCACCGCTTAGACACAATTCGACAGAACAGTTTAATCAAATGAACTTGTCTACATTTTTATAAAAACTCATTAGCAATTTGCTTCTGCATGTCGCTTTAGCAGAGTAGCGCTTTTCGATTGGTGAGTATGTTGCCTCATGCTGGACCGTGTTACTGTAGGCCAAAGTTCAATAATATTTGCGAATTTAAGTATATTTGGAATACATATTGATTTGATACAGATCTATTGTATTAAGAATGTCACACAGAATTAAAGATTATTTTATTACACAAGAATTATAGTACATTCATTCATACCCACAATCAGTCAGCCAGAACGCTAGCCTACCAACCATTCGGTGGTTGGATAGCACAGGTAAGCAAGAAACAATGTTAGAATGGCAAACCAATTAAGGCGATCACTCGAGTTACAGAGATGGAGAACGGCAACCGAGGGATGTTCGATTTGAAACAGGTATGTCTCTATCAAAGTTCGGGTAAGGGTAAGGGTAAATCTCGGGTAAATCTCCATTTTAGTCCAAGGCGCTCAGCGCCAGGTTGCATGTTCGACTGTAAAGCATATAAAACCTGAGTTCTAACACTGACTAATCAATTTACTGGCTGACTGAATGAGTGACTGAGCGAACGAATGAACGAACCAACGAGCGATTGAAAGAATTTTTGATTGAATGAAGTTATTTTAGTTGTATGTTTGTGCTGTAAACGGTTCTTACCGACCGACTGACTCACTGACTAAACTACTCGCTTTACCATTCGTTGAATTGCTTACGGTATCACTCACTGAATCATCGATTGTAACGAAAGATAGAATGATCGATTGACTGCTACTTGTTTGATTATTTTTTGAGATCCTAGGAGGCTATGGCCATATATATATATATATATATATATATATATATATATATATATATATATATATATATATATATATATATATATATATATATATATATATATATATATATATATATATATGGCCGTAGCCTCTTATATATATATATAGATGTGTTACAGAAGTCATATATATATATACATGACTTCTGTAACACATCTCTATTATTGTGATACTATGTGCGTCAAGGTGAAGTTGTGCGACTTATGATTAGCACAATCTATACATAAATTACATCAATGTTAGTTATATAGACCTAATGCAATTATATCGGTTCAAAGTTTATTCGCAAAAACTTGCACTGGGAGAAGGATTGCCGCAGCTTTCATAATCCTTGACCTCTCGAAAGATTTTGAATGATGGTCACGGTCATAAGATCTTGACCATTGTTTTGGGCTTTGGGTCTCTGCTGGTTTGCCTCTGACGTATATCCGCGCACTCAATCACCTAATTTCAACATTGGTGACCTTCAGGTTTACTGTGTCAAAGGAGTCTTTGCCTGGACCCATTCTGCTTATAACATATAATACCTGCTCCTCTTCTGCCCTGAAAATTCTGCGCCCTCTCGTCACCTCACCTAAAAAGTTGGAAATGGCTTCATAGTCCTAGTTGCTCCACCCTCTGGAATAAACTCCCGCCAGAATCATGACAGTTATCGGAGATCCCTCTTATGAAATCACCAACACTGCACCTCTTGTAAGTTCTGCCCTGTTCTTTCATTCGAAACTGAAAACATTTCCACTAATCCTATCATGATGCCTTCTCTTCCACTTTCTCACCACTCCATGTTCTAGACAATATCCACCTCAACCGTTTGTCTGCCTGCCTGACCCTTGATTTTATTGATACGACTACATTAGCTGCAGTGAAGTCAATACATATCCAGTCTGGTCAGTAATTGGATGAGCGATCGTCCGTGGAATACTACGCCACCTAGCGCTCATTCGGCCAATGTAGCGTCCATACTTTTCAATCGCATGAGTAGCACATTGAACACGTGATGATTTTTACTTTCGTGTGATTACTAATCTGACTGCTTCTTCACATATTTTTAAAGCTATCATGGCTCCCGCTGCTCTCTCTGCTATTCTGCGTTTTTTATGTATTTGATGCAGTCGTTGCCCAAACAGGCTTCTCAAATTCACCTATGTTCTTGATCTATGAGTTTGTACCATATGACTCCATCTGGATCTCGTTCTTTTCAGCACCAAATAACAATGACTTTGTGACTTTCTCTTACTGATTTTCATTTGTATTCCTGCAGCCTTCTCTTCTTCGTTTACAGTTTCCGCATTTTCTTTGTTCGTCAATTAGGTCTACGTTATCCCCAATCCTCTCAAGTTGTTGATCTAGTTTCAGTGGACTGCTCTTCTTTCCAATCTTTTTTACTCAGTCCATCACTCTACAAGTATGCGACGAATTGATAAAGAAACTGGGCCTCTCTGCCTTCTACCTGATGAAATTAGATGCTGGAAAGGCGCATATATGTTGTTATGAGCTACATTGCACAAGACTTCTAACATTAAGGTCAGCCAGTGGCAGTTTCTATATTTGTATTGTCCCAATTCGCTCTTGTTATAATTCATAAGGTATTAATAATTAATCGATGGCCGCTTTCAAGCAAAACCAATTGTCACTCACAATCCTATAAACAGATCTATCCGCTATCCACGAACATAGACAGACAGTGTTTTAGTAATATTCCATGAACAGTATTTTAGTAATACATCTTAGATAAAAGAGGTTTTGTAATATACCGTAGATAAACAGTGTTTTAGTAATATACCGTAGACAGACAGGTTTTTGTAATATACCGCAGACAGACAAAGTTTTAGAAATATGCCTTAGCCCAAATTCTGGTCTTTTCAAATTTCTAATCAATCAGACTATTTCTATAGCGTTGCTATCGTTGTGTCGAGTGGCTGTTAGCTAAGCTTGCTAGTATAGACATTGTCCAGTTCAGGTCGATGTTCGGAAGGTACAGTGTACCTTGGCAGGCTTGTTTATTCCGCTGTTGTTATTTCATAGCCACGGGCCTGTGAAGCTGATTATGGGCGCTGGGCGCGGTGTTGGTTACAAAAGGTGAACCGTATTCCATTATACGAAATGTGGTGGGAAAAGAGAGCACTTTTCTCAACGGCAGTCCGTGTTTACCTCTCTTGTCGGATTGAAAAGGTGACTCATTGCTGCTTTTCTCCAGTTCCACGAACCAGAACCAGAGGAAACAAGACATTTCATACGCAACGTGGACTGACACTGTGGCTTGGCTCAACGACGGGAGTCAGCGGATGGGAGGCCTAACAGAGGTGGTTCGCAGCCTTGCAAGACCGACTAGAAAGAACTGAGAACTTCCCTCACAATGTAGTTGTGATCACTTTTTATAGTCTGCTTCCCGCAAAGTCATTGGGTTACCGCTGATGTCAGACAATTACGGGAACGCCAACCAGTTAGAAGTGCAAATATAAAATGAGCGCGAAACTTATTTTAAAATGCGCGAGAACGTCTCCAATCACAAATTAGAACACAACAAGATAACTCATCGATGTTGTGTCACAGAAAATTCGGGCCTTATTACTGGCAGCCTGCTAGCCAACGTCACAACAACGCCCCTGGAGTTCTTCGAGGCGTGACAGCCAAGCGCTCTCAATAATTGCAAACTCGTGATCAGCGCCGCACAAACAAATGACTCTCACTGACGCCTAGGATAAAATTTCGTTACATACACGCACACACACTCTAGAGTGGCTAAATTGCGTTCGCAGTTTTTATGTATGTATGTTTGTATGCATGTTTGTAGGCTATAAGTACTATAACTGATTTACACTAATGCCATTTTTGCCTAAAGTCGACCATTAATTCTTTCGACATTAGAGGTTGTTGTGTGTTTGCTGAAGCGTTTAATATTACGAAAGCATTTGACGACGTTAACTATTATAAGTTGTTACCTAAAAATGGTATCCCTGTAACAGTTGTTGATGTTATCTTTAATTCGCCGTCATAGTCTACAGTAGATGCTTCTCGAATTTTGAGCCCCACTCTTTCGATCGCTCCGCTTGAGTCGTTGGCTGACTATACCGCAAAAGAGCTGATTGCTCGAGCAGACAGGAAGCTCTTCAGATGTCAGATGCTAAGAAAGGCAACTGACTTATAATTACTTACTTGCTATGGTTACCTGTTATCGTGGTTACATGAAATGGTAGCTTGTCTCCTCATTTTCACGTTGGCAGCTGTGTCATGCAGGGACCTCCTCGTGCGTGTATTGGTTGCGAATCATAAGCATTCCGATGTCGTCTGTCAAGCATTAATTTTTTCTGGTAGCTTATTATAAGTGGACGACATTATTGTTGACTTATTCTCTTCTTGAGTACCTGTTATTCAAGTCCTATTGAATGTTTGCATTTTAAGCAGCAGTGCACTATCTCTTTAGTTCAACTATGCTACGTCTCATTTTGGTTTGGTAAACCTTGCCCTATAGAAGGCAATTTATCCTATGCAACTGGTGTGCACCCTTGTAACTGGGATGACTCCTTTAAGTATTTTGGAGTGCATGTAGTTGTTGGTCGTTGCCATATTCCTATAGTGGTGTTCATATATACATACATACAAACAAACATACATACCTACATACAAACGTGCGTATATACGTACATGCATGCATGCATAATACATACATATGCACATACATACAATCACACCTACATGCATGCATTCACGCAAACATACATGCATATATACATACATACATTAGTACAAATACATTCATACCTACACTCACACACCTACATGCACCCGTATACACGCATATGCTTAGTGAAGTAAACGATATTGTTTCAAACAGTTGAATATCTTAGATTGTAAATACTTAATTGTTACTTTTTATACTTTTCAGCTTTGAAGCTTCTCAAACTTTTTCAGCTTTAACTTAACTGCAGCATTTCGCAAATACCGAAACTAACGATGAAGAAGACATTGTACATCGTTATGGTTATTGCATTTCTTCTCATGATCGCCAGTCAACGTTTCTTAAGTATTCGTCGTTCGTCTTATAGTACTGATTTAGAAGATGTGTCTTTACCCGTTTTCAAAGTAAAGCCTCTGGTTATATGGAGCAGCGATTTTCATATTGGACCGATTCATGACCTAAAGAACTTTCTTAAACCAATGGGTGTAAGAGTCATAGACAAAAGTCTTGACTATACAAGATGCCATCGAACACAGACTTGTCAAGGGATGAAAACTTTGAAATTAATCAACCCACACAATGCAATGCACCTGGATTATTCTCTGATTCCGAAGTTTTACGAGGCCTACAAAAACGATACTGAGCTGGATTCAGTCGATGCCTTTGCATGTTTTCACTCTCCGTCGCTTTGTGAACTATACGCCCCATTTAATAAAAGTTTAATTATATTGTCCACAATACGCTACGAATTAGGTCGATTCGGGAAAGAAAGATGGACAAAATGGAATGAAAACCTGGTTCAATATGCATCTATGCCATGGAATGTGGTAGCTGCAAATAACTTGTATGATGTCGAATATATCAAATACTTCACAGGCATTCAACCGCAGCTGTTACCTAGTTTCTGTAATTATCCCAACGAGACGTATAAGCCGACAAGAAAAGGGTTTCTTTTCGCTCATAATACCAACCCAGGGTTCTACGGATACGCTCTTAGGCAATTCTATGACGCCTGCAAAGCGGCGAATTGTACAGTTGAAGCAACGCCTCTAAAGCACAAGTATGGAAATTACAAATACTCGAATATCGCAGCTCACCAGGGAATCATACATGTGCCCTATCAAGTGTCAGTAATGAGCTTTTTTGAACAGTACCGAATGAACATGCCACTGTTTGCGCCTTCCAAACAACTTTTGTTTGAATGGGAATTTAAACATACGGCAATGCGAGAGAGAACATGGAGTGGAGCCCATGGCCCAAGACCTTCCGGTTCAGCCATTGGGCCTCATTCTTCTCAACGTTCCGTTCCAGATCCGAACACTTACAATGAACATGCCGTTCGTTACTGGGTAAACTTCTGTGATTATTATCACGTGCCATACGTTACGTATTACGAATCTATGGCACATTTGGTTCAAATCTTAGAATCGATAACATCGGAACAGCTTTTGCGAATCAGTGAACAAATGAAGTTGTTCAACATTCAGGAAGAGAAGAAGCTTCGTCTAAAATGGAAGAACATACTGTTAACGATAGCAAATCACAGCAGCAACAATCCACACTGAATCCGAAAACGTTTATCTGGCCTTTTTCAATGATTAAGCAAGTTTATAACAGTATATCAATGAAATATAGCACTTGAAGTGGCAATGGCGATATGTGTTCAAACATTCGAACTTACTTTGTAACCCTCTGCATATTAAAATCTCCTGAACCGAGTGTTTTGAAATTTGACCACTGTGGCACTCTATGCCCTGACAATGTGGGACTACAAGCGTTGTAGATGATACCATTTTTTGATCACCGTACGTAGTGAGTATCCTATAGAATGTTTACATTGTCCCATGTTCGGGAGAACGATTTGCAACCTATGCATAACTCCATGCTTGCTTCTCAGATCAGTCTACGGTCCAGACTCTGCTTAAGCACCACGGATCTTTCTTATTGAATTTCAGGAAGTGCAACTTGATACAAAAGATAATCGCAAGCGTAACCAAAAGTTTGCAGAAAAAAGCGACAGAAAGTTGCTTCACATAATTTCTAATTATTGAACGGAATTGCCTGTTCATAAGTTCTAATAATAAAATGGAAAAGCCTCATTCGGAAGAAGAATAATCAATTTTTCTCATTGACAACCTTGCTCACGTTTTCCTAGTGACCAACTGTCACCAGTTACTAATGGATCAGACTGTCTGCGTTGACATTAGACAGCGAAAACCTTCTCTAGTGACAAGGAAAATCAATCACTGGAAAGTCTCGATAAACTTAACAAATTACCCAAAAAAATTTTTAAAGGGTGCTTAATACGAAAACTTAGACATTTCTAGGTGAATCGTTTTAAATTTTAGAATTCCTAGGCAAGATATTGTTTTGAAGGAAATAAGAAAACAGTGCTCTTAAAATCGACGTAAATTCAAACAGCCTTCACCCATTTCATATTTCGTAGACTGTCTGCGTGACTGCTAAAAATTATTTGGTGGTAAGTTTTAACAACATTCTTGTCTAATATTTGCATCCATTGTGACAACCTTGAGATGACATTCAGCATGACATTCATTCGAAATGTTTAATTCGTTGTCAAGCGAAGTAATTCGTAAGGGCTACTGTTTGAAGCATTCAATAATATAGCAATTAATGCCGTATGGTGATCTATAAGTAGCCTGCCTGGTTTGATTTAACGCTTGCGGGTGTAAAGCCTGCTGAGCACACATTGTGTCATTATCCTGGACACACATGTCTCTCTCACCAAGCACCATAATTTGGTACCTGAATGGTGTGATCCCCTGGCCCGTGTCCAGGTATTTGGGATTGGTCCATTGCCGACCGAAGGACCTATAAGCGGGAAATGAGTGAATACCCTACCTTTCACTATGAAGCATGGGAGCTTTATCTTGTTTTGCTTTTTATAGTAAGTGCGCCATTAACAATGTTGTGGTATATTGAATCACCTAACATCGGGATACGAGTATACCGATGCGCATTGACTGCTGCAAATCGCTCCTTGCATATATTCCGATGAATAGGACGCTTAAGCTCCAGTCTTTCCTCAGCTGTGCTTTCCTCCCCAGTGGAGCCGACCAGTTGAAATCTTTACAAATTTGCAGAATATACACCAGAAACTTGTTCTTGGGATCGGATTTAATTGAGGCTCTTTTTTGCTGGGATGAGCCTTGCTGGTTGGAATACCGTTCGGTATACGTCAGAAAAATTTATATATATATATATATATACCAGTTTTTATTTTGCCGGGTCGGCGGTTACTATGATCTGCTGCCCGTGAGATTTGAATGTACCTCGCGTCTGCAAATCAACTCGAGTGCGTCGTGCCTCCGCATGCATCAGTTTATGCTCAGGGAACATTCGCTTACGAAGAAAAGCACAGTGTTTGCGTTGTTCAGCTCAGTTTACAATTCTTGCATATTGAAGATGATTTTGGTAACTACATATGCAACAATTTTGATCGTGCTACTTTTAATGAGCAAATAAAACGTTTATTGGAATATGCAATCAGTATCATTGACCAGCATTCAACGGACTGTCAACAGACATATAGACTATGATATACATATGCATGTGCGTATACATCGATACTCATGGAACATATTACATGTATGTGGGATTATGGTAACGTAAATCGTTATGTTTATGTAATAGAAAGACCGTTTTATGTGAACATTACCCATATTTATTAGATTCATTATTTATTCATTCATTTCAAATCACATGAGCTCTGTTTTGTTGGCTGATGAGTTGCATTTCTACAGGATTATTCAATATAGGAAGTAATAGCAAATAACATCCACATGTATCTCTTCATCTAAACAAGAGACGGTTACTGTATAGGGACCTTGAGCAAGTAATAATAATCGATTGATCTCTTGTGCTATACAAGTCTCTAATTAATAATAATTAATAATAATTTGCCCAGGATCATTAAATATGACGATGCTTTCAGAAAACAATCATGAGATAGTGTTAATTTTTATGAATCACTGATTCTCACAACCTTCATCGTGAGGTCGACGGGTAGCCAAAATCTCCAACAGGAGATAATGGGCTCTGGATTGCGGCGACTGCTTGTGCGGTGGTTCTCATTGAATGGTAACCTAACCCTAACCTAACCCTCATCATAAAAATAGAGAGGTCTCCGATACTAAGTTTACTCAAAAGGCTATATTCGCCCTGGGAATGTAGGAAACCATTGCATATTGCGGTATTTTGCTGTTTTTATGTGTATTTTATGTTGCGTTATCGTGAATACTCATTCTTAAACTGTAGGGCATTATGTTTTCTTGTTTTACTACCATGTACATGAGTTGGTTCTATGACTACAATGCATACACTTACCATGTTATTAATATCCATCTGTTACATAATATAATTACGCCTCCGAAGCTGCCATCAATGAATTCTCCACAAAAAGCTGATCATTTGCAGGAAATATAATCGATGCACACGACATCAAATTAGGGCACTAAAGGGACATGTTAAATTAACCTTTTTTTGCAGGGCATCATGATAAAATTGAAACCAGCAGTACTAAGGAACTCTACACATAAGGACTTACAGTTTTACAGCTAACGCAGTGAAGAGTCTAAATATTCATTTTTACCCATTTTCTCCCTGCTTGCCTTCAGAACACGTTTCAAGCAAATGACCTTTCCTACTTTGTGAGTGTTTTATCAGGCACGGTCACATTTGTTAATTTCTGATAAAAAACGTTGGGCCGTAGAAAGTAGGGTGGTTCACTATAAGTTTGACTTGGGAAAAGTGGTCCCCGGGGCAAAAAGTAGCAGCGATGACAGTGACGAGAGACTCGTGATTCATCCGTCACCGAGAGAACGTGAATACAGTCGGATAGGGAAAGCTGACGGATACATGTATACTCACGCGAATACGTACTCATGGATTTACTTATGAACACTCAGGAGTTGACCGGCAGCAATTGCATTAGTTGTGAAACTACTGCAGTCAAGTTGTCTAATTGGATACAAATTTAAAAAAGAGGCCCAATATCGAGCTTAGAGGAACTCCTCACAGAAATCACCCATCGAGATTTGCATCCATTAAACAAAGCTAAATGATTTCTGTTGCACAGGAAGTTAGAGAACCATCGAGGCAAACCCTACGTATGCATCTTGCTTATAAAAATTGTGTGGTCCCCTGTATCAAATACCTTCGATAAATCAAAAAATTCCTATGGAAAACAGATTATTATTCATCGAACTGGAAATTTTGTTCTCCATGTCTATCAGAGCCATGGAGGTCGAATGGCCAGTTTGAAAACCATACTGATTTGCGGTTAAGGGGTTCATAGATGTCATGTAATCGTTTAATCGATCACATACAATTTTTTCTAAATATTTTGAGAGGTAGGAGAGAACAGAGAGGGCCTATGATTATTAAATTTAGTTTTGTTACCAGATTTAAAACAAGGGTTCCTGGACAATTTTTAGTTCATCGGGTATCTTTCCTGTGAGAATTGAGCAGTTTATCATACTAGGAAGTGGCGACATCAATTTTTCTACCATTCATAAATCATAACTTAATAATATGAAATAAAGAAGGAAGGAAACTTTAAACTGAATTAAAATTAAAGCAATTTTTTATTAAGCTAACGGACTCTGCATAAGGGTTCCTTTTCTTCTGGACAAAGTGTAAATGAAATAAGCTTATAACTCCGAAAACTACGTGTGTAGTGTCACCTAGTGAGCCCGACTCGCAGTGTAGGCCTACCAGATGGTAAAACTTCAACAGTTTAACTTCCTCAAAAGGATATAGGGCCTATAGCCTAATCAAAGAAATGTATAAGGTCAACATGTTTTGCTCAATTATAGCATTTAGAAAATTCAAAGATTTTTGCCTACACCAATAAATTCAATGTCTAGAAATTGTACAAAAATGGATGTTTGAAAAGACACCGCATTTCTAGCCATTGATCAGAGCCTAATTGAAATATGAAACCAAGATGCACAGATCATGAGGTCTGATGTCTACGGGGATACTCATGAGCATTCCCGTTACTATATATAGACCGGGAATATTCATAGTAGGACCGAGACGGCTGTGACCTCTTTTTAAAACAATCGATGCATAATATAGACTGCTTGCTACGTTTCACAAAATGAGGCGGTAAACATGTAGTATCGGGGACCGCCATATCGTGGACGTTGCTTCTGGCGCCCCCCATCGCAGTGACGTAAATTATAGGGTCATTTTTATGGTTAGGGTTAGGGTTAGGGTACACTAGCCCTGAAAAAGCCTCGATACTATATATGGAGCGGTCCCCGATACTACGTTTATTCAAAAGGCTATATTCGCCCTGAAACTGTAGGATATCGTTGCATATTGCGGTATTTGTTGTTTTCATGTGTATTTTATGTTGCGTTACCGTCAATACTCATTCTTCAACTCTATGTCATTGTTTTTGTGTGTTACTACCATATACGTGAGTTGGCTCTATGACTACAATGCAAAGACTTACCATGTTATTAATATCCGCCTGTTACAAAATAGCATTACGCCTCCGAATCTGCCATCAATGAAATCTCCATAAAAAGCTGGCTAAGGTAAATATTTATATAATTATGTCATTTGCATTAGATGCACACGACATCAAATTAGGGCACTAAAGGGGCATGTTAAATTAAGTTTACATTGCAGGGTATCATAATAAATTTGAAACAATAGCACTAAGAAACCCTACTCATAAGGACTTACAGTTTTACAGCTAAAAGTGATGAGGAGTATAAATATTCGGTAACAGGACAATAACCCCCTGGACAATTACCCCCCGGACAATTATCCCCGGACAATTACCCCCCTGGACAATTACCCCCCGGACAATTACCCCCCGGACAATTACCCCCCATGCAAATAACCCCCTGGACAATTACCCCCCTATACAGTAAAGAGTAGACATGAAAGACACAATTCATAAAGACATACAATTATTAGACAACTGGGCACAGAGTAGACATGAAAGAATTACCAAACATCAAAAACTAATTATTATACAATTATCAGACAATTGGGCCCAGACTAGACGTGAAAGAATTACCAAACATCAAAAACTAATTATTACAACTGGGCACAGAGTAGAAGTTTTCAGTCGAACGTCGGCAGTTTTCATCCAACCATTTGGAAGTTCATTGGATTTATTCAAAGAGAGCAATCATTACAGCAAGTTCACTGCAGCCAATTTCTGGCTGGTCACCCATCACAACCTCCAAGGAAGAAGTATGCTGACTCCAATGCACGGATTTTGACCGTCATTAGCAACTACAATGAGCGCAATGTTCTTGACTATCTACGTGGAATAGCTCACAACCTTTCCTTTTAAGTTCAATAAACTAATAAACAATAAACAGCATTTTCTGTTACACATTTAATTTCATGCTGTAACGTTGCATGGTTCTCCAATATATGTCTAATAAATTAATATATAAACTGTATGATTAATATACATTATTTGTATATTTATATAATTAATATATCAGTGTAGGGGGTAATTGTCCGGGGGGTTATTTGCATGGGGGTAATTGTCCGGGGGGTAATTGTCCGGGGGGTAATTGTCCAGGGGGTTATTGTCCTAGAACCAAATATTCATTTTTGCCCATTTTCTCCCTACTTGCCTTCCGAACACGTTTCAAGCAAATGAGCTTTCCTACTTTGTGAGTGTTTTATCAGGCACGATCACATTTGTTAATTTCTGATAAAAATCATTGGATCGTAGAAAGTAGGGTGGTTCACTATAAGTTTGATTTGGGAAAAGTAGTCCCCGGAGCAATAAAGAAGAAGCGATGACAGTGACGAGAGATTCGTGATTCATCCGTCACCGAGAGAACGTGAATACAGTCGGACAGTGAAAGCTGATGAACACGTACACGAATACCTACTCTTGCATTTACTAATGAACGAGTGGAGGTTGACCGGCAGTAATTACAATAGTCGTGAAACTACTGAAGTCAAGTTGTTTATCGGACACTTATACATAGACGACATGGACATTAAACGCTGAATACATGACGTCGTCATATTCAGTTAAGCCTCCTGATAGACCTTGGGAGCCTTACCCTTCGGATGAGAAGCTGACGGAAGCCATCCTAGTTAACTTCCCTTCGCTAGCCTAGTTCTCGCACCCCGATGGAAAGAATACCATAACAGAAGCATAAATTTTGACATTCTTGATTACGTCAAACCATGCTTAATATTAATGCAAAAGCTGCAAGTCTATATTCTGCAATTATATATAATAGGCAAGTATAAATAATTTGTAAAAAACTGCATATTCGGCCTCAAGTCAACAAGATTTCAGAAACTTAGATATGGGATTTATTGGCTCAGCAAGTTGGATGCTTTGTTATTTCTCCATTAACTATTTATATGGATTGACGATTAGACTAGGTCTTAACAAAAGACCATAGGAAAACCCCGATTAGAACAATAGCAATTTTGAGTCATTTTCTATGTCGTTTGTCACAATTATCCTTCTTATAAAATTCTAATAAAATTATAAAATTATGACTATATTGTAAATGACATTGTACTAGTTTGTTCCTTTTTTGGGTACTATAGCATAGAGGCCATTAATTCTTTTTCATTTACTACAGTTTCTTAGAAAAAATAACCATGCTCAGTATTTATTATACCGATGATGTACGGCATGCATGCGGTAATAAATAAACTTTTAAAAACTATCTGAGTATTTTCTTGAGCAGCATTGAAAATTTATTTTTTGCTGAAAACCGAAAGGTTACAGCATCGTTTAGGCTAGCGTAGGGACGCCTCCATTTAGTTTCTCTTCGAGCAGAGCTATATATGTTTTTAATTACAATTATAAGCGTAATTGACGGAGCAATTAGCAGCCTACTATTGTACGCTCAACTATAGTGCTCCGTCCTTGAGATATTTTTCCATCATCTCTCCCTCTCTGTATACTTTCCTTTCTTATTGAACTTCCAAATCTTCTCGTAAATATTTCTTAAACGTACACTCTGAGAGACACTTGAATATTCGCAATAAAAAAATCTACAGCAAAACACCATTACACTTATTTTGCGCAACTCAAACCCTAGGTTAGCATTGCAATGTCAAACAGAAAAGCCACAACCGCCAGTCCTGTTGCCAGCTTCACCACTTCTTTGGCCTCTGTCTATGAGCTTGTACCATGTCAAAACGAAACTGTTGTCTCCAGTTGTTGTATTTGAGCTTAAGCCAAAACACCGAAACCCCTACCACATCTCAAATTGTTTTAAACGATTGTTGTGAGATATATCTATTTTAAAACATGACTTTCGAAAGTAAATGCAAATGTAAATGTACATGGTTTTATATATATATATAGCGACCTTATGAAAGTCAGGCGGCAGTTAAGGCTATAGATTTCTGATGGCATAGCAGAAGTAAACTTTGGAACAGATAAATGTTGTCGTATTTGTATTTCAACTTTTACTCGATTTTACCTTTTTACGATTTTTCTATTTATCCTCTTACATTAAAGACAAATGTGTTCGAGTAAGCACACAATTAAACCAATTGTTAAGGCAGAGTTAAACAGTGTAGCTACTTCTGTGAAAATCCTGGAGCAACCAGACGTACAAGAGAGCTCTCCAAAGAGAATCCATCGAGACATACTTCCTAATGTTGTAATTTTGTTTACTACGTCATCCGGACGAATCGGAATCATGTTCTTTGGCCAAGTCCTTATCCACAGATGCATTGCGTAATTATTTTTCCAATTGTAACAACCGTCGTAAATTAGAGCCTTTTCTACCCAATTAGGACGATTCAAAGACGTCTCTTCAACATGAACCAAGTGAGGGTAAAACCAAGCTAGAGTATGTAAGTTGAAAACCGATTTATAGGCCCACCCCTCATTCAATCCTTTGTAAGAACCGTACTGCTCTAGAATAAGTCGAATGAAAAATGCTCCTCTCTGGGCCATCATTATTCCGTTGCAGATGCCGTTTTCTGTCTCACGACCAAGAACCACTGAGTGATTGCGTAACGGGTCAAACGACTTCAGAACCAAGACATCAGAGTCCAAGTAAATTCCTCCATAGCCTAAAATTTATTCATTTTTTCGCTTATTTCATTTATGCATAAAACGAAGGAATGATTTAATTGTTCATAGCAATAAAATAAACTTCATAAATGACAATGTATAAATTGCGTAAATGCAAGACTAACCATTGTTAGGCCTAGGTAGGCAACATTCAGCTCTAGTCATCACATCTGCTACTGTAAGAGCAATTAACACTATCTTCCGATAAATGCATGGTCCTCAATGCTTTATTTGCAAGGCTATCAGGATATGACAAAGCTGTAAAATTCTCTTTCTCTTTCTCTCTCTTTCTATCTCTCACATTTCGTGAATAAGCTGTCGATCGAATGAAAATGATTACTGAGTTTTTTCTGCATCACTTCGTTTTGACCATAGATTGATATGTCATGTGATTTTACAACCAGTTTATATTAAAGATTAAATTTATGCTCAGTTCAACTTAGATTAATGCCTAAATTACAATTCTATTTCATAAACAATCATTCGGTGGAGCCAATTTTAAATATCCAATGATATTTCTAATCAAGATGGCCCTGTCGACGTTTGCCTTTCAGAAAAAACACAAGCATAGCATGTTTCTAAGCGATAAATGAACAGGACAGAGGTTTCAAAGGCTGGTAGAATTTCTTTTCTTAACACAGAGATTTAATATAAACCATCGTGAAATTTTTAGCATCCTACTTGATGAATTACGAAGAATTTGAATGAGCTAGACTTGGACAGATTAAGCAAATAGGGGCTGTGGAAAAACGATCTGCTTTGGAATTATTCATGTACTTACGCAGTAACACATTAGCCCGTACGTAGTCTGAAACATGAGCCGGAAACTTGAATGGCCGTCCATTTGTTGCTGTCCTTATGTAAGGTCTCTGAACATGATATATGTTCTTGACCTGTTTCAAAGTGAGATTCCACCAGTGACCAGTGGGTATAAAGTCGCCATGCACAAACATCTATTCCGGTTTCAAGAATCTTTCCACGCTCAGAAAGGTAAGGTTCTTGATGAAAGTAAAAGTCAAATTGAGTCCAATGAGGGCGTAATGGACTACGTTCGGCACGATCGGATCAGTCGATACTCGAACTTCTCGGGTGCTGTTCTTCATCGCTTCTGTTGCAGCTAATGTTCTGTTGACGCTTGTTTGGCTATAAACTCCACCGCGACTCACAGACGTTGAAGAAAATTGAGTCAAATTGTAGCCATCTTGTATTATAGCTTGAAGAACAGAATATATCCTTCTTCTCCCTTCCCCCCGTCTAGTAAGTGGCATTAGGTTTAAATCCTGACTGGATATTTCCCAAAATTTCTTGGCCTTACGTCGGTTGTATAAATAAACATTGATTAACAGCCAGAATGCGATAACTAAACACACAACTTTCAGGACAAGCTTCATTCTGACACTTTCTAAATTTGCCACATAATTATAAGAAGCTTTGACATAGGCCCCTATTTCGAACAATTCGTCTTTCATCAATCATAATTTGTTGAGTCATTCACAATGCTATACTTATGCAGACCTACCTCGTGTTTATTCCGCATACACTGGGACACACTGGTCAACATAGAAATCGTTACTGACTGGAAAAGGCCCTAATGTGTAGCATCTTGGTGTGCTGAACACGAATATAACCATAAAAATTTTTTATTGGCTCTCGTTTTGAAAATATTTCATATAGTTCATTTTTTATGTTTCACCATGTAAATTTATGCAGTAGGACTGCGACAATATCCTAAATAAGTCTAGAATGATGTAATATTCCACCTCATTGCATAATCCCATCATGGACACATCATGCACAGTTGATTACGTCATTTTCTGATGCAATGTAAAACTACAGCCAGTCGGCTGCTGACGTAAGATGACGTCAGCAGTGTACTATATAAAGCGAGTCGGAACGGTTGAGCATTTACAATATTACAGACTTTGTGCGAGACAGTTTAAGTTACTGTTTTATAAAACTATTATTACTTTATCCATTTAGATACAATACAGAACAGTAATGCCTCGGAAGTGCGTAAATACTGTGGACAACTTTTGTTACATTTGTGGGGAAGTGACATTTGCCAACCAGAAGAAAAGTATCACTTATCAAGTCAAGAAGGCATATCATGCTTACTTCGAATGCAAGGTTGGTGACCAAGACAAGCCATGGGCCCCGCATATATGCTGTGCTACATGTACAACACAGCTTTCACAGTGGTTGAATGGCAAAAGACCATCAATGCCGTTTGCAGTTCCCATGGTGTGGAGAGAGCAAAGCAACCACGTAGATGACTGTTACTTCTGCTTGGTTCCTCCTCTTTCCGGTGGAATAACGAAGCAAAAGAAGTCGACAATAGTCTACCCAAACATTCCGTCAGCATTGAGACCAGTTCCACATGGTGATGGACTTCCTATTCCAGAACCTCCAGCAGAATATATTTTCCTTGATTCATCTGATGAGGACAAGGGTGAGCCGACATGTTCTTCTCCTGGTCCGTCAGCTTGCAGTGATCCCGATTTTCACTGTGGTGCATCATCAACCCCACACAGAATAACACAGGAAGAACTAAATGACCTTGTTCGTGATTTGGACTTATCCAAAAACAAGGCAGAATTGCTAGGATCAAGACTCCAACAATGGAATCTTCTAGAAGAAGATGTCACAATTACTTCATATAGAAAGCGCCATCAGCAGTTGGAACCTTTCTTTATGAAGGAAGGTAATCTGGTATTCTGTTCCAATATTGACGACCTCATGAATGCCTTACAGATCACTCATGACCCACAAGAATGGAGACTCTTTGTAGACTCTTCAACACTGAGTCTTAAGGCTGTGCTTTTGCACAATGGAAACTGTCTTCCATCTATTCCATTAGCGCATGCTGTCCACATGAAAGAGACATACGATAACCTAAAACAGCTACTGCATTCCATTGACTATAACAGGTACAAATGGCACCTGTGTGGTGATTTGAAGGTAGTTGCCATTTTAATGGGACTGCAGCAAGGATATACAAAATATATGTGTTTCTTGTGTGAGTGGGATAGCCGAGCAAGAGAGTTGCACTACGTGCGGAAGGAATGGACTCCCAGACAAAACATGGCAGTTGGACAGAAGAATATCCAGCACCCAGCTCTGGTCGAGGCTCACAAAATCCTACTACCACCCCTTCACATCAAACTAGGTTTGGTGAAGAACTTCGTGAAAGCCATGGACCGCACTTCGCCAGCTTTCCGATACCTGCATGAAAAATTCCCTCGACTCAGCGAAGCAAAGATTAAAGAGGGAGTTTTTGTGGGTCCTCAGATTAGAGAACTCTTCAAAGATGACCGCTTCAACAACTTGCTGGAGGGTGATGCGAAACAAGCATGGAATGCTTTTCGTCTAGTAGACGTCTACAGACTTTCTGGGGAATGTTAGGGCAGAAAACTACAAGGAACTAGTAGAAGACATGCTCAAGCAGTACCAGAAATTTCGCTGCAATATGTCTCTGAAGATGCATTTCCTTCATTCCCATCTGGATTTCTTCCCTGACAACTGTGGTATGGTTAGTGACGAACATGGCGAACGTTTTCATCAAGATATCGCAACAATGGAGCAAAGGTACCAGGGAAAATGGTCCACTACAATGTTGGCTGACTACTGCTGGACACTCCGCAGAGATGCTCCCGAACAGCTGTACAAGAGACAGGCAAAAAAATCTAAGAACTAGTCTATGACCTGGTTTTTACAAATATTAACTGTAAGTGTATCACTATTGGCATGCATTGTGCGATATAAAATTACTTCATTTCAGGTTACAAAAAAACTAGAGCCAATTCGGCATTTTCACTGTCATATTCGTGTTCAGCATATACAAATTGATAAGAACTTACTAATTTCATTTCAGTAACATGACTTTTGTAAAAATTTGTTGTCCATGTAATATGCTGATGTTTAAACGGTAGAGCCCATACGAAGTATGACGTCACATTAAACAACTGTACAATTCAACTGCAAACATTGCTAAGCGAAGCCGAGTGAAACGTTTGTCTATGCTTGTCTTTATCTCGCTGTGCTCGTCTGTTGAGAGAGAGAGAGAGAGAGAGATTTTTATTGACAACCAAAAATAATTAACAAATACAATTATAGTCTGTCACATACAGTGGTGCCAATGGGCTGACCTAAAAGGAACAAACAGTTCCGCTACGAAGGTCACCTATTTACATCATGGAGTACAAATAGGTGGCAGTATAATACTGAGTAAAACAATTAATAATCTAAAATATAAAGTAATTTTTATAATCAATGTCATTGCATAAACCTAAACAAACAAAAACACACTTAACTAAGCACCAAAAACACTTAACTAAGTGCATTGAGTATATGAACTTTTAGACTTGTTATAAACTGGTATAATGTTGGCAAGCTAGTAAGAACAGTTGGCAGAGAATTCCAGAATGACGGTCCACAAATTATAATACTAAACTATCTAATATTAGTGTGAACTGAATGTTTATGATACATATGAGAAGATCGTGTATAGTGACCATGCACACCTGAATTCATACAAAAGTATTGGTAGAAGTCCACAGGTAATAGATTATTTTTGAGTTTAAACATAAATAAACCTATTTGCAATTTATTAATACAATCAAAAGGCAATATTCCTTGACTATGAAAGGACAATCGAGTGCTGGTTCTGAAGGGTAGATTAAATATAATTCTGATGATGCGTTTCTGTAGGGTTCTAAGATTAGACAGGCGAGTATGATATGTGGAAGCCCAAACAATGTTGCAACACGAGATATATGGATATATTAAGGAGTAATATAAGTTCAATAATATATTTTGGGGTAATTTGTGGCGGATACGAGAGATAATACCAATATTTTTTGATATTTTTTTAGATATGATATTTATGTGTTCTTTCCAAGTCAAATGTTCGTCAATGTGAACTCCTAGAAATTTTGTGGATGACACCTGATTCATATTTACATTATCTCTTTTTATACTGAGATTACATTTAGGTATAATTTTCCTATGTGAGCTAAATAATATGAAATTCGTTTTCTTAATATTTAGTGATAATTTATTTGCTTTGAACCACTCTGACACCATTTTTAGCTCTTCATTAATTTTATTAACCAGCAATTCAAAATATTTGTCAGACATGAATACATTGGTGTCTCAGCAAACAGAATAAAATGGAGTAATGAGGAGGAGTTCGATACATCATTGACATAAATTAAAAACAGTAGTGGGCCTAAAACAGAGCCTTGAGGCACACCATAGGTAAGATAAGATTCACAGGAAGTGTACCCATTATATGAAACACATTGCCTTATATTATGTAAGTAATCAGATAACCATTTTAAACACATTCCTCGTATGCCATAATGTTCAAGTTTGTTTAACAGAATATCATGATTCACAGTGTCAAATGCTTTAGACAAGTCAAACAACGCCTATAGAGAACTGCTTATTGTCCATTGCCTCTGAGATCTTATCTTGCAATTTAAGTAAGGCCATGTATGTTGAATGTCCCGAACGAAAACCATATTGGTTTTTATATAAAATGTTTTTGATGTAAAGTATGATAGGAGCCTTTTATAAATTATTTTTTCAAAGAATTTAGAAAAATAAGGTAAAATTGATTTTGGCCTATAATAGCAAAAGTTATTTTTCCCTCCGATTTGAAGATAGGAACTACTTTAGCAGACTTTAAACTATTAGGGACTAGACCAGTTGTAATAGAGCAAATAGATCTGGCAATCTGAGGATCTATTTCGTCTAAGCCATTACTATGGGTTGGACGGAATCCTTTCGCAATGGTTATTATCTCAGTAGGTGACGTGGGTTCAATTGCAATGGATGAGATAGCAGGCTGTTTTAAAAAATCATCACTATACAAGTGGTTACTTTCAGTTATGTTGGCAGCTAGCTGTGGGCCAATATTGGTAAAGTAGTCTTTGAATTTAGATGCAATAAGACTTCTGTCTTTGACTTCAACATTATCAATAAGGAAACTTTCTGTTTTCAGAGGATCTTCTCTTTGGTGTAAAAGTGTTTTGATTATACCCCAAGTTCTTTTTAAGTCATTTTCACAACTTAGAATTTTGTCGATGTTTGGATGCATAATATTAAACCGCGTGTAAGACTTTCAACTCTGCTTTTTATACTGGAATCTGGCTGCATAGTCAAATCAGAGTGCACTATGGACAAGACTTGAGACTTATGCTCACCTGATTCAAAGTTGAGAAACTTGAGAAAATAGTCTATAAGTTGTCCCAAACGATATATCGAGGCAAAGAGAGTGATACATGTAACGCAACACAGTCCTACATGATGAGAAACAGAAAATCAGTGAGCTTGACTGATGAATAAATTAGGCCAGAGTTTAATTGATGTGTACGTTACATACTCAAATATTCTAATATTCTCTGCTAAAGTGGTTCGGGTTGCAAATGACTCACTCTAGACCAAATCTATTTGGCAACAATGATTCACTGAAAAATTATATGTGAGAGAGGCTGAACTTATAATATTAGCTCTCTGCGATGAAGCAATCATCGAATATATGAACAACTTTGACTTTCAAACGAATATATGAACAACTTTGACTTTCAAACGAATATTTCAACAACTTTGACTTTCACTTTGCCTTGACAGTTTCTTTCTACGCATATGTTGTTCTCCTTCTACGCCTATGTCTACTGGATAGCTTTCTAAGTGTAGCTCCCTCCAGGCAAATAACCTTAGCAATGTCTGCTGTTTGCATGGATATTGGGTGCGTTAAGTGCACGCATAGGGTCTATGCAGATGCGCTTTACTTCATTTTACTTTATTTCTTAACATATTAGTACAAAATTTTTGTAGCCGTTGATATTGTTATGCAAACTGACTTATTCCTAAGTAACGTCATTTAATATACCATGCTAAGAGCGTGCATGCGTGAGTCTCTAATCTCGATTTGATGAAGGGCTGGTAGGGAGATGTTGGAGGCCGGTAGGAGAGATAACAGAGCTAAGCCAATGGTAATACACTGAATTAGAAACACTCGCACAACGATTAAGTGCACTGGTGAGTTTATAGCAATGACTAATAATATTGCAGGTGATAAGCGGCATGGAATCATATTTAGTCGAATCCAGTCAGAGCGCAGAACTTCTAAATACATACTGTATACTGATGCTAAAACAGTCATCAGTTTCGCTGCAAAATGAACACTACTGATAAATGTACACGGTTTTCTATAGCGACCGTATGGCCTCGACCCTGCTCTGATGAGATCCTTCACCACCCCTGCCCAATTTAAGGTCCCCGTGCACGGACCGTGCTAGCCTGAGATTTCAATCTCTTCGGGTTACGAATCGGGGATGGTCACGCACAGAGGCTCCTTGGCATACGCGTGTACCGATGTAGCTAACTAGGCCTGTGATGCGATTGTGACAATTTCTGAACTATGAAACACAACCTAAGAAATTATAGACTCTTAAACTTGGAAAACAAATACAGAACAGAGACCCTTGCCAGTCCAACGATAAAGGTAAAATATCTTGGCAGTTTCTTGGGAAGGTTAATTTCCGACTCGCAGTTATAATCGTAGTATCGACATTTCTACAGCGCCCAACGAGAACCAAGTCGGGGGATCCAGCTTATTCACAGGTGCTCAGTCAAAACAAAATCGATAGGCAGAAAGTGTTCCGTCCCAGATCAAGATCCAGGAGTCAGGCAGGCAGGTAGGCAGTCGGAGGGCAACGGTGTATGGTATTTGCGAGAAGAGAGGTTAGGGGAAGAAAAAGAGTCAGGATAAGATTTTTGGAAAAGTAATACTTTCAGCTTTGAGTGAAAGACCAGTCGGTGGCATGTTATTCTGCGGGAGTTCAAGGTTGAATGAAAGCTGGTCGAAAGAGATGAAAGCATGGGACAATAAGGCGACAGGGAAGCTTTGTAAGTGAAATGTCAATGGAGCCAGCCGGGCGCTCGTCGGACCAGAAAGACGGGGTGGTGAAATTGAAATGTGCTGGAAAAGCAATGGAACGTTACCAGGGCGTGTGAAACTGACGGTGGCCGAGGGATATGAGGTTACGATCTAGCTTGCGATTAAGAATTGTTTTGCTGGGCGGATCTATGAATATCTTTGTGTATTAGGATAGTCTTGCTGGTTTTTTGCAAGCGTGTAGAAGTATTTGAAAGTTGCCAGACCACCAATAAGCTAAAAACGATGAGAGGCATTTTGACAATTGTTAACTATTTAAGAAGCAATTGAATTAACTCGTTTGTAACTTCTTTGTTTCCAACAGTTGCCTTACGCTTGTCTAGAAGACCTTTGAAATGCATAGTTTATATGCCGCAATCAGGCTTCAGGGCTGCAGCTTTAAGGTCTGTTGGATAGTCATGCTTTCCAATGCGCTATATAACTTGTAGTATGGCTTATCATGGCAAGCTGAAACAAAAATTTACACACGGTTCGCAAGGCGAAATGCAAAGAAAAACTGCGAAATAACTGTTACTGAAAGCAGCTGATAATATAGGAATACAAAATGTATGGGTTTATGCTAAAACAATTTCGGTTCATATCCAGTATATACAATACGCATATAAATCCACTGATACGCAAGTTCACGTGTTCCCTTGGTCAGTGGCAAATGATGTGCACGTGCACAGTTAGTAATCTAGTAGGCTACAACCACATCCGCCTATAACCCAGCCTCTTTCGTATTAACTATTCTAGTCGGACATCTGTAAAATGACACTTCAACATGCAAGACTCTCTCTCAGCAACCATTTATTAAAAGGTAAAACTTTCATAAGAGCAGCATAGGCTAGCTTCGGTCATTCACACAGTCCTTCACGCATCTTCAATTGCTAGTTCTATTCAATGTTAAACTGTAGCTGCTTGCTTTATCCCAATATTTTGCTAGATGCAGTTGGGTAAGTGAAACTCCTGTCAATTGGAGACGAATTCAATAAATAAAGTGTCTGCTTTGTACATTTCAATAAGCCATTTGTCTTTTTGCAGGATTTAAGTTTTCACTTAGATCAATTATCGATATTGAAACAGACCTAATGTTCTGAATAAATAGAATGTTTAAGCATTTTGGCATGAAAGCAGACATCGCTTTTAGTATATCATCATTATTTATTACTACAAGAAGAGATTTGCAACTTGAAGTTTCTGAATAGCGAATATAAACCTAATGAAGGCCAATGAATCAATGAATCAGTCAATCAATAGGTATAACATATAATTCATCGGCTGCTTTAGATCTATCACTTCAGGAATCTATTCTATTCTGAAACTTCTATAGCACCATTAACGCAATGCAGAAAGCATGCATCGATGGTTTCTTCGAAGCAAAACCTCATTCCTAAATCAAAATTTGTTGCATGGAAGCTATCGAGCTCCATGATACTGGAAGGTAATCTTCAGAGAACAAGCAATCCGAAATAGATGAACTATGCCATATGAAAATGTTTCATTGCGGAAAAGTGTAACTGACCTGTTACAATACATTACAATTGCATAAATCGTCTGCAGCAAGGTAACAATTCTGTTATATAAACTTGGACGCGTTGTTGTTTTTCTGTGAATTGATTACAGGAATAAAGAACTTGGCAGCAAATCCAGTTTAAAATTAAAGAAATGGCCAGCTGCTGTTTTGCAATCCTCATGTTGGAACTGATAGCTTAATTTGCAGCTGAAGGTAGGAAAACTCAATTGACAAATGTTACATCTAAATGCTTTCAACAGTTTAAATACCATTGCTATACAGTAATCAATACCTGGGACGTTTTTCGTGCCTCTCTGGCAATGAGGGAAGCAATATTTTGTTGCAGGCTTATCGTACCCGTGTAGGCCTACTTCAAAATGCTCTAAGATATTTTAGTTTAAACCTAAAAATGAGAACAACAAACCAGCAACTCGACAACACCAACTGACAACTGACCACAAGTTTATAAAGCGTTGTGACCCCCCTAAACGGCATACACGATCAGGAACATTCTGTTTCCTCCCATGCAGCAACAGGTGAGATCCAGGCGAGACAATATAGCGCGTTTGAGCACCGGTATTGTTGATTAATAACTAACGTCTTTTGTTTTTTTCGCTTTGTTTCGAAATGCTTGCCTAAAAATCATACTTAATTGGGTATCCGGACATTTCATCGTAGGGCAATTCCCTCTGGTAGTTCCCCTCGGACATATATCCGCCTTGTTATGCAGGTGGCCTATAGCTACAAAACATGAACATCGTCTTCATCAGTTCCTGATGCCAGTCATTTGGCGAATATATGATCTCCACACTTTTCGGTCATTTGTCATATTACGTGCTGTTCTCATGTTTAGTCCAAGTTTCTTTCTTATGTCTTTTGTTATGTCCTGGTCTACACTGTCTATCCAGCGAAGTCGTGGTCTTTCTTTGCTTCTCTTTCCTTCACATCGAGCAGTTGGCATTCTTTTTCTTTCCACATGACCAAAGGACCAGAGTCTTCGCTGATCGATTTTATCTAATAGAGGTGTCAGTACATTCAAGAACTGTCGCATTTCATCATTTCTGATTTTTATAGTCATGAGATTCCTACAATCTTCTGTAGCCACCTAATTTCTGTATTCTTTTTTCATCTCTCACTGTCCAGCATTCTGATCCATATATAAAAATCTGTTATATCATCGTCTAGGATATTATTGCTTTTGGTTTCTTTGTTATTTCCCTACTCCGACTAAGCCATTTCTCCAAATGCTTGTGATTGGATTTCTTCGTCTTGTCGGATTCTTGTAAGGAGAGCTTGCGTAGCTTTAGGAAATTTTTCTCTTCCTCCTTGCTACAGTTCCGTAGCGATTCCATCCACACCTGGTGCTTTATTCTTCTTCATTTTGTTGATAGCATCTCTTAATTCTTCCTGAAGAAAGTTGGGCATCCGTTCCTCTGTATTGTTTATTGGCATCTCGGCGAGGACTGTCGGATCGTTATGTACGTCGACGTTTAGTAGTTTTAGTAGTTTTCAAAGTGTCCTTTCATCGTTTTTGTATGCGGAATTTTTAGAACTTCATCGCCTGTGTTTTCACATAAGCAATCTATATATCTTACACTTACTAAATTACTTATTTATTAGGAAAACGTTATGAAACCTGTATTTATTAGCAGTACAGGGTTAAGGAAGACAGTTACAGTTCTGTTCATTTATTACATGTTAGAGGAAAATAATTGAGAGAAAATGTCCCGGAAAGTGTCCTAAACGCGTTTGATGACTAGATCTATTGCGGTCTGTTTTTAGCTCACGGTGGATGTTTTGTTCATCCGACGGGTGTAGCGCTTAGCGTAGGTGAGAGAGTTTCACTGACCTGTTCAACGAGTGAAGGTTTCTCTATTTCCTCCTGGCACATAGGAAAAGACATTGCCACGACAACTTATGTATACGCAGCTGCTGTATATAAAGCAGATGGAACAGTCAGAACACCTCGCTATATAGCTGATGGATATTCGTTGGCTCGTCCAGCTGACAACAATACTACTCTTCACATAATCAAGGCTACTCTTTCACATGCCGGATTGTACGTATGCACGTGTGACGATCCTTCCAGGAGTACGGCTACCTCCACATTAGTTATTTTGGGTATGTAACCATTTTGTCATATTCTTTGTGCGTAGGTATAGGCTTCTCTATGGTTTAACTTATTCTTATAATTTGACACCAACGTATCTGACCGTGTGGCCATTCCAGTCATCTAAAACACTTGTTGACCATAAATTTATAAGAGACCTTTCTAACAAGTTAAATGATAATATGACAGGTTTTAAAACGTCTTTTGGACTTTTAACTGGGTCTGAGTTTACATGCCACTCCTCAAAATATGTCATCAAGTCTGCTTATAATGCCCAGAACATGGTTATTCACATGCCTATGCCCGACAATTGGCCTGTGCAAACGGTAACGCTCCCTGTCTGAGCAATGATTCCGTTAATTAATTTATTAATTAACCAATAACAAGCATGTGTAACCGTGTGTCACCACTGTTACGGCACTATGCAGTTTGGATTTCCTTTCGACATTTAATAACTATTATTTCTAAGGGGCCTTTTTTAGAGTCGGAACCAAAGTTTTCAACGGATAATTGTGTTACTGATGGCGAGCCAGTTATTTTCAGCTGCACTATATCGTTCAACGGATCTTCAGACGTTTCTTGTGAGTTTACGATAGAGGATGCGTTTGGATACATAGTTACTACAGGAAATAGCGTTACTGTGAAAAACAATCTGACTTTCTGTAATCTGGAGCACAGGGTCATTGCCAATGCATCTTCTGACCAGTCGTATACTTGCAGTGTGACTCTAATTACCAGGGTAGACATCATCTATTCAAGAATACTGAGCACTGCAGTCAAGTGGCGTGAGTTTTTCTGTTTGTATATTTAATATTCGAGATTCAGGTACATGTAGTCCAGCATAATTTAGGAATGTTTTACAATATAATAAACGGGAAATAAATTTGAGATTGCATTAGGCTAATGAGAGGCAATCAGCATTTTTGGAGTCATTTATGTCAAAGTAAACTTTAAATCTAGTTCATTCATTTATGCAAAGAGAAAGCAACATGGCTTGCGACTGAAGTGGCTGAATTTACGTGCATTTTATAGTAGTTTCAAATTATTTGCATAACTACATATTTCCTGAATTACCTAACGTAATGCATTAATGTAGTGGTAATGTAGCGTTATCTTGTCAGACTTTCACTTTTTCGTTAGGGGTTGGAATCCGTTTGAGAATATGAAAATGAGAATTATTCTTTATCGAGCAACCTAATCCGTAAAGAAACACTGACATGTTATGCAATCAATCATAGTACTCCCATTTGCGCTTAAGCGCTGCATCCTTGAATAGATTGTGCATGTGTTCATTATTATTTTCAGAACCAGTTTCATTACCAGGAGTTGAAGTACTCATTCCTGATGAATGCTCTGTTGAGCGATGCGCTATAGGAAGTCAGTTACGGTGCAAAGCCAACGGAGATCCTAGACCACCTGCCTTCCGCTGGTGGAAGTTTTCCCAGAATGGAGGCGAATTAGAACAGACTACCGGAAATGACAGTCAGTACTTAGTTTTGAACAAAGTTGGACGATTCACCTACCAATGCCATGCCAACTATGTCATCAGAAACACAGTCTATCTTGCTATCAGTAAAAACGTTACCATAGAAGTTACATGTGAGTTACAAAGTAACTGCTGCTGTATTTATTTCAATTTTTGAAATGTCAAAGTGATTAAGCTTCAATTCAAGTTGCAGCAGTTAAAATTTTGTAAAATGTGAAAGTAAGCCAAGATATGAGCATAATAATTCATTTAGAGATTTATTACTGGCAGGTAGACTCTCCAAGGCATTCGTTGTTTATATTACCAAGACATTTATATTGCGCATTTCAAGAATTCCACATCAATTGGGTGCGCCATGGTAAACGGTAAGAAAGCCTCGCGTTGCTCACTTGCTGCAAAAGAAACCTCTCTTCACTATAGTTGTTCGTTAACTTTGAGTTCTTGAGCAATCCGGAAACGAACAACTAAGAAACATGCAATTCTCAAAGGCCTTTGATACAATAAGACATGCCTATCTCGCCGATAAGCTTGCTGATCTCGCTATTCCTGATCACATTTACAATTGGATATTTCCTTTCTAACCAACCGACAGCACTTTACCAAATTCAATGATAGTGTCTCTACCTTAGTTGGCATAAATTCCAGTATTGTTCAGGGTTCGGGTATGGGACCAGTGAACTTCCTAGTTTCCATATCCAAGTATAAGCCTTTAGCACCCAACAATAGGTTATTTAAATACGCTGATGACAGTTACCTTCTTGTACCATCCTGCAATAGCTTGATGGTTCAGGTTGAACTGGACCATGTTGCCCTTTGGGCGGATAAGTGTAACTTAAAACTTAATCATAAAAGGACATGTGAAATGATAATTCACCGGCCAAGAATGAGAAATCAGCAGATAATTTTACCTAATATGATTCCCGGTTTAACCAGGGTACCAGAGATGACAATATTGGGTGTTACCCTATCGAGGATGTTAAATTTTGATTCTCATATTGATCGGATTCATAGTCAGGCGCGTCAGTCTTTATATGCCATACGAATTCTTGTAGCACATGGCCTAACTGGCCCTCGGCTCTACGACGTTGTCCGAGCCACAACACTGGCCAGGATGCTGTACGCCTCTCCCGTGTGGTGGGGCTATGCTGGGGCACAGGCTAGAGCTCGGCTTCAGGCTTTGATGCGGAGACTTGTGCGTCTCCGCTATCTTCCTGGGAACTCCCCAACGTTCGATGAACTCTGTGGCACAGCTGATGCTCGCTCTTTAAAGCAATCTTGAACAACCCAAATCATGTCTTCCATCAGCTACTCCCACCAATTAAAACCCTCAGTTATTCCCTACGGCCCCACACCCATGATCGTATTATTCCTCCTGCTGACAATTTAACGCGTAAATGTTTTATTGTTAGGGTGTTGTATGAATATTAAGTTTTCTTGTGTTCTTAAATACTTGTAAACCGATGTGCGATTAGCTCTTGGTTAATAAAGAATATACTTACTTACTTACTTAATTCTGCAGAAACAAGACATAGAAACCCTTCCGACTTAAATAAACTCTCTCTCTAATCCAATCTCACACTTATGTATTCGCCGTATGTTGTCTCTTTATCACACAAGTCATGCATAAGTTTTCCGCCTATCTTAAGTTGCACTGTTTTAGATATTTCAGATAGCCATGTTTCATTGCAATTCTCACAGAGCTCTACATAAATGTTCATATATGTACATATATGTGTTGTATTCCAGTTGCACTTATCATGTTCGGTAAATCTGCCATGGTGAACTATTGCCGGGTTCAGGCTCAATTTAAAAATTCATAACTGTTTTGAGACACAATATAATGGTCCTTTAAATCTTCCAGATTTTATGTACTTACCTATTGTGAGTGTCGCCTGCTCAGTTATTTTATCGATGTGCACCCTAGTAGTGTGTCGAGGCTGCTTTGATTCGGTCTTGGTTTTGTAGCCCTTCTAGTCTTTGCCTTCCATTGCTAAATTTCGTAGATCGCAGATTTATGTGTTTTCACTGGCAGCAATTCCTATCACTCATAGACTCTCTCGGGTAGCTATATTCTGATAAGCTTCATTGTAGGAAATCAACTCAAATACCATGTAGAAATATCTCAAGCACACTACAGACCGACCAACTGTCACATAACTGTCTCTCTGTACAGCTTCAGACTATTATGTACACTTAAACAGTGAACTATTGTAGAAATGCACATTTTACAGCAGAACTTCAAGTTTCATTAACTTTGAGCGCGACTCGACTAATCAGGATAATTAACAAATAAATAGCTTGAGCAATTGAAACCATAGCGATGCATCGACCTATGATTAGGCATAGAGACACTACATCTGACATATATAATTTTTCTTAAAATCTTCAAGATTTGATGCACATAGACCCTGACAACAACTTTGTCACAATTACAGCTAAAAATGTTCCTGTATACAAACTTATATATATTTGTAGCTGAAGACCATCGAATTGAAGCGAGTTCTTTCGTATAATTCTATTATTGTGCAATTGCTGATTTTTTCCTAACCTTTCAGTCTGAATTAAACTTATTTTTTCTTGTTTGGCAAAGTCTTAGAAAAACTCGGTTTTTTACCATAACTTAATCGCTACTCCAATTCTGATAAAAACCTTCAGCTTTGTTTCTCAATCTGTCTTATGCCTCTTTATACGAAAATGATATCATATAGGCTACTCTTTTAAATATTGATTATGCTTTTATGGAGTGGAGTTGAGTAAACAGGTTAATCGAAGTTATTTTTGATGATGCAAACAGTTTACGACTGCGATGAAAAAAGGCCAAGTTTTCGTGTGATTTTTGATGTATCTTGAAGGCAACAAGTTTAAATCTGCTCATTACCTGTAACAAAATGCATCATTTTGTGTCATGCCTGATGTGTCATTAGACAGAAGTGATTCGGAGTTAGGTCTTCGAATTGGAATAGCAATAACATGTGCCATCATCGTTTTAATGGGGACAACCATCATCCTTCTCTGCAGAAAACTACTACGGAAGAGCAGGCCTACCAATGACCACATTCTACAGGACAGAGAACGTGACTCTGCTGACGGTTAGAATAATTCTGTCGAAATAGCAAATTGATAAATATGTTATCCTTATGTCGGGTGGATAATATATAGATTATGTGTAGAAACTGATATATTTATCAATTTGACAATCATCGTATTCTCGGCAAGCACAAATGGCAAATTGATTGTTATTTTATATGCATGTCTGGCGCTGCTACTCGGTCTGTTATCCAAAAGAAATAACAGAAGCTAGTACGGAGCCGACGAAAGTTTTATTAGAGATATTGTCCGGCCATGCAGCTTGTAACGAATTTGCCTTGTAATCAAATTAGATTAGAACTGACTCGATCCAATTTAATGCAATCTATCCAATCTACTTCATCCAATCAGCTCTGATCTAATATAACCGCTTTGTAACTAATCCGTCGTCTGTCATCATAGGTCTAAATCCATTAGGTAGGCTAAGTTGAGATCTAAGATGTCAGGGAAACCAAATGATAACAAGATAAGAACCGATAAGTCTTGCATTTGAATATGAATATTCAAATTATCCATATTAAACTAAAGTGAAAATGTGACAATTCCAGCTAAAATAATAGAGAACAATGTAACTAATCCATATTGTACCATATTAAATCCATATTAAACTATAGCAACAATGTAACTAAATTAATTATTTTCAAGTTGCTAGCCGATAGAGGAATTTATGGTGTTAAGCAATGCAAAAAAGCGTTTTTATAAGTTTCTAAAAATCTGCAAATAAATTCAAAAATATGGGCCCTATCTAAAGTGTTTTTCCAAAATTACACATTATAATTATTATAATTATTATTCTTATTATTATAATAATAATTATTATTATTAAAATGTAGGTCATTTAATATAATTATTATACGATAGAAATGTAGGTCATTGCGCAAAGCGGACATTATTATACATTATAAGTTTCTAAAAATCTGCAAATAAATTAGAAAGTGTGGACCCTGTCTAAAGGGTTTGCCCAAAATTACACAATTAGTTTGGTATATATACAGCTACATTAATACCCTCTTTGACTTAAAAAGTGAGGTAAAACTATTCATTGCAGTAACCTGCGAAATTCCTGAAGTAGACAAGAAATAATATATTGGCAGAAAGAACTAATTTTATCTTCTTCCTTGCTCCTCGTTCTGCTCTTGGCTCAGCGAGATTAACACTTGAGGGTATGATTATTATTTTACAGTGGACACGACGCCAGCGTCCTACACGACATTGGACATGCAGCAGTCATTGGAAGAAATGCAACGAGAAGCTTACACTGAAATTCAGCTTCCAACTCAAACTCGTCCAAGCTTGCATCATGGTTATGTGAACACTAAAGTAGTTTGCGAATACGAATCTCCTGATTAGGAACCCTGAAAATAAAAGCGATAGTGAAACTTCAGCATAATTTCTCAGTTTGATAATATTTTGTTCCCTGCTTGGTTTCGTATTTAGGCTTGCGGTTCACATTTTAGTTTAATTGCGCAAAATTGTCGCCTATTTTTCAAAACTTAGTCCTCGGACATATGACTACATAAAAAGTTTAAAGCGTAAACATGTTTACTTTTCTGTTTACAGTATGCACTGTATGTCCTTTGTATTGTTTGGCCGATTACGTTCACTGCTGTACTCTGAAGTTTGGTTTACCCCGGCGCTTTCAGAAATTGACCTTATTTTTAATTCCTGAGGTACCATTCATGCTAATACCGATACTGATACATATAATGATGCATGCGGCCTCTAATGATACTGAAAAATATTCGTGTGGTGCGGTAATTTGCAGTAGATTATCTTGGATAAACAGGAAAAGTGACCCGAAGATTAAGGAAATGCGATATAAACTTATAGCACTTGAAATAAATCAATATAAGGCCTATGAAAACTCCGAAAAATCAGCTGTTGCCAGAAAATTAGTTGATATATATTTATTGTCTCAAAACATACAAAATAAACTGAATGGTTTTCATGTTTACAAATAGCTACTTTAGGCTACAAAGTGCAGTTATAGGAACATACATTAACCTATATAAATTGCATGCAACTTGGGAAATACATGTAGAGTCTAGGTGCATTTCATTTCACATGTCACTACACTAAAATTGCTGTTACATTTTTCAGTAATATACAACAAAGTTTACATAAATGTTCACAAAATGTGATCGCAATGTGGTTACATGTTTAATTGCCATTTCACAAGCGTACTTTGAATGTGATATTATAATGATGCTATGCTAACATGCCGCACTGCCAGCAGTGTAGATTCTAGGCTTTTCGGGTTTTAAGATGGAGTTTAAGACTGATATGCTACAGCTACTCCAACGGCTTTAGTTTGGGACGATTCAAACTACGAGTATTGGTCAGAAACACAGCCTTAATAGATTCACTTGACTGTGGGACAGTGCGTGCTACCAATCTTCGCAACAACGGACTGTCTAATGACTGAATAGGTTAGGAAAGTTAGCCATGGATTCGGATCTGTTTCAGTTCTGCAGTCTGTCAGGATGAAAGGCGCCACATGTGCAGAAACACACGTTTTATTACTTTTACAAAACTCATTGCAAATAAAAAATCAAAACACATAAAGCAAACTAGAATGCAGAAATTAAGCTCAGTAACTGTTAATATGCATCGCTCACCAGTTTCTTGTCTGCTCATAATTATGTTTAACTTCGCTACTCATGCTATTTTAGCTAGATATTACACGTGCAGTTCACTATTCAGCATGTTGCACATATTGCAAATGTATACAAAACCCGAGTCCAATAACTGTTAACACGTATATAACTATAGGCCCGTATCATTTTTCTTTATTACATTTTTAGCCAGAAGCTATGCATATTGTCCTCATTAGGTCTAATTACAGATTCCGCGTATGTCTGCAGCAAATGATAAACTTCATGTCGAGAAATTCATTTCGACTTCTTGCATCATTTCTTTGAATATGTGGATTCGGATGCGTAAACTTCTGAAATGTTGTAATAATAAAATAAAAATGGCCTTCTGTTATTTCGCAGATGTAGTGCAATCAATTTTATAGCTACTAAAAATATAATTGTATGTGAATTTCATATAATTTTATGCACGGTTTGAACAGAAAACAACAGTTCTAAGCGCTATTATGTCAATGAACATGCACGAACGGCCTTCTGCTAGAAAAATTAGGAAGGATTTACCAGAATACGCAATAGACTATATCACTCTATCCAATTCTTTAATGGACCGCAAAGTTGATTTACCAGAATACGCAACAGACTATATCACTGTATCCAATTCTTTAATGGACCGCAAAGCTAACTCCCTGTAGCTGCAAAGTACAATTTTCTTCTGGCGGCTGCTGTTAGTTTTAGCATCTCTATAGATAGTCTTACCACATCATACAGCGCCTGGACTACATTGCAGGCCTGCTTGCGTTTCGAATTCGCCAGCTTCAGTCCGTCCTTAACTGTACTGCTCGGATCGTTAATGACATACCTAAATTCTTGCATGTTTTAATTACATGCAGGAGACACTGCACTGGCTCCATGTTGAGGATAGAATTACATTCAAGATCCTCATCATCATCTGAGTGTCGATGGTTGGTTCGCCCTAAGAATGCAGCAGGGAGTCCTGTGTGCCTGTATTGAGCAAGCCGGGTCGACGAACACTGCGTTCTGTTGATTTAGTGCTCCCATACAACAACTAAAATACACCGTTCCTCCTTCTAGACTGTACCAAACTTAAGGAACAGTCTTCCACTAAAATTAGGATTTTACCACCTCAAGTAGCTCAAGAGATTTTTCAGCCTATATTAAGACACTTTCTAGATCTGTTAGTGCTTCAGCGTCGTTGTGAGGTTCTTAAATCGCGTTATTAAAGTGTTCAGATATACATGCGTCCATACATAAATGCATATGTATTATACATGCACACACACATATACATACATTAATTACCTGCGTGTAATTTGAAAATTGAGAGAAATACGCAGCAAAGACTTAAACCTAACTTTTAAAGAATGAATCTTAATGAATGATTCGCCATATGTAAGCTTCCATCTTTTCTCATCACAAATTTCAATATGACTATTGTCATTTATGCATCTGATGTCTAAAATGTTTCAAATTCTATGCTACTGAACTGGGTTCGATGTATTTCATTTAGAAAGACTTGAATTCCCCTTGCTTTAAATGAAACAAATTGTGCATCCATAAAGAAAGCAGCTGAAGGAATAATAACACTTAGGAATATCGAGCGTTTTTCGATAGTGATTAGGTGTTGGTGCGCTTACATGATTAAGTTACTCCAAGCGTTGATTTAAACAGTTTTCAGTTATTTCATTTACTTTGCTTGCTGCATTATTGTCATGGTTCTCTGTTCTGTACATATCTTCTGGAGGAAACTCGTGCAATTTTTTTAGCATTAACGGGCAATGAAACCATCTGATTCACCTGTTTTTCACCGCATTTAGGACGCTTAGCGAGTTTCATTATCAGACATGAAATCTAATCAAATACAAAGACTTCTAGAAAGACTATAAAAGACTTCAGTTATCATAACACATGAGGCATCATTCAGTTTTCGCTTAGATGTTAAATCTCAGTAATAACCATCCATTCGGTAGTGTCAGCTGAGATCATGGCGGGCAAGCAGACCAAAAGGCTGGCTACGGCAGGCATACTGTTCCTATTTGATGTATTACTTGATCTTGATTCAGTTATTTTATATAGATACTTATGCAGCGCCTCTTAGGATGTCAAAAAGCAGAGCCACGTTTAACTGCCATGTTAATTCAACACACCTGAATACTCTAAAACTTTTATATTGAAGATGATTATTAGCTGATTGGAAATCTCTTACCTCTCGTTAAGAGATAAATGCACCTTAGCCTATTTCTCCTATTTCGTTATAGATGGCTGCATCTGCAGTGTAACCATCTGTTCAAAAGAAAATAAATCAAATCTTGCCATATGGATACAGATATAGATACAATACCGTTTACACTTAAGTAATCAAAAGTGCTTTACGACTTTTGACTCTTTTAGCATATTCGATTATAATGTATTATTTTTGCTTTAAATTCTGCAAACCTTAGCTGTACATAAGAATTTCAGTTAGAAACATATTAAAAGTGTATCCAAGTAAATCAGACGTTAATTAAAATAAACTAAAAGCAGTTTTAATAATGCAAGTAATTGATTACTATAGTTAGCCTCTGCGTGATGTTTCAGTTCACATATATCAAGCATTTTTAAATATTAGACCATAGTGTCTTAATGTGATCAGTTTAAGAGCACATTTTTAACGTGAGCTGTTTTCCTGCTCTTATGGGTTGCTCTATTGGGTTTTGTTGGGGTGAATCCCAAGATGAAGCTTGGCTTATATATAAATATATGTAGGTCCGACGGCGATGGGTGCCTGTTATTGTCATAGTAACGTTACAGAATTTATTATTAATCAGGTTTATGCAAACGTCGGATTCCCGATTTTGTTAAAGTTCATCTGTGAAGTTTTATCTCTGGATGGTATTAAATCTTTAGATTCGCTGCCTGCTTCTGTTCTTTTGTTATGCCAAGTAGGCTTTGCAGTAAAATCTCATCTTTCGCGAGTCGATTATCAGTGAAAGAGATGACACATTGTTGTTGGATGGCGATTTTGCTTAGAAGCGACCATCGATTGGTGCCTATTGCGTTGTCATAAAGACGCAATAGAAGTTTCCAAAATAGAGTAGATTATCAGCCTTGCTTACTATCTGAATTGTTCATTTAAGAGCCATGCTTTTGGGCCACGCCATAAAAAATTGACTTAAAATTTAGTAAGAAAAGAAGTGAATTTAACCACGCCTTTACAAAATCAACTTAAAATTTAATAAGAAAGGAAGTGAATTTAAACTGCCTAAATGTGTTGTCTTAGAAGTAGAGGAACTGTGTTACCTGATGGATCCACCGGCTTTGGATGTTCATATCGGGCTCCCTCGTATAAATCGTTATCTAATACAACTAGGTCGTTACCAGTGGACGGTTTGTTACCACGTGAAACGGCTGTAGAATGAAAAAAAAACTGCATCCATCAAAATATAACTGTTTAGGAAACAAAAATTTAAATGATACATTCGCTACCAATAATAATACCGGCCGCGTATTCTTAGACCATACAGTGCTAGAACTATTATGCTATGTCGACCAATAGGAATGCAATTGATGTCGACCAATAGAATTCGAGTTATTAATAGTGTGACCTACTTTAGGTTTATTGCTGTCCTTCAAACTGCTTCGTTTTAAATTTAACAATATATAAATAATAATAATAATAATTAGTAGTGGTGGTGGTAGTAGTGGTAGTAGTAGAAACTTCCAATGCGCCGATGTCTAACGCACAAGGCATCAACCCATGGTGTGCCAAAACCAAGCCACACTCAGGTCAATATCCAGAAGGTCAGTCCACAAGACAGAAATCTGGGCGGACAGGTAACTTTTAAGCTGAGAACTAAATGAAATCTTATTAGCAGAAAAATGTTAAGTGGACTGGAACTGCATAGCTAGCTCATTCGCTGTTTGTGCAGGAGCTAACCACAACGGAGATGCTAAGAAATCATGCTTCAGCTTCTTTAAATTAATTTTATGCCAAGGACGAAATTTTTCAGGCAACCATTCGAAACCAGCGCCATTGGTTACCATTTTCGCCTAAGCTAGGTCACGCTATTTTTGGTCGACATAACCTGGTATTCCTATTGGTCGACATAGCATTATAGTTCTAGCACTGTATGGTCTAAGAATACGCATACCGGCCGTAAATGCAGACTTTCTACGGAGTACACCCGCATAGAAATATATATTGATCAGCAAAACTCCAATAAGGATCTTTTGAAATGTTGAAGCAATTAAAATTAAGTGGCTTTCAGCAGCACTTATTTAAGAATTTCAACCAATTATTAATTTCTATAATCGGTAAAAATAAAAATCCCATTAATTAAAGATATGGTTCGCAAATGGAAGAAGGTCGAAGAAGTTATTGAGTCATTCTAATCTTATCTAACATAATAATAATGTAATTTAGTGTAATAAATAATGTAAAATAACCTAATGTAATCTAATTTACTCCAAAGTGACCTAACCCAATCAATCCATTCCAATCCTAATATATCTTATCATATTACATCATATATTTTTTCCTATCACGTAATGGCCCTAACCAGTGATTCTAGATTCTTTAAAGTATAATACAAATTTGCAAGATCCTCTTAAGAACTGTGCTTCATTCGCTATAGGGAACATTGCGTTAGCCAATGATACTAAGACACGTTGAGACGTGTTAAACCTGATATCACAGATGCTAAAATGAACTGATTTTCAAAATACAGAATATTATAAATACATCATGGAGGAGTCGGATATCGCAAAAGAGATTTGCATTTCCAACACACAGCTGTAATCCAGAATTAGATAACATGTCAAAACTTATTAATGTGATAGTTGTGCACCTTACATTATAAGGCAGTGTCAAGTAAACTTACTCATTAAACAATATGGATAAAACAACAACAGCTTGTAAAATAGCCATTCTTATATGCTATTTTAAAAAGGTTCTGTTTTATTATTGTTACCGAGCCTTTGTTAGGTACTTAAAGGGCGCAATATCAAGTGTTCTGATACATACATGCACACATACATACATACATATATATACATACATTCATATAAACATACATACATACATACATAATAACTGTCATACTCGGGTAAAGTAGTCATTCTGCTCACGGTGAAGCTATTCACATAACATTGTGATTTTGATTTTTGCACATGCTACAGTTACCTGGACGACTTGACGCAGTTGGAGCAACGCCTTGCTGGCCACGAGTTTGCATTTTAGTCTTATCGTAACGAGCTGCTGGTGGTCTTTGTGGAATATCTGATGATTCTTGCATACTCAGTGACTGAAAAGACTCTGTGCGCAACCGCAAACAGAATTAATGTAACGCAATCTAATGATTATATAGCAACTTTTAAGTCTTATGGATACGAGAATTAATCTGCACTTAACAGGAGAGGAAAACAATAAGAAGCATACAGAAGCTGATAGACAAGCACGATTGTTTTGAATAATGACCGGTTGGAGGCACTAGTAGAAGAAAAGAGAGAACGAGGAGGAGGAAGAGAAGGAAAAGTAGCAGTAGTGGTAGTACTAGTAGTGGTAGTGGTAGTAGTAGTAGTAGTAGTAGTAGAAGAAGAAGAAGAAGAAGAAGAGCAGTCTTTTAAGCTAACCACACAAGGCAACCACCTTATGCCCACGGTGAGTATGAAATGTTAGCAACTACAAGCTTACAGAATTATGCGTCATTCCGAAATTCTTTTGTACTTGTTAACATGCAATAACCCGGGCCATACATTCTTAACATTACCGACAGTTTTAAAGCAATACGATCTCGTGCAGCCTGTTGAGAGTGCATTCAAGACCAAAAATTAGTGTAAAGTTTGAATCGATAGTCAAACTAAGATTTTAAAACGTTTAAGAAGTAATATTCTGCTCAGTACTAACTAATCTTTTGCTTCCTAGAACGTGAGATGCAGATGACGACAACTGTAATGACGATAACAATTACACCGATGGCGACTGAGATGGCGATCACGAATAACATTGGTAATTCTCCATCTTTTTACATGAAACGAAAAATATAATTAATACAAGGCTTAAATAAACATAAATAAACATATTTGATATAATATTCCTCAAAATCTGCAAATTATGGCTCTGCAAGCGATTGGTTTCAACAAGAGGCAGCACCAATACATACGGCATCGCAACACAGTGTAGTGTACTGTGTAGCTTACTCTAGACATAGAAAGACGAGGCAATGATGCATTGTATGTATGTACATATGTATGTATGTATATTTGTATGTATGTACGTATGTATGCATGTATGTATATATGCATTAACACATGCATGTATGTATATCTGTATGTATGTATGTGTACACGTATGTATGCATGTATGTCTGTCTGTCTATCTGTATGTATGTATGTATGTGTACATGTATGGATGCTTATATGTATGTGCATATGTATGTATGTATGTATATTTCTATGTATGTATGCATGCATGTATAAATGAATGCATGTATGAGGGCATGTATGTCTATATGCATTTATACATGCATGTGTGTATGTTTGTATGTATGCATGTAGGTATGTTTGTTTGTATGTATGTATGTATGTAAACATGTATGTGTACGAGTATGGATCTATGTATGTATGTATGTGTACATGTTTGGATGCATGTATGTATGTATGTATTTATGTGCAAATAGCATGTATGTATGTATATTTGCATGTATGTATATTTGTATGTATATATGTACGTATTATTTACCCCCAAATGCAGAGTGAATTTTAGACCGCTTTCACACAACATATATATTTTCAGCGATACAAATTAAAATAAAGGGCATTGAAATTGGACTAAAAATTAAATCTGTTAGAAAACTTTGCAACTGTGACCGAAATGTTTGGATTTTACGATAAAAATAAAAATATTAGGCAGCCATCTATCTAATCAGTTCTTATATTATAAGCATCACAGTAGGCCACCTACCTAGATTAAAAATTAAGCAGATCAGTGAAAGAATAGGCTTAGAAATGAGCAAGTGAAGTAATTAATCAGCAATATTTTCTACAGTATGTACTGTGAAATATTTCACTAAATGGCTTACTAATCTTATATAGATATTCGCAATTTCAACACTGAATATAAGGACTTACCTCTTTTGTTATCTGAAATGTCAAAATAAATAACAATCATGATATTTTCATTGTTTCACAGGTAAGTGATACAAACGACTATTTTTTAATAGCCATCAAAGTATTCGACTGAAATAATACGTAACAACGACACAAAAGTCGTTTTACCACAAACTAACCTCGCCATCAGTATGTGTAAAGGAAAGCTACTGTGTATTTGGAAAGTGAAATTGATGTCGGATAAAGGAAACTGAAAACATAAGGCGATGGGTTGAAAGAGAGAAACTTATGACATGAACCTAAACTGTAGTGAAACCTTATTTATTTACTTCCATAGCAGACAGAGTATAGTTTAACTGGATCACAGCCGACACTTAGTGTGACGCAGTTGACCATAAGGCAAACCACTCTTGTGATAACCGCAAACGATGCCTCCACATACAGTTTTATACAGAACGTCCAACTGTTTACTTCTGCCTTCTTGCTATACTGAATGACATAGAATGAGACGTATGATCACAAGCATATGCATATGTAAGTGTGAGTGGCAGCTTGGCCCTTTGGATGCGACGCTGTTAAACATCGTGTCTTGAGTGCTAGTGTTGTTTCTTTAATAACTTAGAACCCTACAACAGAGGAGTTGGGAAAAGCCCGGTTAATACTTGGATTGGCGACCGTGCATCGAATACCAAAACATCTGGGCCAACTCAACCTGCCAGTAAAGGATCGACGTATCCATATCAACGCAAGTTGAGAGGTTATAAAAGTGCCTTGCTATTGGATTGCGTTCATACCTTATGATACTTCAAGCCTACAAACACACTTCTTACTAGTTTTAGAGAGGCATATTGACAAGTATCTTGCATGCATGTACGAAAGCGCAAAGCTTACATACATACACACATGCATACATTTTAGTATATAAATACATACAGTAAGTACTATGTAAATGCTAATATATATATATATGCTTAACAGGAACAGTTGTATTAAGCTTACCCGTAACATCGATGCTAAATGGTTTGCTGGTGGAATCATAGGTTACACCACGGATGACGTTGTAGGCCTGGCATTGATAGGTGAATCGACCAGCTTCATTCAGCACTAAAAATTGGCTGCCGTTTCCAATCGTTCGCGATTCATTTCCGTTGTTTAGATTTTGCCACCATTTGAAGACAGTTATTCCAGGATGTCCGTTGGTTTTACACATAATTGTCTCACCAATGGCGCACTGATCAGCAAAACATTTGCCTGGGTTGGTGACTACAATTTCTGCGCTCGAAACTAGCTCTGTAATAGTGAATGTAATTAGAGCATAAAGTAAAACAGTTGCTCATTTATAAATCGCATCTCCCAAAAGCAGTCTAGAGGATAGCTTCTTCCTATAAGCTGCATATTGAACATGTGACAGTATCATGAGAACAGCCACGACTCTGACATTCAAAGATTCTGGCATGACAGTTAGCACGATGTATGTAGTGAAACGGATAGCAGCAATTATCTAATCAGGCATGAATGTGCAATGAAGCTGGAACTACGCATATGCAATATACCACTGCTCGATCTTCTAATGTGCATCAAGGGTTTTAAAGTTGGAACAGTATTCCGACGATTTTAGATTCTCTGCTTATTCAGGGCTTGTACGATAAGGTTGTAAGTTATTAAAGAAACAACACTAGCCCTCAAGGCACGATTTGAAGTCTGCTAACTGAGATTAAAAGACAAAGACATTCTAATTTCTTAGATTGTAAATGTACGGGGATCCTAGCTGTGAATGCAGAATTGGAGTTATAGAAGCATAAAGATGTTGATAGGTTAGTTAACGCGGAAACAATATGTTCAACTTAAGTCTGTGACTTAAATTGAATTGCAAAATTTAAGTTACATAAACATGTACCTGCGTGTACAGTTTGGAAAAAGAACAAGATCATGAATAAAATACTTACGCCACTCCAGTGAAGCGTTGACAATTCTTGAATAAATTGTGCTGTTGTTTCTATTTAGATTTACTGAGCAACCGTATGACTGGTCGGCAGACGCGTCTGCTATGATCGTCTGCGTCAGGTTACAAGAGGTTAGACCGTTATTCGGAAGACAGACAGTTCTACTAACAATGCTTCCAGAGATAGTTTTAATTGTGAGCTCAGACAAAACATCTTTAGATCCTTTGAACAAGATGGTGCAGTTGACGTTAAATGTTTTCCAACTGTTTGCATTGAAACTGACTGAAATATTTGGTTCCGAAGCTGAAATATACATTTACATGTATAGTAAGCAAATTGCTACTTCCAGGTATACTTCATCAGCGAATTAACATGCGTAGTAAAAAGATCTGTTCAGAGGAACTTCTTGACAATCAATGTTCTAAGTAATAATGGCTAGTCACTTCTAAATATAACCAATAGCTTGGGAGCAGTCATAAATCGCGATTTTGATGCTTTACTTTAGAATGTAAACATAACAAGTAAATTAGGAGGCTCAATGAACCTATGGTTTGGTCTGGTCCTATCTGATCTACATAGGTATACCCGTAATGACCATGGTCCACATGTGTTTACGAGCCTCAACCTTTATTTATGTGTGTACAAAGACTACAGCGTTTTTAAAGTACCTCCAGAAAGTGCCTAGAGTCACTTGTAAGGCACTCTATTAAGTGTCTCACGGTACATACTCCTTTCTATTGCTATAGCCTAATATTAACACATGTTTGCTTGTTGCAAACTGGTTTAGGCCTATGCATTTGTACACCTACAAATGATTACGTACAACTGATGCTTAGGTGCGAAACTTCTATTATTATTTAACACGAAAAGTTGGAGATTAGCCTAGCATAGATCGGTAAGGAATCAAACGACTAGGCACCATAGGTTATTTTAGGTAAACACTTTCAATGCTAATAATGTTATACAGTGAGGGAAAGTCTTTTGCTCCATATCTGCGAATGGGTTCGTTATATAGGCCTTGTAGCAACGGACAGCTATTTTGAGCAATTTGGTAAAAAATGAATAATCTATGATGAAATAATTAGTATGATAAAAGTTTGAGTTACATTGAAACTGAGATATCCACAGCATGAAATTTGTTGATATGTTGCCTCCGATTTTATGTTTTTATTGAAATTTCTGTCATTCCCACCCTGAGTTTGAGGCATCTCTGTATGAATTCCATGTCATAAAAGTGTGGAATGGACTGCCACAAATGAAATGCTTTCAAGATGTTTTTGTTTAGTTTATGCGGCGCAACAGAGTGTGCACAAAGAATTAGACCAAGATGGCTACCTACCCAGAACAACTACCGCAGTCGTCGCGGCACTCAGCTTCACATCATCACATTGGCACACATATAATCCAGCCCGTGAAAGAGTGACATCGTCTATGTGAAGGGAAATATTCTTTACACTTGAATTTGTCACGTAGTATCCATCAGCGACGTATTCGTTTGTTCTGACAGTTCTATTCGGTCCAAATTTAGGAGCTGTATAGACTACAGTTTTATTTGAAATGTCAGCTCCTATTTGCCAAGATTCGATAGAAGAACCTCCACTTGCTGTGCAGTGCAGAGAAACTCTTTCACCAACGACAACCACTTTAGCAGTCGGATGAACTGAACAGATGTTGACAGCTAAAAGAGACCGCAGACGGCCAATATGAATACAACTTGAAATATCTTCGCTGAAATATTACTTTTGCACAAAATGATTACGAGACAATATTACAACAATTGTACTACAAGCACTCAGTATTATACTTCAATGTTGCATAGTCTTTAAACGCGAATTTGTAGGACTGATGAACCTGTCAGCCAAACAAGCAATGCAACCAGTACGAAAGATTGCTCAGCGGATGGAATGGCGCTATTAAAAAGCAATTAAACATGTCTTGTTTGGCTTTTAATCAATATATATGACAACGCCAGTAAGCCCTTAACGATTGTTTCGTCGAAGTAGATTTTATGTATGCATGTATGAAAATAGACCGTAAGTGTGTGTGTATGAATGTATATATGTATGTACATGGATGTTTACAAAACGCCATCTAGGAAACTCACAAAGGCGCTAATAATATAATAGTCTAACTGTAATAGACCGTTAAATTTTTGTAAGGAGCCTCACGCGCTTTACGCGACACATATATAGTCGACATATATGCCCTAAAATGAATTAAAGAACTGGTGACTGTTTTACAGCAAATATAATAACTCACCAATAAAAATATGTTTAATAACTTTATAGTACCTTCAGCAGCAACTGAAGACGTCAACCAAAGAATAAAAAATAAACGACTGCAGTTGATCATTTCTCTGAGCTCCAGTAGAAGTCCACAGTATAAAGTGGCGTTTTTGCGTCGCAGCAGTACTTAATACCTGAAATCTAAGAAAACAAAGTCATTTAATGCATCGAAGCAAGTAATTGCCTTTAAAAAGTAACTGCTTTTGTTTATACAAAACAAAATAAAAATTTGTATGTGACCCATAAAGCTACTATGCACAATGTGCGCAGGTGACGGACACATTCGCCATCTTCCGGAAACTACAATCGGTGATGGAGGCAGACCAATTAAACAGATAAGTTTTAAGCTTCTTTTTAAAACGTGTTATTTGAAGAGTGTTATCTTTGATGCTAATCGGTAAGGCATTTCACACTGTGGGGCAAGAACGACAAAATCCACGAGAGCCAAATGCGGTGTAAATCTTTGGAACTGAGATTTCAGTTGGTTACAGAACATAAGCAGGATCAATCAGGAACTGTCGCAACTGGAAAGCAGAACCTGGCTAGATAGGATGGAGCCAGTCTATGCTGGCATTTGTAGGCAATCATAGCTAGTTTCTAGTCAACTCTTTGTGGAAAAGACAGCCAATGTAATTGCTGCCTCATCAGATCTGACACACTGGCTGAACTTGGCAGGCAGAGTATGAGTCGCGCGGCAGTACACAAGACAGATTGAAGTTAGCTGTTTAAGTATAGGTAAACCTGTTAGAATACTGTTACATTAATCAAGTCGGCACATAACCAAAGCTCGCACCAAGGCATGCGCAGTCTCCGAGCGACGAACAGCACGCAGTTGACGGATATGGTTGTAGCAGACGCTGGTCAAGTGATTGATATGCGAGGTTAGTGATAGGTGGTTGTTAGCTAGAACTCCGAGGTCACGTACGCATGTTGACGGGGCAATCTGGACATCAGATAGAACTACTGGATTAGGCGGGCAATCCTTAAGATAGTTTTGAGAGGCAAGCCAGATCATTTCTGTTTTTGACGGATTTAAACAGAGTCTGTTGCTGGCCATCCACTTCAGTACTTCCTGCACACAGATTGATAGTTGAGATACTAGCCCAGCACTGGATGAAGGGTCCAAATGTTGATAAATCTGCAAATCGTCAGCATATTGATAGACTAAAAGCCCCAGTTTTGCGATGACAGTTATGACATCAGCGGTATACAGGACAACTAATACAGGTCCAAGTATGTTGCGCTGGGGTACTCCACAGGTCAGGTGCACAACTTCCGAGGTCAGTCCGCCATACCGAACTCGCTGCAATCTCTCAGTTAAGTAAGAAACGAACCATTGTAGCACAGTGCCTGTCAGGCCAAATCTGTGCTGTAGCCTCTTAAGCAGAATCTGATGATCGACGGTATCTACGGCTGAACTTAAATCAAGCATGACGAGTAGTGTTACCTTCTTTCTATCGGCGGCTGAATAGACGTCTGATAAAACCTTCAAGACCGCAGTCTCAGTTGATTGGAAGTGTCGATATGCAGATTTTTCAGCAGGTATTAAATTGTTATGCAGAAGGTAAGTGTAAAGCTGCGAATTGTAGTAGTTTCGATAGAAATGGCAAGTTCGAAATCGGCCTATAGTTAGTAGGGTTTGGGGATCCAGATCGGTCTTTATCAAAACAGGTGTAACTGCTGCATACTTCTGATTTGAAGGAAAGATACCTTGTTGAAGTGATGCATTGCAGAGAAAAGTGATAAAGGGTGCAATCTTATTAACAAACTGCTTTACAGTCCATGTTGGTGCAGGATCCAGTTCACGATTCTTATTTGGTGCATTCAAAATGAGTTGACGAATGGTTGCAACATCAAAAGATGAAGAACAGTGGTCATCCTTATTAAAGGTTGGCTCAGGTGCTGACGACGCCGAAGACCGAAACTGTTCGATCTTGTCGGGAAATGCCCTAGAAAGTCTGAAGCAGTCAATTCACTAGATGTCGCCGACGACACCTTTTTCCCTTTGACCAGGACAGCAGACAATGTCTCCCATAGCCTCTTTGTGTTTCCAGAGCTATCCTTCACCCTCGCCCCCCAGTACTTATTTTGCTTCTGCTTGTAAAGTCTATGCATGGTCCTTTATCAATTCTGATCATAATATTTTATTAGCTGTGGAATGGAGCTTTCTTAGTAGAATTTATAAGGAGTGTTATTTAACGTTCTGAGTGAATGAAATTAATAAATTCATATTATTGAAAGTTTCTAATGAAGGACAGATTTCCTCGGGCTAAAGTGAAGTAATACAGGCAATCCAGGATACCATGTCTTATACGTGAAAACCAGCTAGCATTTAAATGATGACACACAACAGCCATTACGCGAGTAACAGATGACAATTGACAATTAGTATAGGCTTATTTCCGCCTGAAATGGCATGGCAGATTATGCATAATCTAGACTACACGTACACAAATTTCAGAACTTGAGCTCGTAAAGTAAGACATTTAATACATTTCTTACCAAGCCATGTGTCCATCGGCTGGGGCTAGTAATCGTAGGCGTTAAGGAAATGAACTTTTCAATGTATTAAACACAGCGTTTTCCTGTTCAATTTAGACTGCGAAAACTGATCATCATCATCGTTGGTGACATTAGGATACTCATGAACTGGATTAAATTACCTAAATATATCATTTGACACTTTGGGCTATAAGTATGAAATATTGCAATAAGAGCGCATCACTTGACAAGACGATATCACAGCGAGTTTCAACGCCTAAGGTAGGATATTGGGAATGGGATTGTGGACATTGCTTGTATGCTGTTACGCAAGTTTTTCATTTAGTTGTTTCATATACTCTGTTACTCTGATGAACGAGTTTTGAATTGCCTTGTAATGGTCCTGCCTGGGCTAACTGCGTCTAATATCTCTGTTTCCTCATTAAGTCACTGGAGGAAATACTCAGCATCGGTCACAGTTGTTCAAAATACTATACCTATTTTTAAATTAAAAGAGATAATAAAGTAAAAATTTGCAATTAGAATGTGTGGCTTAAACCGCCAGACTGCGATGTTAAAATAATTTTTGCGAACCGGAAACTTTGAAACACCTCGTTTTGTATACATTGGGATTACTTATGCTTCTTGTTCTCGGCTAGAGTGAACTGTTTTCTATAAAAATGAGTTCTTGATGTCAGAGACATAATAACGAAGAACCGACGCCATTTTGTTTGCTTTTAAGCCAAAGCACTGAATGACAGCGTTAGTTAGCATTATGAGCTAAAAACAGAATAAATGATGAGTCTCAACCTATAACAGTAATTACCACAGCTTCACATGACTCTGGCAACGTTTGGCACAGTTACATAAAGTTTGCCTTTCAATAAGCCAAACAGCTATTGTGAAATTAATACAGCACCTCTTAGATGAATTACATTGACATTTATATTGATACTTAGGCTATTATTACTATTATTCATCTGCTTTTTGGAACAAACCAGTGTTTAGAACATTTTCTGCCATTCAAATATTTTGCAAAGAGGATTAACAGACCTTTATGAACGTATCGGTCTTCATTGGTAAGTGGAAAATTCGTTTTGGGACTCCTGGAAATCTTAGAGCGTGCATTAACTTAGATTGATCAAAAATTGATGAGGAAGGAAAGGAAGAGACAACGGTGACGATAATGAATGACGATGATGATGATAATGATGATGAAGATTGATGATAGCAATGATGATAATTATAAATGACGTTGATAACGACGAAAACGATGATGATGATGACGACGACAACGACGATGATGATAGTAGCAGCAAATCAGTTGGCACTCAGCCAGATAATAACACATCTAGTTCTACTTTCCATTTTTAAATTTTCACCTTTTACGCTCCTCCTGATCTCGTGAGTCATTTAGACGAATTTACTTTTTGTTCATTACAGCAAAAACTAAGTGTAATATTTTGTTAAGTTTTCGGCCTCGCTTATGTCTTTGCCATGCCCGTTCCAGTTTCTATGTTTTTTCTCTTGTTCGCACTTTACTGGTTTACCTTTAGGACGTTAATCTGCCGGTTGGGGCGCTAAAATGCAATTCCAAGGGATTCGAATACCCATCCTGGACAGAAAGTGTGTTCAAACTTTATTTCCACAGACACCTTTTCAACTACAAAACGAGAACTCTGCGCTATATAAATGTTTTGATAAACACGTACATACATACATACCTTGTGTTTACACTCGTTTGACAACCAAAGGATGGGAGAGGACCGATACAGGACTGGCCATCCCACTCACATACCGATCTAGTACAAAAAAGGAATTAACATTGCATATTTGCCTGTCGGTGCAGGGTAAACTAGTCTTCTTTTAGGCTAAACTTCCCTTTTGACCTCCATTACTTCCTTATTCCTCCTTGCAGAATGAGCTCATGCTACACCACCTTCCCCTTTCTTTCTTTGCCATCCTCGTTAAGCAGATGAGTATAGCATTTAAATCGACCCGTAACTGTTCGAGCGGATTTTATTTCCATATTGGCCTACTTGATAACTATTATTTCTTTCTTCGCAGTTCATCACTTTACTCTTAATGTTCCAAGATGTCCATCATGCTTTTACATTTACTATGACAACTATCACTCAGCTTAATGCTTCATCTTTCTCTTATGAACACATGACTGACATTTAAGTTTTCATTCTCTTATTACACTTTATTGAAATTTATCTGACCTTCACAAACCTCGCATGTTGCAACTGACACATTCTATTTCTAAAACTCTCGCTGTTCTGTAACTTCACATTTCTTCTCTTACTGTTCCCTATTTTAAAGCGCCAATATACTTTAAAACATGTATCTGCTTTCAAAGAGATATACTCGCAACTTAGAACCTACTTATAAATGCACTTTTGATCAAATCCAACCTCTATATATGCTCTTAAATCTACCCGCAATCGATGTGTATATGGATCTATAAATTTAAGTATTGGTTCCTGAGAAACCTTTCAATGGACTTCAGGAAGCGTCTAGAGAATTACAGTGTTCATCTTCATCGGTAGTTTCAATGGACATTCATAAATATGAGTGTTATCTTTGCTTTAATTTTTATTTTCCTGATCTAAATTAGTATTGTAAGACATCCCAACTCTGTTATCTTCTTTTAAACCAGAACTCAAAGCATCACTGAAAAATCCTGCCGTAACTTTGCGCAGCTCACTCTGTCACTTGTTCCAAATCGATTTTGATAGTTCTACAGTACTCGCTTGATTCTGGGTCTATCACTTTCTGTGTTTAACACTTGGTAAACGATATCCCTAATAAATCCTATAGCGCCGTATTCATATGCATAAGGCCTCAGTCAATGATCGTTTAAAGTGAAATCATAAACAAAATCAGAATCCAGTAGAGAAGCCAAGTGGAATTCTTATAGGTCAAAGCAGCCAGAAGTTAGGCTACGGTGGGTAAGCAAATTGGAAGAGGCGAGTCTTAAGTTTAGACCTGAATGAGATTACAGCACCGATAGATATGGCCGCATTATTACAGTCGCATTATTATAGTAATTAGATAGGCCGATTAACTGCTACAATTAATTATGTGATTGTTATTTGTTATGTTACAAAAGCAATTCTCAACTACAGTAGAGATAACCTCAGTGCATCAGATGCGAGTTTTCAATTCCGGATGTATGATTAATACTAGGCCTATAACCATTTTCATTTAAGTCTCTTATGTATTGGCATTACAATGCATATGTTTCACGTGACCGGCCTGAAATAGAGGGCAGAAATTCCAACACTTGCAGTTATATGGATAAAATTTCCATTGTTTTGAGTCTCGTGACTTTTTCACCAATGTAACCGAAGCAAACAATAGTGTCGCGAAAAGTTGGAATAGCAAATGCTCAGTAATAATAGCCAGACTGCACGCGTTGGTAAGCATTAACGTTGCAATCTAATCATCTTGTATTGTACTTATAATTGTGATTATAATTATAAATTTATATAGCGCCACTTCAAGAGAACCTAATTAGTGGTTCTCTCTACGCAAAGCCTAACCCACGTCAAATGCCAATTAAGAACAGAAACTCAATTATCAAGCAAAACTTAGGTTATCTACATGGCATGTATTAGTAAATCTTTGGGCAGAAAACGACATACACTTGTTTTTCAGTTTGCGGGACAATCAAATGATGGATCATTTTTTAAATTCCTTAATATGCGCTTTACTTGTAGACATTTTTGAACAGTGATACATTTGAATCGACCAAATTGACCGTGATTTTGAGAAGACTACTTCAATAGTAGAGCTTAGTCTTCATGCACAAAATTAGTCTGCATGAAAGATTAAGACTTTGTCCAGATACTTTCAGCAGATGATGCTCCTTTCGAATTCTTATTACCAACGTTGTTGCCGAAACTTGTTCGCATAGCAGCTGGTGTCATTACACGATATTTTCTAACCTGCTCAAGCAAACGCAGGTCTATAAAACGTCGCCAGGGTAGAATAGAAGCGAAATATTTTTAGAGTCGAACACAAAAGGTTTACAATGTTCATTCAAAGAACATGTACCGCCATGCACCCAGCGATAAGTAAGATTATATATATATTAAGTTCATACATTGTATATTTACTATATTATATTATTATGTTATGTTATTATGCTATTATGTTATGTTATTATAGTTCATATATTAAGCTCATATATAAACGCCTTTAGCAGCAACAGTCGTTCGAGGCGCCATCCCTGAGATTAGAGTTGATAGACTTATCTATCAGGCGCAACTCAATCTCGACAATATCAACCGGACATCTCCAAATCATTCCGCATGGGTTGCAATGCTAGTAAAAAATGACATAAATTTGAAACGATGCACCATGATTCGAATTTCAGACGCAAAGATGGAAGTTAAACATTTTATTAACCGGCCAGTGTCCATCCGCAAGTCCAAGAACATTCCGGATTAATTACCCTCATACCCCTTTGCATGGATAAGTGACATCTGTGTAAGAAAGACATAAAGGTTCCTTGCCTGTGTAGGGCTTCAGAATCTTCATAACAGTAGTCAAGATATCGATTAAAGCTGTCTTAGACGAATTATTAACTCTAAATGTAAACTTTGAAATTGATCAGCTCGTTGCACAATTATATTCAAATTAAAAATTGTTGACGTTACCGAGGATTGGCACAGCATTTTGGGCCGAATATGTTTCAAAAGCTGCCCCTAGCAATTACAAACCGGAACAAAGCAGACTCAGGTTTAGTTACTATATTTCCATATAGATCCGGTTGTAGGCTACACGACAATTATAACGGCATAAGCCTATGGACCTACGCATGAGTAATGACCTATATTTGTATTTATGCATGTACATTGCATTCGATGGTCACGTGATCAATATATCTGGAACGATATCTACAAAGCATGGATAAAGGCACTAGACATAACTGCTGTAAACAGTGAATAAGCGAAGTCATTGACTCGCTATATAAATCCGAATTGAAGGTATCTTATTGTTATCTGCTGATTTTGTCAGTGCTGAAAGAACATGACAATAGTTCAAAAGGATTTCAACTACTTAGGTAACGGGAGTAGAACCTCACACACTCCTATCGCTTGCAATGCAAGAAGTCTGTGAAGTTATGGGTGTAACAACTATGTTAACAGAAACAATTCCACATTAATTTTAATACTTCAAATAGGACATATAAACGCCATTCGCTAGGCCTACATATAGATGCCTACCTAAGATTTATCTGCTCGATATAATAGGCCTATGAGGCCTACATTAACCATAGATTGCATCCATTACAGAAACAGATTGTTCTATGTCATATTACAATGGTTGGTCGAAAGACAAAAGTTATCTATAGGATACTACAGACTGATCGGATAGTCCAACAGAGTATTCAGCTGGGAATTTCTCTGACTAAATCAGGAACTGAACCGGATACTAAGCTATCTATCTAGTCAAAGGATTGATTTCTTATCAAATATGTTTGATAAACGAATTCTCTATTCATTTCATCCCGTAAGAAAATTTTTAGAACACTGGTTTATGCACTTCATTTGCTGTAATGTTGATTTTAAATTTCACCTGCAATGACTCTGTGTAACTGATCACCGAGTAAAATAGCTCGTTCCTCAAGCGCAATTGTGTTCTTGGCTCTGCTCCCTTTTACCTCATTGACTTCTGCACTTTGGTCTCCTCACTGCCGGGCCGTAGCAACCTTCGCTCGGCCACTCAAGATCTCCTGTTTGTCCCTCGCATGCGTACCGCTGCAGCCCAGTCCAGAAGCTTTGCCTACGTTGGTCCCACTTGATGGAATCGTCTCCCTCGAAAACTGCGACTTGAACTCCTTTCTCTCCCCCTCTCAGTGTTCCGCAGGCGCCTGAAGACTGTACTGTTCAACAGTGATTTTACTTTTTCGGGTCGGAAGCACCTCTGTTGAGTTTATCCTCTAAGAGGCGCTTTATAAATCTCAAATTACAAGTACAATTACAATCAACAAAGTGTGCCAGCAATTTGCTCTAAAAATTTGCTCAAGTTTGAAACACAGTATATGTCATCCAAGGAGTGGCTGACATTTGTACACTACACTCTTCATACCCTTTTGTGTAAATATCTGCTTATATTACACTTATCAACCGATTGTGTACCAAAGCCAAGCCGCGATCAGATCAATAACCAGAAAGTCAGTCCGCAAGACAGAGTGGCAGCCTATGGTGGATAAGCAATTCAAATTATGATATAAAAATGCACCATTAGTTTTTTTACATAATATTTATAATTTCATGGTTAACCGGATGGACTGTCAACTCAAAGCTTGGGGCTCAAACCCCGCCAGGGCAGAAAGATATTTTAAAATGTTTGTTCCGCTAGCGCTCCTACCAATCCCAGCCATATAATATAATTCGTCCATCGTTCGCACACAGTCGGTAGAAAGGTTGGCCTATATCGCTTTCTAAATTGTATTACATTTTTGCAGTTTAAAATCTTACAGGGTCTAAATGAATTAGATCGTAGCAATATTTATGCTGTTTCAAAGTGACGGTTCCAGTAGTCCTCATACAAATTTGCCACTAATTTCGTTTCCAGTGCGAAGATTCTAGCCAAGACTAAAGGTGAATCGGATCCAACTCATTGGCGTGCAAATCTTTGATTACGGTTATCATTACAAAATTAAAAGAATTTATCATCAGTCAAAATGAATCGCTCTTTCGTGTGTTCTTTGGTGCCCAAGTTCATTTTTGCCCAAAACTTCTCGTACATTCAAATTATTTATGTGTCTGAATCTGCGTTTCAAAACTATATTTGTGTATACCTAAGATTTTGTGCAATTTTTGACTGCATTCTGACAACTACATGTAGGGGGGCCTATCTTCCATCGAAATTCAAAATGCATCTAACTGTATGCAGGTTAGTCGTGGTTCATACGAACAGGGTTATGACCGACCTTACATGCAATCTGCGCTAGAGAATTCATAAATTCAGTGATCAAGGCTTCATGCTTCCACTACGGAGATGTCCTTGTCGTTCTAACGACACCCCGGCCCTGCTACTAACAAAAGCTGCGAATGGCTGCCTCATAATATATTGATTGATCTTCGAATAAATGAAGTTTCAGTCAGTAAGTGCGACCGTATACAGCGAGCGTCTCATCTCTTTGTCGTCATACCCTTATCTTCCTCAAAGCATCTTAGACCAGGGCATGTTATAAACATAGAAAACTGGGTTTCCTTACCAGCTGTAAATCCGAACCCGAAATCGACAGACTTGAAATTCGATAGACAAATTTATGTTGCCAAGATTTCCACCCTACAAAAGCACTCAAGGGATCAGATAACTGGTAATGCCCCGATGCAGCAACACCCAGAATGCACATGCATTTTCACTTTTACGTTCTGCGGCCGATCTGTAGGTCTCTCGTATATTACAATTATTTTAACATGCTATATCTCACTCATTGCAAGTGTTGGACTAGGAGTGTGTCGTTTTATTTCAACGCTTTAAAAACGTGTAAACTATGGTTTGTACCAAAATGTTTAAGCCATGGATGAACGGGAAGGAGAGCAAAACCTGCACGGGAGGAAAGGGAACAGCAAGACTTTTAAAGAGAGGGTACAGAGGTGATTATAAGTAGGGGAGGAAATGGAATACATAAACTCCGCTACAAGGCGAACACTCTACAAATCAGATCGAATTTAAAGCATATTCAGAGCCCATGTCAAGACAAGCCGTCCAGTTCCTTTGTTAACGAAATTGCAAGATGTTCACACTGTGGCAAGGCTAGGGATTAAATTGTGTGGATAAAGTCGATCCTATAAACCTACAAACCTATAACATTTTCTGTTTATCCCTTCAGCTAACTGAAACGCCATCATTTACATGAATGTGGGAAAACAGGACCTATAGGCCCAAATCAAAACAGAAACAAGCATATAAATCTCTCTCCTCTGTTCCAATTTCGAGCTGTTTGGAGAAATGGGAGCCGAGTTTTAATTTAAAAAAACTAAATGAAAAGTTTTCTTTTACATGAAACGTCAGCTAACCAGCGCCTGATGAATTTATCATACCCTTTTACGAGCAACAATTTTCTTCAGTAAACATAACTAATTAGAGTTCTTGTCCTAACGATGATAGCAAAAGCATAGTTGAATTTGTTAAATATTCACTGGAAGGTCGAATGATGCGGAGTCAAAAGGAAGCTTTTTAAAATGGCTTGCTTAACTAATAGGTTTGGAGACCGGCTCTGCTTCCGGTCTCTCTTGGAAGCTTGCAATCGAGATAGTGCGGTCGGAATAGCATTGCTGCCAACAAATTTGGCGCATATCACTAGAATGTATAGTGAATGATAATTGTGCATGGAAATTTGCGTTTAGTCCTAGACAATCGTGGTTTATTAGTGGACAAATTTTTGGAAACTTCATATTTTCACTATTGTCGTCTAATTCTTGGTTCGTGCTTACTTTTTCTACTTCAGCCTGTCACTAGTCTCTACATGCAGGCCTATTTTTTCTCTCGGGTCTAAATTGTCCTTATAGGCCTATATATATGCAATAACTTGTACTTAGAATAAATATTGCGTGTCCATCCAACGAGGTATGCTGAATATTCTTTTCACAAAAAGTTTAAAACTGTTCTCTTTCGCCGGAGCTAGACTGTGGCTCCTCTGGGTATAGGACCTGAAGGGTCGCTAAAAATCTTCTGAATGAATGAATTGCAAAAAAATTGCATAAAGGATGTTTTGAACACTGTTTTATTGAACTACCTTTTTTAAATTTAATTTTATTAGTAGGTTTCGAATTTCCTTATTATTATTCTACAATATATAAATATATATATATATATATCAATATGACCTGTTGCCCGAGATATTTGATGGCAACTTTCAAAATATTTCTGATCGGAAACCTCCACTTTACTAGGGCTCGGGAAAATTATTATGGCAATTTTTTGCACCTGCAACAATAGGCTGGTTCTTTAGCAAAGTTGTAATATAGCCCCTATAGTCTAACATTGGCCTGAAATAGGGGACACTTTACTTTTAATATAGAATATCTATTATTTTTATCAATATATGTTACAAACGATACATCAGCGCATGCTTATAACCCGTGTGGTCTATTCGGTAGCGTGCTTGGTCTGTAATCGACAAATTGCAGGTTTGAGCTTGCTGAGCGGACTTCATGTAACGATCCTAGCAATTTGTTCAAGCACAAAAGTAGGACAATCGTTAAGAAATGCAACAATATGAAAGATAGTAAATAAAAGTAAAGTCGTATTATAAAAGATATAAGTGGCACTAAGAGCAGGTGTTATCTTCATAAGTGCGCAATGCTGTGATATTTATTTGCAGTATCGTATCATCAGTATTTGCTCATATGTTTCATACTGAGGTTGTTCTTTGACAGAATTTTCCTACCAAGAGCTGAAGCTGCAGAAATCGTCTCAAGAAGGGCATCACCGGCTTCCACTGAAATCAAGCTGTTAACTCCTCAAAGCACAGCGGAAAGCCTAAAACAGTCTGTAAATCATACACTCCTAACTCAGTATCCGGAGTCATACGTGTGAGCCTTCGATCGATGTGACTGTCCTCGTTAATAAGGCAATAAAATCGACCCGTAACTGACATGCAGACAGCAACATGAAATTAAGTTTTCGCATGAAGCTGCATTGTATATATCTGGATATTCATAAAGTGTCTTCTAAGCATCCCTCGCAGGAGCTTCTCGCTAGCTCAAAATCTTTTTATAGTTTGATAAGAGGAAGCTCATCTGTTGATAACTGATGCTCAAAACAAGCAGGAAACGTATCCATTGACAAGTTCTCGTGCTGAGACGTAGAACCAGACCAACGCATTCTTCTGCAAGACTGATGAAACTCTGAGTTCATGATTGGTGCTGCGCAGAGGTTGAGGAATGACCACAGCCGAAGAAAGCTTTATGCAGCCTCTTATCGTGATACATCTTCATTACCTCCTCGCCCTCAGATTCCATCAATTCCCGGAAGCATCCATTGAATCTCTCAAAACTCTGCAAAATCGGGTATTTCTTAAAAGCAAATGTTCTGTTAGGTCATACGAACACGTAATGACCCCAATGTCTATTTATTTCTTTGTGTTTAGTAATGCACACGAGATGTAGACATATTTTTAATGGCAACTGGATTGCCAACCCCTTGCTTGAGACGTATATAAGTTTTTGATGGAGCGATTGGATTGTGATCGTCATACCTCAGATCTGAAAGAACTTGGTACGATGTGTTCTGTAATCCAGCATCAGTCAGAGACAAAAAGTCTTCTCGATACTTGAATTTTGACTTGTAAATATTTCTGTAACTAGGGTGAGTGAATTTTATCGTTCTTAATATTACTTTTATGTATTTATGCATTTTCTTCTAAGACTCTTGATTTGAAAGCAATAAATATTTGTTCTAGGAATTCTTTCTGAATCTTTACCAACTGTATATTTGCTCTTGGAAAAGAAAACGGCAGCTCAGCTGTAGGAAAAAATTGCACACCAGTGAATGAATGATCTCCTACTGAGGAATCTGATGAAGTTGACAGCTATGCGTAAAATCAAAATCCAACGAATCAGAACTTTTGTTTCCAGTTTCAAGCTAAACAAATGCTCAATATTGAATTTTACGGATTCTAATTATGAGACGCAGTGACCCAATACGATAGCTGGCGTTTTTTCTGGTCAGCGCCCCAAAGCTGTAGTCGATTAAAGAAATTTATTCAATGCAAATATCGGTAGCGCTTAGAAAAAGTGAGTTTGGGTTCAGTAAAGGGACAAGTGTACGGGTTCCTTTGTGGTGCAGATAACGGAGAGAAGAGAAAGTTAAATCTGCATAAAACAATAAGCTGAGTGACTTCAAACTAAAACGATAAGCCAAGGCATGCCTTTCAGCTGCAGCGCAGTTTCGTAGTAATGGTAGCCCGTGACAGCAGAATTGGTTAGCGCTAATTAAACGGCCAAGTAACAGCCAAAACTAGAGCTTGTTTCCCCATATCCGCAGACACTCCTCTGGGTTGTATTTGTTCTTACGGCGATTGCGAAATTGTGACAATAGCAATCCAACAACGTGGCTCCTTTTCAAACATTCTTACTCATATATTGTACCGACCCCGGAAGGGTGACGGGCTGAGTTGGCCTAGATGGCCTGGTATTGTCTGGATGATCATGTATCTAAGTACTAATTGCTATTCGGCCATCTATCTTAGTATTAGCAGCTATACCAACTCAAATCCTACTCAATAAAACACAGATGCGCTCAGGATAGGTGTATGTGTTAGATTAAGGCTAACTCGTTCCTGTTGCAATCAAAATTTCTTAAAATCCCAAAATCGCTTAACGATTACTGTTGAAAATGGTCTGAGTAATATATGAACAGAATGCATTGCTATTTGCGTCATGTTTCCATGATGGCTTTTGTAGTTCTATCCTCTCCAGAATTCCACACGTTACCTAATCTGTCTATACACATTCACAGGTCCCATGATTTTAGCTGCTGAACACAAACTGACACTTTCGTTGGTTTCCTGGTTTGTGACGTAAAAATGTAATTGTAAATGTTCATGTTTTTTTATAGCGATCGTGTAGCCTCGACCCTCCTCATTTTGCAATGAATTGATGGGGTGAGAGTTTTCACCACCGATTCCCCTTTTTAATAGGAGCCACACCATGCATTTCAGGTTTGATTTTGCACGGACCATGCTAGCCCCAAGGTGAGAAGGTGATGGCTCTTTCAACAGTAACGCTGAAAGGCGAAGTTCTTAGGCTGAAGTAGACTTTCTTTTGGTTAAACGCGCAAAATGCTAACAATAATCCAGCAACTGCACAACCTTTGAGTTCGGGTTAGATGCATATCCAATTTTACAAATGTGGCGCTCATTTTATAGACACCGAACGTTGGAGATCTTAGTGCAAATTTGTATTTTACTCGATTCTAGACGGTTTTAGTGACTTGGACATACAAGAAAAACTTTATAAGATAAACTGCTGCTGACCATTTAAAAACACTTGGATTAATTTTTGTGAGTGCTGTAAGTAGTTGCATGCTGTATGCCTTCTGTGTATTTTGGCGGTAAAGCCGACCTTGTAAAAAGTGTTGTGCTTATGTTTGGCCCAAATTGAATTTTGGTTTTGATCGTGCTTGACCCCTTTTGCTTTTCAGTCTCTTTCGGACAGTCGTGTTTAAGTATATTCGCGCGGATAATTTAGATAATTTGTTTGGTTCCTCTCAGGCATTTTGCTGCTATCAGAGGTAGAATGAGTCCATGCTAGTAGCTTCTCATGCATAGTTTATCAATACAAAACCAGCGTTAACTGAAAAACAATCAACGCTGTATAATGTTTTGCTTATTCGCTTGATATTCATTCTCAACATACATAATTTTCAATGTATTTCACAATAGTTAACTGAAAAAACAATCAACGCTGTATAATGTTTTGTTTATTCGCTTGATATTCATTCTCAACATACATAATTTTCAATGTATTTCACAATAGTTAACTGAAAAACAGTCAACACTGTATAATGTTTTGTTTATTCGCTTGATATTCATTCTCAACATACATAATTTTCAATGTATTTCACAATAGTTAACTGGAAAACAGTCAACGCTGTATAATGACCGAATCTTATATTTTCAACACTGTTCAAATACATTATCTGTCGATATGCATAAATGTATAATGAAATACTTACAGTACTGGGAAGTAAAGCATGGTATTTTGTTGTTGAGTCATTTTTGCGCAAACTGCTAAAATATATACGGACTCAGTGCTTTCTACATGTAGGCAAAATGTACAAATAAAAAAGATACAGACGTTAACTGATACGTCGCTATTAGCTCAGATAAACTAAATTAGATTAGTCAATGGATAACTCAATGACCAAAAACAAATACTATGGCAGTTTAAAGTTTTTCTCACTGGCGGCGTTAAGGTGTTTTAATGAATTTCGCTTCTTCCAAACTAGGCGGGTTGACACGAAGGCTACCATTTTGGTCAAGCTTCAGAGTATAGGAGTGAGCGTAATCGACCGAACAATACAAAAGACATATACTATACAAAAAATTAAACCCATGGGCCTATACGTTTCAAAGTTTTAAAGTAGACCCATGACTAAGGTTTGAAAAATAGGCGACAATTTTAGCATAATTTAACTAAAATGTGAACAGGAGGCCTAAATGCAAAAACAGGCAGCGACAAAATCAAACTGAGAAATTATGCTGAAGTTTCTCTATTGCTTTTATTTTCAGGGTTCTTAATCAGGAGATTCGTATTCACAGAATACTTTAGTGTTCACATAATCATCACGCAAGCTTGGATGAATTTGAGTTGGAAGCTGAATTTCAGTGTAAACTTCTCGTTGCATTTCTTCGGACGAATGTTGCACGTCCAACGTCGTGTAGTATGCTGGCGTCGTTTCCACTGTCAAATAATAACCATGTCATTAAGTATTAGTCTCGCTGATCCTAAAGTAATACGAGGAGCATGGGAGAAGATAAAATTATGTCTTTCTGCCTTTTATTTCTTGTTTCTTTCAAGTTACTTTGAACATTGTTAACACACTCAAGAAGAAGCTAGCTTCATGTTCACATAAGACTCTTTCATGTGAGCTTGTTGCAGCGTGCGTAACTTAAGCCTCCGATGTTTACCTCACTTTTTTAACCAGAGAGGATACGCTGGTCAACAGCCGAAATATTTCGGGGTGAAATTAGTCAATTTTGACCAATATTACTGTGCTGAATAAGAATACGACAGCTTAAAATCATTTTTAGTTCTAGTTTTTACGATACAGCAAGTTTCAGTTAATAAAGGCATTGTTTAAAATATTGGGTATATTTTCGTATGAGGTAAAGTTAGGTGACACATATGCAAGAATTGTGTGAAGAGTCATTATGTTTACTGTCTAAACCCCTTACTGTGTTATGAATCAGTGAGAGCCAAGCTTTTGAGTGCTACATGTGAGTTTCTCGTGTCAGTAATCGGTTGTTAATTCAAAATGCCGCGAAAGTGTGTATAAATAGTGCGGATAACTTTTGTTATGAATGAATATTAATAGACATCAAAAATAATTTGAATCAGAGGCACGGGTGTAGTGAAGTGTTATGTGTGTAGTGAAGTGACATTTACTTCAAAGAAACGCTCTATTAATCCAGTTATTAGGAAAGTTTATCACTGTTACTTTGGCGCAAGATTAGTGACCAAGATAAAAGTTGGCTCCACATGTTTGTTCCAATACTTGCGCCGCTAACATCCGGAACTGGTTCAATGGAAAAGGTCGCTCTATACCTTTTGCTGTGCCTGTGATATGGAGACAGCCAACCAATCACCTGACAGACTTCTTTTTATATGGTGCAACCACCTTCAGCAGGGAATATCCAAAAAGAGAATGACTCTCAACTACCCTGCAAATCGCCCAGTACCTCATGGAGAAGGAGCTGCCATTCCTGAACCACCAGCACACTATTCACTGGAATCTGAAGATGAAGAATTAGATCATGACAGTGATTAATCAGTTGAATCCTCAAAATCGAAAGACCCTGTTTTTGTTCCTCATATACCTTTTGCAGAGCCAAACAGGATTACATAGAAATTGATCGACCTAATCGAAGGCTTAGATTTGTCAAAATTAAGACAGAAATTTTGGCCTCCAGACTACACCAATGAAATCTTGTAGAATGTGAAAATTCCAGTATACCGTGAGCTCAAGAAGGATTTCGCTCAGTTCTTCACTATTTAATGACCTTGTCTTCTGTCATGAGATCAATAGTTTAATAAAATCACTCAATAATAAGCACAAACCTGAAGAGTGGAGACTCTTCATTGACTCCTCAAAGCTAAGTTTTACTGCAAAATGGAAATGAACTACCATCAATTCCTGTCAGACATGCTGTTAACATGAAAGAATCTTACTTGAACATGAACTTCTTCTTGAGTCTGTTAACTACAAGGACTACGAGTGGTGGACCTGTGGGGATCTAAAAGTAATTGCACCTTGCTGAGAAAGCAAGAATGATACACCAAATTTTGCTGCTTGTGAGTAGGATAGTAGAGCACGGTCTTCCGACAGTGAAAGAAAGTAAGGCCTACTCAGAAGTCTCTTCATCCGGGAAGTAAAAGCGTACAGTACATTGCGATGAACCGAGATGAACTGGCTTTCAAAGTACGTCAAATAAAAATTCCCAAGACTCATTGAGGCCAAAAAAGTATTTGCTGGCGCGCGGGTATACGTGAATTTCTCAAAGGTGAACATTTTGAGCAGATCCTCTATGGTCATGAGAAAACAGCTTGGAAATCATTCAATCTTTTAGCCGAGAACTTTCTGCAGAACAACAGAGCAGATTACTATAAAGAACTTGTGAGTAAACTTCTCTTAGCCTACAAAAAATTAGGCTGCAACATGTTACTGAAGATCCAATTTCCACACTCTCATTTGGAGTTTTTCTCTGGTAACTGTGATGCAGTTAATGATGAACATTTTGAACGTTTCACGCAAATTTGTTAAACATAAACTTCGATTCGAGAGCAAAATAAATGTTTAAAAGTTTAAGTAAATATTCATCTCAGTACTAACTTTTGTTTTGTTTCTTAGAACGTAAGATGCAGATGGCAACGAATGCGATGACGATGACAATTACGACGACACCGATTGAGATGGCGATCACGAATAACACTGAAATTTCTTTCGTTATTTCACACAAAATGAAAACTAATATTAATATAGGGTTTTAATAAACACACCGTCTATGAAAAGGGACCAGAACTCGGGATTTATTTACGGAGATACAGTCCTGTGAACGTGGTCACCCATCAAAGTATCGAAATTGGAGTTTCATTGGCATTCGTTAGAGGACGCCTCCATCTATCAATCTAGCATAACTGTTTATGAAAATGGAACATTATAAGTATAGCATTGCATATTCATCAAAACCAGGAAATTGTGACGCTTCGATTGGTTGGTTTCAATGAAAAGATAGCACCTGTACATGCGGCATCGCAGCACAGTGTAGTTTTCTGCGTAGCTTATTCTGGATACAGAAAGAAGAGGCAATAACACATCGTATGTATGCATGTATGTATGTATATATCTATGCATGTACGTATACATGTATGTATGTATATATCTATGCATGTGTGTTTGTATGTATGTATGTATTATGTATGTATGAGGATCACAAGAACGCAATACAATGGCGCTGATCAAGGTATGAACTTTCTTTCGGGTCTTCCCTATAGTGACAGACTCCAGGGTAGCGTAGCTAGTGCAAATAGTCATTTGGTTTAAATATAGAAAATGGTGTCTTTGGTCGTATGCAAATATATAAATCCCATATTCATTAATTTAACAGTTGATAGGGGTTATTAAAGTTCCACGTATTAAAAGTTTGGAAGTGTTCTGACTACCGTGCGCCGACGGCCAAAGTGTACTCATTTTGTGTCTTCAATCAGTTAGTTTGACATTTCTCGAGTTTACCCATCACAGGCTACAGACCAGACTCCTTGACCGACATTTGCGCACTATATTTATTCAACACCACTTAGAATAGTCTTAGATCTACTGATGTGCCTCTTTGACCTTCAAGTGTTGACAAAAGTAAGCAGTTCTTTTGAGGCAAAAGCATAAAGCTGCATTATTCACTCCCATATCCCGAGCTTCAGACCTCGTTTAACAACATATAGTCTGAGCGACGCTGAAACGCGAGACGAATTAAAAGCATTGGAAATTGGACTAAAAATTAAATCTGTTGCAAACTTTGCAACTGTGACCTGAATTTTTTCATTTCGCGATAACAATAAGCAGAAGCCCGCCTGATCAGTTGCTAAATTCTTAGGAAAAGCAAGACATTCAACAATCATCACATAAGGCCACCTATGTAGATTAAACATTAAGCAGTTCAGTGAAAGGCTTAGATATGTGCAGTTGAATTAGTCAGCAAGGGTATAACGGTGATGACCATATATCGTATTTTGATGATCATATATCATAGTTTCTGCGATATGTACTGTGAAATAAGACTTATATTCAACTAAATGGCTTACTAGTTTTATTTAGATATTTACAATTTCAATACTGATTAAAAAGACTCACTTTCTTTTAGATTTGTGTTATCTGAAATGTCAAAGTAGATAAGAATCATGATATGTTGCATTGTTTTACAGGTAAGTGACACAAACTAGGCTATTTTAAAGAGCTGCAAATAATACAATGCAAATATAATCCGCTGCAAATAATATATAATGTTGACACAGAATGCGTTTTACCACTATCGTCAACAGTAGCCTAAGTACAGTATATAAGAAAGCTACTGTGTTCGAAGTGAAATTATCATCACCTAGAGGAAACCGATGTCCATAAGGCGATGAGCGGAAAGAGGCAACTTATGGCAACAATCAAAACTGTAATGAAACCTTTATTTATTGACGTCCATAGCAGACAGACATTATAGCCTAACTCGAATCACAGCCTTCACAATTAGTGCGACGCATTTGACCATAAGGCGAACCACGCACGTGATGACCGCAAGCGATCTGTCTACATGTAGTTTTATACAGAACTTCTATCTCTTCACTTCTGCCTTCTTGCTAATTATTAAATGGTGTAGAATGAAACGTGTGATATTAAGCACACGTGTATGTAAGTTTGAGGTGGCAGCTTGGTCCTTTGGATGCGACATTGACAAGCACAGTTGGGAAAACCCGGTTACTACTTAGATTAGTGACCGTGCATAGAATACCAAAACATCTGGGCCAACTCGGCCTGCCAGTGAAGGATCGATGTCTCCATAGCAACTCAAGTTGGGAGGTTAAAAAGGTGCCTTGCTATTGGATTGCTGTTGCATTGTTTGCCATCATACCTCATAATACTTCAAGCCTATAACCACACTTCTTACGAGTTTTATAGAGGCATACTGACAAGTTTGTTGCATGCATGCATGTACGAAAGCCAATGCTTACATACATGCACACATGCATACATTTTAGTATATATATACATACAGTAAGTACTATGTAAATTCTAATATATATATGCGTAACAGGAACAGCTGTGTAAGCTTACTCGTAACATCGGTGGTAAATGGTTTGCTGGTGGAATTATAGGTTGCACCACGGATGACGTTGTAGGCCTGGCATTGATAGGTGAATCGACCAGCTTCATTCAGCACTAGAAATTGGCTGCCGTTTCCAATCGTTCGCGATTCATTTCCGTTGTTTAGATTTTGCCACCATTTGAAGACAGTTATTTCAGGATGTCCGTTGGTTTTACACATAATTGTCTCACCAATGGCGCACTGATCAGCAGAACATTTGCCTGGGTTGGTAACTACAATTTCTGCGCTCGAGACTCGCTCTGTAATAGTAAATGCAATTATAGCGTAAAGTAAAACAGTTGCTCATTTATAAATCGCATCTCCCAAAAGTAGTCTAGAGGATACCTTTTCACTATAAGCTGCATGGAGGACATGTGAGACATCGACAGTGACAGTATAGCACGCACGATACTGACTTAAAGGCAGTTACTACGAAGTATGCAGCTATACGGATAGCAGCAAATTATCTAAACATGAATGAAATGCAATGATACGAGGGCTAAGCATATGTAATATATCGCTATTTGATCCTATAATGTGCATCATGGCGATTTAAAGGTATTTTAACGGAATTTTCAACAATACAGTATTCCGACGATTTATAAATTCTCTGCCTAATCAGGACTTGTACGTTAAGGTTGTAAGCCATTTACTACACGATCAATCACCACGAGCACTCAAGGCACGATTTGAGGTCCGTCAACTGAGATGAAAAAGACAGTAGATTCTGTATAATATGGCGGTGTTAGCGCAGCAGGTGTCAAATTTGCGCACAAAGAGGCCTCTCCACGGTATGTCGCGGCCCTCCCAGCATCCCTCCAGTATCTTTAGAGCGGGGTTTGTGCGCAGAAGGTGTCATTTTGCGTACAATGAGGCCACTGGGAGGCGTCCCACGGCTAGTCGCTGCCCTACCTGTACTCCTCCGGCACTTAAAGGAGAACCACGATCACGCCAGGGTCTCGCTGAAGATATGTCCACACCATTGGATTACAATCGGCAGCGACAGCTAAGGAAAAAACAAATTTGCACAGTCCCACACCAGTTTCGACACCGCCGCCCTGTCCGCCGCACCTGCAGGAAGCGCGCCAGCACGCCAGCAGGCTAGAGGGCGTGCTGCATGCTAGAGGCAGGCGGGCCAGCATGAGACTCGGAGCTGCGGACAGGCAGCCGCACGTCGCTCTAACGGCCGGTGTGGCGTGAGAATGTGTCCGGCATGAAAATGTGTCCGAAAATCGTTGTCATTGGTTCACGTGACCGAAGACGTCAGATAGCAACTGTCAAACTTAGCTATTAATAGGAGCGTGAGGTTTGGTCCGGGAAAGACACTCAATACGCAAGATAATTATCCCAATATTTCAAAGCTACGGAGTGTAAGTAAGAATGAGCTTAACTATTAATATGAGCGGAACAACGTCATATAATTATAAGTAAGTATGTAAGTAATCTGTTAGTAGAGTGAGACAAACGCCCACTCCTTACAACAACAATGCACGCACAGAAAAATAATACAAGATCAAGCTACAATGTGATATAAGCTTACAGTTTGCTTGAAGTAACTGGTGAAGGCAGTGATTAGCTGCCTGGACGTTTTTAAAGAATTTCAAAGCCCGTATACAACAAAATAAATCCGTTGTGATTTAGATGTTACGTTTGGGGGAAACATTACACGTTGGAAAATTGTATAAGTATACAACATACGCTACTATAGGAACCACGAAATATATCATTAGGTTTAAAGTTACACATTGGGAATAATGTCTACAACGTCAAAGTAGTATGTGTTCATCACGTGAAGCGCTTCAGAATGGGATTGTGCCATGACCGACTTCAGCAGTCTCGACCTAAGACATCATGAATATTCATGATGTTTATGGTCTCGACGCGGGATGTTTGGCGTCACGGACTTTTCGCACACTGGAATTTTGTTTCTAAAAATAGAACTTCTGCGTCGCCCTTGCCCCACGTGCTCTTAGGCAACTGCTTGGGCTTCTAGTTTTCCGCTTTAAAAATATTGCTTCCCATCTAATTTTGATATGACGATAACACGAAACTTCAAACGTCGTCGTCTGTTGACGGAGTTGGACATATTTTGATGCCAGACAATCGCACAATTTTTGTATGAACACGATACCTCGAACGCCGCCGTCCGTTGACGGAACCGGACATATTTTCATACAAGTCATGAAATTCTGTCCTGGCAACGGAAGTGGGCGGAGCCGGACACATCTTCATGCCCGACACATTCTCACGCCATACCGGCCCTTACGCCGCATCTCCGCTCACACCACAGCACTTACTTCTACGGCGTACAGGACCAAGCACCCCATTGGAGGGCACCCCACACCCAAATTAGTGACACTGCAGAGGAGGCAGCGCCGGTGATTCCTACAGTGCGTGCACGCAGCACTTTCCGCAGAGCGTAGTTCGTCCGACCAAGAGCCACTTGAACGTGTTCGTAGCAACATACATTGTGTGGAACGGGATACCATTGGTACGAGCGTGCTCTGCAGTAATTGCTGTGTGCGGCGGTCGTGGTCATCCTTTGTGTGCCGGAGGGGTTCTGCGAGGACGGCGACGACAAGGCGTGGAACTCCTTCCAGAGGATTCTTGTGCGCAAAGAGGTGCCGAAGCAGCGACAAGCCGTGTGAAGCTATTTAGTGGCCTCTTTGTACGCAAAATGACACCTGCTGCGCACATATCTCGCCATAAATATACCAGAAAGATACCGAAGGGTACGGAGTGCCGTGGAGGGCCTTACAGGACTCACTGAGCACAAATATGACACCTGTTGCTCTCAAACCGCTTTATTAGATATTCGAATTTCTTGGATTGTTAACACACGGGCCATGAGTGCGAAATTGGAGTTACATAACCATAATGACTTTGACAATGAGTATTGACAGCTTAGTTTACGCGAGAACCTTATGTTTCAATTTAATTTCATGAGTTAAGTTGAATGGTCAAGTTTAAGGTACGTAAAACACTTACCTGAGAATATAATTTATTAAAATAAAAAGATCACGAATAACAAAAACTTACCCCACTCCAGTGAAGCTTTGACAATTCTTGAATAGATTGTGCTGTTGTTTCTATTTAGATTTACTGAGCAACCGTATGACTGGTCGGCAGAAGCGTCTGCTATGATCGTCTGCGTCAGGTTACAAGGCGTTAGGCCGTTATTTGGAGAACAGACAGTTCTATTAACAATACTTCCAGAGATATCTTTAATCGTGAGCTCGGACGAAATATCTCCAGATCCTTTAAACGAAATTGTACAGTTGACGTTAAATGTTGTCCAAATGTTAGCACTGAAACTGACTGAAATGTTTGGTTCGAATGCTGAAATACACATTTACATGGATAGTAAGCGAATTATTACCTCCAAGCATAGTTCATCAGCGAACGTGCGTAATAAAATCTGTTCAAAGTAACCTTTTGACAGTCAATGTTCGAAGTATTAATTGATAGTCGCTTCTTAATTAAACTCATAGCTTGGGAACAATCATAAATCACGATTATGATGCTTTACTTTTGAATGTAAATAAATAATGTGAAATAAGGAGGCACATCGAACCTATGGTTTGGTCAGGTCCTATCTGATCTACATAGGTATACCGTAATGACCATGCTCCACATGTGTTTACGAACCCCAACTTTTATTTATCTATGTACAAAGACTATAGCATCTTTCAAGTACCTCCAAAAGTGTATAGAGTTACGTGAAAGGTGCTCTATTATGTGTCTCATGGTACATCTCACTTTTTATTGTCATTGCCTAACATGGGGACATGAGATGCAAAAGGGACCACTGATCTGAACTACAGTGCAGTCTGGGACTTTGCAAACTTATAGGCCTACATATATTTAGTCACCAATGACATTTAAGCGAGCAACTTGTAAAATATCAAATAACATAAAAAGTTGGAGATTAACTTAGTATACAGTTGTATAGAATCACAGAAGACAAGACAGTATAGGCTATTTTAGGTAAACACTTCTAATTCTAATAAATATTACAAAGTGAGGGAACGTCTTTTGCTCCATATTTGCGAATGGGTTCATTATATAGGTTTTTTAGTAACGGGCAGCTATTTTGAGCAATCTCAAAATGAATATTCTCTCATGAAATATTCGGTATGATAAAAGTTTGAGTTACATTGAAACTGAGACCATGCACATCATGAAAATTGTTGAGATGCTGTCTCCGGTTTTATGTTTTTATTGAAATTTCTGTCATTCCCTTCCTGATTATGAGACATCTCTGTGTGGGTTCCATGATATAAAAGTGTGGAATGGACTGCCACAAATGAAATGCTTTCAAGATGTTTTTGTTTAGTTTATGCGGCGCAACAGCGTGTGCACAAAGAATTAGACCAAGATGGCTACCTACCCAGAACAACTACCGCAGTCGTCTCGGCACTCAGCTTCTCGTCATCACATTGGCACACATATAATCCAGCCCGTGAAAGAGTGACATCGTCTATGTGAAGGGAAATATTCTTTTCACTTGAATTTGTCACGTAGTATCCATCAGCGACGTATTCGTTTGTTCTGACAGTTTTATTCGGTCCAAATATAGGAGCTGTATAGACTACAGTTATATTTGAAATGTCAGCTCTTATTTGCCAAGATTTAATAGAAAAACCTCCACTTGCTGTGCAGTGCAGAGAAACTCTTTCACCAACGACAACCACTTTAGCAGTCGGATGAACTGAACAAATTTTGTTGACAACTAAAACATATTGCAGGGTGTCCAATATGAATACAACTCGCAACGTCTCTACTGATAAATTATTTTTGAACAAAATGAATTGAAATAGGCGACAATATTTCAACAATTGTACTACAAGCACTAAGTATTATACTTCAGAGTTGCTTAGTTACATGTAGTCTTTAACTACGAACTTTTTCGAATAATGAACCTGTCAGCCTAAGAAGCAATGCAACCAGTACCAAAGGTTGCTCAGCAATTGAAAAGCAATTAAACATGTTGTGTTTGGCTTTCAATCAACATATATGTCAACGCCGGTACGCCCTAAACATTTATTTCGTCGGAGTAGAATTAATGTATGCATGTATGGAAGCGTAAGTGCGTATGTACGAAGGTATTCATGTATGTATTTGGATGTTTACATAACGCCATCTAGGAAACTCACAAGTCTAAACATAACAGTCTAATTGTAATAGACCGTTAAATATTTGTGAGAAGCCTCACGAGCTTTACGCGCCATATATAGATATATGTACTCTAAATGAATTAATGCACTAGTGTCTAATTCAGAGCAAATATAATAACTCACCAATATAAATAAGTTTAATAACTTTATCCTACCTTCGGTAGCAACTGAAAAAAACGTCAACCAAAGGATAAGAAATAAACGACTGCAGTTGATCATTTCTTGTAGCTTCAGTAGAAGTCCACAGTATAACGTGATTTTATTGCCTCCTTGCAGTTCTTAATTCCCGAAATCTATTGGCTAAGAAAGCAAAGTCATTTAATGCATCAAAGCAAGTAATTGCTTTGAAAAAGTTACTGCTTATGCTTATACACAAAATTTTTTTATATGTGACCTATAAAGCTAGTCTTCACAATGTGCGCAGGTGAAGGACACATTCGCCAACTTCTGGAAACTACAATCCGTGATGCCACGGTTCTCTAACCCAATAAAAGCACGGAAGGGCATCTATTGCGCGATAGGAGCCAGAAGATTCAGCGGTGGGAATATTACGATGACCTCCTCAACTGCGCTCCGTCGCCAGCATCAGAATATCCCATCTTACAAGCTTGAGAGCCAGATCCATCAATCTACAGCTCCTCACCAACCAAACAAGAAATGACGGATGAGGTACGTTTGGCCGAAGTACAGGACGGCACCAGGTTTTTGTTACATATCAGCCGAGTTGCTTAAGGCCTGGAGAAAGGCGAGTACCAATTGGCTCACTCGTGTGGTAACAGGCGTCTCGAACTCTTTCGCGGTGCCGAGTGACTAGACTGAAAGAAGCACCCTTTCTTTTTACAAGGGCAGAGGCAACCTTTGGGTCGTCAAGAACTATCGCGAAACTTTCCTGTTGTCAGTATCAGACAGGGTCGTTGCCGGCCTCCTCGTGTTAAGGATCAGGAGAAACCTGCTTCAGTTGAGAGGAAGGGAGTAGAGCGGCTTCAATGCTATGCATATTGACAGATCTCACTATCTGAAAGGTCGGAATCGTTGATACAGTATTTGGTTCTTAAAGCAAACAAAACAGCTACTTGCGCATTTATGAAAAATCGTCAAACATTATTTTTTAGAGAAACTATGCATTTGAGCAAAAAAAATTGGATGCAAATGTAAAATCCACCACTTTTATGAATTTGTTAACAGCGTTGAATCACCTTTAATTGCAATGTTGGACCACTGAATGTTAGATGATCAGAGAGCATTCATATATTTTGGCAACAAAACAGAAGATGTCACAGGTAACAGCATGCATAACCTAAACAGAGTAATTCGATAAAAAACTTCGCGAAAATCAACATATAACGACTCCCAATGCTGAACTGCTTTAGGAGGCTTCGCTAAAATGATCACATGACCATGAACTTTGCCCCAGAACCCATTGCCATTCCATCCTTAACTTCAAGTTTAGAAAGTGTTCCTGGTTAAGACAAGTAACTGAACAGTGACTTGTGAATATGTCATCATCCATACAACAAAGTTTAAATTGCCTTTTTGATCGGTGCTTTATGATAACAAAGTTGCTAAGGCTAGTTGAAGACCAATGTTGCTGTCTCGAAAATTAGGTCTACGAAGATCTGTAACAGTGCGTAGATTTGACATAATATATCAATCCAATTTGCACTTAAAATGCCTGAGAGAATACAATATCTGTGCATAAAAAGGTAAGCAAAGTGATAAACATCTTTTCTTTCATAAATTGTGCTGTTAAGACTTTTAATTGCTTTTGTTCTTCCTTTAATGTCATGCATTATACGTGAAAACCAGCTGCCATTTAAATGATGACACACAACAGCTATTATGTGAGACAATTACTATAGGCTTATTTCAGCCTAAAATGGCACGGCAGATTATGCACAATCTGGACTACACGTACACAAATTTTAGAACTTGAGCTCGTAAAGTAAGACATTTGTTACCACACTATATGTCCATCGGCTGGGGGCTTGTAATAGTAGGCGTTAAGGAAATGTATTAGACACAGTGCTTTACTGTTCAATTTAGACTGCAAAACTGACTCATTATCACATGCAGTACGTGACAGTAGGATACTCATGAACTAAATTAAATAACCTCATCATAGCATTTGACACTATGAGATATAAGTATGAAATATTGCAAGAAGAGTGCATCACTGGACAAGACAAACAACATCACAACGAGTTTCAACGCCGAAGATAGGATATGCTCGAAAGGTGGGAATTAAATTGTGGTCATTGCTTTTATGCTGCTATGCAAATTTTCATTTGGTAGTTTCACCTACTCTGTTACTCTGAGGACCGAGTTTTGAGTTGCCCTGCAATGGTCCTGCCTGGGCTAACAGCGGGTAATATGTATGTTTCCTCATTGCATCTTTGGAAGAAATACTCAACCGCGTTCAAAATCTTAAGCTTATTTTCAAATAATTCAAAGAGATAATTAAGAACAAATTTGCAATTAGAGTGCGTGGCTTAAACCGCCAGACTGCGATGTTAAAATAATTTTTGCGAGCATCGAAAATTTTGAAACACCTCTTTTTACATACATTGGGTTTAATTATGTTTCCTGTTCTCGGTTAGAGTGAACTGTTTTATATTAAAATGAGTTCTTGATGTCAGGGACATAATAATGAAGAACCGACGCCATTTGTTTGCTTTTAAGCCAAAGCACTGAATGACAGCGTTAGTTAGCATTATGAGCTAAAAACAGAATAAATGATGAGTTTCAACCTATAAGAGTAATTACCACAGCTTCACATGACTCTGGCAACGTTTGGCACAGTTACATAAAATTTGCCTTTCAATAAGCCAAACAGCTATTGTGAAATTAATACAACACTTAGATTAATTATATTGACATTTATATTGGCATTTAGTCTATTATCACTATTATTCATCTGCTTTTGGGAACAAACACCAGTGTTTAGAACATTTCTGTCATTCAATTTTTTTTTGCAAAGAGGATTAGCAGACCTTAACCGGTCTTCATTGGTAAGTGGAAAATTCGCTTTGGGACACCTAGAGAACTTAAAGAATACACTAACTTAGATTGATAAAAATTTGATGAGAAAGGAAAGGAAGAGAAAACGGAGACAAAGGAGACGATAATGAATGATGATGACGATTGATGATGATAACAATGATGATAATTATAAATGACGTTGTTAACGACGACAACTATGATTATGATGACGACGACAACGATAATGATGATAATAACGACGACAACGATGATGATAGTAGCAGCAAATCAGTTGGCACTCAGACAGTTAATAACACATCTAGTTCTACTTTCCATTTTTTAAATTTTCTTTTTCACCTTTTACGCTTCTCCTGATCTCGTGAGCCATTCAGACGAATTTGCTTTTTTGCTCATAACAGCAAAAACTGAGTGTAATATTTTGTTAAGTTTTCGGTCTCACTTATGTCTTTGCCATGTCCGTTCCAGTTTCTATAAGTTTTTTCTCTTGTTCGCACTTTACCGATTTACCTTTGGGACGTTAATCTGCCGGTTGGTGCGCTAAAATGCAAATCCAAGGGATTCGAATATCCATCCTGGACAGAAAGTGTATTCAAACTTTATTTCCACAGACACCTATTCAACTACAAAACGAGAACGCTGCGCTGCATACATTCTTTGATAAACACGTACATACATGCATACCTTGTGTTTACACTCGACTGACAACCATGCAGAGGATGGGAGAGGACTGATACAGGACTGGCCACACCACTCACATACCGATCTAGTACAAAAAGGGAATTATCATTGCATTACCCATATTTGCCTGTCGGTGCAGGGTAAACTGATCTCCTTTTAGGCTAAACTTCTCTTTTGACCTCCATTACTTCCTAATTCCTCCTTGCAGAAGGAGCTCATGCTACACCATGACAATGAAAGAAAGGAGACCCCCTCTTTCATTGCCATCCTCGTTAAGAGAGAGAGAGAGAGAAATTTATTGACAACCAAAATAATTAACAAATACAATCATAGTCTGTCACATACAGTGGTGCCTAAAAGGAACAAACAGTTCCGCTACGAAGGTCACCTGCTTACATCATGGATTACAAATTGGTGACAGCATAACACTGAGTAAAACAATTAATAATCTAAAATATAAAGTAATTAATATAATCAATGTCATTGCATAAGCATAAACAAAAAACTTAACTAAGCACCAAAAAATACTTAACTAAATGCATTGTGTATACGAGATTTTAGACTTGTTTTAAACTGGTATAAAGTTTGCAAGCTAGTAAGAACAGTTTGCAGAGAATTCTAGAATGACGGTCCACAACTTATAATACTAAACTGTCTATTAGTAGTGCGAACAGAATGTTTATGATACATATGAGATGAGCGCGTATAATGACCATGCACATCTGAATTCATACAAAAGTATAGGTAGAAGTCCACAGGTAATAGATTATTTTTTAGTTTAAACATAAATAAACTATTTGCAACTTGTTATTACAATCAAAAGGCATAGCAATTAAAAGAGTATATCAATTAAATCGACCCGAAACTGTTCGATCGGATTTTATTTGCATATTCGCCTACTTGATAACTATTATTTCTTTCTTCGCAATTCATCACTTTACTCTTAATGTTCCAAGATGTCTATCATGCTTTTACATTTACTATGACAACTATCACTCAGCTTAATGCTTCACTTTTCTCTTATGAACACATGACTGACATTTAAATTTTCATTCTCTTGAGATACTTTGTTGACATTTATCTGACCTTCACAAACCTCGCTTGTTGCAACTGACGCATTTTTTTCTTCTTTTTCACATTTCTTCTCTTACCCTTCCATATTTTACAGCGCCAATATACTTTAGAACATGTTTCTGATTTCAAAGAGATAGACTCGCAATTTAGAACCTACTTACAAATGCACTCTTAATCCAATCCAATCACTATTTATGCTGTTAAATCCACCCGCAACCGATGTGCATATGGGTCTATAAATTTAAGTATTGCTTCTTGAGAAACCTATCAATGGACTTCAGGAAGCGTCTTTGCAATCCTGTTGTTTTCATTCATCATTTTTAAAAGTGTAAATGAAAATGGTAATCCTGGCGAACACCATTTGTTTCTTTCTCTCGTGTTTCTAATTTGTTGTCTGTCACTTGCTTTCTGTGATATACTTTCGGTGTATGAACTATTAAATCCTCTGGTTAAATCCACCTGAAACTGACTTAATACTTCCATGCCTATGCGATGAGCCTAGAAATCTGGATACTTCTATCCTTATCAACTCTTCACAATACTAAATTCATCTTTAGAATTACAGTGTTCATCTTCATCGGTAGTTTCAATGGACATTCATAAATATGGGTGCTATCTTTGCTTTCATCTTTCTTTTCCTGATCTAATTTAGTATTCTAAGACAAACCAACTCTGTTATCCTCTTTTAAACCAGAACTCAAAGCATCACTGAAAAATCCTGCCGTAACTTTGCGCAGCTAACTCTGTCATTTGTTCCAAATCGTTTTCGATAGTTCTACAGTACTCGCTTGATTCTGGGTCTATCACGTTCTGTGTTTAACACTTGGTAAACGATATCCCTAATAACTCTTATAGCGCCGTTTTCATAAATGCAAAAGGCTTCAGTCGATGATCGTTTAAAGTGAATTCATAAACAAAATCAGAATCCAGTAGAGAAGCCAAGTTGAATTGCTATAGGTCAAAGCAGCCAGAAGTTAGGCTACGGTGGGTAAGCAAATTGGAAGAGGCGAGTCTTAAGTTTAGACCTGAATGAGATTACAGAACCGATAGATATGGCCGCATTATTACAGTCGCATTATTATAGTAATTAGATAGGCCGATTAACTGCTACAATTAATTATGTGATTGTTATTTGTTATGTCACAAAAGCAATTCTCAGCTACAGTAGAGATAACCTCAGTGCATTAGATGCGTGTTTCCAATTCCGGATGTATGATTAATGCTAGGCCTATAACCATTTTCATTTAAGTCTCTTATGTATTGGCATTACAATGCATATGTTTCACGTGACCGGCCTGAAATAGAGGGCAAAAATTCCAACACTGCAGTTATATGGATAAAATTCCCATTGTTTTGAGTCTCGTGAATTTTTCACCAATGTAACCGAGCATACGACAGTGTCGCGAAATGTTGGAATAGCAAATGCTCAGTAATAATAGCCAGACTGCAAGCGTTGGTAAGCATTAACGTTGGTATCTAATCACCCTGTATTGTACTTATAATTGTGATCACAATTATAAATTTATATAGCGCCGCTTGTATAGAACCTAGTCAGTGGTTCTCTCTACGCAAAGCCTAACCCACGTCAGATGTCAATTAAGAACAGAAACTCATCAATTATCAAGCAAAACCTAGGTTATTTACACGGTATATATTAGTAAATATTTGGGCAGAAAACGACATACACTTGTTTTTCAGTTTGCCGGACAATCAAATGATGGATCAATTATTTTCATTTCCTTACTTTACTAGTAGACATTTGTGAACAGTGTCACATTTGAATCGATCAAATTAACCCTGATTTTGAGTCGACTGCTTCAAAAATAGAACTTAGTCTTCATGCAAAAAATTAGTCTGCAGGAAAGATTAAGACTTTGTCCAAATACTTTCAGCATATGATGCTCCTTTCGAATTCTTATTACCAACGTTGTTGCCGAAACTTGTTCGCATAGCAGCTGGTGTCATTACACAATATTTTCTAACCGGCTCAAACACACGCAGGTCTATAAAACCTCGACGGGGTACAACAGAGGCGAAACATTTTTAGAGACGAAATACAATAGGTTTACAATGTTCATTCAAAGTGCAAGTACCGCCATGCACCCAGCGATAAGTAAGATTATAATATTATATATATATTACAAGTAAGTTCATACATTGTATGGTTACTATATTATATTATTATGTTATGTTATTATGCTATTATGTTATGTTATTATGCCATTATGTTATATTATTATGTTTTCATATATTAAGCTCATATATTACACGCCTTTAGCAACAACAGTCCTACGAGGCGTCGTCTCTGAGATAAGAGTTGATAGGCCTATCTATCAGCCGCAACTCAATCTCAACAATATCAATCTGACACCTCCCAATCATTTCGCACGGGTTGCATTACTAGTAGACAATGAATTATAAATTTGATACGATGCACCATAATTCGAGTTTCAGACGCAAAGATGGAAGTTAAACATTTTATTAATAGGCCATTGTCCATCTGCAAGTCCATTTCGGATTGATGACCCCATTCCTCTTTCAATGGACAAGTGACATCTGTGTAAGAAAGATAGAAAGGTTCCTTGCCTGCCTATAGGGCTTCAGAATCTTCGTAACAGTAGTCAAGATATCGATTAAAGCTGTCTTTGACTCGACGAATTATTAACTCTAAATGTACACTTTGAAAATGATAAGTTCGTTGTACAGTCATATTCAGTGAAAAAAATTGTTGACGTTACCGAGGATTTTCTCAGCATGTTGGGCCGAATATGTTTCAAAAGCTGCCCCTAGCAATTACAAACCGGAACAAAGCAGACTCAGGTTTAGTTACTATATTTCCGTATAGATCCGGTTGTAGGCTATGCGCTAATTATAAGGGCTGTAAGCCTATGAACCCGCGCATGAGTAATGACCTATATTTGTATTTATGCATGCATTGCATGTATATTCCATTCGTTGTAGCGTGATCAATATATCTGGAAATATATTTCATTTCGCAAAGTATTTTCTCCACCTTTTGCCAGCTAAGAGCTTTTGAGATGAATTCATAAACTAGCGCGATGCAAGTATCTGATTAATAATTATAACAATATATTCTCGGAGGCACAGGCCAAGAAAACTCCGTATGTGCACTTGTTGGTTCTCGATTAGAGTATGCAAATGCAGTGTCTTACGGTATATCCCCTTGTAATGTAAAAAAGCTCCAGAGAGTTCAATACTGTTTCTAAGGTTGTCACATAATCTTTTTTCATCAATGCATTAAATGGCCTCCGTGCACTTCACTGGCTTCCTATTGAGCGGCGTATTAGGTTCAAAATTGCATGCTTGACCTTTAAATCTCAGAACACGGGCCTTCCATCATGTCTTAATTAATACTTTGCTAACTCCATATCGCCCTCCTAGATTCTTGCGTTCTTCTGATACTGTTTTGTTGCAAGAACCTAGGTGTAGGACAAGTGTAGGTTTACGTAACTTTAGTGCTGTGCTCCTCGCATTTGTAATCGTCTACCACAAAAGGCCCGACTTGCAAACTCGCTATCATCTCTTAAATCACTTGTTAAGACTCACTACTTCACCCTGGCTTTTGCAGGATTCCATCTTGGCCCCTAGCGAACATACATCCGCGCCTCAGGTGTGCTGACATTACGCGCGTCATAAGTGCTTCAAATAGACAGACAGATAATTAAATAAATAAATGTGAAAGTTGCTGGGGAGGACACTCTTTGTATATAACAGGGTTTAGAGCAGAACTGTAAGCTACACCGTGGATTGCCAGCAGTTTTGGAAACAGTTTATAAACAATGTGAGCAAGTTAAGACGAAAGAAAGCTCTTAACAATCATTTTAAGAGTAAATCTGAGTAATTCAGTTTTGTATAAGTAACAAATTTAAGTAGAGGAGCTACCTAAAATTATCAGTAAAACAGAACACATTACTAAACAATACACTACAAAATAATAGCTCAATGTGAGCGAATTTAAGTAGTTTATTCTGTGATGGAGTTCAATTTAGGATTATCAATAAAACAGAAAGCAATGCTATATATACAGCATAAATATATTAGGTCGATAGAAGCTGATATAGATATGCGACAGCAAATGCGATGGCCGATATGGACCATATGGAGTTCCGCTTTGTAAGGGGTTGATAGTGTAAATGGGCGTTCAAGTAATTTAAAACGTCAGTGGGTTAACGATGTTAGCTTACATTAGCTTGCATTAATTAATATTAATCAACATTAACGTATCAACAGTAATAGATAACAGGATTTCGGTAGTCTGTTTTTGTGCATACATGCATGCATTTGTGTATCAACAAACTTAATATAGCACCTTTAGATACCTCACAAAGCATAGATATGGCACTACACATAACTACTGTAAACAGGGAATAAGCGAAGTCATTGATGCGCTATATAAACCCGAATTGAAGATTTCTTGTTGCTATTTGCTGATTTTGTCTGTGCTGAAAGAGCACGATAATATTTCAAAAGAATGTCAACTACTTATATTTAGGTAACAGGAGAAGAAACACCGCATAGCCTATATCGCTTGCAATGCAAGAAGTCTATGAAGATATGGGTATAGCACGTATGCTAACAGAAACAATTCTACTTTAATTTTAATATTTCAAATAGGACATAAACGTCGTTCGCTAGGCCTACATATAAACGCCTACTTGAAATGTAGTTACTCACTATAATAGGCCCATGAAGCCTACATTAAACATAATTATTCTTTCTTTTATATTACAATGCTTGGTCGAAAGACAATAGTTATCTGTAGGATGCTACAGGTTGATCGGATAACCCATGCAACAGGATATTCAGCTGGGAATTTCTCTGAGTAAACCAGGAACTACATCGACTACTACAAAGCTATCTGTATAGTCGAAGGTTTGATTTCTTACCAAATGGGTTTGATAACTGAATTCTTCAGTCATTTCATCGCGTAAGAAATTTTTTAAAACACTAGTTTACGCACTTCATTTGCTGTAATGTTGACTTTAAATTTCACCTGCAAATGACTCTGCGTAACTGAACGTGATCCGAGGATCACCGTGTAAAATAGCTCTTTCCTCAAGTTACAAAGTTGAAGTTACTATAACTGCCCTGTGTTAACCTTTGATTTCTGTGTACTGGATTTCGTTGTTACCCTTGGCCAGGAGTATAAATGTTGCCTGGCCACATTAACATTGTAGGTTGTCATTTTTGATTAAGCTTTTTGTGATTGCAACTGTAATTATTAACATCAAACGCGTATGTGTCTAATGTACGAGGCATCAAAGCCAAGCAGCAATCACGTCAATAACCAGAAGGTCAGTCCACATGACGAGTGGCAGCCTATGGTGTATAAGCAATTCAAAATATGATATAAAACGCACCATTAATTTTTTATATCCATTCTTTTACAATATATTTATGGTTTCATGATTAACCGGATGGAATCTCAACTCAGCGGTTGCGGTTCAAATCCTGCTAGGACAGAAAGATATTTCAACAATTTTGTTCCGTTAGCGCCCCTAGCAATCAGAACCATATGATGCGTCCATTGATCGCATACTGTCTGTGGATAGATTGGGCTGTAAGGGAGAGGACTATTCTCTTCAGTCATCTACTTTTGCACTAAATTTGAAATTTGCTCAAAATTGGCATTGCTTTCTCAATATGTATTATGTTTTTGCCTTGTAAAATACAGTTTAAAATCTTATTGAGTCTAAATGATTTTTAGATCGTAGCAACAAATTTTGTGTTTTTTTTAAAGTGGCGATTCCAAAGGTCCTGAAACAAATACACCCCTAATTCCAGTTACAATGCGAAGATTCTAAGCAAAGCTAGGTGACTCTGATCAAACAGACTGGCAAATCCTGGATTATGGTTATCATTACAAAATTAAAGAATTTGATTATCAACGCTCATTCGTGTGTTGTTTGGTGTCCAAGTTCATGTTTGCCCAAACCTTCTCGTAATTATGTGTCTGAATCGGAGTTTCAAAACTATAGCTGAGTATGCCTCAGAGGCTGTGCAATTATTGACAGCATTCTGACAACTACATGTGTATTCAATCAGACTTATCCATCGATATTCAAAATGCATCTAACTCCATGCAGGCCAGTCGTTGTTCATTTGGACAGTGCTATGATCGGACGTGCGCAATCTGTGATCGGGAATTCACGGATTCAGTGATCAAGGCTTCATGCTGCCACTATGGAGATGTCCTTGCCTTTCAGAGATAGCCCGACCCGGCTACTAACAAAAGTTTCGAATGCTTGCCTCATAGCTTGATTGATCTTCGAATATGTGAAGTTTCAATCAGTAAGTGCTACCGTATACAGCGAGCGTTTCATCTGTTTGTCGTCATACCCCTATCTTCTTCAAATCATCTTTGATCAGGGCATGTTTTGAAAGAGAAAACTGGGTTTCCTAACCGAAATCCTGAATCGACAGACTTGAAATTCGATAAACATAACTATGTTGCTGAGAGTTCTACCCTAAAAATTACTCGAAGGGTCAGATTACTGGTAATGCCCCATGCAGTAACACCCAGCATGCACATACATTTTCACTTCTACGTTCTGCGGCCGGTCTACAGGTCTCTTGAATATAACGATTTTATTTTTGTTTTAATGCACGATATCTCACTCATTGCCAGTGTTGGAGTAGGAGTGTGTCGTTATACTTCAACGCTTTAAAAACGTGTAATCTATGGTTTGTACCAAAATATTTAAGCCACGGATGAACAGGATGGAGAGCAAGACTGTGAAAGAGAGGGTGACAATAAGAGGAGGAGGAAATGGAACACATAAACTTTGCTACAAGGCGGACACTCTACCAATCAGATCGAATTTAAAGCATTCAGAGGCCAGTTCTTTGGTAAACCTAAAAACCTATAAAATTTTCTATTTATCCCTTCAGCTAACTGAAATGCCACAATTTACATGAATGTGGGAAATCAGGACCTATAGGCCCAAATGAAAACAGAAACAAACAAACACATATACCTCATGTTCACATGTCGAGCTGATCTGAGAAATGGAAACCAAGTTTTAATAAAAACTAAATGGAAAGTTTGCTCTTACATGAAACTTCAGCTACCAGCAACTGCTGAATTTATAAATACCCTTTTACGAGCAACAGTTTTCTTTAGAAAACATAATTAAGTTTAGTTCTTGTTCTCACGACGATAGCAAAAGCATAGTTGAATTTGTTAAATATTGACTGGAAGGTCGAATGATGCGGAGTCAAAAGTAAGCTTTTTTAAAAGACTTATTTAGCTAACAAGTCTGGAGTCCGGGTCTGTTCCGGGTCTCGCTGGGGAGCTTGCAGTCGAGATAGGGCGGTCGGAATAGTCTAGATCAGCGCTTCTCAAACTTCTCAGTGTCACGGACCGGCTTCCCAAACCTCGCAGTGTCACGGACCGGCTTCTCAAACTTCTCAGTGTCACGGACCGGCTTCCCAAACTTCGCAGTGCCGCGGACCATCAGGAATTTTCCCACTGCAGCAAGACCGGTGTCCAATTTATTAATTATTCCGCTTTTTCGAGTACCTAAAATTTTCTAAATTTCTAAGATATGTTTTGAAATAGTGTCAAATGCATTTTTAGCCAACTCGGTGACTATTGCCCTTTAAAATGCTAGCCTAATAAGCGTTTTTGTTATGACTTTTAAAAATATGTAATAGTTCTTTCTAATTTATATGAGAAATATGGCGGAATTAATTTCTTCATTATTCTATTTTTTGAAGACGGTTGCGGACCGGCAACTGAGGGCTCGCGGACCGGCACCGGTCCGCGGACCACCACTTTGAGAAGCACTGGTCTAGATGTCAAAAAGTTTGGCGCATATCACTAGAATTGTGTAATGAGTGATAATTGTGCATTAAAATGTAATTTGTGTTTAGGCCTAGACAATCGTGGTTTATTACTGAACAAATTTATGGAAGCTGTCAAATTTTCAGTTTCCTTTATCTAATTCTTGGTTCGCGCTTACTTTTTCTACTACAACCAGTCATTAGTCTCTACATGTAGGCCTATGTATCCTTCGATATTATATGGCCTAAATTGTCCTTATATATACACACAAAACTTGTACTTAGAATAAATTTTGCGTGTTCATCTAAAAAGATATGCTAAATACGCTTTTCATAAGCAGTTTAAAACTGTTCTCTTTCACCGGAGCTAGGCTGGGAGCACCTCTTTGTATAGTACCTGAAGGGGCGCTATACAAATGTTCTGAATGAATGAATTGCAAAAACTTACATAAAGATGTTGAACACTCTTTTGTTAAACTACCTTTTTTAAATTTATATATATCTATATATCAATATTACTTGTTGCCCGAGATATCTGATGGCTACTTTCTAAATATTTCTGATCGGAACCTCTACTTTACTAGAGCTCAAGGAAATTATTATGGCAGTTTTACTGCTGTAACAATAGGCTATTTCTTTAGCATAGCTGTAGCAGAGCCTCTACAGTCTAACATTGGCCTGACGTCAGCAATTTTGTTGAACTTGTGAGCATACGCATGCAATGCCAAAATTTCTTGGCTTTCTCATCAGTTATCAGACCCTTCTTATTCGCTGCTTGGTTTGCTTGCAATTACAACGCTATTGTACACTCTCTGGCTGGCTATATACACTTAACTTTTCCTCTTATGCACTCTGTATATCACACCCACAAACACAAAGGCAAAATCAACGATCATGTTCCGAATTCCCTTTCGCTCATAACTGTGTAAGAATCTGTATTTTCTTTATGGTATTGTGGTAGAACTAATTAAACACAGCAGCTTACACAATATGATATTTGTTCTGAAGTTTTCATACGCGTAGACCGGAGTTAAAGAGAAAAAGCCCAACAGCTGTACTCTGAAAGGATCCATTTAACACGATAGTCAACAGCTTTAACAACAGTTGCTTTTGTTCCTTACTGCTTTTGAGCATGATAGGAAACGACATATTATTTCCGATTCCACCAATATAAATCGAACGCCCCTTCTGACCCGTCGCGTGTTAATTGGATCGTCTATAATATGAAATAAGCATGTGTGATAATACTTTTTATGCATTTTTGTCTGATATACGAAAAACATTCGTCTTTGCTCGTTGTGTTTGCATTTGAGACCAGTTTGGCTTAAATTCTGGCCAGGTAAATTTCTTGTTTATTGCAATTTGCTTTTAACAATTTGTTTTTATTTGATTATGATGCTATATATTATATTCACTGCATACAGTCTTCCAGCTATATTAAAATACCAACACGTCTGTTTGCTTTAGCTGCTGCCTTCCATTTCTCATGTTGCACCTCGTCCTCATCAGGTTCTAGATCACATTGCAATTTCTTGCCATTTGTTGGCCTATTCCTCTTTCTGTGCGACTAAATCGAACTAAATCCTGGTCCTCGTTGTCTTGACACCACTGATTTCCGCCACATGTATATGTATGCATGCATGTATGTATGCATGTATGGATGTGTGTGTATATGTGCGTATTTATGTATGAATGTATGTACGTTTGTATTAATGCATGTATTCACGAAGGCATACATGTATGTATGTAATATGTGTAGATAGGTACATAAGTAGGTAGGTAGATAGGTACGTGTCAAGACACTTGATATGGAATGGGATGCAAGTTGCCCAAAATGGACGCTTCTTTCTCGGGCTAGTCGTTTTTGGGCAAGTAGTGGATCCCTTGCAGAGTTTTCTCAATACTTTTCGTTCTTTTGGACTTCTAATATGACCTCGTATGCGTTCTGGAGTCCACTGTCTATTTTGTCGTCGTTTTGAGTATTTTTGGACGGTGTTCGGACGTTTGTTATCGAAGTCTCGTGCGGCGCAAGTGGACTCGTCCGTCCGGAGGGACTTCAGGTTAGTAGCTGGACAGCGTCACGCTCTAGTTGGAAAAACCAAGAGAGTCATTGAATTGGTGCTGATGGTTCTGCAAGAACCTCTAAGAGCAATTGGCCGGCTGATGAAGAATGTAGTCCTCCATAAACAGCACTCTGGTTTGTTGTGGGTCTGCATTTACATCCCGGTCAATTGTACACGATTTGTGTGTCGAATATTCGATCAATGAAACAGTAGTTGTAATTATTATAGATTTTATTGATTATGATTATGATGATACTTATAATGATTATGACATAGTAAAAATACAGTTTTGAAATTGACTTTCACTGTATTTCCTATTCTGTATCTTTCATCCATAACTCAACTGAATTAATTTGCATTCTGGCCATGCATGATCTTATTATTTCGACTATAACTTATATAGAATCAATATTAGTTAAAGGTCTGAATCATGAATCGGCGCTCCTAACAACTGAGGGCTATGGCATTGATCAATACAATACATAACAATACGATGCAATACAATTCAGTATCGTTCGATACTGGCTGCCTGACACTGGTATACCTGTAGATGCAAGTATCGCACTAGAGAAAATTCTGTACTGCGCCACTCGAAACTACAGCTACCCACAGCGCAATAGGTTGTTCAGTCAGACTTCAGTCACTCAGTCAGTCAGTCAGTCAATTATTCAGTCAGTCAATCATTCAGTCAGTCAGTCAGCCAGCCAGCCAGTCGGTCAGTCAGCTAGCCAATTCAGTCAGTCAATCATTCAGTCAGTCAGCCAGCCAGCCAACCAGTCGGTCAGTCAGCTAGCCAGTCAGTCAGTCATTAAGTAAGAAAATAAGTCAGTCAGTCAGTCAGTCAATCAGTCAGTCAGTCAATCATTCAGTAACTTAATCACTAAATCAATAAATAGATGTTTGAGTCTATAGTACTTGCATAAAATGAGCTATGTTGACACTGGTATAGGCCTATCAATTGAGAACTCGGTCAACGTTACATCCGCGTTTGAATCACTAGAACTGATATGAGTTTTACAGAAACAACAGGCTTCTGGCGTTTACTGGTGATATGTTGGACAGCGTCTTCAATGTATGATGGTGAGATTGCAGAATTCATCACAGTGACATTTTATTTTATCCAACCTACAAAATTCGTTAGTATTGGTATAGTATCAGTCTTCAAATCAGCCAGTCACCCAAGCAATAATAGCTATTACAACCAGTAAACAGTCAGTCAGTCAGCCAGTTAGTAAGTCAGTCCTCCTACTACAAATGATTAATCATTCAGTTTCTCAGTCGTGTCTAAGCATGCACCAAAAATGATGTGCAGCTGTCTCTATCCAAGAAAGACTTTGAAACATTAAGTAGTTCATGAACAGATAGCTTGAAGAGTTAAGTAGTTCCCAACGGGATTGACTGAGGAATAGAAAGTTACAACTGCAAAGTTGAGTCGAAGGTTCTGAATACACAGGTGCAAGGGATAGTTTCCCGACCAGCCGTAATTGTAATGGTAGATATGAACCTTTTCGTCCCAGTTGGGTCGATTAAATGACATCTCTTCAATGTGGACCAAGTGCGGATATAAATCCATCAATCGCTGAGTGTTTTCGACCGACTTCTCTGCCCAATGCTCCTCCAGTCCTTTATAGGAACGATATTGTTCGAGCATAAGTCGTAGGAACGGCGCTCCCTTCTTAGCGATTATGATTCCGTTGCAGAGACCATAGTAAGTCTCTCGGCCAATCACAGCAGGGTACTTGAGCAGTGGGTCGAACGACTTGAGAACTCAGACGTCGGCGTCCAAGTATATTCCACCATATCCTAAACAAATTATCATCACCATCATTATCATCATCAATATCATCATCAGCATTAGCATCATGAATGTGTATGGCGAGGAATATTTATACAGATTCTTCTAGGAACCATCATCGTTATCAAGTCATCATCAGCATCTTCGTCTTCGTCAACTCATGGTTCTCCTTCCTCAGTCAGTCAGTCAGCCAGTTATTCAGTCAGAGAGAAAGTACGACTTATAATCTACTGAGTTTAGAACTATGTGTTTCCTGGAGCTATACGATCGTTTGTTTTCCAGTAAATTGACAGTATCTAAAAACCATAAAAAGATGTAGAGCTCCAGAACAACGTAAGCGCTTTTAGTCTTGGCATAAGAATTGAACATGTTTTATTACCTGCAATTCCTTTTAGCTAGAACCCATTCATCAACCCATGTTTTGCTAAGATAAATTGCGACTGACTGTATATGTTGCGGCATGTTTTAGCTGTCAGGGCATGCCTTGTTCATCCAACTGCTGTGGTTGTTGCCACTGGCGAGAGAGTTTCTTTGAACTGCTCGGGAGACACCTACGTCGATTCCTGGCAAAATGGAGGGAATGCTTTGAACAAAGATGTCGTTTACAGAGCTACTACGTATAACAGTGATGGATCAATCAAAAGTCACAAGTTTATTGCTGAGGGATACTCTGTTGATGACCCAGCTGAAAATCAAGCTATCCTCCACATAAACAATATCTCTCTTTCACAGGCTGGAACATATTACTGTGTCATTGGCAAGTCGAGACCTGCGTCAAGCGCCGTGGTTGTCTTGAGTATGTAATAAACTTGTTTGCAGGCTACTTGTGTACATATATCTTCCGATAGCTCCTTTAAGGCTTTCTCAAGGACCCGAGAACTGTGGCCACATTTCTGATTGGTATTATTTTATATGCTGCATATATCACTGTTACAATATCAGAAACTTTGCTTAAGTTGGTCCCACCTCCTGGAACCTTCTCACTTGAGAACTGCGACTTCAGCTACTCTCTCTTCCCCTCTCTGGATTCCGCAAGCGCCTGAAGACTGTACTGTTTAAGAGTGATTTTACTTATACAGATCGGAGAGACTCTGTTGAGCTGATCTTCTAAGAGGCTCTTTAAAAATCTAAATTTTCAATTACTACTACAATTACGCTAGTGTCGACAAGTAAACGGTCAATTTGAAAAGCCTATTCATTTAAAATCACATTGCTATTGCATTTGAGCATATCCTATCAAGAAAGAAATTTAGAAACATACGCGAAACGTCACTTCAGTAGATGAATCCTGTACGAAACTTTTCCGCTTTTAATTCTTTTACTTTTTATTTCAAATGTCAAAGTGAACCAGAAACAATAGTTTTACCAGTGTTATCATGTGATGGCTGCAAGTAAATTTTGAGCTTTTATTTTAATCAGTTGTGATTGCAAAATTTCATGCTTTGCCTCATAGAGAAAACGTCTTCAAAGAAAATCATAAGCTTAAAGAAAACTAACTATATTCACTGACAATTTTTCTAATCCCTCAAGCACAACAACGGCAAGTGCGTAGCTATATATTATAATTATTGCAAGTTTTGCTCGCTCATAATGTCCCATTTTGTAGCCTAAATTTCTGTAAACAATTCTCGTTTTAGGGCTGTAAGAGATAGGTAATTACTAACTTAATGTCACGTGATTAAACTATGGAATCAGATGGAGATGTCACGTGGTTAGGATTTAAGGCATCAGTCTAAGGAAACACGTGAGCCTAGTAGGGATTAGGACACCAGCGTAATGAAGACAAATAAATAGAGCCGCCTCTGGTGGTATGCTGCTGCATAAATTTGAATGACTATGGCATGCTATCTAATTCAAGCGAAGTGAGCTCATACCTGGCAACACTGAGAAATTATACGTTTTCGTTCGAATCTTGTAGGCTAAAATTACCACTTAGCACATGTTTTGCTATTGAATGACTTAACCCTATCAACAGCTAAATTTTCACTATTCTTTTTGATTCAGAACCTGAATTTGTAGTGAATTTCAATAATACAAATGAGGAACCAGATAGCGTCATCTGTAGCATTTTGTCAAGTGAACACATTTCCTATGTCCTGACGATAAAAGACATGCTTGGAAGTACAGTTGTTAGAAAGAATGGCTCTTCTCTGTGTAACGGTCAGACGTCTTGCCACCTGCAACACAAAATCAACGGAAATGCATCTGTTAACCAGTCGTATAGTTGCACCGTGAATGTGACTACCAGAGTAAACATTCCCTTTTTGAAAGTGCTCACCGCTTCAATCGAATGGAGTAAGTTTTTTTCTAATGCTTCTAATTCCTTTTCAAAATGCGTGATCGAGCTTTGACTAAGTTGACTAGCAAAATTTGAAAATTGGCTAAAAATTATTTATGTTCTTATCACAGTTTCTTTGTTGATTAAACAGGCTGTGAGAAACTATGAACTTGCAGTAGACCTACACTGATCGGTTGATTCACCTGACTTCATCTTTCGAGATATTTGCCTTGCAAAGAATTGTTCTTCTAACTTTTACTGTTAACGGAATTAACATTAATATTACAGGTGCAGATGATCCAGGTGGAAGAAGCGATTCGCACAGGATCGAGAAAGGTAGGCTATGTGAAACTATTATATTGTTATTTTTTCCCGAGAGAGAAAGGTTCCCTCAAGATTTGAAAGAAGTTTACTATGCATTGTTCTGGAATGATCAATCCTCGCTCTGTCCGTCTTTATGAACTGTATGGGCTGCAATCTTAGCAGCACCATAGTGGCTGGTTGTGTTTACATTTAGAGACATGAAAGCCGGTTGAATAAATGAGTCATAATAAGATTCGTTGAAGAGTAAAAACTTGCAGGTTTAAATGGAAATCCTGAGGAATAATGGATAGAAGCATTTGAGGTCAGAGATTTTGGATGGCTGAGAATTCTTCTTCCTTCGGGCTGGAATTAATCCCTCTTCAATCTGATGAGCTTTGGGTCTTGCTGAATCATGTCTCCCCATCTCTTCTTTTGTCGTCCACGACTGCGGCGTCCGTAAACCACAGCTGTCATAATTCTTTTAATGCAGTTTCTCTCCTCTCTCCTCATCAGGTGACCGTACCATCTTGTATGGCTGAGATTAGGGATATACAAATAAACGCTTCAAATACGGTTTCTGCCTTGATCAGCTGAGTAAGATAATCATGTGTGCAGAACTTTTGTGGTGCACCAAAATGCGCTATAGCAAGTGCTTTGATACATCCATAGTTCCACACGTGTGTATGTTTAATGGTAAGTGTATTGTCTAGACGGGTAGACAACTTGATATCAATGCCAATAGTATGCAGAATATATGCATCAAAATGAGGCTTATCAATTTTAATATTTAACAGTGTATGTGTCATTTAGATGGGAATTACAGTTGGATTACAATATCAATAGCATGCGGCGTAGTCCTCGCATTAGTTACAGGGGCGAGTGCCCTTCTCTACAGATATCGAAAACCGATACATAAAAAGACCTGGTCCATCAGGAACCGATTCAAATACTAAACTACGGTATGGACCATTCGTTAAATATATAGTGATATCGAATTTGTATTATTTTTCTCAATATATGTCACAAATGATAAATCTGTGCATGCTTATAACCCGTTTAGTCTATTCGGTAGCGCGCTTCGTCTGTAATCGACAGATTCCAGGTTTGAGCCTGCTGAGCGGATTCCGTTTAACGACCCTTCCAAATTCGTTCACGCCCGCTGGTATTTGTCAGCAAGCAGTATAATTTGGTAGCTGCGAAAGCGGATATGTAAAGACCTGCGATGCACTGGTCCCGCGTCCAGCACCTCGGAATTTGTCCATTGCGATTGTCGTCAAGGGCCGAAGAGCAGAAAATTAGAGAATCTCCGTGTTATACATGGACCATGGGAGATTTACTTTATTTATGTAAAAGGAAATAAACACCCGAACCTTTTTGAACTGTTATAAGGCTACGTACAAAGGCCTCACCGTAGCATAGCATGCATGATCTCACAACCAATATACGAGTCCATTCAACAAAGCCCTGACATTGAATCGATTAGCTCTTTCTTAGAAGACAACTTGGCGATATGTGAATCATATTTCCTTCCTTATATTATAAATGCAACTGATATCTGCGCAATTAGTGCACAACCGCGTTAATAAATTTATCTGGCCACTGGCTAAAGTGATTGTTCGAGCAAATATACTCAACTGGAAAATTTTCCAAAATTTAATATTAAAACGCTCACATTCCTGGTTTTTCCTTACTTTTGTTGTGTGCAAGAGTTTGAACTCCAGGTCATTCGACATATTTGTCATAAATTCAGCGATGACTGAAGAAAGATGTTAGAATATTGAGCAGATAGTAGCTTAAAACTCATCTTTGGGGTCACCAGCACTTTAGAAATTTATGGGTCACCATGTGGAACTATAAAAGGTGCGTGGATGCCTAATTTTCATCCAAGACTAACCTCATCCAGGTATATTAGGGTACTCATTACGAAATGCAACAGCATGGAAGATTGTGGATAAAAGGAAAGTCGTGTGAGACAAGATAAAATTGGCATTAAGGACAAGTGTTATCTTCATAAATTCATAATACTGTGGTATTTGAAGTACCGTATGATTGGTTCTTGCTCATACATTTCATACTAAGATTGTTCTTTGACAGAATTTTCCCACCATGCGCTGAACCTGCAGTAATCGTCTGAAGGAGAGCAGCACCGGCTTCCACTGAAATCCAGCTGTTAACTACTCAAAGCACAGCAAAGTCTGAAAATAGCCTGTACATATTAAACTCATAACTAAGTTTCCGGAGCCATACTCGTGAGCCTTCGATTATAAACAAGGCAACAAAATCGACCCGTAATAGACATGCATATAGTAAAATGAAATTTAAGTTTTAGCATCAAATTGCATTCTATATATCTGGATATTCATACAGCGTCTTCTGTGCATCCCTCGCTTCTCGCTAGCCCAAAATTATCTTATTACTTGACAAGACTAAGCTCATCTGTAGATGGCTGATGCTAGAAATAAACAGGGAACGGATCCGTCGACAAGTCTTCGCGCGCGCTTTCACGAAGAGCCAGACCAACGCAGTCTTTTGCAACAATGGTGATACTCTGATTTCATGACTGGTGCTGCGCAAAGGTGGAGGAATGGCGACAGCCGAATGAAACTTCGTGCATCCCAGTGTGTTATCGTGATACGTCATCGTTATTTATTTCGCAGTCACATTCCATCAATTCCCGGAAACAGGAACATCGCCCTTTAAAAATCTGTTAAGTCACTCATCACTCTGCAAAACCGGGTATTTTATAAAAGCGAATGTTTTATTAGGTCCCGTAAACATGTGATGAATCCCATATCTATTTACTTCTTCTTGTTTTATAATGTTCGTGATGTGTAAATAGATTTTTAAATGGCAACTGAACTGTAAAAGTCTTACCTGAGGTGTGCATAGGTTTTTGAAAGAGCGACTGGATAGGAATCGTCATACCACAGAGCTTCGAGAACTTGGATCCTATATATTCTCTAAACTGTTTTCAGCTAGGGACTAAAAGTTTCCTCGATACTTGAATTTTGACTTGAAAATATTTCTGTAACTAGGCTGCGTGAATTTTATTGTTTTCAATATTGTTTTTATTTATTTATGCATTTTCTTCTAAGACTGAATTGAAAGCAATATATATTTGTTCTTTGAATTCTTTCTGAATCTTTACCAATTGCATATTTGCTGTTAGAAAAGAAACTGCGGCTGTAATAAACAATTGCGCATCAGTGATTGAGTGATCTCCTACGGAGGAATCTTCCAAAATTGACAACTATGCGTAAAATAAAAATCCACTGAATCACAACTTTTATTTCATGATTGAAACTAGACAAATGGTTAATATGAATTTTTATGAATTCTAACTTATGTGGTGCAGTGACCCGATAGGGCAGCGGGCATTTTTCTGGTCAGCGCCCCAAGACTGGAGTTGACTGAAGAAATATTTTCAATGCAACTATCACTAGGGGTTAGAATGTCAGTTTGGGTTCAGTAAAGGGATAAGTGCACGGGCTCCTTTGTGATGCAAGTAACGAAGAGAAGAGGAAGTTGAATCTAGTTAAACAATAAGCTGAATTTGAGTTTAAACACAATCTCCCCTCTTCTGTACATTTACTCACAGACAGTTCAAGATACTATCAAAATTGTGTATTTGTACTCGGTAATGAAATCTGCGTGTAATTACTTTTCAATCACCTATTTTCAGTTCAAAGATTTTCTATGGAAAATACACCTATTATGTGGTAGCGGTAGCTCCTCGAGACTCTGTTTCAAGATACTTTCAGGATAGTTTCAAGATACTGTTAAATTATGTATTTCAAACCCGAAATTATAATCAGTTTTTAATCAATTTTTAATTATTTCATTCTAGTTCAAAGACTTTCCATAAAATTACACCTACCATGTGTTGCTAACTCATACGGAACCTGACAAACTGCATGGCTTATGAGTTTTTTTGATCAACCTTAACGTCTCAAATTTATTCCCCACAGCTATTAAGAAATTCAGTGAATATATCTTTGTATCAGCACGAGTAGTGCAGGTATATCTTTTGTCCAAATGCAACTTCGTTTGCTAGCGACAAAGTAGTTTATTCTTAAATGCAAATACCAAACTTTAGCTCTGTTTTCCAGCATTAATTTATGTCACACACAATCTCTAGTCATCGTTATTACTGTTTGACATGCCAGGGAGTCATTCTGCTCTGACTGTCAGACAATTTAATGTCTACTTTTTTAAAACTAGGTTGAAGTGCAAGAATATTGGCATAAGATCATTTCTGGCCTATTTGGCTGCTTATATTGGCTCATTCTGTATAATAAGATGGGAGTCTCAATATAGCACAATATTGGCTGGCAGGTACTTGCTACCTGTGTCTGTTATGAGGCAGATTGCCATAAGGAACCCCCCCCCCCAGCAGATCAGCGACTTCAAAAGAAGAGGATAGGCCAAGGTATGCCTTTCATCTGCAGTTCAGTTTCTTCGTAATGCAAGCCCGTGACGGTATAATTCGTTAGAACTAGTGAAACCACACGTAACAGCCAAAGCAAGAGCTTGTTTACCCATTTCCGTAGAAACCACTCTGGGGTTTATTGAATCTTATGGCGAATGTGAAACTGTGATAAAAGCAATCCAACATCGTGGCTTCTTTTCAAACATTCTTACTCTGATACCAACCCCGGAAGAATGGCGGTCTGAGTTAGCCCTTATTGGCTGGTATTGTTGGGATGATCACCCATCTAAGTAAATTTGTCTTGGGAAATTTTGGTATATACCATTAACGCTGACATTTCTGGAATACATGGCATGACGTATATTAAGTTAGTCAAAATCATGCACAACTTTAGCTATGAAAGTGGCAAGAGAATTGCTCAAAACTGTACAAAACCAAGAAACAATAAGCTGCAGTGTACAACTGCCACAATTCCCATCAGACACCATGCCACTCTTTAAACTATAAATATGCATATAATATGTGCGCAAAGGAAGGCGAAGTGTTGCAACAGGTGGACAGATTTCAGAATCTGGGGGCCATTCACTAGAGATGGAAAATGCGAAGAAGACATAAGGGTACGCTTAGGAATGGCTAAGAATGTACTATCTGACTAGAAAACAATGTGGAGGAACAGAAGTATTTCAACACCATCTAAGCTACGACTGCTTCGATCTTTAATATGGCCTATAGCACGATACTGATCAGAATCATGGCCATACAGAAAGAGAGAGAGCAAAAAAGACTGATATCATTTGAAACGACATGCCTTAGACGAGTCTTGAGAATACTTTGGATAGCCAAGAAGAGAAGATATGGAGATGTGTGAGGTCGGTGACAGACAGCTGGGGGAGCAATAATGAAAAGAAAATTAAGTTACTTTGGACATATTATGAGAAAGATGAGAAAGACAACAAATGGCCTGGAAAAATATATAATCACGGGAGAAACAGAGGGATCAAGGAAGACAGGAAGACAAAGTAGATTGATGATGTGAAGGAATGGACCGGGATGAACTTGAAACAGGCAATCCGCACGACGCAGGAGAGAGGTTAATCGAGAGAGATCGTCCACTGTGCCACAAAAGTTCGAAGTAACGACTACGTTAGTGTGCGTCAGTGTTTATATATAATATTGTTTTTCAGCAGGCTTGACTGCTGTGACTCACCTCTTATTGGCATCACAAAGACAGATCCAGTACACATGACTAGTACATTCCAAATGACGTGTATGAACACTGACCTACACTATGAAAAGTCTAAGGAAATTTATATTAATAACGAAACTACTAAAGACAATGAAAAATAATAAACCAATGAAAAATAATAAACCAATGAAAATAAACAACTAGAATACTAACACAATGAAAATAACATGAACCAATGAGAAACAATTAAATGCTAAACAAAGTGCAATGTTTTTCATTTGCTAGTCTACACATTACAAAAATGCAAAAAAGTTGAAATACAAACGTACAGTGATGTTTGTTAACTGCAAGTGCTCAACTTTTAATTTAATTGCAATCACGACAATTTATACAGCATCGTTAGTAGCCAACTACTTCAAGGCTGCTTCACAATGTCAAATGTCGGCGCACCCAAGAGTCCAACAATAAATGATGATTGGATGACGCACAAAATCAAATGTTGAGACTAGAGTTAGACATTAAACATAAAATTTCAACTGTTAGTAGATGATGGGATCTCAAAAGTCTCTTTACAGACATTCTCGACTTTTTTGATGGCTATGGGAAGACTATTCCAGGAACGCGGGCCGATGACTCTGAAGGCACGATCACCCATTTTAGTCTTAGTTGCCGGTATATATAAGTTAGAAGACCTTGATGATCGCAGCCGGAGTCGAGTAGTCAACTGCAGATATCTGTCAAAATAGAGTGCTCTAAAATTCAGCCACAGGTGGAGGAGTTTGTTTCAGTTATCAACAATATGACTAGGGAAGAAACTACTGGCATCAGAACGTAGTTGAGGTTTGCAAAGTTTGAAGACATGGTACCGAGAGAACATTAGCATCTTGGTGCCATCAACCTCCAGAGCACCTCGAGTAATTTTCCAGCAGATGATAAGGTAAAGTTTTAAACGTTTGCCTCCAAAGACTCAAGGTTCAAGAAAAGCAAGCGTTGGGCATAAGTCACGTGGGTTAATCCAGCAATGCGCTTAATGAAGCGACGTTGAACTGCTTCGACTTACCTGATGTTGGTGGCAGTGTACGGAGACCAGACAGTTGTGCAGTATTCAAATATTATCCAACATAGGCAAACGAAGGCCATATTCAGACGTGCTGGGTTCTTTTAAATAGAAGTACGATGTATCAAGTGGGCTCTGACATGAACTTTGAGGGTTATAGGGTGCATCAGCTGGGAGTCGAACCCGAAACAATTGCTTGAGAGGCAACTATTTTACCCTTATAGCACTCACGCTAACGTAAGTGTAAAAAACAAAATATATGTGCATGCATAGCCTATGCGAATGTTTGTATACATATTGTACCTATATGTTGTGTATATGTATTGAAGCTATGCATATTACCTCTATTATCGCCAAACGAAACCCTTACTTCCAGCAACGGTGCCTTAGGAGGATATAGTGCATAGTGTACATGGCACACATTCCCAACAATAAAGTCTACCAACACACAATTTATATCTCCGTTATGGTGACAATCCCAACATGGCGGCTATCTGTGTTCTGGCACTTCGCACCCTGCTTGACCTGGTACCACCATGCCAGTGCACACTGAGCTTTAAAATCCGACCTTCCGAGAACCTGAAAGAAACCGGCTAGACGATCAAGGAAACCTATTGGCACAGACGACAAATTTCGATCTCCACCCGCCAAACTATGGGCAACATAAAGTTTAAACATGAATGTAGGACAGGTTCGTATGATGATGCGCCATATAAGAGGCTATGCTTTAGAGATGACCCACCTACCATGATGAAGGCACTGTCTGCCCCAGTTAAATCTGAATTATTAACGACCGGATATTAATTGGTGGCGTTTCCGTTGGCAACTTCACCCTGCCTCCAGCGCATATAAGACGTCAATCAACAGTACGGCAACTGGTAAACTCCGCCCATTTTATACATGAAGGTATGGTGATTTAGGTGATTATTTTAGGTGAAACGTGGTACTTTCTGGGTCCGTTTGAAAGAATTTATTACATTCGACCAATGTGCTGTGTTACCCCGACAATGGCCTTTGTCCAGTGTAGAGAGGAATACGCATAAATATTTAGGCCAAAGGGCAACTATTTGACGTTAGAAGAAAGCCTTAGAATACATTCGGGGTTTGAAGCCTATAAAGTATCTTTGTTGAGCGTTAGATTCGTGTATACGATAGACCGCTCATTTGACGCTTTGGACTGCATGAAATTACAAAGCAGGTGCAGTTTCTCACACGACTTAGTTTCATATCTTGAAGATATTTGACGTATCTAAGACGAATAGCTATCAGATTAAGTACTTGGTAAATTACTACAATAGCACTAAACTCAGTGACTGGTACAGAGCAATAAATAGAATTATCTTGGATTATGCTCGGCATTATTTTTATTCTTGGTGGATGATGTCAGGTAGGAGGGGCCTTTCCGAGTTTTGATTCTTGAGACCTTACTCAAGACACAGATTTGCCTTCGAGTTATAAAACTTCGGATGAAAGTCGTTATTATTCAAAAGTGCTTCAAGCCTGGGCACTGGTCACCTGCAACAGTAGTAAGGTTTGAAAAGTTTGATATTTTGCTTGAATGAATTAATTAATGCAACGAGAGCAATGAATTCAACAAATGTAAACATTCTAGCGATAGTAGTAAATGCTAGTAGTGAATTGAAAAAATGAACTTTAAATCACCCAAGCTATGTCAAACTGATAGAGGGGAGTAAAAGCGACTCGAAAACGGGCAACATGTAATGACGTAATAATAGTATAAATATTTTCTTCTGATGATAGTGACTAACAGAAATGCAGTACGATTTTAAGACTGATGCAAAAAGTGCAGTCTTAATTGAGGTAATCGTAAACTCGAGGTTTCAATAATGCCCAAAGATAGCTAAGTCACGGGAACCAGCTAATTCAGAGGGCTCAGTCAAAACAAAGTCAATAGACAAGACGGGCCAGTTTCGGGTTATCCTTGTTGGCTGTGCTCGTACTTCGCAAGTTGAAGTAACGTGAATGTTCCAAATGGCGTAGTGCTAAAATTGTTTTGATTTCAGTGTGCACTGAACCTCGGATTTGAATCCTACTGCCTTGACCGCAATAATCTGGTTGTTCGCATTACTACTGTCTCTGTCCATTTCCAATGACCTATGCACTATTGAAAATAATTTATAGTAACAGCAGACACTGCTGTAACCAACATGTCCAGCATACTTGTAAATCCTCTGGTAACACTATGAGCCCGGCTGTGTGTCATAATAACTGTGCGGCTGTAGACCACACATAATGTCTGGCTATACGCCATATTAGCTGTGTGACCGTAGACCATACTTAATGTCTGGTGGTGTGCCATACTGTGTAGCTGTAGAGCACACGTGCTATCTGGCTGTAGACCATGAATACTAGCTGACTACTAACTGCCTGGCCAATGTTCTTCAACAATATTGTGCCCTTTATTGCAGACATTGTATATTTTCAACAGCGTTCTAGGCTCAATAGGTCATATTAAGGCAGTGGCATTTGACGTATGTCGACAGCTTTCATGCCACACCCTAACCCTACCCCTTAAAGAATATATACTTAAGATGTTGTCTACAATGTCATATTATCGTCTTACTAATTGCCTTATTAACGCTGTAATGTAATGTAACAAGCACTTATATAGCGCTCTTCAAGTACCTCTCAAAAGCGCTGATGACACGGCTATCCTACAGATCTAAACAAGTGCGTTTTCTAGTTAACAGAGAATGAACGTTGAGCTGACCTAACCTTACCTGCCTTCCACACGTGCCCTCGCAACAATGTTTATAGGAAATATATTATATAGAATAGGCGTAATTTTTAAATAGGTTGTTCTGCTAAATTTAGCTATAATTTGGCCTATCATTATATATATATATATATATATATATTATTTCTTTTGCTACTAAACAATGCGCAATAGGTTTAAAAGGCATAGCTAATCATCTACATAATAATAATAATAATAATAATAATAATAATAATAATAATAATAATAATAATAATAATAATAATCACCATCATTTGCCAACGTAGTTCCTGCTGCTGCCACACATCGGCATCATCTGCATCTGCATCCCCATCATCGTCTTTGGACCATCAAGGACCAATGCTGTTCATTTTATTAATTTCAATTCTAAATATATTTGGCTCAATGTTGCTCTTTTCAGTAAGGCAGAGAAAACTGAAGCCCAGCCTAAGTAGGGATTAAGTACACCTTGTAGTCTGTCTAATTATACCTATTACAAGACCTTTGACTTAGAATGGCGATTGAACATAGATTGAAAATGCGTGTATTGGTTTATAGGTGTGCGATCGTGTGTGTTAGCGAACAGCAGCATAGAGGAGGGACCTCAATCGGGCAATAGCCAATCTCTTCAGTTACTGACACGGACATGTATTTAGGCCTTTGACCCTTCAGACGGGCTTGCTGGCTCCAGTGAAATCAGTATTTCTTCAGGCGGTACATATTGGTTGATACTTTTCATGTGTAGTTTGGTGTAGCAAAAAACCCTGCTATTTATGCTAAGAACATAGATAGAGTGATAAAGCTGCGTAAGGTTAGCAAGAATGACGCATAAAATCAGGTCCAATATTATTCTGCTTTTTGATTGGGAAATGTTTTTTTCACGATCTTGCACTCATAAACTTAGCCTGCCTAGAACATCACTAGAAACAGGTTGTTTCGAAGCAGTTGACCAATATTGTGGCTAACATCAGATATTCTCCACCAGCGGCAAGGAATACTGTCTAGCTGCAGATCAAAGTGAATACTCGTTTACGTAATTACGGGGCCTACGTTTTTCTTTGGAACCAGTTGCCAACGTATTTCCTACTGCTGCCACACATAATTACTTTGTGCAGATGATGGTAAGAGTATGGGTACTTTGAGTAGCAACGTTCCTCATAGAAAATAGAAGAGCATCGAATAACACACCGCAGTGGAAACTGTGCAAGCCAGATCGATTACCTGTTGGTGAGACGTGAAGATAGGAAAAACATACGAGATTGCAAGGTGATTCCAGGAGAGGCAGTAGTCACCCAGCATAGAGTCCTGATCATGAATATACAAGTGCAGATTCAACACCAAGAAAGAAAGAAGATCAAATAAAAAGAACATATCAGAACGTGGAAACTAAGGGGAGATAAAAGAGATACCTACAGACTGGAAGTGCCAACACGGCTTGCTGAAACAGAAGAAGTAACATGGGATAACCTGAAAACAAGTATGATAGAGGCAGCAAAGAAGATATGCGGTACGACAAGAGGTCAGAAGAGACAGGAACGAGAAACCTGGTGGTGGACGGAGGAGGTGCAGACAGCGGTAAAGAATAAGAAGTCTGCTTTTAAAATGTGGCAGGCAGATCGGCAAGATGCTGCTCTAAAATCAACATACAAGATAACGTGTAAGGAAGCAAAGAAGGTTGTAGCAATAGCCAAAAGCAAGGCATTACATCATGTATACGAAGAACTTAACACAAAAGAAGGAGAGGCAAAGATATATAAAATAGCAAAAGTAAGACAAAGAAGTAAGCAGGATAAGCAATCAGCGAATGTAATTAAAGATAAAGATGGTAAGATGCAAACTGAGGAGGATGATATCAGAGCTAGATGGAAGACATACTTTGAAGAACTGCTAAATGAAGAAATTCCAAGGGAGCCGCTAGAAAAAGCCTTTCCTGTGACAGGACCGGAAAATGAAATAACTCGCAAAGAGATTGAGACAGCAATTGAAAAGGTGAAAAGCAACAAAGCACCAGGACCATCGGGATTGACCGCCGAAATGTTTAAAGCACTTGGACATGATGGCATCGAATGGCTATACGTCATTTTAAATGACTTCATGAAACAAGAAAGGTTGCCACAAGATCTGAAAGAGGGTGAAATAGTGGCAATATATAAGCAAAAAGGAGACGTACTGGAATGTAGTAATTACAGAGGAATTAAGCTGCTGGAAATTGAACTGAAAGTGTACGAAAGGGTGATCGAAGGGCGCATTAGGGAACGGGTCAAGCTACATGATAACCAGTTTGGCTTTAGACCAGGTAGAGGCACAACGGATGCAATCTTCATATTGAGACAGGTGCAGGAGAAAATACTAGAAGGAAACAACGAGATATTGGACTTTTGTAGATTTGGAGAAGGCTTTTGATAGAATACCAAGAGAGGTCGTATATTGGAGTCTGAGGAAAAGGGAGTATCGGAGAAAATTGTGCGACTGGTGAAATCAATGTATGAAGATCCACAGACTTCAGTGACGAGCAATATAGGAAACACAGTAAAATTTGAGATTCGAGTGGGTGTACATCAGGGATCCTGCCTGAGTCCTCTGCTGTTCATCATAGTAATGGATGCCATATCGGAAAACGTGAGAAGTACCATGGGATATGTTGTATGCTGATGACCTCATAGTGGCAGATGACGCAGCAACAAAGATACAAGGGCGTTTCACTAATTGGCAGAGGGCACTGGAGAGCAAGGGTCTTAAAATAAATATTAATAAAACAGAGACCATGGTATGCTCCAAAATGGATGAGACACTTGTGGTCAAGGACATCACAGGAAATGCATTGAAACAAGTAGAAACCTTTAAGTATCTTGGGTCGATCATGAATGCTAAAGGAGAATGCAAACATGATATTAAGAACAGGATTAAGGCAGCGTGGCAAAAATGGAAATCGAGCGTATTATGCGATGTTTTTTGTTTCTAAATATCATGTTTGCCGGTTCAAGTCAAAGGAAAGGTGTAGAAAACAATGATAAGACCAGTGACGATATATGGAGCAGAAGCATGGACACTGACAAAAGAGGAGGAGAAGCTGCTGGAGAGAACAGAAATGGGAATGCTGCGATGGATACTTGGAATCTCACTGAAAAATAGGAAAAGGAATGAGTATATCAGATAGAAATTGGGAGTGGCATGTATATCTGACAAGGCACGAGAAGCCAGGTTGAGATAGTAGGGTCATGTGATGAGGAGAGAGGAGGAAAACCGCATTGAAAGATTTATGACAGCCGAGGTTTACGGACGCCGCAGTCGTGGACGACAAAAGAAGAGATGAGGAGACATGATTCAGCAAGACCTAAAGCTCCTCAGATTGAAGAAAGAAGATACTGAAGACAGAAACAAATGGAAAAGAAGGATTCTTGTGGCTGACCCCTCTCTTAATAGGGATTAATTCCAACCAGAAGGAGGAAGAAGAAGAAGATCCTCAAAGGGCCGCTAGTTATCTCCAGGAAGTCCAGAAGGAATGGGGAAAAAGAGGATCGGAGGCCACAGTGCTGATATTTACACCCCCGAATCTCTTGCTGGGTTCGCTCTTCGTCAGAATGAAAGCTAATTTCACAGGGAATACATCCGGAGACGCTATCGATCTTTATTTCATTCGTAAACTTCACACTTCTTCAGTGTCTAAACTGCTTAAACCGTGGAAACCGGCCTAGTTACAGGCACTCAAACAAAATGAAATATTTGCAAAGGTTGGGTTTCGAGTATGCTTACACGTGAGCTTGACTGCGTATATTTACTCCACTACATGCATACATACATGTATAGGCCTGTATTCATACATTCATTCATCCATTCATCCAACCAATCATCTATTCATCCGTCGATCTATTCATTTTGCATCCACACTTACTTCACTACTCATACATAATGCGTATATCCACGCATACCTACAAACATACATGCACACACACGTGCATACCTACATGCATGCATATGTACATACAAACATGACTGCAAGCGCATTGTCAGTCTTCCCCATTTCCGAGACTGTCTTGTACTGTCGTAAACGTTAGTTATGATATCTTGTACGAAATAACGTGGCCTGTGTCTACAAAAACTCACGATTGTAGCTTTTCTAGTTTTCTTTTTGATTTGCATTGATTTTCTTATTTTCAAGAATTTCATTTAAATTCTGTTTCTGAAATAACAATTCTCAAATCTCATTACATCAAAGACCTAAAATCAACTCTATTGTTCAGACAAAAACGCATGTACTGTACATATAACTTACTCAAACTGATACATTTCCGCTTACCTAAGGCAAAAGTATACTACACTGCACATGTCCACGAATGCGAGCCGCAGTTGTACGGGCGTTCAAATTTTCCAGCGTAATTTAATACAGCTTCCGTTTAAAAGGCCGACACATGCATGCATACACACATCTATACATATATGCATATTTGCATATAGACGTGTATTAATTCTATTTCATTTATATCATATTTGTAGCGGTAAGAATGATGGATTTGCAACGGCACTTTAACCGGAAATTCTTCATAGTGCTGGTAGTGGCGACTTTTATTACAGTTTGCTATCTTCATCACTTCATGGATTATATCAAACAACACAAGATAACGATAAGAGAAATAGAAAGTTTCAATCAGGGCACACCGCAAGATATCTCAGCAATTTTCGAAAGAGAAATGACGAACTTCACAAATACTCTCAGCGTTCTTAATGTCTTAAGAAAAGACGGATTCAGTCCCCAGTTGCTTTCCAGATTTCGTCGGAATCGAACTAGGACACATACAGGCAAAGCACCTATATTCGCAAATGGAAAGCAATTTAACCATTCTGGGTTACAAGAAGCAGTGAACGGTCTTGTGCCAAAAATAGTCCACTACGTGTTCATGGGAAATAGTTTGACATTTAGCTTTGTGAACTATTTGAGTTTTCTGAGTGTCGAGCGATTTCTAAAGCCGGAACAAATTTTCTTTCATGGTGATGATCCTCCTAGTGGTCACTGGTGGAATGTTACTGCGCAGCAAGTCAGAAACATTTATTATGTGAAGAGGCCTAAAATGGACACAGCTCCGAATGGAAAACTATTTAAATATCTAGCTCATGCTGCCGACTACATTCGATTAGATGTACTATTGCGTGAGTATTTGATATCAATGTCACTCTACACTATTCTTAAGAAGTATCGTCGACTTTTCAAAGTGTCAATCGATTTGATTTCAAACCTTCGACTTGCTCTATTCGTAACTTAGCGTGAACTCGAAAGAAGGTACGAAGTAATATATTAAATAAACGAAAATTTAAACTGCAACAGTTCAGTCGTCAAAGTTTCTAAACGCACAAATCTGTGAACGACATTTGCAACTCGATAAACCAATAGAGACCACTAGAAACTACTTTTCTGTACCAAATCTTCGCGCTAGGCCTACCAACAAAGTATTAGCGTCCGCTTTTATAGTCTGTTTCCCGCCAAGTCAACTGCTACAGCTAACGCCAGACACTGCGCACAAACGCTGACTAATTATTAGTAGGGCCTGTGTGCAAAATATGCAAGCCTTTTTAAATGTCCTTCAGCTTAGACAATGCACACGACAGAATAAGCTTCTTTCTCGAAAGTTGTCCATTTTAGTTGGGTTACAGTACGTTTCTAACCAATATACGAAATAGGTCGTCATCAACTTCAACGTACAAACTGAATCGTCACTGCTGTTACGGTATAAACTTACATCATCACCAATATGAATTATAACCAAAATAGAATTTGAAAAAACACATTTCAACATTTCAAACGCATACAAGCATGCTTACATACAAACATACATGCACACACATACGTGCATACATACATACACGCATATATACATACACACATGCATGCAAGTGTACTAATTGTGCTTGGCCGAATACTGAATACTTTCCTTCAGCGTAAGTTTCCAAAATTGTTATGGCGTCCAACAATTTTTAATGTAATTCTTTCATGTGTTTTGTTGGTTTCTGTTCCAATTTTGATGGAAACAAAATAATTTCGTTCGACCATGTTTCCTGTAGACTTGTCAGTGGTTTCTATAGTATCTTCCCATAAACCAACAAATAAGGAGGGACTCTCGTTTTCGCATTCGGCACCTCGTAAGCGCCCATACCGTTAAAGGTATCAACATTTGCCACCATCTTGGGTTTTCTATGAACACCTGACGACTCATCCTTTAGAGTCTGATTCTACCTCTCTATTAATCCAGGTGCGTCAGAGTGACCTGATGTTTACAACAGTGGGTTGCACGCCGTCAACTTCTTAACTTCTTGTGTTAAACTGACCGGGAAGTTTGTGCCTTGTTCACTTGAAACCGATGGTATCCGACGTTCACAAATGACTCCAACAATGCACTACAAACAAATTTCTCGGTTAACTTTTTAAGTAAAACACTGTTGGCCAACAGGTACACAAATCAACAACACAGCACAAAACCTGCAGCGTGTAGATGACTTTTGTTCATTCATCCCAATACAATCCATGCTAACATGTCGGATGTGTAGGGCTACATCCCGCCGTAGGATCAGTATGCTTGGTACGCTATCCATAACTGTTGAAGATCTTATGTAGTAGTCAATGATTGTCCGATTGGCAGAGTAGCGTTAACTCGATTAAAGACAAGCAGACTTTATTTTTTGAAATAAGAAATTAAAGGAAAAGTTCAGTCACAACAGTTTTTGAATTTTCATAGTTTCTAAACGCATAAATCGATAAACGACATGAAGATGGAAAATAAAGTCCGACAATTAGTCACTGTGCGATAAAGAGTTAACATGATAACAAACAACAATAATGCAAATAAATAAAAGCAACAATAATGCACGGACTATTTGATGTCATAGCTATGACATGAAATAATCGTTGCATTACTATATTTGAAGTCATCAAATCGGCGCATTATTTCATGTCATTTCATCATAGTCAAAGAACACATTTTAAAAGGGTACCGTATAGGTTTGAGGCAAGGAAACTGCCAGAAGAAAACCTTTACATTGTTCAATGCAAGGTTGAAAATTTGTTCAAATATTATGTCCGTAGTAGGGAAGTTTAGAACAGGCACCTGTGTAGACAACTTTAAAAGATCGTCGACAACGATGATAATGACGACAAAGAAGATGGATACATGTAGTAGCATCATATTTTAAGAACGCATCACTATCAGTGAAGTGCAGTACTTGTCCGCTAAGAACATGAAACTTTCTGCAGAGTGATCTTTCATAGTAGGCTTTAAAAGAAGGAGTAGATTAGGCGAGAAATGAGATGAGAAGAAGCAGATGTTGAAGACACCATGATTTGATGATGATGATGATAATGATGATGATACAGCGCCTTTGTGAGTTTCTTAAAACGCGCTCTACAAGTGCCTGGATACATATATACATGATGACTGAGATGTTCATAGAAACCTGTGTGTAAATGTGCCAAGGCACAAACATGCATAATGATGTGTCGAGGCACACAACTGTTCATGATGGTGATGATAACTAATATGTTTAGGATATGGTGGAATATACTTGGACGCCGACGTCTTAGTTCTCAAGTCGTTCGACCCACTGCTCAAGTACCCTGCTGTGATTGGCCGAGAGACTTACTATGGTCTCTGCAACGGAATCATAATCGCAAAGAAGGGAGCGCCGTTCCTACGACTCATGCTCGAACAATATCGTTCCTATAAAGGACTGGAGGAGCAGTGGGCAGAGAAGTCAGTCGAAAACACTCAGCGATTGATGGATTTATATCCGCACTTGGTCCACGTTGAAGAGACGTCACTTAATCGACCCAACGCGGACGAAAAGGTTCAGATCTACCATTACAATTACGACTGGTCGGGAAACTACGCTATGCACCTTTGGATCAGAACCTGGCCACAAGTGCTTCGTCCGTCTGGCATAGAAGATGTCTTAACGCTCGACACAACATTCGGAGAGATGGCTCGCTCAATACTTTTCGGTTTAGATAAGTCACATAAAAACGTCTCAATCACAACTTCAAGACCTATAATTATTGGACTACTTCTTCAGTTGTAACTCTGTTTTCCTCAGACTAACCTATTATGAAAGACTTCGCAGTGTTTTTTTATTACTGAACTATGCGTTTCGATTTTTTTTCTGTTCGCTCGGATATAACTATCAGTTGTTATACAATTCATTCATATACTATAGAAAAATGGATTGCCCTACTATCAGCGTCGTGCTTTGGCCCGTTAATGTTTTACGGCAGCATTAAGCCAGCAGTAAGCATGGTAGCAATAATCCCCTAGCAGTGAGTGGGTAAACATCGGGACTGGCAGGAATAGAAGGAGCGTGCAGCAGCCCTTCGTGAAGTAAGTCATCTAATTTTATCAGGAGTGTTTTCTTGTTTGGCTTGAAACAATATCCACCGCATGTGTTGAGAAATAGGGCTTGGCAACTCCTTTAAAATCAGGATCATTCAAATGTTAATATTACGCTTCAGCCCTTTGTCTGAATGCCTGAATTTACCTGAAACTGTTACAGAAAAGTAACAATGTGCCCATATAATCTGTGCAATTTACCGTATGTACTATTTTATGTCAGATGTCAAGATTAAGAAAAATGAGTTGCATTTATTATTATTGACAGTCTGTCTGCCAATTAGCAGTTGGTCAGCGTGTTTAGTTTTCATTTTATTTTACAGCGAGGTTTTACCGTGGGTTTATTTTGAGCAAAGGCTTCAATACCATCAGAGAATTATATTGCACGTGATAAAGGAATTTGTGACACGGTGATCCGTTCGGTAGCATGCTTTCATTTATTTGTGCATTTTCTTCGAAGACTCTTGAATTGAAAACAATAAATATTTGTTCTTGGAATTCTTTCTGAATCTTTACCAACTGCATATTTGCTGTCAGAGAAAAGAAAACCGGCTGTAATAAACAATTGTACACCAGTGATTGAGTGATCTTCTAACGAGGAAACGTCTGAAGTTCACAACTATGCGTATAATAAAAACCCACTGAATCACAACTTTTATTTCGAGATTGAAACCAAAACAAATGCTTAATATGGGTTTTTATGGATTCTAACTTATATGTTGCAGTGACCCGATACGGCAGCTGGTGTTTATTCTGAAGCTGTTGTCGATAAAAGAAATTATTCAATGCGTTTTAGAATAAGTCAGTTTCGTTCAGTAAAGTTACAAATGCACGGGTTCCTTTGTGGTGCAAATAACTGAGATAAGAGGAAGTTGAATTTGGGTAAAATAATAAACTGAATCTGAGTTTAAGTACAACTTTCCCCTATTCTGCACATTTAACTGACAAATAGTTTCAGTTACTATTAAAATTGTGTCTTTGAAACTTGGAAATGTAATCTTTATGTAATTACTTTTTAATTATCTAATTCTAGTTCAAAGACTTTCCATGGAAAATGTACCTATTATGTTGTAGCGGTGCTTCCTTCCTTCAGGCTGTGTTTCAAGATACTTCCAAGACACTGCTAAAATTATGTATTTGAAACTCGAAAATGTAATTAATTTTTTAATCAGTTTTTAATTAACTCATTCTATTTCAAAGATTTTTTCCGTGAAATTACACCTATCGTGTGTTTCGTTCAGGCTGTGTAACAGATGTAACTTGAATCCGTTGATTACTCATGCAGACGCTAACAAACTGCGTGGCATATGGGTTTTTCTGATCAACCTTTATTGTAGGTCTGACATTTATTCCGCATAAGTAATAAGAAATTCTGCGGATATTTTTGGCTTCAGAACGAGTACTGCAGGTATATCTTTTGTCTAAATGCAACGTTCATTAGTAATTTTATCTTAAATGCAAATATCAAACTTTATCTCTGTTTACCGGCATTAATTTGTCACACACAATCTCCATTCATCGTTATTATTGCATGAAATGCCAAGAAGTCAATTTGCTCTGACTGCCAGACAATTTAATGTCTACTTACTTTCTAACAGGCTGACAGACAGACAGACTGACTGACTGACTAAAAGCCCGAGCTCCCGACTGACTGACTGAAAGCCCGAGCTCCCGACTGAGTGACTGGCTGAATTAATGACTGATTTATTGCCTGACTCACTTATTAATTGACTGGCAACTGACTGACTGACTGCGAGTTGACTGATTGACTGTGTAACTTGCTGGCTAAGTGTCTCCCTAGCTGACTGACTGACGGATCGACGGACCGATCAAACAACCGACCGACTGACCGACTGACTGCTTGTCTGGTTAGTTGGTTGATTTTTTTGTAAAGTGAATAGTTTCTTGTTTGGTTCGTTGATTGCAAAATGAAATACGGGGTTATGAATTTGTGAATTCTTTGAAGTTCGATATTGTGATTAGGGCTTTTTCCAATTTTGTGAATGTCTAGGTAATTGGTTAGTCGCGTTATTGCTTTTGTAAGCTTCTGAAGCATGAGCCATAAACGAGGTTGAATTGTTACCGTATTGACATAAGATCCTTTATGGCAGGCATGTCAAACTCAAGTCTAAGGGAATCGCGCCGTCGTCCGCGGGCCACACTACAGTAGGCCTAATTTAAGAGATGAAGTTTAATGTGAACATTTATTTTATTTCCGAAATCTAGCATTATTACGATATGAAGAGTAAATAACAAAAATAAACATTTGTAATTTGACAGATATAAATGGTAATTGGAGATATTTTGTAAACGTTTCTTAACTATTATTTCAATTTTGAAATGTTACATCGTTAAACACTTTGTTGGCAATATTTCTGTCACAGTTAATGCATTAATGCACAGGTTTTTAAAATTTTTCTGTCCTGATGTTTGACATCTCTTTTGCGCTACAAGTCCTTCTATATCCGGTTGCGATTCACGAGCAGCAGCAACTTTCATGATGGATGAGAGTTGCTCGTCAGTGAGCCTTAATCGGTGAGGTGTCTTTTTAGCTTTCATGTGAAAAAACAGCTGTCCACACATGTATGAGCTAGCAAACATGGCAAGAATCTTGGAAGCAAACTTGTGCATTTCTACATATCGATCTGACAAATATCTATAAAACTCGGGGACTCCAACCTCTTCATATTTGGTCTTCATCATGGAATCGGATTGCAATTCTATGAGCTCCAATTGAATATAATCAGCTGCATTTTCTTCATTGTACAAATAAGGAGATACGAACAGCAAGAAGTCTTGCTCGTAAAGCCTGAAGTCACCAAATCTCTTGTTGAATTCATCCCTTAATAATTCAAGTTGGGATATGTATCTGGAAAAAACATTCCTGGCTTCACATTTCTAAGTTCCCGTCAGGTGTCAAAATGTACCAGACTTTCCTTTCTTAGTTGGTAGTATGGAATGCTGTCAAATTCACTTCCCACATCTTCAAGTAATGTATTAAACTAGCGATGGTTTAATGCACGTGCGCGAATGAAATTGACTGTTTTTGTCACGAGTTTCAGAACGTGTTTAAGTTTTAATACCTTTGAGCACAGAGATTGCTGGTGAATAATGCACCGAAAATGTGCAAAGGTAAAACCAGGCTGACTTTTACGTATTTTGGCAAGCAGCTTAGCTCCTACAACATTTCTTTGTCCCAACATCATAGGAGCCCCATCTGTTGCCAAGCAGACAAGCTTTTCCAACGGCAGGTTGTACTGAGCAAAGATCTCTTCCAAATTTGCAAAAACATCCTCGCTTGTGGTTGTTCCGGGCATTGAACACAGCTCCAGCAACTCTTCACGGATGTTTAAGTTTGCATCAACTGCTCGTATAAATATAGCCAGTTGAGCCTGGTCTGTTGCATCTGTAGATTCATCAATTGCCAGCGAAAAATATTCAAACTGAGTTACCCTTTTCTGCAGTTGCTCTCGTAGATTTTCCCCTATGTCGTAAATTCTGTTAGCAACAGTGTTTCTTGTTAAAGCAATATCTTTGAAAGCTTTTGTCTTCTCCGGACGCAAGATCTCGGCAGCATTTACAATACACTCTTTGATGAATTCCCTTCAGTGAACGACTTGGAATGACTAGCAATCATTTGAGACAAGATGTAACTTGCTTTTACAGCGGATTCGCTTTCGTTATGCAGTTTGACGAAAAACGTCTGCTGCCTATGTAGCTTGCTATTTAGTTCTCGCAGCTTTTCTTCTCGTAATTTCCCACTGTAGTTGTCGTAACTTTCTCTGTGTACTTCGTAATGTCGTCTAATATTGTATTTTTTGGTACACCTATGCAGTTATTGCATATTAAACAGTGAATCTTGTCTGATATTAGTGTACAAAAATAGCCAGCTCCCATTTTTCCTGGAAAACTGGGTGCTCGTCTTTAAGCTTTCTTTTTGTTATAATAGAATGCATAACATCAAGGTCTAATTGCTCTTATAATTACAAATGATATGTAATTACTCAAATACGTTTTAACACCCTAGTTTTACTGCAAACATTCAACGATAGTCACTTGCAACTCGACATCAAAGACGGTTATGACCATTAGGCCGGTTAGGGTTTCCACAGCAGTTTAAGCTGCTGAAGCAGCTGATAGCCTCGTTCGCCCACCACGGTCAGGTCCACAGCACTCTTCATCAGCCTGCATGCTGATAACCTCGCCCAGCTAAAGGGTTTCCTGCATAAGCCAGTGCTGTTGCCAATAAGTCACCCAATCACCCAATGGAAGTGCACACACGAACACATGAAGTCGGACCTGGTGTCTACGTGCCTGCACGGGTGACGCATTAGGCTTAGATCGAGCAGGTGGGCCGCACAGAACCTCAGCTCGGGCCGCATGCGGCCTGCGGGCCGTATGTTTGACATGTCTGCTTTATGGCATATTTGGCTGCTTATAATGGCTCATTCTGTATAATAAAATTATGTTGAGTCCCAATACAGCACAATATTGACTGGCATGTACTTGCTACCTGTATCGGTTATGAGGCAGATTGCCATAAAGAAGGCTACCCACCCAAACAGCTCAGCTACTTCAAAATAAAAGGATATGCCCAGGCATGCCTTTCATCTGCAGCTCTGTTTCTTCGTAATGCTAGTCCGTGACGGTATAATTGGTTAGCATTATTTAAACGGCCACGTAAAAGCCAAAGCTAAAACTTGTTTACCCAATTCCGTGGAAACCACTCTGGGGTTTATTGATTCTTACGGCGACAATAGCAATCCAACATCGTGGCTCCTTTTCAAACATTCTTACTCATATACCGACCCCCGAAGGAAGGCGGGCTGAGTTAGCCCAGATGGCCTGGAATGTTGGGGATGATCACCCATCTATGTACCAACCGGGTTCGATCTTCGCTAACTTCAATGCACTTGCAAGTGCCGTATGCTCAGCACCGAACCTCCATAGATAAGTAGGCTTAAGCATTTCCGAAACTGAGCATGATACAGTGAAGGCTGCGCCCCGAGTTCAAGTTCAAGCGACTCGCGTTGAAGTTTCAAATATTTCCGATGAAACCTTTGAGTTAAGGCTGCAATGTTTGGATGTTTTCCGTCAGAAAATTCAACTCCAGACCACATTTATTATGACTAGAGGTTGTATATGCATAGATGCACTCTCAGTTGTCGATTTCTGTTCTTTACACATGGTATACAGGCTTGTGTTCATGCATATTTTAAATACACTGCGTCTTGGCATAAGATTATACAGAGCACAAGAAACATTATATTGGTAACCCAATGGGAAAGACGCCTCAGGGCCTTTGATGGGTAATGGAAACTATAATTAGATATATGTATTATATACTCTATTATGCATATAAATGCACAAAATAATCTACATTAACCATTTTGTATATTTGAACCTGGTACAGTTATAATGAGATTTGTCCCAGCAGAAGTAGTGTAAATTAAGAATTCTGGCCTTCTGCAGGGTTACTCGGATTCTTTCGTCCGGTCCAACTGCATAACAAAGGGACGAGTGGGGCAGTTGCAGAGACGAGGTTGCTAGCACTTACAGCTGTGGATCAGAAATAAGCCACAGTTTTTATCTTCATATGTTATTTCTTTGCTTGTCTTTCAGAGGACTAAGTCGTTGTACGCTGACCTGTTTTCGTTACTCGCTCTATATGGATAGGCATTTTTATATTATTTTTAACGCAGGTCGTTGTCTCAAATTCAGGAGTTCATATGCATAATTAATTGTTATGCGAGCGATTGGGTAAGGAGTATTGACTGCTGGGGTGCTCATCGAGCCCATTGGTTGGAAAGAAGGTGAGTCGTTGCATTGACCTGTTCAGTCATCGCTATGGCTTCGTTGGATATCGCTGAGCACACCTGCATGCATGCTACTCGTCTGCTTTGATGCGCTTGTGCGTGAACTGTGTTGCAGGCAAGTCCACGAGGTTGTATAAATTAATGCTGAAAATATCTGTAGTAAGAACCGCAATAGTCTGCGTAATATCTGAACAGAATGCATTGCTATTTGTATAATGTTTCCATGCCTTTCACACATTTTTGTTATGTCATCTTTAGATCCCAGACATTACCTAATTCGTCTGCACATATATTAACAGGTCCCAAGCTTTTAGCCGCTGAACAGACACTGACACTTTTGCTAATTCCCTGTCTTCCAACATAAGATGAGACTAGGTAAATTGTAAATGTTGGAGTACATTCTATGGCGACCGTATGGCCTCAATCCTGTTCGTTTTCATTGAATTTATTGGGTGAGATCTTTCATCACCGCTGCCCGTTTAAATGGGCGCCACGCCATTTAATTTCCCCGTATACGGACCGTGCTAACCCGAGCATCAAATCTCTTAAATAAGCCACGATCGAGTTGCGAACCGGCATCCTCACGCACAAAGGCGCCTTGATGTACGCTTTTACCAATGCAGCTAACTAGGTAATCGCTCTTTCAACGGTAACACTAAGAAACGCAGTTCTTAAGTTTAAGTAGTCTTTATTTTGCCAGAAGAGCAAAACGCTACCAACAGTCTAACAACTGCATGATCTTGAGTATGGGTTCGGGTTCGATGCATGGTCGATTTTAAAAATGTGGCGTTCAGCTTGTAAACACCGAACGTGGTGATTTTAGTGCAAATTCGTATTTTATTCGGTTCTCGTCGGTTTTAGTAACTTACTCATACTAGAAAAGCTTTATAAGACATGTATGTATGCATGTATGTATGAATGTATGTATGCATGAATGTATGGATGCAGCTGATGGGTTTAGAAAGAACTGGATTAATTTTCGTAAGAGCTGTAAGTTGTGCATATTTTCGACCTCCCATATAACCATTTAGCGCTTTTGTGATTCTTAATTGGTGCTATAAAATAACCACATAAATACATACATAAATGCATGTATGTATGCATGCATGTATGTATGCATGTATGTATGTAAGTATGTATGTATGTATGTATGTATGCATGTATATATGTATGGATGCATGTACACATACATACATGCATACATAGATGCTTACATACATACATACAGACATACATACATGCAGACATGCATACATAGCCTACATACATACATAAATACATAAATGCATACATACGTATATACGCACACAGATACATGCATACACACAGACATACATACATGCATACAAACAAGACTCACCGGGATTCGAACCTCCTACGCGGAATTGAAATGCAAGCGCATTAGTAATCCGGTGCCTTGATGCTCCTCCGCGGCTTCCTGCGGTTGATGCATGAGGCCTCGCAATTAGAGAATCACCTGGACGGCCACTCCGAAAAGACGTGAGCAACACCTGTCAACCAATCGATACAGTTTCCGGGCGCAGCATCGCACCGGATTCAAGCACTTGCCAGATATTCCGAGAATGAACTACATACACGTGCATATGTACATACATACATACATACATATACATACATACATACATGGATACATACATACATACATATATACATACATACATACATATGCATACATACATTCATACATACAATACAATATATACACATGTGTATATATTTTTTTATATACATATTTATTTGAAATAGCTTATGTGCGATCGAGTTAGTCGCATGTCAGTTAATACTCTACGTCGCATGAATAATTACAGCGATCAGTAATTCAGTATCAAATATTTGTAGTATTCACAAGCTAATATGGAATTTAAAACTATTGGACGCCAGATATGGGGTCCAAGGGCGAAACCGCTGGTTACAAATCACTCGGCTCAGCCAACTACTTTAAATGCTGACCTCTGTTAGTAAAGTAGGTGCGTAGAATAACATTAGAATAGAATTTTTATTTTATTACTGCATATGAGTTTCCGATCGATACCTGCACAGGTAGTATTTTAGTTTGGCGCTGCTGACGCAATGCTTTTTGGAACGGTGAAGTAAAGCGACGCCTAATGCAGTCAGTATTTGTATGGCTAACAATCTAATGAATATGTATGGGTAACAATCTAATGAATATGTATGGTTAACAATCTAATGAATATGTATGGTTAACAATCTAATGAATATGTATGGTTAACAATCTAATGAATATACTTACAGGACCACCCAGGTTCGGTAAATATCTACAAACAAATGTTTTGAGGTTACATGGGTGTCGTGTTGCATGGACTGCTGTAGTTTTATGCACCTGAACTGATAGATTCGTTGAGTTTGGGATAAGCCTCCTCAGACGTTTCTACGGTGCTATGTCTGCAAGTGTTGCTTTTACTTTAAGGAATAAAACAAAGTCATTATTCAGTTGATGCAGTAGACGAACAATGAGTCCATGCTGATAGCTTCTTGTGCATAGTTATAAATACAAAACTAGCCTCTCCACGTAAAGTATCAACGCATTAGTTCGGCAAAATGGCCCTTCTGTTCCTCCTCGTTAGCAACGAACCTTGAAAGCAATTGACAAAAACTGTCCCGAATTGTAGAACGTTACTCCTAAGTTGTCACCTTTTCTAAACCATTCTTATTCGCCAGATAGCGTTAGCTTTCGCCATCACCTTTATGCAGCCGGCCAGCACCTCATTCTAAGGTTATTACTATAGAGATGCTCATGCGGATAACCAAATGTAGTATTCATACTACCAAATGTAGTAGGTAGTATTTAAATACTACACCAATTTTGAAATTACGTCTGTGCAGTCAATACAGCGCTTTCATCAGCTGTGTTCTGATGCACTTAGAAATACAGAAAAGACTGAACGGACAGCAACATCTCACTTTAACCGGATACAGATAATATATTTGTCATGAATTCAAACACTTAAATTGAGCTTTCTGTGGTAAAGACAATTCATTTTTGTATAAAAAATTTGGCAGGTGTACGTTTGAACTAAATATTTATTTGTGCGTTTTTGTTATATTCTACCGCTACTACGAGGCATGACTTCATTTGTGTACATAACTAGTACCTAGTTTATGTTATGCGTTTTATGGTAAAAGACTTAGAAAAGTAAAGAAGCGTGATAGAAAATTTTAGGCATCAACTTCAATTGCTACGCAACAGAAAATTCTTTTAAAACTTTCATAACATTGTCAAACTGTGCGAAAATGAAGAAAGGTGGCTGACGTATTTTCTTACTGACGTGTGACGAATGCTTGTTACCGATGAAATGTGTTACTTTTCAGACGTACTATCAGACGCTCGGTTCTAAGACTGAACAATGCAGGTGAGTGTCTTTTGAAATGGACTGAATGCATCACCGTTGCTAATGAGAACATGATACATATGTATAATATGCTGGATTTTAATAAAGATCTCGATTTTTTCATGTTAATAAGGCATAGCCTTTAATTACTACAGCATCGTAAAACCATGCAATAGCAGATACATGTGTTCAGAAGAAGTCATTACTACTTTTCAGCAAATACAGACCAGTCACTATTATGCGTCTTAATTGTAGAAGTCTGCTCCATAAGTTATCTGACATAGGCATCCTGCTACTTCAGATCCAGGCAACTATTCTGGCGGTAACAGAAACGTGGCTGGATAGGGATACAGCAACCACAGTTGTTGTACCTGGATATACATTTCTATGCAAATGTAGGAGTAATGGAAAAGGAGGTGGTGTTGGTTTTTGTCATTAAGTCTGATACTGCTTTTCATCTAATAGAACCTGAATGGTTATCAACAAATAACAATTCATATGAAAGCATGTTCATTAAATTAAAACAGAAAATGGGGAAAGACATAACAATTGGAGTTATTTACCGGCCACCTGGAGATAGCCTTGATGTATTTAATCAGGAATTTGACTTTTTATTATCCCACTTAACTCATGCGAATAATGACATTTTCTTGGCTGGGGACTTCAATCTTAACTTACTTAAGGTTAACATTCACCCATCCACCCGTACTTTCTTTAACATACTGACCTCTTATCATTTCCTACCAACAATATCTAGGCCAACGAGAATTACTCCAAACTCCGCCACCTTAATTGATAATATATTTACCAACACACCTTTAGACTGTTTTGACTCTGCAATTATTATAAGTGATATATCAGATCATTTGCCCATCCTTTTAAAAGGCAACTTAGCAAGGCCCATACCTGACAAAACCTCCACCTCAAATAAAAGAGCAATTAGTGAGAATGCCAAATGTAAATTTCGGAATTTGCTAAATGAGGTTGACCGGACGGATGTCAACAATGCATGCCAACAAGGAGACCCATCCCATGCCTATGCCATGTTCATTGATAAATATAAATCTATATATGAAGAAGCCTTCCCGTTAATAAATGGCCACCCTCGTAAGCAACATAAGTTCAAACAACATTGGATGACTAAAGCATTATTAAAGTCGCGTAACAAGAAATCCCGTCTGTATGCTAAATATTTAAAAATCCTAAAACAGCTAATAAGAACAAATTTGTGATTTATAGAAACAAATTTAAACAAATAAGAAGAGCTGCTGAGGGAAGTTATTACATCGACAAAATTCTAAGTTGTGAAAATGACTTAAAAAGAACTTGGGGTATAATCAAAACACTTTTACACCAAAGAGAAGATCCTCTGAAAACAGAAAGTTTCCTTACTGATAATGTTGAAGTCAATGACAGAAGTCTTATTGCATCTAAATTCAATGACTACTTAACCAATATTGGCCCACAGCTAGCTGCCAACATAACTGAAAGTAACCACTTGTATAGTGATTTTTTTAAAACAGCCTGCTATCTCATCCATTGCAATTGAACCCACATCACCTACTGAGATAATAACCATTGCGAAAGGATTCCATCCAACCCATAGTAATGGTTTAGACGAAATAGATCCTCAGATTGCCAGATCTGCCATTGATTCTATTTCGATCCCTCTTGCTAACATTATAAATTGCTCTATTACAACTGGACTAGTCCCTAATAGTTTAAAGTCTGCTAAAGTAGTTCCTATCTTCAAATCGGGGGAGAAAAATAACTTTTGCAACTATAGGCCCATATCAATTTTACCTTATTTTTCTAAATTCTTTGAAAAAATAATTTATGAAAGGCTCGTATCATACTTTACATCAAAAAACATTTTATATAAAAACCAATATGGTTTTCGTTTGGGACATTCAACATACATAGCCTTACTTAAATTGCAAGATAAGATCTCAGAGGCAATGGACAATAAGCAGTTCTCTATAGGCGTTTTTTTTCACTTGTCTAAAGCATTTGACACTGAATCATGATATTCTGTTAAACAAACTTGAACATTATGGCATACGAGGAATGTGTTTAAAATGTTTATCTGATTACTTACATAATAGAAGGCAATGTGTTTCATATAATGGGTACACTTCCTGTGAATCTTATCTTACCTGTGGTGTGCCTCAAGGCTCTGTTTTAGGCCCACTACTGTTTTTAATTTATGTCAATGATATATCGAACTCCTCATTACTCCATTTTATTCTGTTTGCTGACGACACCAATGTATTCATGTCTGACAAATCTTTTGAATTGCTGGTTAATAAAATTAACGAAGAGCTAAAAATGGTGTCAGCATGGTTCAAAGCAAATAAATTATCACTAAATATTAAGAAAACGAATATCATATTATTTAGCTCACAGAGGAAAATTATACCTAAATGTAATCTCAGTATAAAAATAGATAATGTAAATATAAATCAGGTGTCATCCACCAAATTTCTAGGAGTTCACATTGACGAACATTTGTCTTGGAAAGAACACATAAATATCATATCCAAAAATATCAAAAAATGTTGGTATTATCTCTCGTATCCGCCACAAATTACCCCAAAATATATTATTGAACTTATAATACTCCTTAATATATCCATATATCTCGTATTGCAACATTGTTTGGGCTTCCACATATCATACTCGCCTGCCTAATCTTAGAACCCTACAGAAACGCATCATCAGAATTATATTTAATCTACCCTTAAGAACCAGCACTCGATTGTCCTTTCATAGTCAAGGAATATTGCCTTTTGATTGTATTAATAAATTGCAAATAGGTTTATTTATGTTTAAACAAAAAAATAATCTATTACCTGTGGACTTCTACCAATACTTTTGTATGAATTCAGATGTGCATGGCCACTATACACGATCATCTCATATGTATCATAAATATTCTGTTCACACTACTATTAGACAGTTTAGTATTATAATTTATGGACCGTCATTCTGGAATTCTCTGCCAACTGTTCTTACTAGCTTGCCAACATTATACCAGTTTAAAACAAGTCTAAAATCTCATATACTCAATGCACTTAGTTAAGTATTTTTGGTGCTTAGTTAAGTGGGTTTTTTGTCTATGTTAATGCAATGACATTGATTATAAAAATTACTTTATATTTTAGATTATTAATTGTTTTACTCAGTATTATACTGTCACCTATTTGCAATCCATGATGTAAATAGGTGACCTTCGTAGCGGAACTGTTTGTTCCTTTTAGGTCGGCCCATTGGCACCACTGTATGTGACAGACTATAATTGTATTTGTTAATTATTTTTGGTTATCAATAAAATCTCTCTCTCTCAAATACGGGCACGGTTGAATGAAGCGCCTGGTTCTAAGAAATTCAGTAGGTAGAACAGAGGTGAGATAAGCAGCCTAAATAATGTACGTGACTCGATGACATGGAAGACCGCAGAAACTACTTAGAATGTTAAACAGTGGTATGCGCATTGCTAATCTCGCAAAGAATTCCAAAAAAATCTTGCTGAAGTTCGTTTGAAGGAACAGTCAATTTAAAAAACTACAGCAAATGGATGAAAGACAACTAATAAAAATGTCTGGGAAAGTTTGGCATATATCAGTAAGGCTGATATTTCTTGAAAACATGGCGTGACCTATATTAGTCATAATCATCCACAACTGAAGTCATGATAGTGGCAAGAAAATTATTTTAAGCTGTACAAAACCAGAGCACACTTGGATGCAACGTACAGCTATTACAATATCAATCAGCCTTCATGCCACCCTTGAAACGGCAAATATGTAAAAATTATATGTGTATTATATGCATATATTTACATCTATACATAAGATTATGTGTGTATATATATAACACGTGGTATGTACGTACTAAGTGATTGATTTTTTGAAATGAGATGCAATACAATTATGCAGTAGCAAAGATAGTAATGGCTATCAACTGTCAGCGCTTAACTGAAGATGTCTGTCAACATAGAGTTTTGTTGACACGGGACTATTGTTTTCCGTCATTATTTCCTGTATTGAATGCACCGAACGACGAGGCTTCAGCCACAGATGGAGGAGTTTCTTTCAGCTATTAACAATATGGCTAGAGAAGTAACTACGGGCATCAGTAATGAGAACTTTTGGGTTATTTGAAATAGAAGTGCCACGTATCAAGATGGCTTTGACATGAGCGTTGTGAGTTAAAAGCGTACGTGAGCTGGGAGTCGAACTCGGATCGATTGCTTGGAAGGCAACTCTGTCACCGTTATTTCACTCACGCTGATGTAAGTATATAATACAAAATATGTGTAGCCTATACGTATGCGTGCATACATGCTTGTATATATGTATATTGTATAGGGTTGCCAGCTTTTGATTCTGCCAGTCAGGGAGGCCCCCATAGTCACTCGATATGCCGGTACCAATTTCCCAGTCCACATGATTGTTTGTAACTGTCTGCCTAATGTAGGTTCTACTGTAAATAGTCGTTAAAAATTACAGTCAAATGATTTGACTCAAATCTTCAACAGGCAAGTGGTCTATATATAAAATTTGAATCAACTTTCAGAGCAAAACGTTTATTAAATTTCAATAACCTACCAGGCTTCAGGGCCTAGCACGAGTGAAGTTCATGCATACATGCATGATGCATGCAATTTGCAGATGTCATTTCTTGGGTCTTCTAATCTAACTACCCTCTATTCTGTGGTCACTCTGTAAAACCTATTTACTGCCTGCTATTCGAGCTTAGTGAGCGAAAAGAAGAAAAACATTTGGTGAAGTGGATATTTACACCAAGTTCCGGGACAATTTCGAATCAATCCGGGACACGGGACAAGCGAAACCGAGACGGTTAGCAGCCCTAATATTGTATGTATGTATTTAAGTTATGCATATGACCCATTTTATCTCCAAACGAAACACTTCCAAAACGGTACCTCAGGAGGATGTAGTGTAGTGTACACGGTACACAACCCCAACACTGAAGTCCATCGACACACAATTCAGATCTCCTTTTTGGCAACAGTCTTAACATGACGGTGCATGTCTGTGGTCTGCACTTTGCGCGCTGATAGCCCGGAGAGCACCATGCCAGTGCACTTTGACCTGACCTTTAATATCCGACCTCTGAGGCGCTGGAAGAAACTCACTAGATGACCACGGGCACTATTGGCACAGACGACAAATTCCGATCTCCAACCGCCAAACTGTGGGCAACATAAAGCCGGGACTTGAAGATGGGGCACGTTCGCATGACAATGTGCCACGCAAAAGACGCTATGCTGCGGATGGGGTCCACATACGACGATGAAGGCCCAGTTAAATCTGAATTATTAACGAGCGGATATTGATAGGCAAGCGTTGCCATTTGCAACTTCACCCTGCCCCGAACGCATCTAAGCAGTCATGTTGCAACTCCTAAAACCGGGCCCATTTTATACTTGAAGATTTGTTGATTTTGGTGATTACTCTAGGTGAACCTTGTTACTTTCTTGGTCTGTTTGCAAGATTACACTACACTGTGTTACCTTGACAGCGGTCCCGACAGCGGTTTTTTGTCCTGTGTAAAGCGGAATACGCATAAATATTTAGGCCAAAGGGCAACCCTTCGACGCTATAAAATTCCTTAGAGAGAATATTCTCGGGCTTTGAAGCTTATAAACTATCCCTGTTGAGCAGTAGATTTATGAGTCGTCGACCGCTCAGTTGGTGGTTTGAACTGCATGAAATTACAAAACAGGCTCGATTTCCACAGGCAGAACTTGGTTTAATACGTTAAAGATGTTGAAGCTATTTAAGACTAACAGCTATCAGATTAAGTAGGCTACTTGATAAAATTCAGGTTACAGTATTACTACAATAGCACTAATCTCAACCATTCCGCTCAACTATCTCCTCTTCCGTCTTAACACTTCTCCGCCCTCCCGTCACCTCATCCTCAAAATGTGAAAATCGCTCCATAGCCATAGCTTGGAATAAGCTCCCGCCCGAATTACGACAATTATCTGACCTATCATACGAACTCACCGAAACTTCAGCCCTTGAAATCTCTGCACAGGTCTTTTACTCAAAACCGAAAACATTCCTCTTCCACAAATCCTATCCTGGTTCTTCCTCTTCCCCTTATCTCACTTTCCACGCCAAACCTAAACACCATCCGCCGTAGCCGTCTGACTGGCTACCTGCCTAACTTTTGGATCTTGACCGGGAAACGGCCCTTCCTGCCTATCGATTTTGTTCTGATTGAGCCCTGGGTATAAGCTGGTTCTCGCGACTTAGCTTTCATTGGGCGCTTTAGAAATCTCAAACTTACGATTACGATTATGATTACGATCTCCGTGACGGTTGTAAAGCAATAAGTAGAATACGTCCAGCCCTTTTGGATTATGTTCTGTTTCAAATTCTTAGGTGCATGGTGGATGAGTGAAAAAGAGAGAGGCCTTTCCGAGTTTCGATTCCCTGAGACTTTGCTCAAGACACAGATTTCACCTTCATCGGATGAAAGTTGTTATTATATCCAAAAAGCGCTTCAAGCCTGAGTACTAATAACCTGCTACAGTGGTTAGGTTTCAAAAGTTTGATAGGTTGAGTGAGTGAATGAATGAGTTAGTTAGTTAATGAGTTAATAAGTTATTGGGTTAGTGAGTTAATGAGTAAATTTCAGTAATGAATGCAGTGAGTGCAATGAATGCAAGAAATGTAAACAGAAATGTAAAAATGCAAGAAATGCAAGAAATGCAAGAAATGTAAAAAGAAATGTAAAATGTAAAGAAATGTAAACTTATGTGATGAGTGCTAATAGTTCATAGAATATATGAGCTATAAATCACTCATGCAACAACAAGATCCAAGAGATAGACTAGAGTTAGAGCGACCCGAAAATGAGGGAAACATAATGATACCATAATAGGATAAATACAAATCTTCTGGTGATAATTACGAAAGCGAAATGCAGTGCTATTTTAAAACTGCTCCAAAAAGTGCCGTCTAAAATAAGGTAACCGTAATCGTGAACTCGAGACTTCAACACCGCCCGAAGAAAGCTCAGTCATTTTTGGAACCAGCTCACTCACAGGCGCTCAGTCAAAACAAAATCTATAGGCAGGAAGGGTCAGTTTTTTGGGTAAAGGTATATATCCTTGTTGACTGTGCTTGTACTATCGCATGGCTAAAGTAAAGTGTATGTTCCAACTGGCGCAGTGCTAAAGTTGCTTTATTGTGCACTGCGCATCGGATTCGAATCCTACTGCCTTGACCGCAATAACCTGGTTGTTCGCAAACTGTTGTTTCTGTCCATTTCCAATTGAAAGTAATGTCTAGTAACAGCAGACACCGTTGTGACCAAAATGTCCCGCGTATACTTGTAAATCATCTGGTAACACAAACTGAGTTCCATAATAACTGTGTGGCTATAGACCACACATAATGTCTGGCTGTGTGCCACATTAACTGTGTAACCGTAGACAATATTTAATGTCTGGTTGTGTGCCATACTGTATAGCTGTAGAGCACACTTGCTTTCTGACTGTAGTCCACACTAGCTATCTGGCAGTAGACCATACTTCCTAGCTGACTACTTACTGCCTGGCCGACGTACAATAGCACAACTGTGTGCCTTCTACTGCAGACATTGCATATTTTCAATAGCGTTCCAGACTCATTCAGTAGTCTTAAGGCAGTGGCATTTGACGTACGGCGACAGTTTTCATGCCTCATGCAGCTTAATTCTATAAGCAAATATATGTAAGGTGTAGTCCATAATGTCATTTGATCGTAATAGGCTACTATTTGCCTTAACGCTGTATAAAGCATACAAGGATGAAGGCGCGATACTTGGTTGGTAGATTTGAGTCAGAGAGACTCGCAAGCAGTAGCGAATGAATGGGCGAATAAGTGTTAGGATGGTCTGCCAGTAGGTTAACTTGTCGCTTAGAAGTCCATATTATGAAAGCACCGCCATAAAGCACAAGCATTATTGACAAGGCAAGAATTTAAAATGACATTGAGTCTCTGTTGAAGCTAAGCTTAGGTAAGATAAAAGCTTAGGTAAGGTAATGTGAGATGAGGTAACGAAGGTAAGGTAAGCTAAGTTAAGGTAAGATGAGGTAAGATTTGTCAGGTAGGATAAGATAAGGTAAGGTAAGGTTAGGTATGTTTAGGTAAGGTGAGATGAGGTAAGATAAGGTAAAATTATTGTCGTTAATTACCCGTCATATTAGTAGTAAGCTAGCCATCCCGGACTTTTGTGGTTGAAGATGTGTTGGCTGAAGCAACGAACGTTCAACGTAATTTCCATCCACCCTAGGACTGCGTTTCTTTATGGGCGGAATGGTTCGATAATATATTGTCGGCTCAAAATAACGCACGGTAATTGCAGCATTAGACTCGGTTCTGTGAGCAATGTTGATCTAATTGAAAGTCAGTCATGCGGATCAGACTCCCACCGATTATTTGCCTTTAGCCAGCACAGACCGTCAACCTGGTTTAATTTTAGATACTTACTATTAGGCCCTACTGAATGCTACAAAGGCCTTAGACAGATTTTATAGCTGCACATCAAACTCTTTGTCGATAAAAGTTAGTCGAATGAGATAGATTCCTGTTAGACCTAAACAATTATTTAGGACCCGTGAAATTGTGTCTAAATAGTAAATTTTGAAGTCTAAAATTTCTAAAGCGCTACTTAAAAGCTACCAGCTTACTCTTGAGTGCCGCGGCAAGTCAGTGGGGTTGTCCATAGATACCATATGAAGAATAAATCCGGTTACCAGAAGACCAGAGTGAGAAGGAGACAGAAGAGCTGTTACGGTGGGTCGTGTTTAGCATGACGTGTAAATATTTTAAATAGTATTCAGATACAAGTATAACATTGTTTTATTCAATTATTTCAAATATAATCATAAAATACTAGGTTTAAAAAGGTATTATAATATTAAGTATAAAATATATGTACCTACTTCAAGTCAACAAATGTGATCAGTATGTATAAGATAATAATGACTACCCGTATCAAACTGGTACTTTAATCTTAATACGCAGCTTACTACTTTGGGTCTACACATATATGGGACCAAAATGGTCGTCGTTTTTGCTTCTCATTTCATTTCAGTAGATTAGTTCGTCGTTTGTGGAATTTGCTCGTCATTTATATTACGTTCGGACTTCTACTGTGCCTGAGTGCGCATTTCGGAGTTGTTTGTGAGACCTGATCTGGATTTTGTGCATCTTTGAACGGTATTTGATATCACATCATTGGATCCTGTTCGTCATTTCCACATCTGCCGTAACAGCTGATGCCTCTCCACCTATTATAAGATCACCTATTGTAAGATCATCTAAATAGCTTAATGTAAGGATAGAAAACAGCTTGAGTAGAACAGGCTGTAATGGGAGGCAAAAATTCATAATTCGCTAGTTAAGACTGATCAAAAGTCACATAGGTCAGGAAAACCAGAAATTGAATAACTCGTTACACCATACAAAATTAAACTACACCACAATACATTGCATTATCTCTCATCTAATTTTTGAATTTTTACAGCGCTATTTCTTTAAAACAAGTCATCAATCGATGGTCGGAGCTAAGTCAAGCCGAGCGGTAAAGACACAGCCTAAGGCAAGTCACAGTCGAAATCCAGCAAAGCAATAAATGCCAACAGTACGGGCACCTGTAAGAAATGTGATCTAGTTAGTAGAGAGGGTTTTAATCGTAATATAATGGCCAACAAATAACCTGTCAGCGTAAAGGACATGTATACCAGATGATATATGCAAAGTCTGGAGTCAGAATTCCTGAAAATATATTGTCCACTGATCAGAGCCGTCCTTGTTAAATTTTTTAAATTAGTTCGTTCCTTCCTTCCTTTCTTCCTTCTACGTTCGTTCATTTGTTCGCTCGTTCGTTCGTTCAATCAATCAATCATTCATTCATTCATCTTTTCCGTTCCTTTGGTTCGTTTTTGTTCGTTTATTCATTCATTCATTCATTCATTCATTCAGTCAGTCAGTCAGTAAGTAAGTCAGTCAGTCAGTAAAGTTGTACATCTTCAAGTCTATCTTCAAGCTAGATATCTAGAAGCGTTCCCATTTAAGCTATTATTAGACCTATCATTATATGTATGTTATGTGAGTATAACACTTCAGCCAATGTTGGTCCTGTGGCTAAATGTAACGATGTTTTAAAGTGTGTAATTGTCTATATAATTAATTTGTAATATCGTTACATTTACAAGCATGATGGAACTTTATTATATAGAAGGTAGGCGTAATGCTTAAATAAACTGTTCTATTAAATTAAGCTATTATTAGACCTATCATTATATGTATGTTATGTCTTTTGTTAATAAACAATGCGCATTGTGACTAAAAGGCATAGCTTATCATCATCAACATCATCATAATCCTCATCATCATCATCCTCATCATCATTACAGCACCATTGTTGTTTATTTTCGTAATTTAAATTCTCTCTCTCTCTCTCTCTCTCTCTATATATATATATATATATATATATATATATATATAGAGAGAGAGAGAGAGAGAGAGAGTGTTGCGCTTTACAGTAAGGCCCTGAGAACTGACGTCCAGCCTAAATATGGACTTATTACACCTCGTAATTATACCTATTAACAAGACCTTTGACTTAAGTGGCCATTGAACAAAGCAGGAAAATGCGTGTGTTGGTTTGAAGGTGTGCGCTGGCGCGTCTGAGCGAACGCGAACAACATTATAGAGGTCTGGCCATTGTGGAACAATAGGCTATCTCTTCAGCTGCCGACATGGAATGTAATTAGGACTTTGATCCTTCTGAGAGAGGCTTGTTGACACAAGCGAAAGGAGTAATTCTTCAGCCGGTAGGTATACCATAAGGTTGATACTCCTGAGTGAGGTTAGTAAGAATGATACCTAAAAACAGGTCCAATGTTATTCTGCTTTTGGATAGAGAATTGTTTGTTCGCGATCTTGCAATCATAAGCTAGGTGTGTGCGGAACGTCTTTAGAAGCAGGTTGCCTCGAAGCAGTCGAGCAATATTGCGGCTACCGTTAGATATTCTCCATCAGTGACAACGAAAACTTTCTAACAGCAGATCAAAGTGAATTCTCGTTTACAAATATGGAGCCTACGTTTTTCTTTGGAACCAGTTGCCAACATAGTTCATGCGGTTGCCACACAATTACTTTGTGCAGCGCCGATGGTAAGAGTATGCGTACTTTGAGTACCAGAGTCTCGCTCATTGGGCCACTAGTTATCTTCAGGAAGTCAAGGAAAAGTGCTTAAACGAATATCGGAGCACATAGTGCTAGTATGTACACTCATGAATCACTTCAGGGGATTGCACTTCATCAGAATGAAAGGTAATATCTTAATAATACACCCAAAGACAAAATCGAATTTAATCTCATTCATTAACTTTACATTTCTTCAGCGTATAAAAAGTCTACACCGTGGAAATTGGGCTATTTACAGGCACCCTATCAAAATAAAATGCAAAGTTTGGCCATGTTTTTGTTCCAAGTAAGCTTACGCGTGATCTTACCTGCGTATAGATACCTACATACATATGCACACGTACATGTATAGGCTTGTATTGTTACATTCATCCATTCCTCGATACCTACATACAGTACGTTCATTCATCCAACCAACCATCCATCGATCCCTTCATGCACACATTCATACTTACCTGCTATCATAAATACTGTACATGGATGCATATATGTCAAGCATACATATATGCATGCATACATACACACATACATACATACATACAAACATATATGCATAAACACACATACATACATACATGCATACATACTTACATGCATACATACTTACATGCATACATTCACAAATACAAACACACACACATACATACATACATGCATATACACGATGTCAGTTTTCCCTATTTCCTAGACTGTCCTGTACTGCCGTAAACGCTAGTTATAATATCTTGCAGGAAATAACGTGGCCTATGGCTGCATGAACTCACGATTGTAGCTTTTCTAATCGTAATCGTAATCTCGAGATTTCTACAGCGCTCAACAAAAGCTAAGTCGCGGGAACCAGCTTATTCACAGGCGCTTAGTCAAAACAAAATCGATAGGCAAAAGGGTTCGGTTCCAGGTCAAGATCCAGGAGTCAGGCACTCAGAAAGTCGGACGGCTACGGTGGATGATGTTTGAAATTGAAGCGAGAAGAGAGATAAGGGGAAGAGGAAGAATCAGGATAAGATTTTTGGAAAAGAAGTGTTTTCAGTCTTGAGTTTCTAGGTTTTCTTTTGATTTGTATTGAGTTTCTTCTCTTTAACAATTTCATTTGTCAAATAAATTCACATAAATTTTAACACTTTCTCCTACTTACATATCTCAACTCTCATAAAATCAAAGGCCTAACATCAGATCTTTTACATAGACAAAATATATGTATATATATATATCACTCAAGCCGACTTCAGGCAAAAGTATACTGCATTGCACATGTCCACAAATGAGCTCCAGAGTTGCACGCGAGTTCAAATTTTCCAGCGTAATTTAATATTTTTCTTTAAAAAGGTTGACACATGCATGCATACATACATTAATACATATGTGTATATTTACCTACATACATACACTAATCCTATTTAATTTATACCTTACTTGTAGCAGGAAGAATGGTGGATTTGCAACGGCATTTCAACCGGAAATGCTTCACAGTACTGTTCATAGCGACTTTTATTACAGTTTGCTATCTTTATCACTTCATGGATTATATCGAACAACACAAGACAACGATAAGAGAAATAGGAAGTTTCAATCAGGGCACACCGCAAGACATCTCAGCAATTTTCGAAAGAGAAATGACAAACTTCACAAATACTCTCAGCGTTCTTAATGTCTTAAGAAAAGACGGATTCAGTCCCCAGTTGCTTTCCAGATTTCGTCGGAATCGAACTAGGACACACACAGGCAAAGCACCTATATTCGCAAATGGAAAGCAATTTAACCATTCTGGGTTACAAGAAGCAGTGAACGATCTTGTGCCAAAAATAGTCCACTACGTGTTCATGGGAAATAGTTTGACATTTACCTTTGTGAACTATTTGAGTTTTCTGAGTGTCGAGCGATTTCTAGAGCCGGAGCAAATTTTCATTCATGGTGATGATCCTCCTAGTGGTCACTGGTGGAATGTTACTGTGCAACAAGTCAAAAACATCTATCATGTAAAGAGGCCTTATATGGACACAGCTCCGAATGGAAAACCCCTGAAATACCCAGCTCATGCTTCCGATTACATCCGATTAGATGTGCTGCTGAGTGAGTATTTGACTTCAATGTCAACAGTATTTGAATAGTCACCTATCAACGACATTTGCAACTCAAACTTTCAATTTAGCACATGACAGTCAACAAAATCTTCATGCTTGCTTAATACTGCATCCGCAATTGCTTTATATAGGCTGCTTCCTGCGAGACACTAAACAAGCCCAGACATGCCTCCAGCTATTGCGTATTCCTGGGTTTTTCCAAAACCTCGCTAACTCATCACAACGTGGGCTTGAAGATTTCCCACGCGAGCGCTCACATGATAAAATGCTTGTCGGCTAGAATTACTCCTGACGTCAGCCTGCCTGCACGCAAGGCCCTGCCAGCCAATTACACCACCCCACCACGTGTTCGATGAGTGCCAGCCAGGCGCACTCACTAGCCGTAAGCACGTGATCCGCGAATGCGCAAGCAAATCAATAATCTGATGAATTATGACAATTTTCTAAAGAAACGAGCATAACACTTGCTGAATAAGCAGCGTAATATAACCTTAAAATCGAGTTCATAAAATATCTTTCAAAGCCTTTCACAAGGAGTATATCATCAAGCATTTAATAACTAAATTTAATCAGTACCTATGTAAGCGTGTGCTTGTAATTGCAGTCCATTCTGTTAAAGCTGCAACTATGATAGCAGAATTTAGCTGATCTCACGGGTTTTAATTAACTACATATTTTATTTATTCATCATGAATATAGAAAATAAAGTCTGACAATTAGGCACTGTGCGATAAAGAGTTAGCAAAATAACAAACGACAATAATGCACGGGTTATCAGATGTCACAACTATGAAATGAAATAATAGTAGCATTACTACATTTGATGTCATAAAATCGGTGCCGTGCACTACTTCATGTCATGGCTATCCTATCGATCGGTCAAAAAAAAAAAACATTTTGAAAGAGAGTACCGACCATGATTCACTGAGGCAAAGAAATTGCCGGATGGAAACCTTACATTGTCTAATGTAAGGTTGAAAATTTTGTTCAAATACTATATCCGTAGAAGGAAACTTTCAAGCACCTTTGTAGACAAACTTGATAAAAACGAAGACAAATACAGTGTGCTTATATATAGAAGCATCACATCATAAGAAGGGCATCAACATCAGTGGAGTGAAGCACTTGTCCGTTAAGAACTTGATATAAGTAGGCCTATTACACAGTGACCGTATCATGATAGGCTTTAGATGAAGAAGTATATTATAAATAAGAGGATAAGTAGCAGATGACAAAGACAACGACGACGATGATGATGATAATTATGATTTGATGACGATGATGATGCTTAAGCGATTCATCGAAGCCTGTTTGGAAATTTCCCAAAGCACACACCTGCATCATGATGTGTCGGGGCACACAACTGTTCATGATGGTGATGATAACTAATTTGTTTAGGATATGGTGGAATATACTTGGACGCCGACGTCTTAGTTCTCAAGTCGTTCGACCCACTGCTCAAGTACCCTGCTGTGATTGGCCGAGAGACTTACTATGGTCTCTGCAACGGAATCATAATCGCTAAGAAAGGCGCTCCATTTCTGCGACTTATGCTGGAACAATATCGCTCCTACAAGGGACTGGAAGAGCACTGGGCAGAGAAGTCGGTCGAAAACACTCAGCGATTGATGGATTTATATCCGCACTTGGTCCACGTTGAAGAGACGTCACTTAATCGACCCAACTGGGACGAAAAGGTTCAGATCTACCATTACAAGTATGACTGGTCGGGAAACTACGCTATGCACCTTTGGATCAGAGCCTGGCCACAAGTGCTTCGTCCTTCTGGCATAGAAGATGTCTTAACGCTCGACACAACTTTCGGAGAGATGGCTCGCTCAATACTTTTCGGTTTAGATAAGTCGCATAAAAACGTTTCAATCACAACTTCAAGATCTATAATTATTGGGCTACTTCTTCAGTTGTAACTCTGTTTTCCTCAGACTAACCTATTATGAAAGACTTCGCACTGATTTTTTTTTACTAAACTATGCGATTCGATTTTTTCTGTTCTCTCGGGCATAGCAGTCAGTTGTTGGGCAATTCATATTTATGCTGTAGAAAAATTAATTGCTTTACCATCAGCGTCGTACTTTGGACCGTGGAAATTTTTACGAGCAGCATTTGGCCTAATGTAAGGCATGGTAACCAGATACCCTCTAGCAGTGTTTGGTTAACCATCGGGCCTTGCAGGAAGTGAGCGAGCGTTGCAGCAGCTCTTCGTGAAATATCAATTTTTTTTATCTCGAGTGGTTTCTTGTAGACTATGAAACAATATCCTCCACATGAGTATGTTGAGAAATAGGGCTTGGTAGCTCCTTTAAAAACTGGTATTATTACGCTTCAGCCCTGTGTCTGTATTCCTGAATTTACCTGAAACTTTTACAGGAAAGTAATAGTGTGCCCATATAATCTGTGCAATTTATCGTAGGCATTATTTTATGTCAGAGGGCAAAATTAAGAAAAATGTGTTGTTTTGTTATTATTGACAGTGTCTGTCTGCCAATTAGCAGCTGGTCAGCGTGTTTAGTTTTCATTTTATTTTGCAACAAGGTTTTGCCGTGGGTTTATTTGAAGCAAAGGCTTCAATACCATCAGATTTTGCACGTGCGACAGGAATTTGTAACACGGTGATCCGTTCCTGTAGCAAGCGTGGTCGGTAACCCAGCAATGACGAGATCGATTTTTGAAATATTTAGGCCTAAGTTTACCTGTGTAATGTACCATGGCATAGCATGGAACTTTATGTTATCCTATGCACAACCCCTTTATGTTTCTAAGCTCCATTTTGCATGTTTACTTTTATAGCTGAAGTGGTCTTTAGCTACGTTTTCTGTGTACGAATTGAGTATTAGATATCTGTCTGATATTGATATAAAGAAAGCGTAGTCGTGATTATTGACGTCACAGGAGATTTTCTTAACATTGCGAGACGTTGTCCGAGAGTTCAGAACAATAGTAGTCTAAACGTTACATCTAACTGCACATAAGCAAGGCATAAAATAATAGACAGCAAGCGACGGTTATTCTATTAAGAGCGATGGAACGGTGAAAGATAGAGACACCATATGAAACAGTTAAGTACGCTGACTACAGAACAACAAAGGGTATGTTCGATCAAGAATAAGCAACAGATAGTCCGAAAATATGACTTATACTAACCTTATCTGCATTCCATGCATACATCTAACACAAGTAGACATTGCACTCGATCAGTGGACGCTCTGACTCTTTCTGTGCTCTATACCCGAACAGTGATGGTCTATCGTTTTTCTCGGTAGCTGGTTCAAAGTTTGCTTACAAGGCGTTTAGTTTTTCGTAATGTTGGAAGTTGGAAGGTTTTGTGTCTGCACTTAAGTCGACAGCTCCTCCTACTATATCGTTGGGTATAGTATGGGAGTAGTTAAGCTAATTGGCCGTGTGTTAGTTATATTAACTTGCGCTTTATTATAGTAATATTGATTGTGATGACGATGATGATGCCGATGATAATAAGAAGCACTTAGTTTTCCTTTTCCTGTATGGCACGGTGGGTAATTTGCTAATGTGATTGCCTTTCATATTTATGTTCTTGGTTCGATTCCCGGAGGATGGGAATTCGACAACTTGCGATTCTTTACTTGCGAAAAATCATATTGAAAAGGTCCCGAAAATGGCAGTAAATGGATATTTTTTTACAGGACGCGTTATAAGATGCTGAAACAGTTTTCTGCCCTCATAGTTTGGCTATCATTATCCCCGTTCATTGCAGGTAAGAATCTTTGTCGTTAAATCGCAACGAATAGCAACTAGGTGACAAAATACTATTCCACGTGTAAAGTTACTCATCAGTTCTTTTCCACAGTGCGGGTTTGAATAACGTATCCAGTATTTCGCACATCGATCCCAGTTCTTGGGCCCGGGGTCTCGTCATCATCACCATCATCGCCGTCGTCGCCATATTCATCATCATCATCATCATCATCATCATCATCATCATCATCATCATCACAGTCTTCTTTTCTCAGACCGGCACAAGCACTTGCACTAAAGATACTTTGCACACTTCTGCTGCCAGGCACTTCTACAAAGAGGAACTTCAGTCCAAAGGGACCCTATGCGCTCTGCACTCGTTCTATTTATCTTCAGACATTGCACCTGACTACGTCATTCGCAGCCAAAACGGGTCACTGGGCCTCGTCATTGCAGCCAATAGCAGCCCTCCATCCGGATGACTCTTTTCTCTGCCAATTTGCTTTCTATCCTGTCTGTCCTGTTTCTGTGTACTTAATTCTGCTCAGGCTCATATTGTTGGTTTAAGGAATTTAACATCCGTTAGGCCTACCTACACTACATTATCATGCTTTATTAATGTAAAACTGCTAAGTATCATTAATAATTAAATAGCCACTTCTATAGCTAGTGTCTAATGCGCGAGGCATCAAACCATGATGAACCAAAACCAAGCCGTAATCAAGTCGATAACTATGTGGGCTAATTCAGATAAATCAGTAAAAAACTTCTTGTGCTCACATTAATTGTAGATAAGCTGGACTTGTTGTCAACCGACTTGATTTGATATTGGCATTTTAGTTACACACACTTTGAGTTCTTCAAGTCCAGCCTCATTGTTTCTCTCAGTCACCAAAAATCCCACCAAAATGGTCGTGTGAATGCCAGTACATTAATTTTTATATAAATATTGAAGGAACACTAACAATTTACTCTTTATCACTAATCCCGCTTTTGGCTTCATTAGTTCTCCGTAGTAGCATATTCTTGACTTTGTGCTTTGTGAGTAATTTTGATCTGTTATCACATTTTAAATACGCTTTATATGTATATTATTATAGATGAGTTTTTATGGTTATTGGTCGGGGCTTTTAAACTGGGGATATTTTCCTGGGGGTTATTGCCAACGAGGATTATTGGCCGGGGGTTTATCCTAGAGGGTTATTGGTCTGGGTGTTATTGGCTCATAATTATTGAAGGGGAGGTTATTGTCTAGGAGGTTAATGGCCGGATACCATCATTATCGCCATCATTATAACGTTGTCATCATCATTATCATATTCATAATCATCAGCATAATCACTTTAGACTTTTCTTCCCGCTCCTTCCCTTCCTTCTTATGAAGATGACCACCAGACGGTAACTTCTATTAGCTCCTTAGCGATCAATAACTTCGCCCAGTTCCTAATGAAGAATTGTCACAGAATAATTACGCTATACAACAATGAGATAACAGAGCACTATAGGCAAAATATGACTACATGCCGACATTAGCTGTGGAGTTCAGTGGCATCTGTTACAAAAACAAAGAAGGATGATTAACTGTCATTGCTTCAATTAGTGTAGCGCCGCTACCTAGTGGCAGTCAATGCATCAATCAAAGGTGCAAAGGAATAATGGTCAAGAACTCAAAGTCAATATCCAACAGCCGTCTCACGGGAGACTCGAACCATCAAACTACGCGATAAAAGGCAAACTAGTAGCGAATGGACAATTCTTATTAGCAGACACACCTTTGATGGCTTTTTGAAATATCAAGATGCATACACAGACACGGATAGACAGTCACACATATGTGCATGCATTACATATTTTGTGAAGCAAAACGATCTTATGTGTAGGTAGACCTTCTGCAAACTCAAAAAAGATGCAACGGATTTCTAAGTTTGTTTTAAAATAACGATATATTTAAAATGCTCGATCACTGCGTGCTTTATTGTATTGTATTAAACTATGTTGCCCTTATTGTATTGTATTAAACTACATTGTGCTAAACTGTCTTCTAGTGGCCATCAATAAAAAGTGCTCAGTTTCTCCAGCTAAATCGGCGGCTATTGTGGATGATACGCACGAAATTAAGTGTCTTTCCGATCCTGGAACTATGATACTCTCGTGGAAGTTGGGTCTTGAACCTGAAGCTTCCACCTACAACTTCTCCGGTATAGGCATCTACAAAACCCATGATGCCTATGTCGTGCCTGCATACTCTTCCAACATCTCCTGTATGGGCATCTTAGGAACTTCTGAATCTTTAAGGCAGATTCAAACGGAAGGATATATGACTAACTACTTATCGCTAAGAATGTCCACGATGAAAATTACCCGAGTGAAAGATAATCAAGCTAGACCTATCTACTGCTTTGTTCTGGATATCAGTGACAGGAAAACACTTCACTGTGAATCGAAACTTAATGTATTTGGTAAGAAACTGTTCGTAATTATACAACCATCATCTGCGATACCATATCTGACATGTAAGGACACCTTCGGCGACTAGCTCAGATCTTTGTGAATTCTATCTGTGAGCCAATAAACGTACATCATACAAATGCATACATATATTCTCTATCCATCTGCCGAGATCTACTCGTTCAACCTCATACCTTTCTCTGTCTCGGCCTTCAGTCTCCTCTCAAATTCTAAAACTACTCCATCTACGCAGCGCCAGCTCTTTTGAACGAACTCACAAACGTTCTCTAGTTCGCTCATCTCCATTTCCCGTCTGTCAACCCCAGCATTCCTCCGCTTGCCCGCCTCTCTCCTGCAGCTTTTCATTCAAAACTGAAAGCCGAACTTATCAAGCTATCCTATCCTGCTTCTGCTCCAGCACCATTCCATGCCCACCATCACCAGTGATTTCCACCGTAGCATCATGTTATCTTACTGGCTTTACCCCCACGATTCTGACCTGACCCTAAAACCGACCAAACAATCTGGCTGTTGCATACTTGATTTGATATAGCGCCGGTGAATAAGCTGGTTTCCCTGACGAGGATTTTTTGTGCCGCTGAGAAATTTTGTTGAATTACATTTACATTACATTTACATTACATTTACATACATACATACATGCATACACATATATACATACACATATATATACATACAAATAAAAACATATACATACATACATACAATCATACATGCATACATAATACATACATATATACATAAATTCACGCATACATACGTACATACACGCCTGTATACATGCCTAGATAGTCCTTGAAATTTGTCGTAGCTGTTTAGCATCTTTCATTTCTCGTTTGGTATGCACTCCCCGAAGCTTCATTTCTTTAAGCCATATGAAGTGAATGACGTCTATCCTTCTACGTTACAGTGAAGCGCCCGTCTTTCGGTTCCACCGGAATAGCCTTAGCAAAAGGAATCGTCACCAACATAACCTGCGCTGTTTCCTTCAAGGGAGCTGCAATCTTGGAAATGAAAATCACGGACAAAAGAAATGTACTGCTCAATCAAACGGTCCAAAACTTTACCGACTTCGGTGTACATAGTTACGAGCTGATGTTTCTTCAGCAAGTCAGAATAATTCCTGAAAGAAGCGGTCACACAGTTTCATCTGATCTGGGCGTACAGTCGGCTTTCTTCTGTAGCATAATATTGGATCGTCGAGATGTCTACGAACGTATTGTGGAGTGTGAAGTCGACGGTAACAGTTTTAAACTTGGCTACGCTTACTGATCGAATAAAACGCATGAGGCATTGATCGATGATGCACAAGAACTAATCTGGTTAAAGTCAGGTCACGTCTAGGGTATATCGAGGCATTTTCTTGTTTATAAGCTTGATGTAGGGATACATCGAGTACGAAACTCCGCCACTGCCTTGTGTGGGGGTAGTGCCAGTCCCAAGCCTGGATAAAGGAGGAGGGCGACGTCAACGGCCTTTGATGCCGTAAGATGTCGTTAAACTATGGAACTACTACTACATCGAGTTCGGAATGACAAACCAAAGAGAATAAGCTTTGAAGATGTTTGAAGGCAGCGAGTGAATCCCTTCCGGAAACAGTGCCAATATAACTATTACAACTACTATTAGCAGTTTCAGCAGTGTTCCTGGCATTACAACAATTAATTATCGTTAGCGTAATCCCGAGATATCTACAGCGCCAAATGAAAGCCACGTCAAGGGGATCAGCATATTGACTAGCGCTCAGTCAAAACAAAATCGATAGGCAAGAAGGTTCGGTTCCAGGTCAAGATCCAAAAGTCAGGTAGAGACAGCGTGGCAGCTACGGTGGATGATGTATGGGATTGGAGCGGAAAGAGAGATAAGAGGAAGAAGGGTTAGCTAGCAACTTTTAAACTGAACTGACTGATTGCATTATGAATTAATTTATAGAGATACCATGTTCCAGATTTTGTAAATGTCCACTAAAATAAATGTCAAAGGAAATGTGCAAACATTCATTTTATAAATGATAAAACGCTACTATGAAATGTTTTACACGGCAGCCAAATTTGTTATGCTTCACTAGCAGACAGTTTTTGCTAACGAACCTTATGGCCACATTACTTTAAGAGTCTACCTTACAACTGTTATCTGCACCTGAAACCTCTACCGCTATTAAGCATGAGTCATGAAAAGTATAGTCAACTGTACCAGCTTGGCTCAGAAGAATCAAATGGAAACGCTTTTGCTTTACTTCGGCAACCTCGTTGTTTGGTGCCACTCTTTATGGGGGCAGAGGTGACAATCGCTTTCAGTGATCAGGAATTGTTTGTATCTCCGCCCGGTCTTGCATGGTAGTAAAACTGATAAAGTTACTCAGCGAATATACAAACAAAGTTTAATCATTTTCTTTAAAGATAATCAATATGAAAATCCGGTCTGTCTCGTCGCCATAGTCAAATACAAACTATAAATCACTGTAACAGTATGCACTCCTGCCCTCTAACGAACAAACTAAGAAGTCCATTACTGCTACTGCCACCTATTGAATGACAGTGCAGTGATAGTCGTTGTAATGTGTAACAAAACTTCCTTTCCACATACATACTTCATAGTCTGGGGCAGCACAAGCAACGTTTTAACGCATCCTAAGCCGCAGCTACGTATCGAAACATCCCTTGGTGCCATTTCGAGCTCGATGCATCCTACACAACCCCCTCTTCAGTGGCTTCTAATGACCCGCAGAATAACAGAATAAAGCTGTAGCCTAACGCTTTTTCGGCTTAAAAACCTAAAAGCTAAGTCACTGAAGCAACAATCAAGGGCTCATATTTTCGCCGGCGTTCAACGAAAACCAAATCTCAGAGGCAATTTGTTTCACCTTCTGTTACAAGTCAAATTCTTGGATGAGGCAGAAACAGAGGTAGACCTTGGATGATGCAAGGAGTTCGAATGGAGAACGATTTTATGATGAGTAATGTTTACCATTTCGAATAAAAAGCCAGGTGGGAATGTGCAGTTGAAGGACATGGTCGACGAAACTGCAGCAGGGGTTCCGTAAAGGAACAGTTCTCTTGTTCCTGAATTATTTACACGACAACTCTTCAGCCGAATAATATCGATAAACCAGAGAACCCTCTATATGGAGATCATTTGTTGATAGGGGCATTTCATAAACGAGCGCTTACTTTACCTTGTCGTATCATGTATGTATGTACATATATATGTATGTATATATCGTGTATGCATGTATTCAAACATTAGTATAGCTCTTTTAAGAGGCCCGGCTACCTAATAGATCTATTAAAGTGCGATTTAAGTAAAGAATGCCTCTAGAGCTATTTGTGGCGTTGAAGTTATGGTTTATAATAAATAGTAGTTTATATAATTATGTACTATGCATGCATGTAGCGCCTTCAAAACCTTTCAGAAGTGTTCGCGTCTATGTACATGACATTGCCTTGCCAAGACTAGCGTTACCTGATCTTACCTTACCTGATCTTGCCTTTACCTGATCTTACCTTTACCTGATCTAATCCTGACACAGTTTGTTCATTACAGCTCCGGTGACGTATGTTTCCATCGTGCCTGATAATGCTACTAGGTGCTCTCAACGAAGATGTTACATTCACGAACATCTGACATGCACTTCTGATGGCAGACCGAAGCCAAATAAATTCGAATGGAGGCTTTCCCTCATGCATGACGCATTCAGCCCCATGCTGGGATCGGATGCATACCAATACGCGCTAATCAGTGGACGCAACACTTTCGAGTGTAGAGTCTTCAACAAAATTGGTGACTACACTTTCACAGCCGTTGGAAGGTTAACCATACACGTTGACGGTAGGACGAATCATGCTCACCTAACAGGCGCTTTTAGTATAGACATTATCTGGACATTCATATAACGCCTTTAAGAAATTCTCAGCCACGCTATACAGATCGATGATCAATGAAGACACATTCCAAGTCCAAATCATATTGCTTTATACATGCAATGCTAGTTCACGTTTATCGACAGCGAGAGCATTACTAGAACCATTCTTAGAGTTTTAATGATTTTATCACTTCTACCCGTATGATAGAGTGCCTTGCAGTCTAGTCCCCATAAAATAGTGATTATGCTAATTCCCGCATACAGAATAAATATCGTAAATACAGTCGCAATCGTATTGTGATCTTTTCACATAGAGGATAGAAGTGTTGCCCAAATAGTAATAAAGATTATATGGACATCCATACACATCACATGTTTTGATAGCGGCTTGATAACCATTGAGACCAATTAAGGTTCATCAAAGCGTCAGCGTCTCTTGTCATTTCCTGACGCTTTGTTGATGCATGCATCTAGGAATTCGTCTAACACGTTTGAAGAATAAGCTTTGTCTTAACAACAAACAAATAAAAGTCCTTGGCAAACCTTACTAATGATTACAATATAGGCCTAACACGATTTCACCAGCATTACCCATTATTTCAAAGTTAATTTGTTATATTTGTTATCTAAAGAGGCTTCAAAACTAATTTTGCATAACTTCCTAGGGCGTGTGTACACATTAGCATCGGGCTGTATACCATTGCAGTTTATACTTTCCATTCGTAGCAACATATCTCGCCTAAGCAATTAAATGTAGGGCGATGTTTGAAATTTTGTCGACAGCATTCGAATGGAAACTTGACGAATATGCAACGTATGAAGCAAAAGGTGAGCTTAACTTGAAATTGCCAATGGCGAGCGAGCCTGACCTCTGAGAAGAATTTTGAACAGGCGCTATATCATGTGTTTTTGTTGACGTGATCATGTTGTCCTCATGGTCATGTCGTCAGCATGTTTATTACAAGAATGACAACAGCAGCAACATCAACAATTTCTTCGGCTTCGGCTGTGCTTCGGCGCTATATAAATTGTCTTATTATTATTATTATTATTATTATTATTATTATTATCAACAATGTCCTAAATCTTTACCCGAATAATCATATCCCAATGGCCTGGTACCAAAGTGTTTATTGGGGCAAAGCTTTGTTTGAAATAGACCACCTTCACTGATGTATTAGACAATTAAAAGATCCCAAGGAGGACAATTCTATTTGAATGTTGAATGACCACAGAAAGGCGTTAGGACAAGAATGCTTATCTTTAGCCGTTCGTGCAAATGACGTTTATGATGGGAGACGAAACGGGTTTATTTATATGATGACGATTAGATTATGATGATTATGATGATGATGTTGAAGATGAGATGATGATTACCGATATAATTTTTATTTATTGTTATCGTAATCATCGTCATCGTCGTCGTCATCATGCGGGTTGAAAATAGAATAGAAAGAGTGAACGTGTACAGGGCCGGTGAGCACTGAAACACCTTAAATAAAATCGACAGACGCTTTCACTAACTTAACCAAACAGTTTCTGGATGTAAAACGCACAATACATTGACAAACGAATTCATTCCAGTTGACAGTAGTTCTGAATCCACTATTCGTCATAGAGCATTCATTTTATGCGAGAGCATCATTAACATTTAATGTTCCGATATGGCCATATTTTGTAGTTTCTTTGTACTTTTTTGAATGTGTTATTTGATAAGATTATTATATAGTTGATATTAATTGTTCTAGGGAATAAACACAAGTTATGGTATCCCGTGACGATACATGTTACGGTAACTGGAATCATTTTGGGGTCTGCCTTGTTTAGCATTTAATGTTTCGATATGGCCATATTTTTTATTCTCTTTGTACTTTTTTGAATGTATTATTTGATAAGATTATTATGTAGTTGATATAAATTGTTCTAGGGAATAAACACAAGGTCTGGTATCCCGTGACGATACATGCTACGGTAACTGGAATCATTTTGGTCTTCTTGCCTTGTTATCGCCGCTGAACTCTCGGCCTCATTAATGCTAATGGAGCAGAATTTGTCTCGGAGCTTCGCCGCTGATGGTCAGTTGTCTCAGTTGTCTCAGTAAAGAGACGTGTGAGCCACACTACATCTTCCAGCGTCTCTCCATCTGTGTCCAACGACACAATGCTATTGTTTTGAGAAGAACTTTCCGGATAATGTTAGAAACGAGGCATGATTTTCAAGAAATGACATTTAGAATCCATTAACTTAATTTTTTCTTGCCTGCGGGATCATTTCTGGCCTGTATATATGAAAGTCTACATTTAGAAGCAACAAGATATAATCGTGCTTAAATATTCCAATTTTAATATGCTAACAGAAAGTAGCAATGTATAATTGTTCAATTTATGAGTAGCAGAATTTGTTATTCGTTGTCTGAGAGTGAAATTATAAATAATGAGTTACCTTTATTATTTTGGAAAATCTATATATATGCCGTATAGCATTTGGACAATGTATATTCACAATATAGTTTGTTCGTGGGTTTACTGGAAATGAAGACCTTAGTGTCATCAAGAAATATATTGCATGTTTAGCAGTAATATGAGACACTTTGGTCTATCTGATGACGTCCTTGGTCTGGAATCTAACGATTGTGGGTTCGAGCTTGCTGTAACGACCCTAGGCAAGTTGTTTACACATACTTGTCCCTGTCATAAAAATAGAATTTGGTACCGGAATAAGCTACGAAGTCGACGGCAAATTTTACGATGCACAGACCCAGTGTACAGAACCTTGGGAATTGTCCAGGGCCGATGTAGGAAATAGGAACATATTCTCGATGCTTCGATTTCGGAATAAATTCACTCCCGCGGAAACTATGTTCTAAAACAAAGCATCGAGGGAAGAAACTGTTTCATCTCCCGTTGAAATAAACTTCCCGGGGTACTTAAATATTTCTGCATAGATAAAAGATCACATTTCTGTTAAAGTTAATGATAATTTTAAGCAGCTCGGCTTATTAACTTCATCGTAGTAATAATTACACGTGAAAACAATCACACGAACATCTTGAAGTTAATTATGAAGAAACAAATGCAGAAAATCAAAATCTACCAAAGTCAAGTAATTATTTGGACATGTTACTTATTATGGCATAGTACGGGACTCTATGCCAACCTATGCAGAGGCATAGAACCCATGTTAATGTTTGTAAGCTTACATATTGCAAATTTGGTTAATGGGCGAAGTAGCTTTCATCTACGTTTGCTGTGTACGGAATGGGTTCAAGATACTTACTTACCTAGTAGGCCTACTTAGTCCTTCCTGTGCAGGTCTGCACATCGGGCAACGTAGCTCCTCCATTCATCTCTGTCGACCGCCAGTCCTCCTGCCTCGTCCCATGACATCTCCAAACGCGCAAGGTCGTCTCCGATTGTCTCCGGCCAGTTTCTTCCTTGGTTTTCAATCAAGCAGTAAATTGGAGTTCATTGCTTGATTGGCTCTTCTATCTGTGCAAGATAGCTGTCGGAAATTTATAAGAAGAAACCGTAGTTGCGATTATTGACGTCACAAAAGGTCTTTGTAGCATTAAGAGAAACATACCGTAGTGAAGCAGGACGGGAAAAAACTGCGCTCTAACAAAACATTTTGTCCCGTGAATAATGAATGGGACTTCGATTAACCAATTAGATTAAAGTCAGATTGAAACGGTCGAAAAATAACAACCTATCGATATATTTTTTCACAGGACGAATTAAAAGATGCTGAATCGGTTCTTTGTCCTCATCATTTGGCTATCATTGCTCCCGTTGATTGCAGGTAATAATCGTTTTCGTTGAATTACAATGAATAGCAAACGACGATTTTCTATTCTTCGCATCTTGTTATACATTAGGCCTAATTATTTTGCGCAGTACTGCTTCAGATAACACATTCTGCCTTTCACACATCGATTCTAGGTCTTGACGGCCGAGATCTCATCATCAGCATCATCGTCATCATCATCGGCATCATCACCATCATCATCATCATGAATGCGTGTATGGCGGGCACGTATACCTTGGCAAATTTGTATACCACTTTCTAAGAACCTCACAGTTATCATCATCATCGTCTTCACCGTCATAACCTTTTTCGACATTTCCTCATGCTGCTTCGTCCCAATGTGATTGCATGCCGAAATTAGGTTTTGCAAGACGAAGACCTAAAACTTCTGTTTGGAGATCATTGATCCAGACTAGGAAAGTTAAGAATGATTATTTACTATTAATACTTACATTTGTTTAGCGTCGAAACCTAGTGACATTTACTAGTCCATCAGCGACGCTAAGTAGTTATGTGTTAAGTACTCGTCAAAAGTCACTACCCATCAGCCGTTTCAGAGGAAGATGGAACCTGCAAAATCCGAGTTACAATACAACGTTCGATAAATGGACAGTTCTTGGTAACAGGTCGAGACTTTAGCCAAGTACATCCAAAACTGTTTCCAGTGTCTTTCACCTCAACAATGCAAAAGATAAGCAAAAGAAATAATCAAACGGCCAACGCATCGACCATAGGAAGAGCCCTACATATCTGGGCGAGATAAGGAGTGGGTCACTCGCATACCATCACCACTTGAAAAGACTGACGCCAAGGTAAGCGCTCGAAACAACCTGCTGCGCAACTCGCTTGCTCGACTTGGGATGCAACATATCCAGACATTAAGAATTTCAGCACCTGCTGTATGCTCTTCGTCGCTTGACCCAAGTAGGGCTGGTTGTTTTTCCTCTTCACGAGTCGATGCGCATCATTGCGGGTCCTAAGCAACATCGCACAACCTCATCTCCGTAGGAAGGAGGCTGCTGCAAGGCTGCTGAAAAAGATCGATGCGAACAAAGAGTTACCAATTTATGACAATATTAAATCGAACCCGCCAGCACGCCTTTCCTCAAGACCCATAATTTTTTGGACATGTCGTCTAGATATAGGACATGGAGGGACAAATAGGTAGCAGTGAATCTGACTAGCCACTGTCCAATAGCCGATCATCCGTCTCCCTGTCCTCCAAGTTTCAACTTGCCTCGACAACTCGGGTCTACATTAAACTGATTTCGGACGGGCCAGGGTTGTTGTGTCTACAGTGTACAATCTCTTCAAGTTGGGGCAAGCCACTGATCCTTCTCGCAGTTGTAACGCAGCGCAGACTATGGCGCACACTGACTGTCTGTCCACAAACATATTTCAGTGGCGGACTGTTGACTCTTCATCTCGCTGGTGATGACGCTTGCAGTTGGTTGGGCACGAATCGCATACGTTAGAAGATTAAGAAGTAACAGATACGCCCTTGAGAGATTCTTTAAAAGCACATTGAAATATTTAGATACATGAATAGACTGACAGACAGACAGACAGACAGACATACACGTATGCATACATAAGCTTACACATTGTGAAACAAATGATTTTGTGAGTACTGTTAACTTAGGAGTTATAGAAAAAGTTTCAAGTTTCTTTAAGTAGCGCCATATTGTATTAAACTGCGTTGTGTTAAACTGTCTTCTAGTGACCGAGGATAAAAAGTGCTCAGTTTATCCAACTATATCGGCGGCTATTGCGGGCAATAAGCACCAAGTCACGTGTCTTGCCAAACCTGGAACTATGATACTTTCGTGGAAGTCGGGATATGAGCCCTCAACCGTCAACTACACCAACATCTCCTCTCTCGGCGTCTTGGGAACCTCTGAGTCGTTGACCCAGATGCGTATGAAGGGATATATGGCAGACTATTACTCGCTAAGAAAGTCTACAGTGAAAATAGCCAGCGTGACGGTGCAACTAGCTGGATATATCTTTTGCTTTGTTCTGGACATAACTTTGAGGACAATACATTACTGTGAATCGGAACTAAATGTATTTGGTAAGATTTCATTCGTAATTATGAAGCCCCACCCACCATCGTCTACTAGTATATATCCAACATGGATGCTATTTACTAGAAAAATGTTTTGGACCACCCTAATCATACATGCATGCATCCATACATACATCCATACGTACGTACATAAGTAGGTAAGCACGTACGTACATACATACATATATACTTGCATACATAGGTACATACATATATACATAAATACGCACACATAACTACATACATACGTATGAACGTACATAAGTACGTTCATACGTGCCTATATACCTGCCATATATACATGCATATATACAAGCATACAGCCTTGCATACGTACGTACATACATGCACGCATGCATACGTACATACATTCCTACATAGCCCTGCATATTCTTAAATTGTGTGCAATGAGTTCATTAACCTTAAACTTTTTCTAAGATGTTCAGTCTTTTTAGTTTTTCGTTTGGAAAACTTCTGAGTTTTTGATTTCTTTCAAGCCAAATGAACTAAACAGCGTTCATCTTTACATGTTACAGTGAGCTATCCGTTTTTCGGCTCCACCGGAATAGACTTAGCAAAAGGAATCGTCACCAACATAACCTGCGCCGTTTCTTTAATGGGATCTGGAATCTTGCACATGACCATCTTGGACGGATACAGTGCTCTTCCGCGCAATAGCACCAAACTAACCTTTACAAACTTTGGATTACACGATCTCCAACTGCCGTACCATCAGAAAGTCAACTTAACCATGGACCAAGGATACTACAGAGTTGCACCCGAGCTGAACGTACAATCTGTTTTCATCTGTACGACAACGCTGGAGGATGGTGATGGCTACCAGCTTACTGCGCACTGTGTAGTAGAAGGTAACGATTTTTACTTGGGCTACGCTTGTTTATCAAATCGAAAGCATAATTCGCACTAAACTTCACATAACGTTGATTTATGTATAAGTCCACATAAAGTTAATATAACGTTAATTCGATGGCATAATTAAGCAGACTGACGTTTACAGGCTTGATGCAGAGCTCACGCCTTGCATTGGGGTCACAATGGTCAAATCATGGTAGGAGAGTCTTCCTCTGACCTTACCTCTGACCTTTAGTCTGAGGCTGCCCAAGAATCAAATCAGCGCATCTTAAGTCGTACCTTAGCATCGAATTACCCCCCCCCTTTGGTGCCATTTCCATCTCGATGCATCCTATACGAGCCCCTCCTCAGTGGCTTCTAGTGATCCGCAGAATTAAAGAGTCGCATAAAACTGTAACCTAGCGTTTTTCCAGTGCAAAATCCTAGAAAGCTGAGTCGTTGAAGCAACAGTCAAGGGCTCATATTGCCGCAGGCATTCAATGAAATCCATATCGATGAGGCGATTTGTTTTACCTTCTGTTCCATGTCAGATCCACAGGTCAGGCAGAGATACAGGTAGACCGTGGACGCTGTAAGGAATTTGAGTGGCGTGCGATTTTGCAGTGTTGTTTACATGTCTAATTGTAATTGTAATTGTAATTGCGACAATTTATATAGCATCGTTAGTAGCATGCTACTTCTAGGGTGCTTTATAAAGTCAAAAGTCAGCCCAAGAACTAAGAGTTATGAAGTAAATAGAATTTCAACTGATTTTTAAAGAGGTTGACATTTTTGGACTCCTGAATGGATGCCTGAAGGCTGTTCCAGGCACGCGGACCAGCGACCCGAAAGCGACCAATTCTAGTCTTAGTTGCTGGTACAAAGACATTGGCGGATTTTGATGATCGCAGTCGCAGTCGGTTGGAATGAAAGGCCAGGTGGGTCATCGCAAGTGGGGTATGGTAGGTGAGACGGCAGCTTGGGTTCGTTAAAGGTTTAACCATAAAGGTTTCATGTTGCTGGGTTTCTTCATGTCTGCTCTTCAGCCGAACGATTATCCTTAAACCAGAGACTGTTGTTGCTAAGCCCTTGCCATATACGAGCGCTTATCTAACGTAACTGTAATGCTACCATATATAAGCATGCATGTATGTATGTAGGTAGTTATTTGTGTATGCAAGAAAATATTTATGCATATAAACTTTTAGTTATATACCGTCTTTACACACCTCTCAAAAGCGTTTCATATCATGTTACATTACATTGCTTGCCAAGTTTTACTGTATCTTACCTTACTTTAGAGGAGCTTAGTTGGCCTGATCTTACCTCAACACAGTTTGTCATTAATTTCGCTTTTACATGACAGCTCCGGTGACACGCGCTACCATCGTGCCCCATTCTCCTAGCAAATGCTCTCAACGAAGCTGCAACATGCATCAAAGGTTGATGTGTATTTCTGATGGCAAACCGAAGCCAGATATATTTAACTGGAGTCTTGCCCTCGAGCACGAAACTTTTGAACCCATGCTGGAACAGACGCATTATCTAGAAACTTCGATCAGTGGACGGAACACATTCGAGTGCAGGGTCTTCAACGTTATTGATAACTATAATTTCTCCGCCGCTGGAAGGTTTACCACACACGTTGAAGGTAGGATGAATCATTTATTTATTTCTGCATTTATTAAGCACCACTATCTAATGACTAAGCATCAACCGATGGCGCTGAGCAATTGTGAGTGAAGGACTTGCTCAAGGTCCTTACACAGCAAACGTCAGAGGGTAGGTGCGAACCTGTATTCTCTGTGTTACAAGCGGAACTCTCTATCCTATCGGCCACCGTGCCCCAAATGCTCACCTTTATGATATGCATGTAGGAAATTATCAATCGGGTTATAGAAATCGATGGTCGTTTAAGCCGTATTTCAAATCCACGTCCTACGTTGCTATGCATGCAACGCTAGTTCACGTTTCTTCCTGCAGCGAGAGCATTACTATTTCCCTTATTATATAGTTTTAGTGAATAATATAATTGCTGACCGTTTTATAAAGTGTCCTGCAAGTTAGGTCCCAGAAATAAATTATAATGTTAGCCCGGGGATATCGGTTAAATAGCTTAAGTAAAGTCACCATCATTTTGCTGTCACTTAGAGGCACGAAGTGTTACCCAAGTAGCTGTCGCGGCAATATAGACATTGTACGTTAATCTCTTAATATTCATTCATTCTTTCCTTCATTCCTTCATTCCTTCATTCCTTCATTCCTTCATTCATTCATTCATTCATTTATTCATTCCTTCAATCATTCATTCATTCATTCACTCAGTCAGTCAGTCAGTCATTCAGTTATTCACGCGCGTCATTATTTGGGTTGCGGATTTATAAAAGAGGAATCAGTAGAAGTCAATGATTGACATAAACTTACTTAAGATAATTAAGAGAGGAAAAAGTAGTCCTGCGTATTTAGTTCCTGACTGAATATTTTGAAATTATGTACTCTCACCCATCAGTCGATCGCCATTGCTATTAAAACTAATTCTTGAAAAAATAATTGTATATGGCCTATAGTCGAGATTCAGTTGTTTGGCGTCTCTTGTTATTGTCTGATTCAGCGTTGATGTATTTTATTGGCATTCATTGCACAGAAATGTATTTATAGCACATTTGAAGAAGATCTTCTAAAAGCAAACATTAAATGTCACTAGCCCTTGTCGAATATTTGCCCGTTTATGCGATCTCTGCCAAACAACCTTTGGATCACAGCATAATGTATCGCCCAATTTTAAAGTCATTTGTATCATTTTGTCTATTTAAGGGAGTTTAAAAGCCATTTGATAAAGTCTGTTTAAGGTAGGCCACACACAATACAGCGGGCGGCGTCTTTCCTTTTCCCACGCTTGTATACGAGGATGTCAATGGTAAACGTGAGAGTTAGGAATAGGGTTTAGCGGCGTATTTCCCATTCCTACTGTCCTAACCCTAAGACTAACCCTGACCTTAACAGTAACCCTAACCTTAACCCTAACCCTAACACTAACCCTAACCATTGACATCCTTATACTGGACATCCTCATACTAGAGTGGGAATCGGGCTGCAGTACCACTGACTTATCAATGTATCCAGCGAAGTTATTATTTGGCAATTTATTATATGGCGATGTTTGATTTTGTGTCGATAGCATACGAGTGGATACTAGACAAATATGCAATGTACCAATCAAAAGGTGAGCTGAACTTAAAATTGGCAAATTTTAAAGCATCTGACTAGAATACTGAAGAGGCGTTAATTAATTTTTGAATGGTTTCGGTCGTCATTGGGGTCTTGTTGCAATCATGTTTATGACAACAAGAACAGCAACAACATTGATCATTTTTTAAACAAAAGGATTATGACCTGAAGGCTTGATATCAAAATTTTAGTGGAGAGTTGCTTGGGATTAAATGGACCATTAGACTATCCGAAGGTGCCATGGAAGGCATAAATTTAAAAGCTAAGCGGCTTTAGACAGGCGTTTGGACAAGAATGAAGTTTTTCTTTTAATATACCATCATTCATTCAAGATAAAGTCCATGACTGGTGATGAAATCGGTTCATTAACATGACGATGATTATAATGACGACGAAGATTATGCTTCACATTATTTGTTTAATTTATAATTTTTGCTAATATTATTATAATTATGCTTCATATTATTTGTTTAATTTATAATTTTTGCTAATATTATTATAATTAATTAACCAATCAATTAATATTATTTTATTAATCATAGTCACCGTAGTCGTCATCGTGCGCTTTCCAAAATGGTTAGAATAGAATAGATAGGCTATAATAAATAGAAATAATAATATAATAATATAATAATAGAATAATAGAATAATAATAATAATATAGTAATAATAAATATACTAGAGAGGGTATAGAAACCCTCAGCATAGAAACCCTAAATTAAATCACTAGACAATGTTAAGGTTCTAGCACTTAGCTTAACCAAATGCTTTGAGTTTGTAAAAATTTGATAAACTAATTATCTGCAATTGAGAATATTAATATTGCAATATTAATGTTGATCACAGAGTAATCATATTCAAATGAGAGTGCTCCGTTTACATTAAAGATTCTGATATGGCCAGGAATTTTTCTATTTCTCCCTGTACTTTTCTCAATATATTATATTTGACATGCCCTTGTTGTTTTAGGGAGTAAGCATGAGGTCTGGTGTTCCGTGACGATAGTTGTTGCAATTACGGGAATTGTTTGGGTCTTCTTGCCTTGTTGTAGGCATCGCTATTGTCTCGTCTAATATTTTCTGTAAGTATTTATGATTAAACCGAACAATTTGTTACGTAATGTCACGAATGTACTTTTGTAGCGGAGTTTTATGTCTCAACAATGCTGTCACAATGCCCATACTCTTTCTCAGTTTTAAAGAATTACGGCTATTCAACTTATGATTGCTTTGTATGAATGCATGCACCTAACTGCTCATAACCCCAGACAGTCACGTTCCTTGGGGCTCATATCAGTCCCATCTATTGTCAATGGTGGCATCTAGCGACTTTTATAGATAAACGTGCCACAGCGGTCGTGGATATTTTGAAACATCTTTGCATAATCGCTGATCTGGCAAGCTCGGATGGAAACGTAGAATATAGGGAACAAGTCAAAACATATCCATTTCTCAGGCTCTGGCTATCTGTTTATACATAATAAACTTGTGTGCATCTTTTACCATCTCGAAAGCTGGCTAGACATTGTCATAAAAATAAATATGTTCCATTTTTCGATAGAATATAACTAACGTCGAAGTCGATGGTCTTAGAAATATGTTTTTTTATACCATGAATTTTTGTGCAGGTGCTACAGAAGAAGTCTTGTCTTAACAGATGGACTGAATTACTTCACACAACTGATTATTCGGTCGCTATTGACAAAATGAAGCAGTTGTGTCGTCGTTGCTTTACTCTTTCATTATGACATGTGAATTTTATTTAATGGTGGCAAATCATGAATGAAGCCTTCTCGAGTGTACAATCTAAGGTTTTCTAAATCTGTTATCGCCAAACTACACTGCTGAAGTTAAGTTAATGATGTTTAAATGGGGATGGGATGACAATTGATGAATCATAAAAATTTCAGAGTTTAGGAACAATCGCTTTTTTGTATTAGGAAACAAAAGTTCTAAAAGGCTAGTTGCCTCTAAGTTTTACACACGGGAGTGAAATAAGGCATAAATTACAAGTATTTTCAATAACTCGATCTTTACCTTTGTCAGTGAAATAGGTCATCGGAAATTTACGGCATAACGTTGTCGTTCAAAGGTCCCAATGACTTAAAAAGTAAAAGTTCTCAAGCATTTCTTGACTTGGTTCCCCTTTCAGAACTGTGCGACACGTGGTCTATCCAAGTATAATCCAACGATTGTCCGTTCGGACCCGCCTAGCAGACTCCATATAATAAACCTGGACACGTTGTTCGCGCACAATTATGTAGCACCTCAAATTCAAATTTAATGCCTTTGCGCATGTAATAACCTTCTTAATCATTAAGTGGCCGTAAGAAAGGCAATAATTTTTCGTGAGCAAGGGGGCGTCCTGAGGAAAGACTAGGTTAGGTTAGTTTCGGTTAGCTTAGGTTAGGTTTGGGCTAATCAAACGTGACCTAAACTAAGCTAACGTAACCAAACGTACAGTAGGCCGAGCCTCTACTTGGCAGATACAATAAACATGGTTTGCTTAGCTGATAGGCTCAGCAAGCCATGTTTATTGGACCGGTCAAGTAGAGGCTACAGTTTGCCTACCGACTATAATAATGCATCTGTACACAATATGCATAACTATTGCTCTCAACTTAATTCATTGGCTTAAAATACCTGAACGAATAGAATACAAGGTCCTATCGTCTACCTACAACTTAATTACAATTAATCCTCACAACCCTCCTATCTTCGTCAGGTATTTACAATCCTGAGTTAAGCCTGGTATAGAGTAGATGATGTTAGATTCTCTCAACCCTCTCCTTTTCTGCCCTAACATTTCTCCACCCTCTCGTCACCTCGTCCTTAAATTTTGTAAATCACTTCATAACCATAGCTGCCCCTCTCCTCTGGAATAAAGTTCCACCAGAATTATGACAGTTATTTGACCCATCACACGAACTCATCAACATCTCACCTCTTGCAATTTCTGCGCATGTCTCACTCAAAACTGAAAAAATACTCCTCTTTCACAGGTCCTATCCTGATTCTTCCTCTTCCCCTTACTTCTCTTTCCGCTCCAATTTCAAACACCATCCGCAGTAGCCGTCTGACTCTTGGTTTTTGAACCGAACTCTTCCTGCCTATCAATTTTGTTTTGACTAAGCACGTGTGAATAAGCTGATTCCCGCGACTTGGCTTTCGTTTGGCGCTGTATAAATCTCGAGCTTACCATTTTGATTACGATTAGTGCCCAACGTAGGCCTATGTACATATGATATTTTATTTAAGCCGACGTGTATATTTCATATTACAGGTTGTCTTGGTGGTTGCCTTAGTCATATAGTGTAGATCATCGTGTTAAAACGTCATGGCTGAAATTAAAAATAGAGTATGGCAGGCGGTGCTTACCAAAGCCAAAATACCGAAAAGAATAGAGAGTGTCCCAATTCTTCTAGTAGGCGTAGCATACAACACTCGTAAATAAGCTAAGGCCCTGCATGCTCTTAGCTTCTGGCAGTGGCTGATTTAGCTATAGGCGTGGGGGCGGTCCGCCCTCCCGCCCCTCTTGGTTATATACAGGCGTCCCTCACACCAGACCAATGCATGGTGGATTGCCAGGATGTGGAGCCCCTCTGGAACTGCTCTTCCCCCACGCAAGCAATCCTGGAGTCGCTACTGCTTCTAAGTACAGCTTCTAAGTTTCTAAATACAAACTTACTGCTTCTAAGTACAACTTCTAAGTTTCTAATTACAAACTTCCGAGTTTACGATAATGATTTTACTATTACTACTGAAAGAGCTTCAATTTAATGTAGCGCTTTGTGAGGTTTGTGAGGAAAACAAAAAGCACTAGATTAAGTGTTATGAAACACACATGCGTAAATACATCCATAAGACAACTTGATACATGTTTAGGTTGATTACACACAAATAGTCAGCCTACGCTTTAACCACTTCGTTGTAGCTGACCAGTGGTCAAGTTTAATCAATGTAATCTAATTGCTTAAAAGCTCATTTTAAAGGCATTTTGCGTATTGAATTTGCCCTAGCTGTGTTCTGGTTCTCTAAAGTCTGCGAATTTCTTTCAATCTGAAAATGATTACGTCTTTCTGTGAGTTTTACTTCAAGCATGACTGCATGTCAGGCCTTGTCTTGTTACTTGTCTGCTTATTTGCATATATGCATTTTGTCTGCCTGCCTGCACTCTCGTCTCCCGTTAGCCTATTCAATCTCCAGCGTTTCTTTATTTATATTGGGCTTTGGTTCAATATATTCTGGGCTCGTCACTGTGTGTATTTTGGGCAATGCTGTGGGCTGGCCTTATCGACATACAATCGCCCTCAGGCCTCTTTGAATTCACTTGTGTCGGCCACTCTCTATTATGATGCACGTATGACTTGCCTCGTGTATTCGAATATAGTCTGCACGAAACGCTGAAAATGTTCCTGGTTCCTATGATTGTCGGCTATCTTCCTCTACAAGATAAAGTATGTTATGAATTGTAAAAGTTATTTGAGATGATGTTATGTCGAATACGTTTTTGTTGTTGAAACGATATCATGTCATCCCTATTTGCGAGAATTTAATGCGGTACATATACATATCGAAGTAGATGGCCATCGAAGTTTCACCAAATGTAATAACGTGTTTGGTGCAGGCGATTAGAATATGGGCGTATATTATTGTTTATATCACTTCTACAGCCAATAGCCTTATGGACTGTGTATATAGGGATTACATTGATATATTATTTATTAGTAATTTTGTCTAGTTTCTTATAATTTTAAGACGGTGGCTTAGCTGAAAGCAGTCAAGGCAACTGGCCTTATGGTAATCAATGCAGATAAATTCAGACATGCTGACGATCAGTTGTTTCATTTGTGTCATATTCGTTATAAAGATCCTCAGTTTTGTATCATACATCATAATCATCATCATCAGTTCTTGACGTCAGCCATTTGGCGACGATGATCTCCATTATTTTCATTCGTTGCATTGAATCGGATGCTTTTGTCATATTTAGTCCAAGTCTTGCAATATTGTTGATATTTATATTTATATTTTGTATTTTTGGTCATGCATAGTTGCGAAAATACCTTTGCTAATCTTGCCTTCAAATCTTGTTAGTAGTGTGTTTGTGGGATTCGGTTAACTGGTATTTTATCGGCATCTTGACTAAGCCTCATTGTGAATCGGCTGATCTTTTGTGTTTCTGGTATGAACCCGACATGTTCTTCTTAAAGTGCCCCCTATACACATGGTTTCATTATGTTTTGCAATAGTTTGGAGAAAACGTTTCCTTGAATGCTCTGTAGGCTTATAGCGCTGTAATAATCCTTGCAGTCTTGCGGTTATTCTGTTATTTTTTATATTGGGACGATTGGGCATATTAATTTGCCCCGTCTTCTGGTATATCTTGACCTTGTTGAATCTTTGTAATAAGAGCATGCATAGCTCTTTACTATAATTGGTTCTTCTAATCCTTGAAGTTGTTCTATAATGATATATACAAACCTGTTGTTTTATTCTTCTTCGTATTGTTTGATAACATCTCTTACCCCTCCCAATAATATTCTTCTGCTTTATTTATTCTGTCTGAATAAAGAAACACAACTAGACGAAGTCGTACATAACGATCATTTATGTTCCTCAATGTTTAGTAGTTGTTCTTTGTAATGACTTATTTGTACGAAGTGTGTATGCGTGCTTGTACTGGGTAGGCCTTTATCATAATCGTAATCGTAAGCTCGAGATATGTACAGCGCCCAGCGAAAGCCAAGTCGCTGGAGTTAGCTTATTCACCGGTGGAACTTTAATTGTGTACTCTCGCTCAGATCATAGAAGGAAGAGGAGGAGGAGTAGGAGGAGGAGGAGGAAGAAGAAGGAGATGGAGGAAGGAGATAAAGAGGAAGAAGTGGTAAATCTCTTAAGCTAACCACGAGAGGCAACGGTAGGCATAAAATGTAAGCGATTTCAGGTTTCTTAGCCTCAACGTTTCAGGGCAGGGGTGACCAATCCTCTCCCTCGCCGTCTGATCTTCCAACGGATAGTGTACTGTACCATCATGTTTATTTATAGCCGAGTCCGCTACATGGCTCAAATGGAACAGAAATCTAAACACCTTTCTGCCCTGGCGGATTTGATCACGCTAACCACTAGGCTATTGAGTACCCGATTCAGATCATAACGTCCCGTAATATCCAGTATGTCTGAATTTTAAGTGGACTGAACTTGAAAAACTACCTTCTTAGTGAGCAAGAACTTAGCCTATGCCACAGAAAGTAAGTTTCAAGGCTATAGCGAGAATCTGATTCGACCATCTATTATGGTGTTAATGTCTCTCCAAAATAGTTTAAACCAATAATTTAAGCATCCAAAATGCAGTATGCTTATACATATACATCACTAATTTAGTTTGAATACATAAAACTTATGGTTAGTGATAGCTGTTGTTCCCTTATCCAGCGCAACTATAAAAATAGAATATGTCATCGAGCTTTATTTTCAGAAAAATGGCATAATGGCAATGTACAGAATCAGAAGAATCTTGAAAGGTTAAAAACAATGTACCTTTCGTTGTTTTGCATAGCATCACTGGTGGCTTCGCTGTTTGAAGGTAAGTTTTCTTATCAAGATGCACTTGTTCTCTTGTGCCTAGTATGCAAACTTATTCCTAACGGCTACAGTGTTCGGAAAAGAATCTAGCCAATTGTAAATTACATATTTTACGCTACACACTTACACTAATTTTTTTCTATTCAAGTTTCTGCATGTAGCCTTTATTGCATGCATTTTAATACATTATAAATTTGTCTTTTGTTCGCTTAAATGTTTTGTTTAATTAAATTGTTTGTGTTTTGCCTAATTCGTTTGATTTTAATTTAAAACATTTTAAATTTAATGCATATTAAATTTGTTAATAGGTCCGAATACTCTTCAGATTAAATATAGCTGCACTTAATTTCTATATTTTGAATCCTGCGTAATGAGGATTCCTGGTTTAAATTGAAGAAATAAACCGAGTAGTTCAAACAATTGTTCGTGGAATAATGGTTCAGATGATATCTTACTCGTTGGTAATATTTGAAACAGTTATACATTATAGCCTATAAAGGTCACAGGTGAAATGCTTAAGTAAGAAAACAATTGTAAAATTCTTCAAAATGTTATTTTTATTTATTCTGGTTTACGTAAACATACATATCTTCCGATGTAACATACTAGTCTTTCAAGACCACTAGCGGTTAACGTACGCTTGACTAATTCTGCTTACACTGGCCAACAGAAAATTTTTTTTTCTTGTTGCCTTCGGTTTTAGACCTGTTCTTGTGGTAATTTTGGGCGCTGATTCAGAAAATGTCATTGGATTGAGTGCATCAGGTCTAGTTTCTGAGATATCGTCGATTTTGTAAAGAAAACCCAGTCCACTCTTTAAACGATGTCTTTGGCAAAACTAAAATGTCATAATAAGCTTTATTTATGGCTAATTATAATTCTTGCTGATTCATGTAATGCCTACATCCTTATAATGTAAAATCAGCATATCTTGCCGCGTGCTGAGATATTGCTGATTCAACGAAATAACTATTCCGTAGCCTACAGCTTACTCAGCACTAAATTCATGGCCTCATTTAGAATTTATTTGTGCTTATACAGCGTTTCATGGTTTCGAACTATGTAAATAGATTATGCTGAAGTCAGCATTTATAGCCTATATAAACCGCCTCCTGAAAGCTAGAGCAGCCGCAGTCGTCTTAGGGCATATTAAGAGTTGGTCGCAAGAACAATCTGTGAATGTGAGCATTAAATAACTACATGTTCTTACTATTTTTTAGGTTAGTCATTTAATTCCTCAGATGCGAACATCCTTAAGGTTATGGCTACTTCCAGACGGAGCTGCATTAACCATCCAGACATATTCTGCTACATTTGTGGGGAATACACACTAAAAGCAAACAGGAAACCGATTTCTGAGTTTGTAAAAAGAGCATATGTAGGTTTATTTTGGTGTCAAACTTGGAGATCAAGATAAGCAATGGGCTCCTCATACAGTATGCAAAACTTGTATTGAACAATTGCGCCACTGGACAACTGGAAAGAGAAGCTGCCTGAAATTTGGTGTACCGATGGTTTGGAGGGAACAGATAAACCACTTCGACGACTGCTACTTTTGTATGGTTAATATCATAGGCATCAATCGAAATAATCGTCACAAGTTGTCTTACCCTGATATACCTTCAGCCAGGAGACCTGTTCCGCATTCGGATATTGTACCAGTTCCACCTTTTCGCGAACTACCTCAGCTCTCAGACGATGAGACTTGCATGTCCAATATCGGACAAGATGACGAAAGTGAAGAAAGTGGGGGCAGTGACAGTGATTTCCAATCAACTTCACGCCAAAAAGAGTTGAGTGATCTGATCAGGGACTTAAATCTTTCCAAAGAGTCCTCTGAATTGCTTGCGTCCAGACTAAAGGAAAAGAATGCACTTCAGCCTGGAACGAAAATTACAATTTATAGAAACAGAGAAAAGGATTTGCTGCCATTCTTTACCGAAGACAACAACCTAGTATTCTGTAATGACATCAGCAACTTATTGAAGAAAATTGGTCTGTCGGATTACAGCCCAGATGAGTGGCGTCTTTTTATCGACAGTTCAAAACATAGTCTGAAATGTGTGCTTTTAAATAACGGCAACAAATTTGGTTCTATTCCAATCGGTCACTCCACCAGGATGAAAGAAGAGTACAATGCCATCTCTTTAGTACTGGAAAAGATAAAATACAAAGAACATCAATGGGTAATTTGTGTAGACTTGAAGATGGTAAATTTCCTCCTTGGTCAACAAAGTGGCTACACAAAGTATCCCTGCTTTTTGTGTCTTTGGGACAGTAGAGCCAAGCATGAACATTGGACAAGAAAAGATTGGCCTTCGAGGAAAGACATGGTGGTTGGAGCTCAAAATGTAATCAAGGAATCTTTGGTGGCACGAGATAGGATCATACTTCCACCACTACATATAAAGCTAGGCCTGATGAAACAATTTGTCAGGGCTTTGAATAAAGAAGGTTCATGCTTCGAATACATAGTACACAAGTTACCAGGAATTACAATGGAAAAATTGAAGGCTGGAATCTTCGATGGTCCACAGATCAGGCAACTTATGAATGACCCACTTTTCATACCATCAATGAATGAAATCGAATCTTGTGCCTGGTCTTCCTTTGTTCTTGTAACTAAAAATTTTCTTGGCAACAAGAAGGCAGACAATTATGCACAACTAGTAGAGGATATGCTTCTTCATTTCAACAAGCTTGGCTGCAACATGAGCATTAAAGTCCATTATCTCCACAGTCACTTAGATCGCTTTCCAGAGAATCTTGGTGACTTCAGCGAAGAGCAAGGTGAAAGATTTCACCAAGACATCAAAACAATGGAAAATCGATATCAAGGAAGATGGGATGCACACATGATGGCAGACTATTGCTGGAATATTATGCGCGATTGTTCCTGCAGATGCCACTCTCGGAAATCGTACAAAAGGAGCTTCTTCGGTGTCCAATGACTTGAAATTTTTATAACAAACTTGTTCTGTTTGGTATCATATAAGTACAGTTTCAGGTACTACCATTTTCTTTTAAGTATTTGTATTATTATGTTTATTTAGTGTATCACATAATAAATTGAGCACTACATAATTATAGCTATAGCCTTATGTTTTATGGGCGAGCAGAGGCAAGGACTGGTATATGGCATAATGTTCTATATCTCGAAAACTAGACCTGCTGGGAGAAAACTGGTGCCTTTTCTGGAATCAGCAGGTCAAATATACCCAGAAACAGTTCTAACATTTGAGGCAACAAATTATGTGTTGGCCAGTGTTATCAATCCTCCATTCAGTTTCAAAATTTGCGTGGAATGAAATAGGTGAGAGGCTATTATAGTGCAGCAGAAAAACTGAGAATATTATTGTAAAATTGTTGCATGATAGGACCAAGTGTTGATAGCCATGCAGCAGAAATAACATCATGGTAATTATGTAAAAAATTCATATCAATATTTGTGAAATGTTAAGATGACATAACTCCTATAAAAGTAGAAGTTTTCTAGTCAAAAACATATGTAACCCATGCAAGTTGGAGCAAAATGATTTGGGTGAGGTTTGGCACTTAGGTTCAAGTGATAGTTGCTGTGATGTCAGATGCGTTTGGGAAGGATTGGAAGTAGAAAAGGGAGGGAAATTTTAGGCTTTAAATAATTTAGGTAAGTTTAAATGCTCAGTGGCCAAGATCAATATAGCAGTCCTGTTAATGTGCGAATTTACACGAAAATACGCTTAACATACTGTTGCGGCATGGCTGCCGATGCTGCCTATTTAGCACGAGATGTATTAACATGTGATGCAGGAACTTGCAGCATAATGCTGCATGGAAGAATTTTTATAATATCAACATGCTACAAATGCCGCATTGGCTAATATTCAGTCTTGTCAGCACTGTTTTAGATAGCCTGCAACAGCTGCCAGAATATGCGGCAACAATTGCTGGCTGCTGCTGGCTTTAAGCCCTGCAGCGGGCTTTACAAGATCAAAGCAGGTGAATGTTGTATAGCTGCACGCATCTCCACTCACCAAACGGATAACGTGAACTCACTTAGTAGCAGCTGTAGCTGAAATAAATATGGTATTTTGCCCTTTGCCTGCCACCCTCCAGCATAGCAAACACTGGCTGGAGCTTAGCTGCTGTCTGGGCCAAAGTTAAACCACTATATACCAATAGGTTTGGCAGCCAATTTAGGGAATTCACCTTTAAAATAATGCCTGGAAACAGTGGGTGTTAGTGTAGCCATAAATTGTCTGGTATTAAATCAGTTATTTGGCCCATAACAAGACAACAATGTGGCATTTCACAGTAATTGGACTAAAATCATCTGGTAGAAAGCTACAATGGAAATGCCTTTTCATCAAACAGCCCATGTCTTTGAGCTTTCTAGCTATACTAAAACTTACATAAGTTGTACACTACTGTATTTCAGCATGACCCGCATAACCCATGGTTTGTTAGCACTTGGTCGCGGTGACTCTTCTGATGACTATGTGTACACGGCTTTGCACTGTATTTATTTGTTAACATGCTGTTCAGTAGGCAGGACAATATAGAATGCTTGTATTGACATTTTTGAATCCTGGACTGTTAAAAGTAATAAGGTAAATGATATTACTTCCAACTTTGTACCAACAAAAGTCTTTAATTGTGGCTTTTAGCAAGTTTTTGCAATGTCCTTATACAAACGAATAGAGGGGTGAAGCATACATGTCAAAAGTGCATGACTTGGCCAGGTAAGAGGAAATGGTATGGTGAAGCTTATGAAAACAACAAAGTATCCTTCATGCAATCTAAATATAAGTAGTAGTAAGTTTTCTGGTGAACATCATTGTATAAGTTCTTTATATACAAATGTCTGATGTTTAAATATTTTAGGGGTGAGTGGATGTTCAGTAACCCCATCGGCTGCAGCATTTGTTGCTGGTGACGATTTATCACTAACATGCACTATACAAGATCAGTCAGAATGGATTGATACGTGGAAGTTAGGAAATGATTCTGCTAGGGCAAAGGTTCTGTACCAAGCTCCTATCTACAATCGGAATGGGTCTATCATAGCAGAAAGGAAAGTATTAGATGGATATTCGGTGAATGACTTAAGTCCTGAACGAGTGATTTTTACTATAAACAAAGCATCCATAGATCAAGCTGACTATTACTACTGCATTTGCAAAGGATCAACTCAATCAAGTGCTTTTGCATTTGTTTCTGTTTTGGGTAAGTTAACATTTAGTGCCATTGACTTTCGTTAATTTAAGTTGTTGAAGAATCTCCAAAACTTTAATACAGTATTTGATTCTACAGTGTGAAAGCCTGACTGATGACTTTTCCTGCTATCAGAGCAGTTTCACATATGAATGAATTCTGTGCTTTTTAAAGAACTCTTAACTTCACATGTGTTACTGATGAGTGCCTACAAGAGGTTCCTAATTAAAATGTAGAATAGAAATGTTCATTTCATTGAGTGAATCACCTGGTGACATTCATACAGACCCCATGTTTGCTACTGTATTGCTGGTGAAAAAAACTGAGGGCACAGAAAGTTTGATGTACTGTTAGTACCACAGAGGTGAAGTCCATTCTATTTTTGCCCCAGCATTTTGAGTGCTGCTAATGAAACTATTTGCAGCTTTGCAGAACTTCATTCATTTATATGGAATCCCTTGTGGCCACATAAAAATATGTTATTATTATTTTGCTCTCCAGACAAATCTATGCTTATTAGATGCCATGATTACAAACACGTTAGTTGCTTACTACTTGCCCACAACGTCAATTACAGCTTACTTTTCACAAGAGATCACTTTCTTTCTCTGGTCTTTGAAACAGTTGGGTCCAATCAGAAGTATTAGCTTAATGTGAAATTTGAGATGCATTCTTACTTGCATTTCCATGGATTTAAGAATAATCAGCGATCTCTTTCAAGGTCTTGCACTAACATTTTGCCTTTTAGTACAGTTGTTTTGTGCAGTGGCCTCTCCATGGTATTATGAATGCTTAAGGCATAAGGAACCACATATATCATCTTGTGCAGTTGTCTACCCCGCTTCATCATCAAGGAGGCCGAGAGCAAAACTGACTGTTTTTTTGGGTTTTCTGTTTGAATAAAAATATTAAGTATAAATATATTATTATTGCCGTTTCAACAAAATTGTGAAATGCATTAATTATTTTTAAATCAGAAAAGGTTAATTTTGCTGTAGCATCTGAGCCAACTTTTTCTAATGCAACGGAGATAACTGATGGAGAGCCAGTCATCTTTACTTGCAGCGTTTCATTCAGTGGATTAGCAAACCTTTCAATCACAATTAAAGATTCCTTTGAAAGAAATCTTAGCACCAGCAATTATGCTGCAACATCAAAAGGTCTGCACAACTTCAGTCTTGACTACATCACCACAGCAGATTCAAGCATTTCCCAGGAATATTCTTGTACCATCACTTTGACCAATGATAATTCAAGGACTATTATTTATTCTACAAGAGTGAATTCCTCAGTACAGTGGGGTAAGTTGCTCTTAATGCTTGCGTTGATGTGTATATGCACGCCTACGATTACTCGCTCAGTCGATGGACATATAGCGTGTTAACAAATGCATTGCTTACTTACTTACTTACGTATATGTATGTATGCATAAAAGCGTTTCTAAATAGCCTTTAAAGAACTCTTCAAAAGCGCTGAATACAAGGCTGCCTAGCTTTTCTAAGTGCATGAGAATGAATGCTGAGCTAGATCACATTAAACAGTACGTATATTCCATGGAAGATTGTTCCAAAAGGAATATTCGATGCATTGGAAAGACCAATTGATGCGCAGAAGTGACGAACCGGCAAATTCCATAGGGCAGTGCATAATGAGGTGGTGCTAACCAGCATGTATGGTCTCAGTAGGAGAATCTTGCATTCAATTACCTCAAGAAACCAGAGCAGTATTTCCTAAATGTATTCTGAATACTGAGTACTGGGAGTACTTTAGCTGGTACTTCTGAACACAATTACAGTTTATCTAACTAAATTCAACGACATACAATTCAAAGTATATATATATAGAAGGCCTGCTAATTTACTTAGTTCTAGTATATTTGTAATATTAACGCATTCTTACCTAATTTTTTCCTTTGAATTTTATTATATCTTTATCAGATTTCATATTTGTGCCATATTTGCTTCTGCATCACATTTTATAATCTTGCACTTAAATTTGCATCACATTAAAATGCAAATAAGCAATTTCAAAAATACCAATAACATAATATATAGAGCTTTATTTTACTAACATGGGCTGTGACACAAAAAATACCAAGACACTGATTTTATTTCAATTTTAGATTTTAAATTTTAGTAAGTTTTAATGTTCTCGATAGGAAAAGCCATTCTTTTTGTCTGGAGAACAGCACAACACTGGAATTGTCATCTCTATGTTGGAAAACTGGGTGTGAATAAGCATAATTATGAGTGTGCTTCTCAGTACAGAACACTCTAGTGACTGCAATTGTACCTGATGCTTTAGCGGATCAGAGTAATCTGACTGAAATTATGACTCTGGCTGCCACCTGGCTCAGTCTTTCATACCGTCGCACCAACATAACAGTTGTCCTCATTGTGCTTTTACTTTTACGGATTTGGTAATCCGTCAATCCTCTTTGTTTTTCGCGTGGAAAACTGGTGGTGAATAAGTATAATCATAAGCGTGCTTTTCAGTGCAGAACACTCTAGTGATTGTGTGAGATATACGATATATGGCTGGGTGTCGTCAGTATGCTGATGACACTTAGGCATATGTCCATGGCGAGCTGTAGATGTTCTCTCCTTAGTGGAGAAAATGCTTCAGACGTTGAAGGTGCATGGTTTTCGGATGTGGTTTTGTCTGTGCGACCTAATTATTAAGCTATTCTTAGATTAAACTTAAATTTAATAAGAATTAATTTATGAAAATCCTGTGTAGCTTAGCCAGCCGACCGTACACACAAGTGTGTACGGTCGGCCATATTGCTTCGTGGCTACCTAAAGCGGGTCATAGCTACTCCTGCCTCTTTTCCAACAGACTTGCCTTGTGGCCGATCTGCCATTGTTTAATAAGATTATTGTATCGAGGAAAGTCAATAATACTTAGTAATTGAAGAAATTCTCATTTTTAGCTTTGTATTGCATTTTTGCATTGCAGTTTCTGTCCGAAATGTTCAAATCAACCCTGTTGATAAAACTCAGTGCTTATATGGCAAAGAGTGTGGCATTAATCAAGAGGTTCAATGCACAGCTGAAGGAAATCCCAAGCCTGTAGCCTTTCAGTGGCTGGCTTCTATAAATGGAAGTGGATTTACCATGAACGAAACAAGTGATGATAACTTTACCTTCAAAACTGTAGGAAATAATACAGTTCAGTGCATCGCTTACAATGTGTTCAGTGGCACCAGGTACAGCAGTTCATCTAGCATCTTCACAACGGAAGGTTAGTAGTAACCAGAAACCTTTCCTTCTGTCAGATAAGGTGATTGAAATCCTAAGAACATTTTGAACTCGAAAGAAAATTTTGAAATACTTATACTTCTTTGCAATAATGTTGTAACGAGCTTTAAACTGCAGGCAGGCTGAGATTTCTGAGCAGGAAGTTTGAGTGATGTGTTGATAACAGTGATATGTGTGCAAGCAATGTCTTTACAATATTTACTGGTATTGTACATTGCATGGCTACCCAGATGCAACTGCTTGGCCGAATGTACTTCATCTTAGCTTTGATAACTATGCATCTTGGTGTCATTTGTGCAGCTCCACTAATCTCTTTACTTTGCAGCTTTAGATGACTGGGATCTCGCTTCTTACACAATGCCGCACAGGTATTTTGCCGTGGTCAGCTTGTCAATTTGGAATAAGTTGCCCAGCAACTTTAAGAATGATGATGGCCTTGACCAGTCATTTCTTCACCTCTATTCCATCAGCAGCTTGAAACCATAATATCTGACTGTTATTTAGCATTTTCAAATCAGAATCACATCTCATAAGTTCCCTTGAAAATGCAGCACACCATTAAATATGCTAAGAAGCATCAGCATCGTTGTGAACTGGTCCAGTTGCAATACAGTGCTCAGCTGGTTGATGCAAATATACAACTTTTTCTGTAGAGACTGTATGGCCGCGACACTGCTCATTTTTCAATTAATTTATCGGCCGATATCCTTCTCAACCGCTGCAGTTTTAATGGGTGCCACGCCGTGGTCCCCGCGAAAGGACTATGTTGCCCGAGAATCAAATCTCTGAAATAAGCCACGATCGGCATGCGAACTGGCATCGCGTCGCTTAGAGGCGCCTGGACGTACGCTTTAACCAATGTAGCTAACCAGGCAGATAGCCCTTCTGTGAATTAAATGATTGCTTATATCATTATATTAGCCGGAACAGAGAGCACCATTGTCTAGTACACACGTGAAAGAATTGATTTAAATCAAAGTAGGAGGATGGTCTGTGCTTGGTAAGGAATCTTTCTTGATTGAATACCATCTAGTTCATCTGAATACGATGTCTTACAAAGACAAGTTTGATGATTTAATCACAAGGCATGATGCGATCTTGATCAATGAGGCAACTAGTTTGGCTTGAGAAGATTACTGATACTTAGTCCATGTTGTTCTTTTGAAGACAACTGGTAGAGAATTCAGTTTAACAAAGATAAGAAGGAAGGCATTGTAACTGTGTTAACCTGCAGATAATTCTATTAATCTTACTCAAAAGCACATGATTTTTCAAAACACTAGCACACAGTGCTACAATGCTTCACATATCAGTTTTTCTCTTTGATTCAGTTGTAGTTTTGTTTTTATCTTGTCTTTCTCGGCTGTTATCATGGCTTTCATCACAATTTCTGCGATGGAAGAAATTATTATTTGCATAGCACATAAAAGCAGGATCTAGTTTGAGCAGTACGAGAAAGCAATGCCCACGCTTGAACCTATGTAAATCTTGTAAACCATTTTAAATTCTCTATCCTTGCTTTTACTTTTACAAAGGCATGAAATGAAATCCTGTTTAAGATATACCTAGTCAGTGTAGATGCATATTCATGGTATAATTAGTCATGCAAGAATTTTAATTATTTGCCTGTTTTACCTGTTACAAACAATGATCAGTAAGGTAAGGTGTAGGCCTACTTCAACGGCCCTGACAGCTATAAGATGTCGTTAAACAATTGCAATTCTTATTTTAAGTTGTTAAACTTTAAGATTTAATACAATTTTAGTTGTTATCGGTAGACCCTATTATCCTGCAGCAAAAGAAAGTCAAAATACTGGTAAGTGAAGAGATTTATACATCATTCTATAGTAGACTGTTCTATCAGAACTATAGTGTTCATGTTGATTATGGTGATGATGGTAACAACAGCAATGATTATTGATTTTGATTATAGTTATTGATGATGCTTATGGTGATTTTTATTTTCTATATAAGTGTCCAACTACATGTGATATTTTTGATGATAGTGGTGATGAAAGTGTTGATGATAAATGGCGGGGGTTGATGATATAGATATATATTGAGTAGGATAATGAGATGATTATGATGATGATGACAGTGATGATAACGAAATTGTAATTGTGATTAGTAACTTCTATCTCGCCGGTATCTAATGCATAAGGCATCAAGTTGTGGCGTACCAAAGCCAAGCCTCAAACAATCTACTGCAACACACATGTTTAGTACATGCTGAACATGTGCTCTTTGAATTGCGTTTATCTTTGTATCTAGACAATTTTCAGGATCCTTTCGCTTATAATTTTACATGCGCTTGTACCTGTCATTACGTGACTTTGATTTCAGACATGAGCAAAAGTGCAATGATAGTTGGACTTGTTGTTGGACTGGGAGGATCCGTGATCGCTATCACAATCATTGTGTTAACAATAACTTTAGTCCAGAAAAGAAAGAAAAACCGTAAGTGTTACAAGTTGTATGGAGTGTCTCTATTGCAGGCATTAGGGAACAATAGTCAGATATCACCGATAGTAGGCCTATTCAAACTTCTAAGTGCCGATGTCCAGCGGTTACGCCGACATTTGTTAAGCATGAGAGCAGCCTAGGAATGGTTTCATACGCCGTAAAAGACACGCAGCAAGAGACTTCATATTAACGTATATCAAGCTTTGTGTGCTTAAATTCTCTATCCAGTTCAGTTTAACGTAACCTGCATCCATGCACCGAAAGATTTGATGGTTAAGTACGAGCTTTCGTTTTTTTTTCAATATATTTGCATAGGAATGCTATAGTTACGGTAAAAGAGTAGACAGGGGCATTTTCCAGCTGGCAACGCCGCTCCCACACCGAAATCCTAAATTCGACGCGCCAAGCAGGCAGGCAAAGATTACACGCTACATCATGCAGTTAATCATAAACATGAATGAATTTTTAAATAACCTATTGCTTTTAATTTTATGTTTATTTTTATGGGCCAGTTTAACTGTAGGCTTCTTCAATTCCATGTGTGCAGTGTGCGCAACTGTCTGCGTGTATGCGCGCGTGTGTGTATGTGTTTGTGTGTGTATGTGTGTGTGAATCCCTGTAAAAACTGTGCATATATACCTATGCCTTATATACCTAAAGACGATTCTGAACTTTAGAACAAACGAAAAAGGAAATGTACACAAATTTGGATGTGCAACGTTCTGCAACTTCTGAAATGTCACAGCAAGCTGTATACACGGAACTAAATGCATCGCCTGTCAGCTCAGAACACCCGAGTAATAATAGTGTCGCTGCAGAAAATTATGAAAATGTAGAACTGGATTTGAATGGTAATAAATCATTATAATGCTTAATGTTACCTTAAAATGTCGTGATGTATTTGTCGAAATACTTGTTTAATGTTAATTTTACGTTTTCGAATCAGTAATAAAGGTATATTAAAATTATGCAAACTTTAGAATGAAAGTAGCTTAGAGCGAAGAAATGGCCAACCAAAGCACTGTCAGAGGACAGTTATGAATTAGTTTTGATAAGAAATTGTGACATATGGGACAATGAAACAAGCAATTGGCCTACTTGTTATTTCAAGATGCAATAGTAAAGTGGCAATTTTTATTGTATCACTACTACTTCTTGCTACTTGCTACGTTACTTTTCAGTGGTCATTATCATAAAAGAGAAAGGAGGTTGTATGATCGCTTGCACATGTTAATACAATGATTAATAAAAAAATTTCTGGGATCATTCTTTTATGTTTAGGCCATTTGTCTGCGCCTAAAAACAATCTGCTGGTAAGTGAAATCATAATGAAATAAAGTTCATCGATCAGTTGGCCTATACCATAAAAATTGAGTCATTTTAATGCATGGTGCAGTAACGGATAATAATGTCGGCTGAAATGAATTAGCTTAGTTTTAATTGCAATTTGACTTTGAAAGTTGAGAATACGGGGTCAGATCCTCTTGCTAATTTTTTTCAAGACAAATAACTAATGACCAGAGTTCTTTTAGAGTTGTACGTGCACGCCTTTGACCGGCGCAAACATGCGTTGCCTGTTTCTAACTTTTACAGCTTTCCCTTATTCTTCAGCCCACCTTGACTTTCGCTTCTATATATACTGAATTTGTTAACAGTTGGTATGATTTATCAGTGATTGTATGTATACTTACTTCATGTTTACGACTAATTTATTAATAATATATCAAGCATATTTGAAGTTCCATATTGAAGTTTCTTAATATCGAACATGAATTTCGCCAAACAGTATTTTCACGACATTTGCAAGTAACGATCTATCCCGATTATGATACATCGTTCCCTAATTGATCTTGTTTCCCGACTTCGAATAAGTTGAATATGTAAACATTTGATGGGATCTTTCAACAGAAGCTGTAAAATTATAACCATGTGCCTATATAGATTTAATTTACAGACTTATGCACGTTTGGTGTCTGCACGGTATAAGTGAGGTTATGCTCCCCAGAGGGCACTGGACGGTTAAGCCCGTTTAATGCTCCTAATTAAGGGACTCTACACTATGCAGATAGTCATGAATATGAATAAATTTTTTGATAGCCCATCGCTTTTAATTTTTTATGTTTATTTACGGACCAATATAAGTGTAGGCTTATTCAATTCCATATATATACTTACATACAGCCTATATATAGAATCTTGTTAAAAGTTCGTGCACATATACCTACGTCTTGTATACATAAAGACAATTCTGATTTTTAGAACAAAGCAACAGGGAATTGTACACAAGTTTGGATGTGCAACGTTCTGCAATTTCTGGAATGCCACAGCAAGATATATACACGGAACTAAATGCGTCGCCAGTCGGTTCAGAACACCCGAGTGATCACCGTGTCGCAGCAGAAAATTATGAAACTGTACAGTAATACCGGGTTTGAATGGGGATAAACCATTATAATGCTTAATATTACCTGTAAAATGTCGTGTTTGGCGAAATACATATTTAATTTTAATCTATGTGTTCGGTAGTAGGCCTACAGGCCTATTCAGTGTGTTCAAACTTTAGAATGAAAGTAGTTTGGAGCAAAGAAATGGCCAACCAAGAACCTCTGAGAACAGAGCGATGAATTATTTTTGATCAGAAATCGTGACACTGCGAACATTACAACAAGCAAGACTTAATATTTCAAGACGCAATAGCATAGTGACAATTTTTAGTGTCACTTTTACTTTTTTACACTGTTTTTCAGCGGTCGTTATAATAGAAGAAAAAAGGAGGTTGTCTGCGCCTAATGCAAACTGCTTGTAAGGAAAATCATAGTGAAATAAAGGTCATCGAGCAAATGATTGAATTGCAATATTACCATAAATTTGAGTCATTCTAATGCATAGTGCAGTAACGAATAGTAATGTCGGCGACTGAAAATGAATTAGCTTAGGTTTACTTGTAGTTTTACTTTTAAAGTTAAGAATACGGCGTCGGGTCCTCATGCTAGATTAATTTAAATTTTCAAAGACAACATCCACTGACGCGCACTTTCAGAGTTGCACATGCGTTTGTCAATCAATCTGACCATTCGTGTAGTCAGATAGACCTATATATAGAGCCAAAAGTTGGGCTACTATTGTTAGGATTTGCTCATTCATTCATTCCTTTATTTTAAATTCTGCTAGTCAAATTTGCGATTGTATACATATGTTTATATGTATGTAGGTATGCATTTATGAAGATACAGCCTGATATAGCGCAATTTAAGTACCTCAAAAAGCACCGCACCCGTAACTTTGTAATGGATCTAAACAAGTGTATGGACAGTTTGAAAATGTTTGCTGAACAGATTAAAACGCAATAATACGTAAATGAAGTGAGAGACTGTTCTAGGGGAAAGTTCAAATACATGAGCTCGGCACCTGCATATCTCAACGGGCGCAACGTTCGCTGACCCAGTTGACTCGAGACCGGAACGTAGAGCTCACTGATGTATGGTCATGACGAGAGAGACATGTGCCAGCAGGATGATCTGAATGCAGTGAGCTCCACAACAGAAAGCCAGTGTAGAGCTTATCGCATAATATTTCGGCATAAAGGCTACGCTGGGGGAGGGGCAATTGAGGACGGACTGGATCAGGTGCAACCGAAACTGTGGCAGACCTGCAAGTATTGAATTACAATATTCCAGGGGCGTCATGATGAATGCGTGAAGGATCGCTGCAGCACTGAACGACGGATTGCGCTGTATAACCCATGTCTAGCGCAACTGGTAGAAATAGGATTTGCAAAGATAGTTCACGAGGTCCGCCACTGATAGGTCACGTGCAGAAGCACATCCAATTTGCTTTTGGTTCCAGTCCCGGCGTATTCGATTCCTTATCAATTTTTGCCACGCTTGACATGTGCACAGCCAAATATACTGCGTCTTTGTCGGATTCAGCCGCATCCGATATGAAGACATTCGTTTTTGTACTTCCGCTACAATGGTCCGTGTAGTAAACACACATGCAACTGCGTCAGGCGGATGGCATGTGGAGAATAATTGTTCGTCGCCCGCATACTTCTGAACCCGCGCTTCCAAAGAATGACGAGCCGAGTTAGATCGATCGTGTGTAAGATGCAGAGAAGCAGCCTGAATATTGAATCCTGTGTAACACCGGTGTCCAAGCCGTGCGTTCCAGTCCATTGACAACCATCCTTGTCCGTCCGTTCAGGAAGAAGCAAGCCAGTCCAGAGATTGTCCAGCGATTCCATAAGACGTTCTAAGATGTGTGATCAAGCTGCCACGATCGACCGTGGGAAGCGTTGGGTTTACATCCAAAAAGAGCGATCAATATGACACGACCGTCACAGATATTGGAGATGAGTCTTAGAATAGAATGTCCCTTCGTGGAGCCTGACCGTAGCTTCGGCAGGAGGTCGCTTGCTTCTAAATAGCGTAGGGCCTACCATCCGCTGAGTAACAATTTTCTCAGTTACTTTCAATAAAAACGCAAGAATCAAGATTGGCCGGCCGATAGTTGGTGACATATTTCTGATCTAGGCTTCTTCAGCGAAGGTAGAACATTTGCGAGCCTTTGACCTACTGGTAGAAATGCCTCGGCCAGCAACGAATTTCAGAGTTGCACAAAAGGGGAACCGCTTATCGACGAATTCAAGTAGGAGGAAAGTTGGAATAGGGTCAAGTGCGGACGTTTTTGGCGAGAAGATAACAAGCGCTTTCAGATTTCCACAATATGCCATTTAGAACTGACCTAAGCTGTGCTATGTTGATCAGTTAATTTTATAGAAGGAGCTGAACCCTCTGTCTCATTACACAGACATCTTAGGCATTCTTAGTTGTATAGCACAATCCTCTAGAGTGAACGATGGACTGCGATTTGCACGAATAGCCCTGAAGCGTTGACATGCCACTCAAGAGCCACCGGGTGTTCTTTATTCATACCGCGGCGATTCTTGCAGCTATAGCGACGAACGGCAGTGATGATCGACAAACCCATTTAATTGTGTATAATCGGCGAATGTAGCGCTATACATTTCCTACTTACAATGATAGTTCACGTTTTTTTTCAGCAGTGAGAGCATTACTACCTCCCTTCTCGTAGTTTTAATGAATAATAGCATTGCTGACCGTTTTACAGTGTCTTGCAAGTTAAGTCCCATAAATAAATTATAATGTTAGCCCGGGGATATCGGTTAAATAGCTTAAATAAATTCACAATCGTTTTGAGATGCGACTTGCTGTGACTTAGAGGCACGAAGTTTAACCCAAGTAGCTGTCGCGGCAATGTAGAATTGCAGGTCAATCTCTTAATATTCATTCATTCATTCATTCATTCATTCACACGCGTCATTATTTGGGCTACGGCATTATAAACGAGGAATCAATATAGAAGTCGATGATTGACAAACTTACTTAAGATAATTGAGAGAGGAAAAAGTAGTCGTATATGTTTCATACACGGGAGTGAAATAATACATAAAATAGAAGTAGTCATTAATAACCCGATCATGACCTTTAGATGTGTTAAAAGCCACAGAAAATTTTGACAAGAAATGGTCGTTCAAAAGCCCCGATCACTAAGAAATATAAAGGTTGTCAAACATTTTACGACTTGGTTAATCTTAGTGTCTTTCCCTTTATAAATTGTGCGGTACGGTAGTTTATTCAGGTATAATCCAACGATTGTCGGTTCAAACCCGCTGAGGGGACTACAACCCTGGAGAACTTGTTCGTGCACAATTGTCTAGCGCCTCACTCTCAGGTTTACTTACTTGCGCACGTCATAATTGCAATAATTAAATAAACTAATCCACCAATGACTGTAGCAACAGGCAGTAATTTTCCGCGAGCAAAGGGCGTCCTTAGGGAAAGAGTCATTGGCTTTTGGAGGATATACACCCCTGAGATTTGTCTGGCATAGACTATGGAAAGTTGGATTCGGTTAGCTTAGATTAGGTTTTGGGCTAATCAAACGTGACCTAAGCTAACTCAATCTAACCGAACGTAAGCCGAAGCTCTACTTGGCAAATCCAAATAGAGGCTCGGCTTACATTCGGTAATGTTTAGCACAACAGCCTTAGTAGGTTAGTGCGCCTACCCACTATAATCATGCATATGTACACAATATGCATACTAATGCCCAACACAAGTCTATATGATATTTTATACAGGCCTACGTGTAGATTTCGTATAACAGGTTGTCGCAGTGATATGCCTTATAGCGTAGATCATCAGGTTAAAACGACGTGGCTGAAGCTAAAAACAGAACATGGCTGGCGGTTCTTACTAAAGCCAAACTACTGAACCGAATAGAGAGTGTCAAAGTTCTTCTAGTAGGCCTAGCATATGACGCTCATGAATAGGCTGGCGTCCTGGGCTTTGCTTTTAAGTAATTGTATTGAGTGGCAGTGGTTAAACTGCCCGAACACATTTGAAAGCGTCGGTGACTCCGTAGAAATAGAGCATGTTTATAAAATTACGGGCTATTAATAGCCTGGCTCTTTCAGTCGTATAGAAATATTTAATATCCACAAGCAAACAAGTCACCTTTTAACAACTTGTTAATGAAATCTATAAAACAGTGTAGGCCTACCAACAGTCATGCATATTCTTAAGCAAAACTACCTAAGCCAGCATCCAATTAAGTAAGATTTAATATTATGCTTAATCTTAGGACCTCCCTCTTTGGCATTCTTGTTCAAACTGTGTCTTTCGGCTTGGTCTTCTTTATCAATCGACCCTCTCGACAAATGGATTTTTCTTCTACTTATCCTCAGTTGGATCTCCAATGGTACTGGTCACTGACGAATAGCTGGTGCCTCTCGTAATTCGTTCCAATAGATTCTTGCCTTGTCACTTCAAGGTTTCGTTGGCTTCCTCAACTCTGATGTCGAAAGTAGTCTCTCGTTTTCTGGCGTGTTAACAAATGCATTACTTACTTAATTACTGTTGTGACCTTTCCCTGGTAAATATAGCTTTATTAAGTCCTTATCAACTATTTGGGACCTATCAGGCCACTGTAATGAATCTGCTTGAGATTTAAACACGGATAGGAAGATTAAAGTTATTAATGCTTCAAGATATGCATAATCACAGTGTTCTTGACTCGTCAATGGGTGTATTAGGGGTAATGCAGTGAACTGGCCTTAACGACATACAATCGATCGCATACTTCTTTCGTTTCGCTTGTGTCCGCCACTCTGTCTATTATGATGCACAAAACGACGTGCCTCGTACACTCGAATATAGTCTACACGAACCACTGAAGTAGTTCCTGGTCTGTGACTTGCAAATTCATGTTTACAAGGTAGGCCTAAAGTTCGTCGTGAATTGTAAGATTTAACTGAGATGACGTTATGCTAACCGGATTTGAGGTTGAAATGGTTTCATGTCATCTCTGAGAAGTATTGGATTTAATGCAACACACTTAGGCTATGTAAGGAAGTTGATGGCCATCGAGGTTTCACCCAATTCGATATTGCGTTTGGTGTTGGCAATTCGAATATACGCCTATTCGGTATTCTTGTTTATATCACTTTATAACAAATAGCGGTATGTATTGTGTTTATAGGTATTATATCATTAGGCGTTCTACTTAGTAAATCATCCATGTTCAAGAAATTTGTGATCCAGAGCACGTTGTTCTCAGAAATAGAAAATCACTTGAACGAGAATGTCAAACATCGCATTAACAAGAACGAGGATCAAATTTTTGTACTGGTCCGAGTCAATTGCGGAAGTGAAGCAGAAAGTTTAAGGATTACGTTAAGCGAATCAGTGTAATGTGTGTGGGTAGAGATCAACTGTTGGCCAAGCTCACTTGCAATGGCTGTGCTAGGGAAGTTGAAATTGCACATAGTTCATCAAGGTCTAGCTTCTTTCGATCTCTTCCAGTTTAACAGTTGCTCCTGTAGTTTAGCAGAAAGATTGAGTTAGTGAATGCGTTAAGGCATCGGAACATCAGTGAACTCGTGACGAACAGATCCTGATTTCATTGGTTCAAACCTCAAGCAGTTAAGCTAAAACAATGTAAAATATACCAATACTTAGCACCTTTTGTTAACCACTTAACAAGCACTTATTAATACCTACCGTCTAGTGTTGAAGATAATTATGAAAGTCAGCCCCAAAGCGGTCTTAAATCTGACAAGCTCCAAAGAACATCCTGAAACAGAGCCTCGCAGAGAGAGGATTCTGAATGCATGAAAATTACAATTTAAGTCTATCATTCAAAACTAACGAAATATTCATCTACACTCTAGTGAGAGTGTCATCAATCTAAGTCCACATTAATAAAAATGGCGGTTTATCTAAAAGCAGTCAAGGCAGTTGGCCTTAAGTTTCAAGCTAGGTACTGGGTAGGCTAATGACAACAATAAAATGCAGACATGATGGCCATCAACTGTTTCATTTGTGTCATATTAGTTAGAAATATCTAAGTATTTATGATACATCACCATCGTCGTCGTCATCATCATCATCACCGTCATTATCTTCACGACGACGCCAGCCATTTGGCGGCGTTGAGCTCCATTCTTTTCGGTCATTAAGTTAAATATAATACTTTCTCATAATTAACCCAATTCTTGTTGGGTTGATACTCATATTTACTTTCATATTGCCTATCAAGCCTAGTCTTGGACTTCCTTTGTTATAAGTTATATGCTGAAAAAGCCTTTTGTTTTTTTTTTGCATTCTAAGTCAGATGATAAAAGAAACAGAAGGAGAAGCAGAAACAGAAGGAGAAATAAGTCTCAATTTAATTAGATAAAATATGAAACACTACATTAGTACTGAACAAGGACTTGGCTTATGCCACAGAAAGTTTCAAGGCTGTAGCTAGAATCTACTTCGAACATTTTATTATGAAAATTATGTCACTATAAGCATTTAAGTTCAGGCCATTTGGCATTCAGCATCCAAAATTCAGTAGGCTTATATATAGGCTTATAGGGCCTACACAAGTTCGCTTATATATAGCCCTATAATTATATATATATATATATAAAGGAAAATATGTCATCAGTCCTTATTTTCAGGATAATGGCATAACGGCAATGCGCAGATATAGATCTTGAAAGGATGAATACTATGCTGTACCTTTCGCTGTTGTGCATAGCATCGCTGATGGTTTCACTGCTTGAAGGTGAGTTTTCTTATCGACATGCACATGTTTTCTGGCGTCAAGTATGCAAACTCTAACCTTATTCCAAAAGGTTACAGTGTTCGAAAAAGAACAGAACCGGCCGTACATTGCATACATTTTACGCAGCAGACTTCTATGCGTGCACTTTAAAAGGTATCTTCCGAAATCATTGAAGTTTCTTTGTAGCTTTCATTGCACACAGTTTAATACATTTTAAATTTCTCTTTTGTTTGCTCAAATGTTTTCTTTATTTAAATTGTTTGGTTTGTGTTTTGTTTAGATTTGTTTTTCTTAATTTAAAACATTTACATCTAATGCATAGTAACTTGTCATTCGGTCGCAATGCTCTAAAGCTTTGTATTAAATATGGCCTATACTTCATACCCATATTATCTATCCCGCGTAATGATGATTCCTGATTTAAATTGAAGATGTAACCCGAGGAGCGTAGTTCAATAAACGTCGTGCAATAATGGCTCAGATGATATCTTACTGTTTGGTAATATTTTGAAGCAATTATACATTATAAAAAGCTTACAGGTGAAATATTCAAGTGTGTGAACAAATACAAAATTCTTCATAATAATATTTTTTATTCCGGTTTTCGTAAAGTCCATATCTTCCGATATGAACATACTAATTTCCTAGGCCACGGGGGTAAGGTGCATTTGACCAACTCTGCTTAGCAATCCTTCGTACAATTTCAACATTCGCGTGAAATGAAATAGATGGTAAGCTATTACAGAGACTGACTATTACCTGAATAACATGATTACTCTGATTTGAAGATTATTAGCGGCTTAATGTATTTTAATGTGTATGCAAAAAACGAGTCAATGCGTGTTACTAAAATTCTTTTTAAACTTGAGTCTAGAGTTTTACACATTTTAGGTACGAGCTCTTGTTCAGTTACTCCATCAGCTGCAGCAGTTATTGCTGGTAACAATTTATCACTAACATGCACTGCACTGGATCGATCAGGATGGATTGATTCGTGGAGATATGGAAGTGATGCTCCTACCGCAAAGGTGCTGTACCAGGCTCGTCGCATCTCTCCGGGTGGGTCTGTCAGTGTAGATCGTAAAGTAGCAGATGGTTATTTGGTGAATGACTCAAATCCTCAAGAAGTGGTTCTTACTATAATCAAAGCATCCACAGATCAGGCTGAGTATTACTACTGCAGTTGCACAGGATCAACTCAGTCAAGTGATTTTGCTCGTGTTTCTATTTTGGGTAAGTTAATAGTTAGTACCATTGACTTGACTTTCGTAAATTTCGACTGTTGAATAAGTTCCTCTACAACTATTATACACGGTTTAGTTCTACTGTACATGTGTGTGAAAGCCCGCCAGTGGTGACTTATCCGGCTATTAGAACAGTTTTCGAATAAAACGGAATTTGATATTCTTAATGAACTCCAACATCAGTTAGACTAGCGAGGAATGCCTGCGATAGGTTCTTTATTAGAATGCACAATAGAAATATTTATTTAATTCAGTGACTCACCCGATGGCATTAATGTAGATCCCTTCTTAGTTACTGCTCTGCTGGAAAATACTTGAGAGCACTCTATATTCTCTAATTCTCTACACAGCCGATTTAAACCATGTCCTTTCTTCTATGGGGTTATGCAGGTGTTATGCAGATGATGCATCGGTATGCAGGTGATATTCAAGCCTACGCCCATGGCCCAGCCGTAGAGGCTATCTCCTTAATCGATAAGATATTTCAGACATCGATGGCTGACAGGAATTGCTTAAGCAGAGAATAGAACAATCAAGAACAAATAAGTTGGTAAACAATGAATGGCTGAGAGGTACAAACATCAGGATAAAGAAGTCAAAAAATATAAGATGCTGAAACGACAAAGTAGGCGTAGCATGGAGAGAACAACTGAAGCATAGGAGGAAGCAGATTCCAGAACTTTGTTCTGTATAGGTCAGGAAGTGTCAGGAAGCACAAGAATACAGACTCTCAATTAAAAGATAGACCGACAGAGGACAGACATGCATAAAGAGCAGCTCTAGCGCAAGACGTAACACTGAAGGTATCTTAAATTGCCCGAATCCGACAGTACAGCTTGAAGGAGTTGACTTCGAAGACGAAGTAGAAAGAGTTGAAAATAGATGCATGCATAGAGAACATAAATAAAAACGACATACGAAAGGCAACTGAGTCTCAAAAACGAAAAGGCTGCAGGAAATGGTGGAATAAAAGCCTAAATGACTAATATAGAGACGATAACTAACAAGACATACCGATTCATAAGAAGGGAGATTTGACAGAATGCACAAAATTGTAGGGGCTAGTGACAACTGCTGGAAAGACGTAGATGTTGTGCTCAATCGTATGTGGATTGCTGTGGACAAATATTTAGAAGGGATTTAGGCCAAGGCAGTCCTGCTGATAGTAAATTTCATACTTTAACAAATAATAGAGATGAATTTAATGTGGGAGAGTCCTGTAGTGTTTTTTCGTTGATTTTGAGAGCTCTCATCAATACTACTGGCTTAGCCTCACAACGTGGAATTGCGATGCAGTCTTACACGCATTTTCGGAGATAACGAGATTAACTAGTCATCTGTTTTAATGCCGCGCACTAACAATTCACTGTTTCAGTGCAGTTGCTTACCGCAGTTCCTTCTCGGTGAAATTAGGAAATTCTTGAAGCATCAGACACTAGACACGTCATTTTTACCACTTATATGCCCATCTCATAATAAAATAGGCTGAAAGTAAAATTTACTGTTTATTGATTTTATTTATTTATTTCTATTTGAGTAAAAAGAAAGTATTATTGTTGCTGTTTCAATTAAATTGTGAATTGTGTTAATTATTCTTTAAATCAGAAAAGGTTAATTTTTTGTTGTAGTTTCCGAGCCAACTTTTTCTAATACAACAGAGATAACCGACGGAGAGCTAGTCATCTTTACTTGCAGCATTTCATTCAGTGGATTAGCAAACCTTTCAATTACAATTAACGATTCCTTTGGAAGCAGCCTTAACACCAACAATTATGCTGTAACATCAAAAGGTCTGCACAACTTCAGTCTTGACTACAGTACCACAGCAAATTCAAGCATTTCCCAGGAATATTCTTGTATCATCACTTTGACCAATGATACTTCAAGGACTGTTATCTATTCTACAAGAGTGAATTCCTCAGTGCAGTGGGGTAAGTTGCTACTTACTGCTGACATTGATGTAAGTATATGTTTGTATGAATCAATGCGCTTCTAAAGAGCCTTTAAAGAACTTTCAAAAGCGCTGATTACAAGGTTATCTAGCTGATCTAAATGCTTGAGAATGTATGCTGAGCTAGATCACATGAAACAATACGTATATTCCACTGAAGGTTGTTCCAAGAGGAAAAGTCGATGCATTAGAAAGCCCAACGAGCGCAAACTGATGTGCGGAAGTGAGGAACCGGCAAATTCCGACGGGTAGTGAAACGAGATCTGTAATCAGGCTGAATCGATACTGGAGCACACAGCTTTCTAGCTTCTATTGTATAATGACGCAGTGTCAACCAGCACGTGTTGTCCAGTACGAGAATCTTTGATTGAATCACATCCATCGGAACCAAGTGCAGTATTTCCTGCATGTATTCTGATAAAAAGGTAAACTTCGGCTGGTTGGCCTCTATATTAGGCGGCATATTTGAGGACCGACTGGAGCTGAATCCTAAACTTTGGCAGACCTGCTAGGATACAATTACAGTTTATCTAACTAAATTCAACATTAAACAGTTCAAAATATATTTACTGATCCATTTAGTTCTAGTCTAATTGTGATATTAACCCATTTTGCCTAATTTTTCCTTTGAATTTTATTATAACTTTATCAAATTTCAGATTTGTGCCCTGTTTGCTTCTGCGTCATATTTTATAAATCATCTTGTGCTTTAATTTGCATCACAATAAAATGCAATTTAGCAATTTCAAAATACAAATCACACATATAGAGCTTTATTTTCCTATCATGAGCAGTGAAACAAAACAATACTTTTGTTTCTCGCATGGAAAACTGGGCGTGAATAAGACTAATCATAAGTGTGCTTTTCAATGCAGAACACTCTAATGAAATTTGTGAGATATATCATATATGACTGGATGTCATCAGTATGCTGACGACACTTAGGCATATGTCCATGGCCAGCTGTAGATGTTCTCTCCTTAGGCTCTTTAGAAGCGCAATGATTCATACAAACATATGTCATTTAATAAGGTCTTTCCATCTAGGAAAGTCAATAAATACTTAGCAATTGAAATTCTCATTTTTAGCTTTAAAAAGTCATTTTGGTGTTGCATTTTTGTTGCATTGCAGTTTCTGTCCAAAATGTTCAAATCAGTCCTGTTGATGAAACTCGGTGCTTACAAGGCAAGAAGTGTGCCATCAATCAAACAGTTCGATGCACAGCTGAAGGAAATCCAAAACCTGTGACCTTTAAGTGGCTGACTTCTATAAACGGAAGTGTATTTACCATGAATGAAGGAATTGATGATCACTTTACCTTCAACACTGTAGGAAATTATACAGTTCAGTGCGCTGCTTACAATCTGTTCCATGGCACAATATACAACAGTTTATCCAGCATCTTTACAACGCAAGGTTAGTAACAAACCAGGAAGCTCTTTGTTCTGCCAGATAACGTGATTGAAATCTTACCAACAGTTTTGAACTAGAAAGAAAATTTAGAAATACTTGTACTTCTTTGCAATATTGTTTTAAATGAACTCTAAAATGCAGGCAAACCGAGTTTTCTAGGCAGGAAGTTTAAGAGTATGTGTTAATAACGGTGAAATGTATGCAAGCCATGTCTTCAATATTTGCTGTTAAAATGGTGTGGGAACATAGTATGGCCGCTCAGGTGTGACTGCCTGGTTGGATGTACTTCATTATAGCTTTGGTAGTTATGCATCGTTGTGTCATTTGTGCAGCTCCGCTAAATCTCTTTACTTTGCAGTTTCGGTGACTGGGATGTCACTCCTTAAGCTTCCACAATGCGGCACAAATATTTTTCCGTGGTCAGCCTGTCGTTTGCAATAAGTTATTTCGCATTGTCAAAACAGGTTCACCTCTCTTGAGTTTCCTTGAAGATTCAACGCACTATTAAAATATGCAAAGAAGCCCCAGCATCGTTGTGAGCTGGTCCAGTTGCGGTAAAGTGCTCAGCTGGTTCATGTAAATGTACACGTTTTTCTATAATGACCGTATGGCCTCGACCCCGCTCATTTTTCAGTGAATTTATCGGATGAGATCCACTGCTGCCAGTTTGAATGGGTGCTACGCCATTTGAGGTCCTCGTGTACGGACTGTGCTAGCCCGAGATTAAAATCTCTGAAATACGTCACGGTCGGCATGCGAACGGGCATCTCACGCGTATAGAGGCCCTAAGCATATCAGATCGCCCTTCCGTCAAATAAATGATGGCTTATATCACAATATTAGCAGGAACAGCAGCACCACTGTCTATTACGCACATGAAAGAACTGACTCAAATCAAAGTAAGAGGATGGTCTGTGCTTGGTAGTAAGGAATCTTTCTGATTGATTATCATCTAGTCCATCTAAATCCTGTTTTACAAAGACAAGGCGTAACCAAGTTTGAAGATTTAATCACAATGCATGAAGAGATTGTGATCAACAAGTCAACTAGTTTGGCTTGAGAAGAATACTGCTACATATTCCATGTTGTTCTGGGGAAGACTACTGAAAAGATCGCAGTGTAACAAAGATAAGAAGGATGGCATGGTAACTGTTTAACGTGCAGATAATTCTATTGATCTTACAAGCACATGATTCTTCAATACTCTATCACAAGGTGTTGCAATACTTTACATATCAGTTTTTATCTTTGATTCAATTGTAGTGTTGGTTTTGTCTTGTCTTTCATGACTAGTTTCATGGCTTTCATCACAATTTCTGTGATAGAAGAAATTATTTGCATAGCACATAAAAGCAGGATATAGTTTGAGCAAAATGAGAAAGTAGTGCCCACCATTGAACCTATGTAGGTGTTGTAAAACCATTTTAAAATCTCTATCCTTGCCTTTATTTTTACAAATCCATGAAATGAAATCCTGTTAAAGATATGCCTAGTCAAAATGTAGATGCATATTCATGGTATAAATAGTCATGCAAAAATTATAATTACTTGCCTGTATTACCTGTTACAAACAATGTTCAGTAAGATAAAGTGTAGGCATACCTCAATCGTCCTGGCAGCCATAAGATGTCGTTAAACAATTGAAATTACTATTTTAATTTGTTAAACTTTAAGATTTAATACAGTTTCAGTTGTTGTCGATGGGCCCTTGTATCCTAAATCAGAAGAAAGTCAAAGTACTGGTAAGCAGAGGTTTATCTATCATTCGATACCAGTCTGTTCAATCAGAACTATAGTGTTGATGACTATTATGGTGTGGATGGTAACAACAGCAATGATTAATGATAATTGCAATAATTATGGATGATGGTTATGATGATTTTTATTATGTTCCTTAAGGGTGCTGAATAATTGTCTAACTACATGTGGCATTTATGGTGATAGTGGTGGTGAAAGTGATGATGATAACTGGCAGATGTTGATGATAAAGATACATATTGAGTAGGATAATGATACGATTACGATGATGATAACAGTGATGATAATGTAATTGTAATTAGTAACTTCTATCTCGCCGGTATCTAATGCACAAAGCATCAAGCGATGTCGTACCAAAGCCAAGCCGCAATCAGGTCAATATCCAGAAGGTCAAATCTTCTGCAACATAGATGTTTAGTACATCCTGAACTTGTGCACATTGAACTGCGTTTATCTTTGTATCAAGGCACTTTTCAGGATCATTTCGCTTATATTTTTAAAAATGTACCTATCACTACGTGACTTTGAATTTTTACATTTGATACTGGTTTCAGAGACGAGCAAAAGTGCAATGATAGTAGGACTTGTGGTTGGACTGGGAGGATCCATGATCGCTGTCACAATAATTGTGTTAACAATCGCTGTAGTCCGGAAAAGAAAGAAGAGTCGTAAGTTTTACAAATCATATGGAGTGTCTCCATTGCAAGCATTAGGGAACAATAGTCAGGTATCGCAGATAGTATTCTAAGTGCCGATATCCAGCGTTTACGCCGGCATTTATTAATCATAAAAGCAGCCTAGGAAAGGTCTCATGCGCTGTAAAAGAAACACAACAAGTGACTTAAAATTAAAGTGTATCGAGTTTGCGTCTGTTCAATTCTCTATCTAGTTCAGTTTAACGTAGCCTGCATCCATACACCCAAAGATTTGTTGATTAAGTACGAGTTTTCATCTGTTCAATATATTTGCATAGGAATGTTATAGTTACGGTGAAAAAGTAGGCAGACGGATTATCCAGGTATTAACGCCACACCCACGCTGAAACCCTAATTCGACGTGCCAAGCAGGCAGTCAAAGATTACACTCTACAGTCTACGCCTTGCAGATAATCATAAACATAACATGAATTTTTAAATAACCTATCGACGTTAATTTTAAGTTTATTTATGGACCAGTTTAGCTGTAGGCTTATTCAATTCCATATATATATATATATGTATATATATGTATGAATCCCTGTGGAAAAAACCGTGCATGTGGATGTCTTGTATACATAGACAACAATTATAAATTTCAGAACAAACAAAAAAGGAAATGTACACAACTTTGGATGTGCAAGGTTCTGCAACTTCTGGAATGCCACAGCAAGCAACATACACGGAACTAAAGACATCGACTGTCGGCTCAGAACACCCGAGTGAATATCGTGTCGCAGCTGAAAATTATGAAAATGTAGAACTGGATTTAAATGGTAATAAATCATTTTAATGCTTAATGTTACCTTTAAAATGTCGCGATGTGTTTGGCGAAATACATGTTTAATGTTAATTTTACGTGTTCGAATCAGTAATAAAGGCCTATTAAAATTATGCAAACTTTAGAATTAAAGTAGTTTGGAGCAAAGAAATGGCCAACTAAAGCACTGTCAGAGCACAGTGATGAATTAGTTTTGATAAGAAATTGAAACTTGTGACAATGAAACAAGCAATACTTGTTATTTCAAGACGCAATAATAAAGTGACAATTTTTACCATGTGCTACTTCTTGCTACTTTCTACGTTGCTTTTTCAGTGGTGATTATCATAAAAGAATACGGGGTCAGATCCTCTTGCTAAATTACTTTAAGGTAATTTTCCAAGACAAAAAACCTAATGACTAGAGCACTTTCATAGCTGCACATGCCTTTGACCGGCGAAAAGTGCGTTGCCTGCTTCGATCTTTCACAGCTTTCCCTTTCTTCGGCCCATCTTCACTTTAGCGTTTAAAAATACTGAATTTGTTAACACTTGATAGGATTTTTCAATGATTCTGTGCATATTTAAAACATGTTATCGACTAATATGTAGTACATCTGAAGTTCCATATTGAAGTTTCTTAATGTTGAACATATATTTCCCAAACACAGTAGGCTATTTTCACGACATTTTGCAAGTAACGATCTATCACTATTATGATACATCATGCCCTAACTGACCTTGTTTCCCGTCTTCGATTAAATTGAATTTGTAGAAATATCAGGTATCTTTCAATGGAAACTGTAAAATGACCATATGCCTATATAGATTTCATTCATAGACATATACACATTTGGTGTCTGTACAGGTATAAGTGAGGTTATGCTCCCGAGGGAGCTCTGGACGGTAAATCCAGTTTATTGCTCCGAATTTAAATACTCTACACTCTGCAGATAATCATGATAATAATAATAATAATAATAATAATAATAATAATAATAATAATAATAATTATTATTATTATTATTATTATTGTTAAATAGCCTGTCGCTTCTAATTGTTTATGTCTATTTACGGCCAGTTTAACTGTAGGCTTATTCAATTCCATATATATATATATATATATATATATATATATATATATATATATATATATATATATATATATATATATATATATATATATATATATATATATATATATATATATATATATATATATATATATATATATATATATATATATATATATATATATATAGCTTATCTATCGTTTCCTGTAAAACGTTCGTGCATATATACCTATATCTTCTATACATAAAGACAATTCTGAATTTTAGAACAAACCAAAACGGAATTGTACACAAGTTTGGATGTGCAACGTTCTGCAACATCTGGAATGCCACAGCAAGATATATACACGGAACTAAATGCATCGCCAGTCGGTTGAGAACACCCGAGTGATCAACGTGTTGCAGCCGAAAATTATTAAACTGTAATACCGGGTTTGAATGGGGATAAATCATTATAATGCTTAATGTTTCCTATAAAACGTCGGGAAAATATTGTGTTTGGCGAAATATATGTTTGATATTAATTTTATGTGTTCGGATCGATAGTAAGCTTACAGGCCTATTCAGAGTATTGAAACTTTAGAGTGAAATTAGTTTGAAGCAAAGAAATAGGCAACCAAGAATCAGTGAGAGCAGAGTGATGAATTATTTTTTGATCAGAAATCTTGACACTGCGAACATTAAAACAAGTAAGACTTATTATTTCAAGACTCAATAGCATAGCGGCAATGTTGTGTGTCACTGTTACTGCTTTCCACATTCTTTTTTCGGTGGTCATTATAATAAAAGAAAAAAAGGAGGTTGCATTATAGCTAGCACCATTCAAACAAAGGATTAATGAAAGGATCTTCTGGCATCATTCTTTTAGGTTTGGGTCAACTGTCTGCGCCTAAAAACAAACTGCTAGTAAGGGAAACCATAATGAAATAAAGGTCATCGATCAGTTGATTGAAATGCAATATTACCATAAATATGAGTCATTCTAAGGCATAGTGCAGTAACGGGCAATAATGTCAGCAGCTGAAAATGAATTAGCTTAGGTTTACTTTAAAAATTGAGAAGAGCTTTCAGAATTTCACCATAGACCACTTAGAACTGATCTAAGCGGCTTTCAGAATTTCACTATAGACCACTTAGAACTGATCTAAGCGGCTTTCAGAATTTCACCATAGACCACTTAGAACTGATCTAAGCGGCTTTCAGAATTTCACCATAGACCACTTAGAACTGATCTAAGCGGCTTTCAGAATTTCACCATAGACCACTTAGAACTGATCTAAGCGGCTTTCAGAATTTCACCATAGACCACTTAGAACTGATCTAAGCGGCGCTGTGTTGTTCAGTTTCGGAAAGAGCTGAACCCTCTGTCTCTTAAAACGGACTTCTTAGGCTTTCTTAGTCATATAGCGCAGGCAATCCTCTACAGTGAATGATGGACCTCGATTTGCATGAACAGCGCAGAAGCGTTGACATGTCATTCAAGAGCCACCGGCTGTCCTTCGTGCTTCCCGGTTGTGGCTTATTTCCGAGATCTCGGGCTAGGACGGCAAGAGCACGGGGACCTTAAATGGCGTGACGCCCATTCAGTCAGTGGTGATGAAGGTTCTCATCCAATTAATTCATCGAAAATGAGCAGGGTCGAGGCCATACGGTCGCTATAGAAAAACGTGTACGTTTACAATTTACATTTAGGCCTACATCTGTAGGACAGGCGATTAAACCCTACCATTAGCACAGCTCCTTGTCTTGAAAGAAGGAGTGCTCTTTCCCAAGAACCCGAATCCATTCACTGCGGTCCTTTTACAGCCGTGTCCTCTTGAAACGGCTTTAGGCTCCCATCTCTTTCTTGCGCGTCACTCTACACTCCGAGTCACACCATGGAGTAAGATTGTTGCAGCTAATGTGAACAGTAACGTGACCGAAGCAGGCGCTGGTGATTGAGCCGAGCGTAGAATCGTGCAGGTCGACCAACTCTGCACAGTAAAGATCGGCTTTGCAGGTAGCCGACAAAGACAATTATTGAGCAAGCTCTGGCTGAAGGCTTCCCAGTCGAGTGATTTGCATCCTTGGGCTGCGATCTCTTTGAGGAGTGGACAAGAGTAGAGAAACGCAATTTGAAGGTCAACATGCCGTGATTGGAAATCGATGGAGGTTCGTGGGCAACTGTGACTGGGCTACACTCACCTCGTGTGATGATCAATTCCAGACAGCCACCGTTGGTATGTATGGAGTTAGTGACGTGCTGCTTCATACCAAAAATGGCGATGAGCTCGCGAGCTGCTCGGTCCAAGGGCAACCGGGATCCTTCGCGTGGATATTGAGGTCTCCAATCACGACCAGGTGGCTGTTGTATAAGATCAGATTTTCGAGGAAGATCCTGGATGAAAGTCATAAATGGCAACTTAGATCCCAGTTGATAAATGCCAGCGATGGCATCGTCCCGTGTGCTATTTTTAAGTGAATGTCGACGACTTTCCAAGTGGTAATCGATCGGGCTTCGAACCGCTGATACGCTCTATTCGTGGCATGGTGTAACCTCGAAAGAAGACATACAGTCTTGGTTTTTCGTAATATAGGCCTATTAAATAAACGAAAAGTTCAGTCTAACCGCACGAATCTATCAACGACATTTTACAACTAGTCCTAATATAACCTACGACAGACTACTTGTACCAAATCTTCGCGCTCTGCCAACGAAGCATTAGCATCCGCTTTCATAGTTTATCTCCCCAAGTCAGCGATAACTGCTAACTCCAAACACCCCGAGAAAACTGACCAACAAGTGGCCTATATTTAAATTTGCGCGCGAACACCCACCAATCAAAGTATTTAAAATGCGCGCAAACTCCATGCAATCACAAACAAATCAATAACCAGATTACACGTCGACTCACGACAGATATTTCGCACCTAAAGAGCGGGAAACCCACCAGACAAGTAGCTGATGGTGGCTAAGAGTAGCTAAGAGTAGCTCAGATGAGATATCGGCTGCTAAGGGTACCTTAGAGTATCTAACACAGAATACCGGATGCAAATGCGAGGAGAACGATTACATCAAAAACAGAATGACGTATTTCGCTACTACAGTGAGCACACAATAAAACCTTAAAGGAGCATCAAGTTGCACACGCTTCCCACGCAGATTTTTTCCAGTTATTATCAATGGCGGGTTTACTGTAAGGAGAAACGAGGCCATAGTCTAGGGGCGGCACATTTCAGAGGGCGGCAAAACTTAAAAATTAAAAGTAGAACATTAAATTAAATTTAAAACTGCGAGGCAGGTAGAGTCAGACAACTACGGCAGATGGTATTTAGAATTGGAACGGCGAGAGAGGCAACGGGAAGAGGACGAATCAGGACGAGATTTGTTGAAGAGGAGTGTTTTCAGTTTTTGAATGAAAGACCTTTGCAAAGATTGCAAGAGTTGCAGTGTAGGCCCACTTAACAGAGACAGACCCAATTCTAGAAATCGAACCAGCGTTTGTCTTCACTCATCTCACGGTTTTTGGAACAACCCAGACGGCCACGTTCACTGGGCCCAGAGCGAACCCGGATTGTGCCACTGGTGAAAATTCGTGAAGCGACGCAAATTTATCCACAATGCACCGAACACGTTTGGCTTCAGTCTCAGGCTGTAGCATACAGCAACGTAGGCCAATTACGGTGAAAACTGAAAAAATGTGCCCAATCGACGTCAACGTCGTTTAAAACATTGCAATAAGATGTCGTTAAACACTGGACACTACTGACAAAGGCCATTTATATTTAGAACATCGTCGTCATCAGCGCTCTGCATCGCATATCTATGGTAGTGATTCGCGTATTTCAGCCTTGCATACCAGAAGCCGAAGTAGGCCTATAGGTGTTTCAGAATTGATATTCGTACGTGGAAAATATTGGGACGTTGAGGCTCTCCCAGACAGGTAAACAAGGTTTTAGAGTTTGAAGTACATGAAGTTGAAGGAATCTAACACTGAGTAGATTAGTGAGTACGCAAACAGTGCAACGTCATTTAATCAATTTCAGGTGTCGTGTAGGTAAGCTTATTTAAAATTCGTCCAAACGTCCGTGAGCGTGGTCGTGTTAGTGTCAGCGTTTTGCTTCCGTGTTACCGGGAGAAATCAGAATACTACCTTATTTATGGTCCATGCTCTTTGGTAACAAAATTTGAACGGGCGAATGACCCTACTTTTAGTTTGCATCGAGACTTAGACCTGATCTTCGCGTTTTGTTAGTTTGGGTATCATATAGATTATCCAGAGGACGGGACAATTGTGGCAAGACGTACAAAGAGAGACAACAAAGGGGGTTTTGCTGGCTATGCCGTAGATCGGGACTTACGGCGTCATCGTTGTCGTCATCATCATCGTCGTCGTCGTCATCGTCATCGTTTTAAACAGGTCCTGATCCCAGCAATTAGGCGGTGGTGGGTATCATTTCAGACCATTGTCATCTCCATTCTTTCGGGCTTTTGTCATGTATATGCTTTTCTTTTGTTTATACCAAGCACTGACAAATCCAAGAATTTCGGATAAAGCATCAGATGGGGTCTGACATTATGAAAGGATCCAGTAAAGTATTGAATTGTATGTGGTGATCGTTATGCCAGCACCATAACATTAAACTTCTGCTCATTTACAATGTCTTGGCCTAGCAAACTGTGTAGTCAGTATGACTAGATGGCAGATCATCACAACCAGATAATAATCGTGACCAATGACTTGGCTGAAATTATATGTGTACATACAACTTATAAATATATATATGCATGTATGGTTTACATTCATAGGTTATAATTATGATAAAATGCAGTGTTAGCTAACTTAAAGCATGCATACATTTCAGCCTGTAGCAACAGTGCTCATGGTGAGCAGAGCTACATTCAGGTTTGTAAGGCTGACACCAAGGTTGTTGCTGGATTTGAACCCTTGAATCTACCCCAGGTCCAAGTTTGTTCTTGTATCCAGTGTAGCCATGGTCTTCCTTTGCTTCTCTTTCCATTAGATCTTAATTTTAGTGCCTTGTTTTGGATCCAGTTAACTGACTTCCCACATGACTAATCGTACAGAGTCTTTGCTGAATGCCTTTGTTTAACAGGATTGTTTTATACCCAAGGAGTGCCATATTTCTCTTTTCAACTTTTGTAGTCTTGAATTACTTGCAATTTCTGTTGTAAGAATCTTTTGTCATGTTGCTTTTTTGTATCTGTCATTAAGAGGGTGGGTTTTAAGTAGTAATTCTTTAATGGATATGCAGTGATGTGCAACAAAATATTGCAAATACACGTAATAGGCCTTGATATAAAAAATTTAAGAACTGACACTTAAACTTTTTCACGTGCAAACTAAATTCATGTACTTTTGACTTGCCTCTACTCCAGTTTTGTTTGTAGTCAATTTAACTGACTACCTTCAATGTCCAGAAGCTTTTTGCTCAAGGAGTGTATCAACTGGACTCTGGCATTGACAGATACTACCAAATAGACATTTGACCAATACATTGTTTTTAGGCTACACCTAAGTATATATTTGTTCAAACACTTATTTACTGTGCTATGTTCATAAGAGACCTACTGGGTAATACCTAGCCTTGTATGAACACAGAGGGCTTTCCACTGATATCTTTAAGAATGTGAAATAAATGTGTATAAAAGATTGGTAATTAGCTTTAGTAAGAGTATAAAAGTGTGTTGTGTTTTTTCTGACAGATCTGATAAAGAGTGGTGCTTCAGAGTTGCTTTCTTGGCAGAAAAAATGTTGTCTTCCTTGCCCTCATTTCCTGTTTGGTTGGTTGTTTTGATAGCACTTCAAACTACAACAGGTATAATTTATTCAGCAGACTTTAAAGGTTCTAAAAATGAGTTATACAATACTCAGATACATACTGATACATTCATACAAACCTGCCAAACTCTACTGGTACTCATTTATTGACCTTAAAAGGATGGAAAGCTGAATGTGGCATAGTATTCCAGAGGCAGTCATCTGTCTAAGTACTTTTCTGGGCTCAGCATGGCTAATTTTACAAATATCCTGTGAGGAAGCAAGTGTGCAAACATTAATTTGAACTATATTCTATTCTAGAAACAAAATCTTGATTAAAAATTGTCAACCATGTATATTTGAGTTGCAGAACTGGGGTTTGGGGAGTTGTTATTTAGCAGGTTCTGCCAATGTTGAAGCAAAGAGAAGAATTTCTTGAAAATGGAAGATAAAAAGTATTTCTTAAGTGCTTCAAGGGATCTGTAGTTTTTGAAATGTATAGGTTGGTTATTCCACACTTGTTAGCAAGAAACTAAAAAGGAATGGATTCCAGAAGACTAATTATATCTTGATATAAACATGCTGTTTTAGAGTGAAGTATGGCAGAAATTTGATGCATTTAAGATGAGATAAAAAGGCTACTAAAGTAGGAAGGAGCAAGGTCGGAGAGATTTACAAGACAGCAAGGAACATTCCTAAACTTTATACTCCACATGATCACATGTTTAAGCTAGCGGAGGTAGTTAGAAGTATTGGAGTATTGTCATCAAATTTCTGGCCCCAAATATTAGTCTGGCATTGACTCTGAGAAATATCTGCATTCAGATAAATTGTTTGTCTGATAGTCCATAGTAGATACTGTTGCTGTAGTTTAGATTGGGAGTAATGAAACAAGTGATGAGGCTGGCGATTTGTGCTGCAAGAAGAAACTTCTGGACATCATGAACTTGACCCAAAATCATAAAGGAAGATTGGAAAATTTGAGAGATATGATGATGTCACTGCATAATATTAACAGTATTGGCAATTTTTAAGTACTGAATTAATTAAACATCAAAAATGGATGTTTTTCATCAGGGAATTGTTTTCGATGTCATGGTACCCGACTGGCACACAATTTGTGCATGGTCTATTGGTCTTTTACCTCTTTTTTCTTAAAATAGCTAAAAAAAGTATGGTCAAAATGTCTTGTCAGATTTTTTGTGCAAGGGCTCCATTATTTGTTACTCATTTTGTCCTGGATGTGCCTTTTCTGGGTGTGTATTAGGTCTACAGGTTTTTGCCAGTTCATTTTGTGTGCAAGTGTTCAAAATGACAACAACAAAAATTTCTGAGGCAGAACAAAAACTGGAACATTTTCTAGTTTGTAATTTGTTACCATGGTTAAAAAGCATCATGAATGAGGCAGATATTTTTTTAAAGAATACATTGCTATAGTTAAATACATTATTAAATTTCATTTACGCTTGAAACTGTTTAATGCATTGTTGAGGCATGGCTTCCATTGCTGCTTATTTAACATGGGAAATGTGTTAATATACAATGCAGGAACTTGCTGTTTAGTGCTACATGGCAGAAATTTTGTAAAATCAATGCAAATATTGCACCAGCTAATATTCAGTCGCATCATCATTATTTTATGTAGGCATTATGTAACAGCTGTCTGTATAAGTGGCAACGGTTGAAGGTTGCAGCTGGCTTTAAGCCCTGCAAAGAACAGTTCAGAATGGAAGCAGGCAGACTAACTTTGCACATGGTATATATAGCTGCACATGTATACTTCTCCATATTTGTGCCTTTGCTTGCCACTCCCAGCCTAGCAAGCACCTGCAGGAGCTTAGCTGCTGTTTCAACCAAGGCTAGACAGCTATGTACTTATAGGATTGATAGTCTGTAGGGACTTCACCTGTGAAATAATGTCTAGAAACAGTAGATGGTAGTGTAGCTACAAACTTAATTTGTCTGGTATTAAATCAATTACTTTTACCCATAATAAGACAGCAGTGTGGCATTTTAAAGTAATTGGACAAAATCATCTAGTAGCACGATACAATGCAAATGCCTGTACATGAGATAGCCGATAGTCTTTGAGCTTTCTAGCCAGTCTAAGAGTTAAATAAATCATACATTACTGTATTTCAGCATGACCCTTAGAAGTTTTTAACCTGTGAATTTGGTCTGCACTATATTTAAATTTTAACATGCTGGTAACAATGTAGAATGCTTGTATTGACATTTGTAATTCCTCGAGTGTTGATGAAAATAAAAAGGTAATGATACTTCCTTCAGTTTTATACCAAATAAAAATCTTTTAATTGTAGCTTTTAGCAAGTTTTTGCAATGTCCCTGTATCAATAAATAGAAAAGGGTCAAGTGAGAAAAGTGCTTGACTTAGTCGGGTAAGAGAAAACAGTAGGGTGAAGCTTTGAAAACAACAAATTATCCTTCATGCAATCTTAATGTGTAAAGTAATTAAATCTTTCTTAACTGGGATATTAAATCTAAATATAAGTAGTAATTTTCTGGTGAATGTCATTATATAAGCTTCATATACAAGTGTCTATGTTTAAATATTTTAGGAGCGAGTGGATGTTCAGTAACCCCATCGGCTGCAGCAGTTGTTGCTGGTAACAATTTATCACTAACGTGCACTGCACAGAATAAATTGTTTGCTACGTGGAAGTTTGGAAGTGATACTTCTGGTGCAAAGGTGCTGTACCAGGCTGCTAGCTACGATCAGGACAGAACTATCATCCAGGAAAGGATAGTAGCAGATGGATATTCAGTGAATGACTCAAATCCTAAACAAGTGATTCTCACTATAATTGAAGCATCCACAGATCAGGCCGAGTATTACTACTGCATTTGCTCAGGATCAACTCCGCCATATGATTCTGCATTTGTTTCTGTTTTAGGTAAGTTAATTTTAGTGCCATTGACTTTTGTTAATTTCATGTGATGAACAGATTCCACGCAAACTTTTATACATGGTTTGGTTCTACTGTACATGTATGTGAAAGCCTGCAAGTGAATATTTGCAGCTATTAGAGCAGTTTTTGCATAAAAAAGAATTTGGTGTTGTTAATGAACTCTGACATCACTTAGGCCAGCAAAAGAATGCCTGTGAAAGGTTCGTTATTAGAAAGCACAATAGAAATGTTTATTTCATTCAGTAACTCACCCAGTGGCATTAATGTAGACCCCTTGCTGCTACTGCACTGCTGGGAAATATTCGAGGGCATATTCTACATTCTCTGCTGTTTATTGAATTTTCTGTTTGAGCAAAAAGAAAGTATTATTTTAGCTGTTTCAATTGAATTGTGAATTGTGTTAATTATTCTTTAAATCGGAAAAGGTTAATTTTGCCATAGTTTCTGAGCCAACATTTTCTAATGCAACGGAGATAACTGATGGAGAACCAGTCATCTTTACTTGCAGCGTTTCATTCAATGGATTAGCAAACCTTTCAATTACAATTAACGATTCCTTTGGAAGCAACCTTAACACCAGCAATTATGCTGTAACATCAAGAGGTCTGCACAATTTCAGTCTTGACTACAGCACCACAGCAAATTCAAGCATTTCCCAGGAATATTCTTGTAACATCACTCTGACCAATGATACTTCAAATACAAGGATTTATTCTACAAGAGTGAATTCCTCAGTGCAGTGGGGTAAGTTGCTACTTACTGCTTACATTGATTTGTTTATATATGCATGTATCAATGCGTGTATTTAATGTCTTTAAAGAACTTCTCAAAAATGCTGCTTACTTGTCTATCTTGCTTATCTAAATAAGTGCATAGTAGGGTTTATAAAGAACATATGTAAAGCTAAATCATATGAAACATTACATATTTTCAATAAAAGATTATTCCAAGATTAAGATCTGATTCATGAAAATGTCGATGAGTGTGAATTGATGTGTGGAAGCAAGGAACCTGCAAGTCCTCATGGGCATTGGAGAGTTGTGTCTTGTAACTGGGCAGACTGGATAGTGGAACACTGCTGTCTATCTTCTAATGTATACGAAGCACAGATCGTTGTAGTTGGAGTATCTTTAATTAAATCCGTTCCTCTAGAGAGGAACCATAGAGCCAGTATAGTGTTTCCTGTATATATTCTGATACTTGGAGTACTTCTGCTGGTTGACTAAAACTTGGGTTGTTGAGGACCTTTTGAAGCTGTGTATCCTGAACTTTGGTAGACCTACTTGGATGGAGTTAACAGTTGATCTTTAGACTAAATTCAACATTGAACAGTTTGCAGGTCATTAATAATACTTAAGTCTTAAATCTACCTTAATGTGGATGTTAATCCATTATTAACTAACATGTTACCCTTGAATTATATTCTTTTACCTTTGTCAGAATCCTTATTAATAGGGCCGGTTTGATTTCTCAGTTTATTTTGCATTATATTAACATTTATTTTAGCAATTTTAAAATATAAATCACTCTTCTGTAACTTTGTCTCCTATCATGAGCTATAAAAAAATTGCTGTAGGCATTGATTTTAGTTGAGATTTAAATAATTTTTATAGTTTATACTTTAAATTTAATGCTTTGTCAAATTTTGTTTTCAAAAATTTCAGTAGTGATTCTTGCACCTGGGCATTGGGTATATTTTGAGTTGTTAAATTGTTTAAATAAATATTTATGATGTCAGATTTTAGGTAAAATTTGGAGCAAATTTTGTTGTACCTAATTATAACTTATAGTGAATATTGGCAATACTTTCTAATTGACAATGTATTTTTGCATCATACCATACAATGTCAAAATCCTTAAATAAAAAATTGTCAAAAAAGAGAATATTTTGCATTTTTGATAGTTTTGCCCTGTGGACAGAGTTTTTGATCAATTTTCATACTCTCATTTAAAAGATACATATCCCAGAACAAGTCTCCACCTTTGCGAGATCTTCATGCAGCTCTTGTATGATATGAATCAGGCCGTGTATATGTTAGGTGTTGGTTGAGTGCACCAGTTAACCTGACTACTCTCGCAAACTTTTACGTGGTGAAGATCTGTTTGATGTAATCATCAACATTGGAGTTGGTAATCTGAGATGATTATTCACAGATTTTTTGGTTTCAGAGAGTAAAAAGCTTTGTTTACTATGCTTAAGCTGCCAAACAAGTCTCAGTGGAAACGTTTATTGATGCTACAAAAATGTATTATTATTGCTGTTTGCAGGCTGCCGCCCTAGGCTACTTTAAAACCATTCTTTCACACCCTAAGAATTTTAAATATTGATTGCATTACTAACATACAGCTCAGTTTGGTTATGTTTGCTTTCTGAATTGTGTTGATCTCCTTTTGATGGCTTCTTTCATCATGCAGCTGAGCTGCTCTTTCATTGTTTTCGTCTTATCAATAGCAGTGCTTGCTTCCTAGTGCACTGATAAAGTCATTATTTGTAAGTGTGTATATACTCTCGAAATATGCAGCACAGAAGCTTTGCTATGGTCGGTCCAACTTTCTGGAATAGGTTGCCTCACACCCTAAGATATGAGCTTCTTGGTCTTTCATTATCTCTAGTCTGTAAGCGCTTGAAAACCATTTTGTTTTGATCCTGGTTTTCTGAGATTAGCTCTGGAGCACCTCTAATGAGTCTGTCTTGAAGAAGCTGTTTATATATCTTCAATTACAATTACAAGTATAGTTTTTAAACAGTGAATTCTGGCCAGCAATAATACTTAAGTTTGTGCTCATTCCTGAGACTTACCATTATTTGACCAAGTCATTTAATTGCCTTTCTCTGGTTATATCTAAGACTAGAACTAAACACAACCCACCCTCACAGCTTCTTTCCCTCTTTTCTATCTGGTCTTCTGGCAACCGAACTTGGTTCTTGGCATCGCATCTTTGGACAACCCCACTGACTTGACACAGTGCTCATGAATAAGCTAGTGCCCTGCACTTAGCTTTTAAGTAGCACTTTAGAAATGTGGAGTTACAATGACGATTATGATTAGAACTGCTATTAGTGAACTTGCTTTTTCAGTTGCTGGACCTTGATTTGGAACTGTCTTTCTGTATCTTTTCTGCTCAGTCGCTTATGTCATTTTGTTGTCAACTTAAACCTTACCTTTTTCAAATAACTTATCCGCCATAGGCTGCCTCTCAGTCTTTGTGGACTGACCTTCAGGATGTTGACCTGATTGTGGCTTGGTTTTGGTACGTCATTAGTTGATGGCTTGTGCTTTAGACACTGGCATGATAGAAGTTATTAATTAATAATAATAACAGTAACAACTGGCAGGCAGCTATGGTGACAAATACACAGCACCAGCATCCATTGAACACAGTATCTCCTGCAAATGCAAAATAGAATACAAATAGAATACATGAAGTTACAGACTTAGGACTTTGAGCCCAATCTGTGAAAGAAATAACTATTGTAGACAAGCACAAATTAAATTCTGGGTACCTTGGCTAGTGTAGTACTGTGAAAAAATTGCTGCAAGAGTTTGATTGATTCTACTTCATGGAGAAGTAGCTGTAGTATTTATAATCTAGTATGTTTAACACATGATATATTTTAAAATATGCTGCATAAAGCTAAGTATTTTATATTTCCTGAGGACAAGCTTTGTGAAATGGATAATACTCATGTGTGGAATAGCTACTGAAATGCTGTGACCGGAACACATAATTAAATTAATTATCTGCTGCAACGAAAATTATTGTTAGTAATTAGCCACTTCTATAGGCTTAATGCACAAGGCATCACCCTTTGGCACCAAAACCAAGTCATAGCCAGATCAATACCAGAGAGTCACTTCACTGAAACAGAGAGGCAGCCTATGATTAATAATTAAACTAGCTGCTCGCTGAAAAGATTGGTCTTAAGTTGAGAACGAAATGACACAAGAGACTGTGCAGAACAAATAGGTGTGGGGAGAGAGTTCCAGGATTTAGATTCATGAATTGAAAAAGCTTATTTCTCCAAGAACGGTTCACATTTTTTGGAATAATCATAGAAAGGCAATCAGATGATGTGTTTAACTATCTAAATACATATCCTGATTAAATGCAGTGTTCATTTGTAACCCAGTTGCTCTGTGCAAGGGCCATTTATCTGAAGGATGAGGCATTTAAAGTAAAACAGCACTGCGTAGAATGAAACCAGTCAGCTCAAACTGAAACAATAAAAAAATTGCATATATAATGGCCAAAGCATTGTCAGTTTATGAATTTAGACACAGCATTGGCTGTCTGATGAGTTTAGTTTGAAGTTGGAATTGAAGCAACCAGGGAATAGCAAGTAAAAGAGTTATAAATAGCAGTGATTGCGGAAAACGGCATCCATGAACTTGAGAGCCATTAAAGAATTTGTTATAAGATATGAGTGGAAGATGAAGAGTGAATAAGAATTTGTAAGATGAGTGGAGGATGGAAAATATAATACACATGGAGTGGCAAACGCATGCACATGCATTCTTATTATGCCTTAGGCCAACCTAATACAAATGGTCCAGTACAATACGGTCGCTGTTGAAAACCAGGAAACATTAAAATTTACTGGATAACTTAATTTATTATGTTGAAAACCCCTTCTGGAAAGAAAGTGTTATATTAACTACTTAATGTCAAATATGTTGCTAATTGTGAAAATTGTTTTTTACAAAGTAAAAATTTCCCTGCCTTTGGGAATTTGAACCCATCATTTCTGGCATTTTAGACACATTTATTGAACATCTCAGCCATCAGAGCTAAACAACACATTGTGCTGTTAGCTATTAAAACTGATACTTAATATTGAACATGTTTCTAAGTGATGTGTAGCTAACCCTGTTGCCTATATGTCTGTATGCCTAACATTCTCAGTGTGTTTTTCTTATTTTCTGTCTCTTTGTATATGAGTTTACAGCATTTGCATTTGTTTTTGACTTGCATGGTAAAATCTTCTTATGAGAGGCAAAAGCAGCATTGCTTAACGTTAAGGGCTCTTGCTCATTCAATGTATTACTGGACATTTGTTTCTAAGTAATACGGTTCTTCAAAATGTTACAAACTTGTTGTAGCAATATTGCCATGTCTATTTTTAACTTGTAAACAACACTGCATAATTTTGCAAAATGTTTAATTATTTTAATAATTATTTTTGCAGTTCCATAGACCTTAATTAGCAGAGTTTTATGGGAACTACATTTTTCGTGGATGAATACAATTGTACTGAGAGCACAAATTGCCAAGTAATAGAGATGTTCACATAAAAGCATCAATTAATGGGAGATGCATTGATCACTGATTTGCCTGTTATATGATGGGTCTTTTCCTTGTATAAAACCAGAGTATTTTTACAGTGTGAGCTCACCTCAAACTCAGGTTCCACTGTTTATTTTTACTTACAGTGGTTCAAGGTAATAACATGACATAGCAGAACAAGGGTTTTAAGTGCTTCAGAAAACATGTAATCTGTGTTAGAACCACTGCAAATTAACCAGGAGTGTTTAATAGCCATTCATTCCTAACTTCTTCTTGCAGGCTTTTAGACAGTACTTTCATCCAAACTATTCCACAAGTCTACAACTCTAGTACTAAAGAATTTATGCCCTAGTGTTCCTTTCAATTACTTAAATAATTTATATCTGTGGTTTTGCATTGCCTAGTTTGGTAAATCAGAATGAGGTCGCTGTATTGAGGAAAGTCAATAAATATTTAGAGCAACAGTCATTCTTATGTTGCATTTTTGCATTGCAGTTTCTGTCCGAAATGTTACAATCAACCCTGGTGAGGAAACTCAGTGCTCATCAGACAGGCAGCATGCCATTAATCAAACAGTTTATTGTACAGCTGAAGGAAATCCTAAGCCTGTGACCTTTCAGTGGGTGGTTTCTGTAAACGGAAGTGGATCTACCACAAATGAAACAAGTGATGATCACTTTACCTTCGAAGCTACAGGGCATTATACACTTCAGTGCATTGCTTACAATGGGTTCAGTGGCACTAGATATAAGAATTCATCCAGCAACTTCACAACACAAGGTTAGTAGTAGCCAGGAACCTTTTTTGTTCTGCCAGATATCGTGATTGAAATCATACCAACAGTTTTGAACTAGAAAGAAAATTTCTAAATACGTGTACTCCTTTGTAATATATTGTTTTAAATAAAGTTTAAATTGGAGGCAGACTGAGTTTACTGGGCTGAAAGTTTAAGATTGATGTATTGATAATGGTGTAAGTAAGTAACTTATGCATTTGTTAACATGCCATCATTGATATTTGTGCAAGAAATGTCTTTTCAATAGTTGCTTCTAAAGTGGTGTGAGCACATTGTATGGCTGCCCAGGTGTAACTGATGGCTGGATGTACTTCATCTTAGCTTTGTTATCTATTGGACTGTTATCTAGAATACCTTTACCAGGTCGTTAGCATGTGATTCTGCAGAACACTAGCCCACAGTGTTACTAGGCTTTGCAAATCAGTTTTTATCTTTGATTCATTTGTAGTGTTGGTTTTAGCTTGTCTTTCTTGACTAGTTTCATGGCATTCATCGCAGTTTCTGTGATAGAAGAAAGTATTATTTGCATAGCACAATAAAGCAAAGAGATAGTTGGAGCAAAATAAGAAAGCAGTGCCCTCACTTAAACTTATGTAGATGTTGTAAAACCGTTTTATGATCTCTACCCTTGCTTTTCTTTTTACAAAGACATGAAATCATGTTAAAGACATGCCTATTCATGGTATAGATAGTCTTTCAAGAAATTTCATTATTTGCCTGTATTTTCTATATTTTAATTTGTAAATCTTTAACACTTAATACACTTTTAGTTATCGATGGACCCTGTCATCCTAAAACAGAAGAGAGTCAAAGTACTGGTACGTGCAGAGATTTATATATTCCATTTAGTCGTAGTCTGTTTTATCAGAATTATCGTGTTGATGATGATCATGGAGATTGGGACACCTACAGCAGTGATTAATGATTACGATTATAATTGAAGGTGGTGATTATGGTGATTTTTGTTATGATTACTGTCAGCTTATATGTTCCTTTAAGGTGCATTGTGTAAGTGCCCAGCTACATATGACGTTAATGATGACAGCGGTGGTGAAAGTGGTGATGATAAATGTTAGGAGTTGATAGATGCACATGGAATATGGTGCTGGTGGTGCTGGAACTTGAGGCAGATCCAGAATTTCATTATAGTGTGTGTAAATATAATATTGTGCTGCTTATTCAGCAAGTTTTGAGTGAGCATTTGCATGGTGAATTTTCATAAGTTATTGTCAAGGGCATAGGGGTCACAGGTGACACTTTAACAAGGCTTTGCTTGAAACCCATTTTGTTTTATCTGAATAGTTATTTTTGATAGTTTGCGCATCATTTCTGATTTTTTTCAGACACAAGCAACACTTCATTAATAGTAGGAGTTGTAGTTGGAGTTGGAGGATTCATTATCATTGTCTTAGTGATTGTTTTATTCCTTTACTGCAAAAGAAAGAAAAGTCGTAAGTATTCAGCATTATTCTTAACAAAGAGCATTGGGTGATCTAGTTTCTAAATTGTAATGTTATGCAGTTTTAAGGGCACAACACTATTAAAAGTCCTGTTAAATTTAAATTTGTTACGAATACATGCAGTTGGCTGTGTTATATGCTTATGAAACATTGCTGTAAGAAATCCTGCTACATTTCAGACATGTTCTTTGTCAAGACCAGTGTGTAACTACCATTATCAAATTTTAACTAAAACAGTCTTTATAATTTAAGGTATTGTAACAGAATATTTCTGTAGTAGCTCTAAAGAATCTCTTAGAGGCAGAGGTGCTCTAAGAGGTTCAGAGGCATGAATTACCGATTACCTTTTTCTGGCCTTGGCTATACTGTGGCACTATATAATTATTATTTATTAATTAATACATATATTTCTTTTAAAACCAGTTAAGTCTTAGAATTGTTCTCTACTCTTGCAACTACTCAGGAACAGGTTGTTTCAACCATGAGGATGAAGGAACAAAAAATATTGAATCAGTACAACTTTCTAAGAACCGTGAAAGTGGCAAAAGCGTCAACACTGACAAAATAATTGGGCTGAAGAACAATGTTCATGTTACAGCAGGTGATTGACAGACTACTGATACATCTGTTTAAAATAGTGTGACTGTATTATTGTATACATGTTTCATAAATCATGTAAGCCTTCTGCTAGCATGTGCCTCACTTGTTGTCACTGCACCAGCATGCATTCTGTGATCCTGCCTCAAGTCAGCTGGTTTTGGTGATCGTTGTGCTCTGCTGCCTGCAAGGATATACAGATGCCGCTTACGCGCTTCAGCTAGAGTTCATCTGCGTTCTTCTGTATTGGATCTTACTCTTGGAACAGAGTCTTCCACTGCCCATACATACTGTTGCATTTGACTCTATTCAGGCAAACATTTCAGCCTGTGTGTAGACACTCTCAGTAACTTAGCTACATGTGGAGCCATTTTATGAGGTAGTTAAATGGTGCTCGATTAAGTCTCTTGATACATGCATGCATACATACATACATATACATACATACATGTAATACACTGTGTAGTGTGTATAATGTAAGGTGATCTGTAAAATAATTCAGATGTAATTATTTGAAATGTTTACTTTGCCATATTGATGCTGTCTAACGTGTCAATAGTTCTTAGTTTTCCAGATGTGCTGGAAAACTGTGGGTCACATATTGCTTCCTGGTAAGAGCTTTATTGAAGTTTTAATTAACAATAAAAATGTGAGTGTATAATTGTTTCAGGTACACAGAATAATAGCTTTGATAAGAGTTTAAGTGATGAGACAACTGTAGTGGAGAACGACTTATATTCTGGAAAGCCATCAAACATCCGGATTGATCCATCAGGTATTTTCTGCTGTTATTGTAATAATTTGCTACTATTGCAGATTTGTAAGTTAGTGATTCAATAAATTGTGCTATTTGTTGTTTGATTAGTTTTATTTATATGTATGTAGTCTGTGATTCTACTAAGTAATCAAACTGGTTAAATCAGACTGTGTCAAAGATGTATCTTTAGCAGAGGGAAACTGGTTTTTTTGAACCTGCGTAAATTTGAAACCCTAAAACTGATTGTGATGAAATTTGATGGGAGTGATTTTGTTGCTGAGTCTCTGCCCTTTAAAAATAATTGAGTGATCAGGTTACTGGTGGTACCGTTAGGGGCATCCAAGTATATATCTACATACTCTAGTTACTGCTTTGGGATAGGTGCCATGTTTGGATTAAGGGTTTTAATTTGTCATTAAATTGTTTTATGTTTTTAATTAAATTCAGATGGTGGTTATGCATCATTAAATGAAGTTCAGCCAAACAAAAGGTGAAGTCAGCAAAGGTCAGAATCTTAACAGTTGGATATAATTATGTCTGTTGTGGAGCTCTTAGCTAGAGAATTTACATTGGTACACGGTATATTGATGATGAATGAGATGGCATAAACTGAACAATGTCAGCCATTATTTCAGTGACTAAACTGTAATTTTGACAAAATTTAGTATTTGGATTTAGAACTTTTGAATATCAGCCATAAAAGGATTTTGACCAATCAATATGTCATGCCAAAAGAAAATACATAGTTGTACTGTTTGCAGTTGTTGGGTAAAACTCTGCCTGAGACAATCGCTTTGTTTGAGATTTGAAATGATCATCTGTTGCTCTGTGAAGATAGTATGCTTTATTCTTATGATAAAGCAACCCAAGTCGCTGAACCGTATCATTGTTCCCTCCTTTTGTCAAACTGCAGCCGTTGTGCTGCTAAACACAATGGCAGTGTTCAGCACATGTAGCCATGAGTCATCTGACCTTTGCCCGGCTGTGCAGTGCCTTGAGTTGCTGTCCATTTACAAAGGCTGGGTGTACAGCATAATAACCGTACCTACTGTTTAATATACTGTATATAAATATATGCATCATGCATATGAAACACCTCATTTCTTGCTCAGTGGTTTTCTCTTAATCACTGGCTAATTATAATCACAAATTTACTTAGTTGAGTAAATAATTATGCACCAAATGCAACAGAACCAACATACAAATCAGGTCAACATGCAAATCAGATCCAACAGTTACATAACAGGGACTTCTTTTGAACAAGTTATATATGGATGATTACCTTACAGTACTGTTACACATACAGTATAATTACATAACTTTACCTTACCTTACATGACTTTACATGACAGGTGGCAGCTGTATTGGTTTTCATTTCTAGTCATAATTTGTCTGCTGGTGCTTGTGAAGCGGAGGACTTTGCAAGCTCTTGGATTATCATTTGATTACAAAGACGATGTTTATCTTGAAAATAATGCAGAGCATATGTAGGCAGATGTAGAAGCCTCTGTACAGGCGTTTTACAATATTATCCAATATATATATTAACAAAAAGATTTGAAATTCCTAATTGACAGATATGCTGGGATATTCATTCAGATATGCATAGACTGCTGTATGTAAATTGAAAGCACAGAAACAGACAGGTGCAGGAATAATTATGATAATCGTTGTTTCTGTGTAGGATAGAATGTAGATTCTGTGCAAGCACAGCATTATTTGGCATCAGCAGCAGGAGGAAAGCATCAGCTATTGATTGGCATTATCTCATCATCTGTATACACCTGCGCTCATGTCTACCTGCACATGGAGCAGAAGAGTCATGATTTTTTTAATCAGTTCCTATCCATAATACTTGCCTGTATATGCCAAATGTATAGATACTTTACAGTTACTGGTTTCTACAAATGTTAGTGTATAGAAGGCCATTCATAAACAGCATATGCAAATGAATAAGTAGTAAATACCTATTCCTGTTTGCTATATACACATATACATACATATATAAACATCTTAACTAATTCTAACAATCTGTTGAATATACTGAATATTTTCATTCTAAAGCTTATGCTCTTGAAAGTAGTATGACCAGAATGCTTGTAATGCAATATGTTTTACACTAGTAATATGTTATCTTAAAAGTAATATGTTAACTAGTAATATGTTATACACTAGTAATTACAATAAGGTTCACAGTAATAATTCCTGTTTACCTTAGCTGCTAGTTTTTTAACTGTAAAATATGTGTGATCTATTTCTAGACAATACACATTTTACTTGTATAACCATCATATAACTTGTTTAACCATTCTGGCCTGTTCAGTGTTCTGCTATTACCTGTCATTAATTGTAAAAGTGTGGCTCGGTTATAGTGAAGTTGTTCTTCAGTTAATTTTAGCTGAAATCTGAAAAAAATAACCTAGGTTACAGTAAATCACTTTAGTGATGTGTGATTGTTAAATATTACTGAATCATATATATCACTGAAATCATTGGCTAATTATGATTTACACTTTACTTTATCTAAACAATCTTATTTGGAGCATTCAGTGAATGTTCACATAACCTTGATAAAATCACCTGTATTTCATGCTTTCAGTTAATCTTTATGTAGGTACTTGGTCTTTCATCCAGTATTTATGAGTTTTTTTACAAAAAATGTTTTTAAAAATATATTTGTTACACATTTTTCAAACTGTTCACGGTTATTTTATTATTTAATTATTTTACAGTTTATTTTTTTTGCATTTTGGTTTACCAGAAATTTCCATTTTATATTTGGCTGTCAACTTGACGTTAAGTATGAAACAGGAGAGTATTGAACGTAAGGAGAATTGCAGAAAGTTTTATTGAATTTCTCAGAAAACAGTTGCAGGCAGAATTCAATGCTATTGTAGCAAACTGAGTTTTAACATATGTGACCATGCATGAGAAAACCTGGCCTCGGTTCGAAAAATCAATATGCGGGAGATGCGTTCAGAAGGCGATTAGGCATGATGGGTCCATAATGGTGCATAATTTTTATAGAGATTTCATTTTACTATTCAGGCTATATGACTAATTTTGCATATAATAAATTTATTTTATTTGCACCAGGCAGCTAAATTATGTTAAAATTTAACTCACAAGTTTTCTAAACTAATCGTGCAGAGATGTACATATTAAAAAATTAAAAACGTTTTTACCATGCTGTATTTGATAAAAACATGCAATTTGCACCAGATTATCCAGTGCCCCAGCCTAATTCAGTGCAGTATTAAACGAATGTTAACATTTTTCAGACTTAGGCCAGGTTTTCTCATACACAGTTACATACATGTATATGTGTTAAAGTGTATCACACCTGGTAAAAACAGTATAAAGCAACATAAGCATAGAAAGGTTAACTAGTAGTTTAAAAGTGGACCATTGATCTGCCAGAAACTGTTTAATGGTCTGATCATTAATACCATATGGATTTTTTAATTGGAAAACTTCATAGCACTCTAGATTATTCACTGCCTTGCCTTGATGTCTGTGTAGATTAATTTCAGCTGTTCTAAAAAATTCTTGGGATATGATATTTATTGTATAAGGCGTCGTGAATGATGCACTAATTTGGTGCTCCAAAGCTAATTTAAAAATCAGTTAAACTGTAGAAGGAAGTTGGACATATGAGTAAAGGGCCAGGACAGAGCAAACAGCTGGAGAGAAAACCTTGGCACTGTGTAATCAAAGCAGACTGCGTCCCAAAGATACTGACGTTTGATGATACATGCTCTTAGTAATTGTACACACTTGATGAACTAAGCTATTTCCTATTTCCTTTACAGTAGTCCAGTCAAAATGTAAGGCAGAAACAATAGATTCATTGTCTAATCTGATGACTTTACAACGCATGTCATTATATGACTAATTCTGACGTAACAGGGTCATTGATCCCTAAATTAGTTCAGCTGTTGAAAATAAACTCATAACACAAGCTCATCATACGATGGTTCATAACATGGTTTCAAAAGACAATGCTGTTACAAGTTTCATGATTATGGTGTTTCCAGTTTGATTTTTGTATAGACTTTGTAACTCTGGCTTCAGAAATTATTGAATCTCAAATTACTCATTGCATCGGTCAATTTTGAAGTGCCACAAATGGACAACCGTACAAGTCTTTAAATTGGTAGAACTATATTTAGAATAATTCCTTTGCTGGTGTTATATAATTATATTGAATTTATTGTGTTTCGTGAATTGTTTGTTATTGTTTCTGTTTTATTTGCCTGGATGTAGTATATCGGTTTTTCATTTTATAAAAAGTTACTCATATTGTGGTCAATTAAGTTTTATACTGTTACAGTGAGTGAATTACTGAACAATGTTCACTGTGTTGTGGATTTGTTAAGTTATTCTGCAAATGGTGGCAGAACTGTCAACACTTAGACAAATGTTCCACCATTTCTAATAGCTGGTAAAAGGATCCTGATTTAAATCTAAAATCAAACAGCAGTCCGTCTAGTTTTATTAATTGATTTTTAATTACTGAGGTTACATCCATTTTGCTTATGACTGATGATTCACTGAGCTAATATTCCATCTATAGGGTCAGCCAGTATCGGTACTGATGAATTTTGATCAGCCACATGATAGCTTGTTTTGCAGTGATAGATATATTAAATTCTGTAACTGATTAGCTCACTTTAATATTGTTTCTAGAGTGATACATATATTACATTCCATAACAGATTAAGTTATTACTATTTATTTTGATATGTATTAAACCCTGTAATGTAACATGTATATCTGACAAGGTACGAGAAGCTAGATTGAGATGGTATGGTCTTGTGAGAGGAGGAAAGCGGCATTAATAGAATTATGACAGCAGAGGTTTACGGATGATGACAAAAGAAGAGCTGGTGAGACCTGATTCAACAAGCCCTAAAACTCCTCAGACTGAAGAAGGAAGATACTGGAAGTAGAAACAAATGGAAAAGAAACCCTCCCATAGGAGAGATTAATTTCAGCCAGAAGGAGAGAGAGAGAGAAACTCTGTAATGTTTCAATACTTTAATGGAATACTGACATTACAGTAAGTTGCAGTACTTTGAGAGTGCATTCCTGTAGTGTAACTGTAATTGTAATAATGAGTTTGTATATTCATGCTTCTAGAAAAACCCAGGTTTTTCAAAATTTACCGGCAGAAATTTACAGTGGAAAATGAACAACCATATGGGGTATAACAAATAAGTGGAAACAATTGAATTCATAGCAAGAGATATTTGCAGGTTGTCAGTTAAACAAGTTGTGCAAAATGGAATTAATCAAATGTTTTAAATTTATAAATTTGACTCATTTTATCATGTCTTTGCATTTTGTTAACTTTTGCATCTAATGAGACAGGATGCGTTCAGTGAAATTTGAACCTGTGGCTTAATTACTTGTAGCTTTGGACCTGATGTTTAGAAACTGCTTCACTTTGACAGTTGGTTCTTATAAAATGAATCTCATTTAAAGAACTTATTGTTGTAACATATTTTTTAAATGTTGCATTAAAAAGATGTTACAGAATGAGTTTTAGATGTGTGGTTCATGTTATTGTTCTTTAAGTGTAAATATGGTGTATAATTTTGTAAACACATCGGCCTAAGAAGATATATGTGATATGTGTTTTGTCTGTTTGCCCTTGCAATATTAATCAGGTTTCTTTGGTTTAAACTTGAAGAGATAAAATGTTCAAAATGCTCTGCATTCCATTTCTGTACGCCAATTATCATGTACGATTACTGTATACTTTTCTGTTGCTTTTTCTTTCAGCGAAATTGTTATTATTCCATGATAAATGCCACTTTGAGTCCACAAAGTTTACAGTTTGCAATAAACCTATAGCAATTGTAGTGAATTTTGATATTATTGTGACAGCAGTGGAATATACTTTCAGAGGGATAACACTGAAGAGAGTGCACTGCATTAATTTTCTTGTTTCCAGTGTTTTCCTGGCCATATTGATTTACTCAATAAATTCCATGAATGATAATGCACAGGTAGCTTTTCCAGTGCTACCTGCCCATAGAAAGCAATCACTTTTATCCTGGGCCTCCAATGTTTTCAGTGGTCAGAATGAGAGCTCATATAAAACACCTGTTGTGTTAATTACTGGCTGATTCAAACTGGGGGCGGTAAGCTCATCTTTGGCAGAAGGAAGTTACTGGCAGACTTTAATTAAGATAAATTAAGATAAATTTCTTGGTACAGTCTTAAATTGGTCACCGAGGCAGCTCAGAATTTGCAAACAGTGGTTATTTCAGGACTTGATTGTGCAAACTGCTACCCAAGTTAGTGGCCTATCAATTATGTATCGTGACTGTCCGGATTAAAAGCTCACACTTGAGCCTATCAGATTGGATATTTCTGTTCTTTATGTTGATACCAGATGAGCAAACAGGAATCGTTTCGTGAACTTTGCTGTGTATTTTTGGCAGAGGCAATTTGTTTGCATTTTGTTTCATTGTAAACATTTAAGATCAGATAAGACACTTACGTTATCTTGATAATTAATGAATAAACGAGAAATCAGTTTTCTGTTGAAATTATTCTAAATGTTCTACATGTAGTGATGCAGTCATGAGCAGCGTTTGTTTGGAGAGTGTGGCGTTATTCTGTTATTCATGTGTATGTAACATTCAGTGGTAAGAAACTTGCCCCAATACATGTGATTTGATTTTACTGATGCCCTGTTGACTTATCTCCTTAGTGTAGTTTCTTCAAGTACTCGGTCGAATGAACAAAATTTCACCTTTACTTCCTGATGTGCTGGCCATAAAAATTTCTGTACTCAGACATGAATAATCAGATATTTGCTCTTAAGTTCAAGTTGGGATTAATTTATCAAACTTCCCATAGTTTTACATGTCTTGACAATAATAGAACTTCCACTGCTTCTAAAATTATGCAGGGCATTCAGCTTTACCGAATCCTTCGTGTTTAACAAATCTAAATCTATAGTTTCCTTAGGCTACATTTCTGATATTCACAAATAATTTATTTCAGTTCACTTCCTTGCTATCAGTGAACCAGGTAGTAGCTGTATCTCCTGTACGTCCAGTTGTCATCTATTTGCATAATCCTGTTTATCACTGTAGTGGGCTTGAACAAATATGGGCCTGTTGTATATTTGTATTTGGTCGGTTTCCACCTGTGGGTGGCGGGTTACCCGTGACTTGAATAGGGAAGGCTTAACGGATTACGACATATACTGTTAACTAGGAAGTCACTGTTTCTGTTTCTGTGCTTGTCTGCTTGACTGTTTGCCTGGATCGATGTGGCTCTTTAATGGGGTAATGAGAGCGTCACGACTCCACATCTAATGAGAGCGTCACGACCCCACATCTAACTTGCGCAACATTCAGTCAGGCGGAAGCTCTGCTATCTCCAGTCATAGGTTGTCTGCAACAGTAAATGTAAATCGTAATCCCGAGATTTCTACAGCGCCCAACGAAAGCCGCGCCGCGGGGACCAGCTTATTCACAGGCGCTCAGTCAAAACAAAATCGATAGGCAAAAGGGTTGGGTTCCAGGTCAAGATCCAAAAGTCAGACGGAAAGAGGTTTCTCTATAGGGACCGTGTGGTCTAGGCTTCTAAACATTTTTCAGATGGATTAAACAGGTCAGATCCTGCACACTAGGCCTCTACCATTCCTTTTAGGCAGTCTTTCCAGGCATGTTGACTCTGTTGAAAGCCATGCCCTCCCTGTGCCACTGTGGCCAAACCCAAGCACTTGTAAATGGTTCATGAATTTATGGGGCACTCGGCATTGCAGAATTTCAGCCTGTCTAACGAGTAGACTCCTTTAGAAATTGCTTAGGCCACATTCTCATGTGCATGAACAAATATTTCATTTTGCTTCTTGTCCTTTCTCTGCTTGTATTTTGTCATCAATTGAAAACCATTTATTTCATCGTGGTCTTGAGAAGTTTTCTTGAAAAGGCGCTATTTAAATGCACTTAGGATTATATGATTATCTATATACCAGTAGATCACTACCCTTCTAAAGCAAGCCTAATGTCTCATAATTGCATATATCGCTTGGCAATAGTGCTTGCAACGCCGCACTGTCGTGTTCTGGTGGTGCCAGTCCCAAGCCTGGATAAAGGAGGAGGGCGACGTCAACGGCCTTTGATGCCATAAGATGTCGTTAAACATTGGAACTACTTCAACAGCACTTGCCGAGCTACCTGACAGTTTATGCACGTACACGTTATACCACAGTTTATGTAGTTAGGTGGACAATGTGTGTAGCCCTTTCATCGTTGCAGCGTGTTGATCTGTCCACTTTCTCATATGCAGGCTGCGTGTATTGATTAATCCTTAAAACTAACCTTGTGAAATAATCGTAATCGTAACCAACGAACACGGGGACAAGCTTATAAACAGGCGCTCAGTCAAAACAAAATCGATAGACAAAAAGGGTTCGGTTCCAGGTCAAGATCCAAAAGTCAGACAGACTTTTGGATCTTGACCTGGAACCGTGGCAGTTATCGTGGGTGATGCTTGGAATTGGAGCGGAAAGAGATAAGAGGGGAAAAATAAATCGAGATAAGATAAAGAGAGATAAGGTGAGTCAGGACAGGATCTATGAAAGAGGAATGTTTTCAGTTTTGACTGAAAGGTCAATAGAGAAACTGCAAGCGGTGATGCACAGATGAGTTTGTATGATGGGTCAGATAACTGTTGCAGTTCTGGGGTGGGAGGCAGAAAAACAGCTGATAGTTAAGCTGTTTAAAATGCAACGATTGGCTTTCCTGTTGCCGAAATGTACGTAGTATAGCTGTTGTTTTGGTGCTTATATTCCACCTGAGAGATCAGAGGTGGGTTCGGGAGTGGAGGCTAAGGGTGAAGTACTAGTGGAGTCTGGTTCCTGATGAGAAAACAGTTTTGCACAACACCAGGCAATCAATTTTTCTGGGTGTACGTCTGTCACACCATCCCCCAAATCTGCCGCTGATTATTTTTACTAGAACTTGTAAATTCAATGCGATAGAACATGTGTATAATAATATACTGCCCAGACAGCCATGTTCATGGGGTTTAGGGTAGGGCTGCATAGTGCCACTGGTGGTAACTAGTGGCCCACCTGTTGGGGTGGCTTATTGTATGGTACCTTACCAACCCTTTCTATCACATGGCCACAATCTAATTTGACCTGGACACTTCCATGGTGCCGTTACCCTAGTATACAAGATATCAGTTGATGGTTGATATAGGCCTTGCGACATGCTACAATATGTTACCATCTGGGCTATTTTTTCACATGACCATATGAGGTTCTTAAACGTCGCTATGTAAGCAGACGTTTACATGCGTGCATACATACATGCATGCATACATACCGCCCATTGTTATGAAAAACATGTTATACCTAAACAACCCGTGTAATGTAGTGAAAAGTCTAGCATGTTTTTAAGAGCTAAGCTAACGCCCATGCAGGTTCTGGCTGCTATAGGCTGCTACGTCAGTAAAAATTTTCCAAACAACTATATATTCTCAGCTAACAAGTCATTCAAATGGGAACCACTTCAAAATGCAAAGTGACGTTAATAACAATCTTTCAAGCAATTGAGAGTTTAATACTCGATAGGTGAAGATAGGCCTACATTGCCGACCATTGTAAATTGTGTCGCAAATTCAGTGCAGCTTACATTGTATGAGACCAGTTGGAGGCCTCGTTATAATCATTTTAATGTTCGCCCCCAAATAGCTTGGGCAATCACGAACTCATGGCTGACCTATGCTTAAGTCCACTTCGCTTGTTATTCAGGCCAAGCCACTAATTTAATGGCGCAAATTGCTCCTCTCACTCGTTCGTAATCGGCAATGGAGTAGATCTTCTAGTCTTGGGAATTTACATTGGTTCATGGACGGTAATACTGTACTAGATTCAACCATAATTAGCTAATTATTTAGTGAGGATCATGACGACAAATGTGATTGATGTTTTAAAAAAGACTTCGTAACTGTAACATAATATGTGACCGCACTTGATGACGGTAGGCGCTACACAAGTGTTCACACACACACACACGCACACACAATATTCATAGTGTCTTCAGCTATTGGCCTACACGTCGCCTCGTGACAGAAACAGTCATAATTGCATTTTGAAAGTTTAAATGACAATCTCACGACCTTTGGCTGACGAGACCTTTGGATTTGTGCCAACTGCCCTGCAATCATGCATCGTTGCGTACTGGCGCACGATCAGCCCAACAGCCCTTGCACTCACTAATGGCGCTGGTTTAATGTATTATTATTCGTATTCAGGCTGTTCATTAATATTAGGGTCTCGGGTTTATTACCCACTTCACCTTCCTTCTTCTACCACTTACCCAGCAAGGCATAGACTATTGACCTACTTTCAAACATTTTAATATGAAATTATTTGCAGTAGCGTGTAACCCCCCAATTCGCCAGTTTGTCATACATACATAGGCCTACACGCATACATACGTAATTCATAGGCCTGCATACGTATACAACTAAACTCATCCTGGATCAGGCTTCCATGTAACCGGCGACATCAACTTCGCCGCTGCTTCTATTTCGCCGGCTTTTGAAGACCATTCTATTAGATCGTGGTCTTGTACTCTGAGGTCGGTATAACCTCTGATGTGTTTTCTCATACACTTGCAAGTTACATTACACATACGTACATACATATGACACTGTAAGTTTGGGGAATCTCGATAAACTTTTCTGTTCTAGCGCCAAACATCTCATCCGTTTAATTCACTGAAAAATTAGCAGGGTCGAGGCCATACGGTCGCTATATGGAAAAACGTGTAGGGATTTACATTTACCCGTTTGTTAAATCTGTCTCAAGAGCGAGTCGGCGTTAGGGCGTTTGCTGTCGCCATCTATTGAGTGAAAATGAATGAACGTATAATAATAATTGAAATGTGCGCGTCTCGCGCCATCTGTTGAATGCAAATGCATTACTATGTATGTACGCGTGTAGGGATTTATATAGCTCATTGATAACAGAGTCCTGAACAGGACATGGAGAATTCCAAGAAGTGGGCCCGCTACTGTTAATAAGTGCCAGCCAAAGACATGACATGTGCAGGAACAACATATTTTACAGAAGATGCTGAATGAAAGAGCGCCACCTTTGTAACACAGCTTTAAGACACAATCAAACATGACAGGCACATAGGATGGCAAGAGATTGGAATGTGCTTTAAAACACAGCCCACATAAGAGCAGTGCTAGTTTGTAGCGGATTGATTCTGACACAAGATGTCAGTGCGAAGAACAAAGAACAATGTACTAATGGTGATAAAGTCTTCGTAAGAGTCCACGACACAGTACTGCAGTTTAGCTAGTGTGTGATAGTCGACGGCAGGAAGCAAAGTGCACTCAGAGACACCAGAAGAATAGAACTGCAGTAGACCATTCTAGCAATAATAGGGTGTATCAATGTTCCCAGTTATGCTGTATCCAGTGTACAGCGATAGAGCACCATCCTGAAAGCAAAACCACCTTATCATACTGGTCATGCTGGTGCATTATTACTATGTAACTAAAGTAGGTAGTGGACTTCTTACGAGATAAAATGCAGGACAGACTGGCCGAGATTGCAGAGGCGAAAACAGGCAAATGAAACAGACCAATACAGACACAATCTCAGCACATTCTCCATATCTGAATGAATCTGCTTCAAGCCAGTACTCCTCACGTGTGGGTTACGTGTACAGCACATGCCAACCATATAAAAAGATGAGTGGCCGCCAGTGGCAAGAATCGATTCACAGAATAAACCAGCACACAGATAAGCAAACGCTGAATAAATACTGTACCAGCAATTACAAATACATAAAAATGCAGGCACTCAGCACAGACATAAGGCCAAAGTAGACCACCACCCTACTGAACCTAACCTCAGTGGTTTTGTTTATTCTGAACAAAGTGCAGTAGTGAATGAACAGAAGACAAAAAAGGAAGAGGAATTGGGGTAAAATGGTGAAGAAGAGTAGGAGCTGGAACAGTAAGTAGGAGAATGAAGATGGGAAGAGAAGTGGAAATTGGACAAGTAAATGAACACAGAAGTACATGTAGAAGGATCTGAAGGAGGAATAGAAGGAGTAGGAGAAGGAAGATGGAGAACACCAGTACCAGAAAAAGCAGGAAAAGAGAAGAAAGAAAGGAAGAGTAAATGAAATTTGAGAAGTATTTTTTATCTGAAATGAAGTTTAAAGAGGAATGAAATCAGTAAGTAGGAGTAAATGGAGGAAGAATAGGAGAAGGAAGAAGCAGAAGTTGAGCAAATGGTAAATGCGTAAAAAGAGGGGATGAAGAGGAAAGCACCACAACGAGGGCAACAAAAGCAGTGGAAGATGGTTTAGAAAGTGGAAGACAGTCTTGACTCTAGAGAGGGAAACATGAAAAGGGAGAACAGAGATGGAGAACCTGGTGATGAGTTGTAAAGTTGTGCAGAAGATATATAAGTGGGGTGGAATAACTTTGTGAGTGCTGCCAATGCAGTGAATAGCCTGAATCTGGAGCAGTGGTAAACAAATGGAGGAGGTGAAATGGGGTAAAGAGGAGGAAATGACTCCAATAGAGGATTCTGTGGATGTGACAAAAACAGTACATCCACTGCTTGCACCACTTTATGCTGGCAACATCTAGTGTCAGTTTTTGAAAGTGTCTCAGAGCAAGATCAGCAAGCTTTAAACCAGACTGCCACCTTATGAAATATGTGAGAATCACAAAAGATGTACACATCTGCAGATGTTATTCTAATGGGACTTTGAGCATTTGCAAAAACTGCCATTAGGTGGCTCCTGCATAAAAAGTAGCCCAAACCGCAGTGAACGTTCTATTTTTTTCACTTCCACGGAGTCCCCTATTGATTGATGACGACCTACGAAGAACAGAAAGCACTCAGCCATATCTCAGCTGACGGCAGACTATCATTTATTATGCATGACGTCAGACGCCCTGAGGAACATCACAGAAAATCAATAACCATGACTCTCTCGTCTATCTACATCTGCCTATGTGGTTGTCTGCCTCAGCTGTCTGTCTGCTTGTCCCTCTACCTGCCTGAACGTTTGTCTGGCAGCCCTCCTGGCCTTACTCTGTATCTTGCATTATTGCAGAATCAATCACACAAAACACAAGGTCATGGCCAAAACAATTAACCATCAAAATAATGAAAACAACAGAAGCTTTACATTTTCCTTTGGCCAATGTTTGATTAACAGTCCTTCAGAAATCCAGAAACGAACCTGGATTAGCACAAATGACACAAACTAAACTCACAAGTCTGCACATGAACATAAAACCTATAAATATCAAACCAAACAGCCAACCTGTACATTGAGCTCAATTCAATAAAGGGCTGAGTACAGTGGTTAACTTTGGAAGAACTTGATCGTCAAATCATTGCACAAATTGGACTCGCTGTACTTTTTACAAACAGTTCAGGCTATTATTATCACTCGGCTTATTACACCAAACCATCCTTAAAAGGATACCTTGCATCCCATGGCTTTGCAGACCACACATAACTGGGCATTATTAAGCTGTGAGCCCATCACTAATACAACAATCTTCTTAATAATCATTATGCTTCTTTTGCCGGGCTACAGCCTTCTGGCGGGTGCCCGGGCCTCTGGTGCCCGCTGACCGGCTTAGCTGCAACAGCCAACAGGTGAGGCTGAGAATATAATTTCCTGAAATGATAATCATATTCTTTTTATTTTAATTTCTTTTTAGTTTCTTCATATTAAAGCCAGCTTCTTTTTTCAAAGTAGCATTACGTAACTTGTATTAATTCAGTCAAAAGCTTAAAAGATCTTTGCAAAACAAAACGTTGGACGAGAATTTCAATGTTTTGTTTTAACATATGACACATTTTTTGGCTATAATATTTTGACCCTGGGACAAAAGAACACAATCTTAACAGAATTTACCTAATTGTTCAAAATGAGTTCAGTGGTCAACTTTAATCATTAAATTTCTTCCATAAGACGCCAAGAATATGTCCGTGGGAGACTGACAAGACGAAACATGAATAGAAAAATTAAAAATGTACATCAGTCAACTTCCACTTACTCCTATAAAGTAAAAACTCCCAAAAATCTAAAGTATGCTTTCTTTCCAATTACCTCAAAAGCATGCATACAAAATTCCTGACAAGCATTATGTTAAAATGTTTCAAATGTTAAGGACCTCACCCAATAAATTCGTTGAAAACTGAGCAAGGTCAAGGCCATATGGATGCTAGAGAAACATGTACATTTACAACTAGAATAAGCACAAGTAAACCCTTCAATTCGAGAATCCCAAAAACAATGTAGACTAATTTTTAACTCGCTCCATTCAACAAAATAATACCCAGACAGCCTGTACTACTTAACTAGCAACCAAAGGTTTCATTTCGTTCTCAACTAGTAAATATTTAAATTTTTCACAAGAAAACAGAAGCCCCATTAGAGATAGAGTGAAAGAAGCCATTACCAAGTATGTTTTATTATTATTATTTTACTACCAAGTACGGTAAACAAAGATTTCATTCCTAATATAAAATAATATTGCAATCATTTACCTCATCATTCTTATGTTTTGTGGACTGGCCCTTTATTACAATTGTTTTATCTTATGCACAACCTGACAAGAATCACGAACTCAGAGAAAGAAGTCAGCAACCGATTTGCTGAATAAAATTAGCCAAAAACATCAGCCATGCATCATGAAAACATTACGATTCTGACCAATTCATAAAATTCCATAAGAATATGTATAAAAGTATTTATACATACATATATATATATATATATATATATATATATATATATAGAAATGTTCAATTCAAGGATCACTTCACGACTTTCCCTTTTTCATACAGATGATTTATTCTCGTCACTTCGTAAAATGCCCCTCAAAATTGCTTGACAGATTCAACGGTTTAACTGTGAAAACGGCTTTTTTAAGAAATTAATATTCAGTCTATTAGATCACTCTTGAGCATCGATATTAACCTGTTCTGCAGTCAGCCTGATATTTTAGCTTGGCTCCTATAAAACCATCGTCAATAATTATCACAAAAAACACTTGGCTCAGACGGTTACATAATTTACACTATCACTTTTTAGAAGATTTACAGCGTGCATACAAAGCAGTTTAAATGTAAAAAATGTGCAGACATCAACAAACCATAAAGCTATCACGGCAGAAGTCCACCAAAATTCTGTTCATCCTTTCACAAAAGAGGACTTCACATGGGCTTGAACTCCACATCACATCAGACTAAAAAGAGCTACACCAGTTTCTGCGAAAAAAAACTATAGTTCTTTCCTTGCATGAACAACTTCCGTTTGATACATATTTAAAAGTATTGCAACTGGAACATTAAAAAATACAAAATGTCTGGTACTAAGACAACCAACCCAGAAGCAATTACAATGGCCAATGTTGCTTTGGCTTACAATTTTTACACAGGTCACAGTAACATTCTTTAGTATCACACAATCTGTCTAGTTTAACTACAACTGTGACTGCCTGTAGCAGTCATTACTTTTAACAGTGCATTAGTTTCTAGATCTCATTACACACTCGTCCACAGATGTTTCTAAAGCCAGAGTAACAGCAAAAACGCCTGTTTGAAAAATCCATTTATGACATCCTGTTCACTTGAGCTGCTGTCAATTCTTATCAAACACTTAATTTTAGTTAGTTATCACCAATCTTGAACACTTTCAAAAAACCTTGACAGTTGCATGGAGAGATAATAGGCACTAAAAGCCAATACAGCTCACTTAACCTATTAACTGTAACTGAAACTGTAAGCAATCCAGGAATTAGCCTTGGGTGTAACTAAGGGCCACGAGATCATTTTCATCAGCTTTTAATAAAATCTGCATAAATCTTGCACTAATCACATTCATTTCAGCGGTTTTACTTGCAAATCCTTAACTACAGGAAGAAAATTTTCTACATTTATTCACAAAAAAATTCCCTGGGACAAAAGCAGCGGCAATCGATAATTCATACAAGGAAAAACACCAGCAGATTTCTTCATGAAAAGATTAATGATAATGGTAATCATATGTAGGAAATTACAGGAAAACGTGGAAACTAAGGAGAAATGCATACACAGGAGAATATAAACAGCAGCAGTTATAATAATAATAATAATAATAATAATAAGACAATTTATATAGCGCCGTAGCACAGCCGAGGCCGAAGAAAAGGGTTCTGTACATGGGTTAAAAAACAAAAAGTTATGATGACAACTTATAACAAAAATATTAACCATACAAGTTAATAAACTGTTCAACTTAAATAAATATATACAATTTCAAACTAAAACAGAAAGGAAGCAGAATAGTGGGAGGAGAAGCAGCTCAAATAAATCATATTGATATGATAATGATGACTGATGATTGTGACAGCGTTGCTTCTAACAAAGAACAACAACCAAATGGCTGTACTGATTATAACAGATGTGATAATTATTAGTGTTATATTTTCTCCAGACTGATTTTACACCCTTGGGTACATAAGACTATCACACAAAAGTAGCAGCAATAATTTCAGGAACTGTTTTTCTATCTGTCACTGCTATTAGTGCACATTTGTTAATAATATTGTTGTCAACCTATGCAGAATTTGAAAATTCTGCATAAAATTTAAAATTCTAAAAGATCCATCAGAATTTTTAAAATTAGAGTATTTAGCAAACGACTACCAGTGACTATCATTTCCATTTGCATACAAACTGCCCACTGAATGCAAATGGATCAGAACATTATTACACCACAAGATGTCACTAGATGCAGCCATCCTGGTATGCTATGTTTCAAGTGGAAGTAAGCAAGTAAGTAAAATTTCAGCAGAAATTAATAAAACTGGAACAGTTATAAGAGTGGACTGGGCCAAGTATACATCCCATGGTAATTATTTACCCAATTTTCCACTTACAATTGGCACTCAGTGCTTACCAGGAATGCCACATCTACCAACATCTATTCCATTATCCATGAACAAAAGATCCAAGTTGTAATCATTATCATTTTTAAACAACTATAAAATTGCTGCACAATCTCATGGCAAAATATTCAGAATAAACAGCTGAAATATCAATAAAACTGCTGAATTCTAATGTACAACTCTACAAGATGCCCTCTGTTTGTCGTCGTTCAAAACCACGTCTCCAAACAAAACATCCAAAACATTTCATTAAGCTCTTTTCAACACTTTCAGCTCTGCGCACTTGCCAAAGACTCTGCCATAAAACACACCCAAGACAGGCTTTAAAATAACCAAGGAACGAGAATATAGGCAAAGGAGATCAGTTCCTCAATAAAACCAAGAGAGGTCGCCATGGGTTTCTTTGTGATTTTCTTAGTCCCAGCAAAAAATTGGGTGGCCAGTGAAAGTCCTTACCCTCAATGAAGGTCTTCCATTGAGAATAAACCTGATGCAATCATACAGCAGCCAAAGTTCATTACAGGGAATAAAAGGTGTCTGTCCTGACAGGGAATCAAATCCCTGACTGCAGGACCTGAAATTCAGACTTCTGTGTCACTCTGAGGATAACTGAGTACAGATTAAAACTTTCCAGCGGCATGCAATTCACGAATTCACTGGTAAAATTCTCCTACTGAAACATTCATCATCTGCATTCACTCGACAAACATCATAACATCATCAACCAAAGAGCATAAATTACCTAACATGAACAATATGGCAAGATAAGTCTTATAGTTAGCAACTATTTGTGTTTTTAGGTTGCAGAAACTTTCTCTGCTAGGAAAGTGGTTGTATAAATTTCCTACAGCTCAGAAAATGATGTCATAATCTTTGAAATTGCACAACAAAACACACCTGCACTGCACAGAGTTTTCCATACGACAATGTAGTGGAAAACATCAGTTACGTGTAATTGGACGTTTATACAGCTCACTTAAAGGGCTTTTCTGCACTGTATCCCAAAAATCCTTTGTGTAACTTAAAAAACTTTACAAAATTTCATCTGGTCTACACCAGAGACTATACATTTCTTATCAACAGTACAGTCTGAAGAAATAACAGAACTCAGATCACTTGTATATACTTTAAAAAAATTCAACATGCTTTGGGCAACATACTAGTAATTTTACGTCAGTTTGCAGTCAGTGGTATGCCACTAAAGGAACAGATGCAAAATTTTCTATGAAGCATGGATGTTTTACTGAGCTTAGGTTAGACATCAAGGCCACTGAATATGCCATGGCAATATTCAGCACATACATCAAAGACCACCGAACTCCTCAGCAACCAGTAATTTACAAACAATAGCAGCAGAAAATTAAACCAACAGTCTAAAAACTTATGATGCCTGTACAACATGTACAACCAGATGCCTGTACAGCACATACAACCAGATCATGCATCAACCATAAACTAACTCTGTAAGATCAGCTTTAGGACAAACATTTAGCGATAACCATATTCACGTGCTTGCCCATTCTTCAGGTCTAAAACGCCCACTGAAAGATCGTTTTATTGGCACTGTAAATTCGTGAGATGATAACAGGTAACTTAACAACGGTGCAAAAATGACAGACGAAACTAATTCTTCTAGACCGGTCGGTAAAGGAGCGTTGTTACATACTTCTTTTTATAACGATACGTTGAACTAAGAGTCATTACTCCATCCTAAAACATAGAAAATATTTTGGTTGTTTGAAATAATCATATTACTACAATTTTTACAATTATAGCTGCAATGCTGCACCTTTGAAAGGTTCTTAAAAAGCGCTACATAAATAATTATAATTCCATATACACATGACCACACAACAAAAATCTACAGAAACAGTCAAAATGCCTGAAACAATCACAATGTTAGCCATATTCCAGTACCTTTGTGAGGTACTTAAAAGTGCATTAATAAAAGTCTCTAGATACATACATACACACACATATGCACAGCAGTCCCCCATCACAAAGAAATATCACGTGCTTTACAAGACATTAATACAACATAACGTAATATGTGTATCAATGACCGCATTTGTGTTCTAGCATCAATGATCTGATACTAGAACACAAACATTTATACTGGACCTCAAGCATCTTCTAAAAGCGCAGCTTAGATGGCTATCTAACTGAGCTGAACGAGTGTGGCTGAAGGTAAGCAGAAAATGTGTGCTCAGCTGAATTAATTGAAACAATATGTATATTTAGAAAAAGACTATTCCAAGAGAAAAGACTATTCCAAGAGGAAAAGACTATTCCAAGAGGAAAAGACTATTCCAAGAGGAAAAGACTATTCCAAGAGGAAAAGACTATTCCAAGAGGAAAAGACTATTCCAAGAGGAAAAGACTATTCCAAGAGGAAAAGACTATTCCAAGACTATTCCAAGAGGAAAAGACTATTCCAAGAGGAAAAGACTATTCCAAGAGGAAAAGACTATTCAAGAGGAAGGGCCCATGAGGAAAAGACTATTCCAAGAGGAAAAGACTATTCCAAGAGGAAAAGACTATTCCAAGAGGAAAAGACTATTCCAAGAGGAAAAGACTATTCCAAGAGGAAAAGACTATTCCAAGAGGAAAAGACTATTCCAAGAGGAAAAGACTATTCCAAGAGGAAAAGGCTATTCCAAGAGGAAAAGACTATTCCAAGAGGAAAAGACTATTCCAAGAGGAAAAGGCTATTCCAAGAGGAAAAGACTATTCCAAGAGGAAAAGACTATTCCAAGAGGAAAAGGCTATTCCAAGAGGAAAAGGCTATTCCAAGAGGAAAAGACTATTCTAAGAGGAAAAGACTATTCCAAGAGGAAAAGACTATTCCAAGAGGAAAAGACTATTCCAAGAGGAAAAGACTATTCCAAGAGGAAAAGACTATTCCAAGAGGAAGAGACTATTCCAAGAGGAAAAGGCTATTCCAAGAGGAAAAGACTATTCAAGAGGAAAAGACTATTCCAAGAGGAAAAGACTATTCCAAGAGGAAAAGACTATTCCAAGAGGAAAAGACTATTCCAAGAGAAAAAGACTATTCAAGAGGAAGGGCCCATGCACAAGAATCCTGATGAATTCACAAAAGGTGTGCAATGTATGGAACCTCAACATGCCAGCAGCACATGGGGATCAACATCAAGGCTGACTTGATACTGGAACAGAAAGCTCTCTGATGTATTCCAGAGCAGTGCTGACCACCACCAATCGTCCAAGTAGGAGGATCTCGAACACAATCCATTCCTCCACGGGAAGCCAGTGCAGCGTTACTCGCACATATTAGCTGGGTACCGAATGGAGCTGACGTTTTCTGAACTTTGGCAGTCTTGCCAGGATGGAGCTACAGCAGTAAATCTGCATCACTACGAATGAACGAACTAGGACCACAGCAGCATCGAATGAAAGGTTATGCCATCTGACCTGTATCTGATGCAACCGATAAAACCAGGTTCTCTTCTGACATGGTTAGCCATTGCTAATTCACCTTCCAGCAGCAAACCCATGTCACGAACGATAATAACTTGCATGCTACAGTCAGGGAATCCTGATGCTAATGTTTCTTCGTTGATCTTTGATCATGCCTAGCACATCCCCACCCACATGTACTGCATTTTGGCCTGGTTCAGTTGAAGCTGATTTCATGACATCCTAGCCAATACTTCCGAAATGACGGCTCAGCACTTGACACACAGGCATGTGCTTCAGAGAGATAGCAGGATGTTTTGTTTTTAAAAATAATACAGGATATGTTACAGGACATCGAACTGTATTATCACACGTTCCGTATGTTCATTAAGGCCACCGTCACTCACGTATTCAAAGACAACAAGCTGAACTGCCTTGCTGGACATTCAAACACCCAGCTTTAAGAGAAGACCACCAGAATTTCTTAAGTTGCCATGGTGCTCCAAGCAACAACAAGTTACATTACTATTAACATTTGTAACACTAATCAACTACATTACATTTGTTTCATCTACCTACATTACATCTTGGCATCTTGGAAGTGTTTGCTGCCAGAGGTTTGGTTGACTGAGTGGCTTTCAACTTTGAACAATCTTACCCAATTGTAACATCATGAATGTATTCATTTTACAATGCAATCAAGAGGCTCTTGAACAGACAAACACCTGAGCTAGACTTACCTTAATTGACAAGGCATACAGGTGATTTAAAGCTACATGATCAGGTTCAGGTAACAATGTGGGTTCAGTCTGAAAGCAACAGGATGAACAAAGCAGTGATAAAGATACTCATATAAGCTCTAAGAGATATGACCGTACACAAGAAAACACGGCCTCAGTCAGAAAAATTCAAAAATTGTTTCAATAGTGCATTGAATAAGGCCTGAAGTGCTGAATTATTTGCTGAAGATACATTTTTATCACAAATAGCAAAATGTTATTAATTACACATATACATCATATAAGCATACATACATATAGTATGAATACTTGTAGTAACTAGTTTACTATAATCTGCAGTACTGCTAACTTGAAGCATCAGTGGCACCAAAGATATTCAGTCTTAGATTTTATCATCAGGTATAAAGCATTGCATCATCAGCAACAGTGATAAATATCAACAGCACTCAAATAAAAAAATAAAAAATCTACCAACGCCTTGATAGCGATGGAGTTGTGACCAAGTGACTATTAAGTCTTTGACAGTTAGGGTCAGTAACTACTTCAATTCGTCAAGTGTTGATAATTGTAGTCTAATAATTATCACTCACACTCAATATACAACTGTTGTCAATCACTGCCTCACCAAAGCCAAGCTTAAGTTCTGCCATAACTCAGAGTAGCTGTTAAACTCCACATCAATCAATTGGCACATAAAGGCAGGCTATTTGGGGAATATACCAGAAGGCAGCCAAAGTTCTGCTAAAAAATCTTTCTGGGTGCTTTTTGTGACATTCTGAAACCACAGAACTGAGTGTGATGCATGAAGAGGAATGTTTTTCAAACCAAAATCTACTAAACATGGAATGAACTGTTTCTATACCAATGGACTACTTGGAGTAGAGAAATGTTCATATACCAATGTGGGATTGTCTTTATTAAGGACTACTTGGAGTAGAGAAATGTTCATATACCAATGTGGGATTGTCTTTATTAAGGACTACTTGGAGTAGAGAAATGTTCATATACCAATGTGGGATTGTCTTTATTAAGGACTACTTGGAGTAGAGAAATGTTCATATACCAATGTGGGATTGTCTTTATTAAGGACTACTTGGAGTAGAGAAATGTTCATATACCAATGTGGGATTGTCTTTATTAAGGACTACTTGGAGTAGAGAAATGTTCATATACCAATGTGGGATTGTCTTTATTAAGGACTACTTGGAGTAGAGAAATGTTCATATACCAATGTGGGATTGTCTTTATTAAGGACTACTTGGAGTAGAGAAATGTTCATATACCAATGTGGGATTGTCTTTATTAAGGACTACTTGGAGTAGAGAAATGTTCATATACCAATGTGGGATTGTCTTTATTAAGGACTACTTGGAGTAGAGAAATGTTCATATACCAATGTGGGATTGTCTTTATTAAGGACTACTTGGAGTAGAGAAATGTTCATATACCAATGTGGGATTGTCTTTATTAAGGACTACTTGGAGTAGAGAAATGTTCATATACCAATGTGGGATTGTCTTTATTAAGGACTACTTGGAGTAGAGAAATGTTCATATACCAATGTGGGATTGTCTTTATTAAGGACTACTTGGAGTAGAGAAATGTTCATATACCAATGTGGGATTGTCTTTATTAAGGACTACTTGGAGTAGAGAAATGTTCATATACCAATGTGGGATTGTCTTTATTAAGGACTACTTGGAGTAGAGAAATGTTCATATACCAATGTGGGATTGTCTTTATTAAGGACTACTTGGAGTAGAGAAATGTTCATATACCAATGTGGGATTGTCTTTATTAAGGACTACTTGGAGTAGAGAAATGTTCATATACCAATGTGGGATTGTCTTTATTAAGGACTACTTGGAGTAGAGAAATGTTCATATACCAATGTGGGATTGTCTTTATTAAGGACTACTTGGAGTAGATGTGGTGGAAGTGCAGGTGGACGGTGGTGGGCCGTTCCGGGTAACCGTTGCGGAATGTCTTGTGTGAACTCAGAAGATTCTGTATCTTCCTGTGGACCTGAAAGACACAGAAACACTGTACTATGTATGTGTGTAAGCATATATTGTAAGTACATACCATTTTTCTGGAAAAAAGTCATGGTTTTTTACACGAACTTCTAGGGGCACATCTTATTGAAAGGGGCAATTTGTGTGCCAAAATTCCCAAAAAATTTTGAATTTATATTAACAAAGATGAATAACAAAACAAATAATTTAAATCACACTTATCATCAGCGATATTTGCATAGTGAATGCAGTACGAGGCATACTGTAGAACCATGTGGGCCAGATAAATAATTGTGGTGTCATCTCTTTTGCAACATCCTTTACGCATCTTGGACACATCCTTTAGATGGTAACAGTGCAAGTCCTTTGCATGAATTACTCAACATTATCAAATGATGCTCTGTTCTTTGAAGGTAGCACTTAATCAATACAATAATAAAAGACATACAACAAGGGGTTGTGTCTCACACCAGGACAGTGTTGTGCTCTTGAGCATTGTTAGCGGTTGGTCCAAATTTTGGAATTCACTGCCTTGTTTTGTCCGTTCTGTCAGGTCTTTAATGTTATTCAGTGTGAACTTAAAACTCGTCTGTTTCAACTTGCTTACCCAACATAAAATGGCTTCAGATTTCCCTGACCTACGAGATTTTGACTGGATTTCTCTAACTTTTTTCTTTACGATTCTTGACTACGGTTGCTACGAAGCAACCATCGAATAAATGCCTTGCGCAATACAACAACAGCACAATAGAAGCCATTAGAACAGATCAGATTTAGAACAGATCAGAATACTTTTCTTACATCATTATATACCTTAAACAACTATAAAAGCTAAGCTAAAAACAAGCAGCTTAGACACAACAGGTGCCCACTAATTACAAAATCATTTAGATAAATGTGTGGCTAGAGTCGCTAGAGTCCTAAGACATTCACGTGACAATGGCGTACAGTATGTGGTGTAAAATGGAGACAATTCGAGTGCTGTAAATCAAAGAATGACATATGAATTTACTTGAGTTTGCAACATTTGCTCCATCCACTGCAAGCGCTTCAAAGACTTCAAAGTCTGACTCTTTGACGGTCACCTGATTGTTGCATGAACCAAATTCATTGCTGACTTTTGGCTGAAAGAACAGCAAGAAGACACAATGAAACTCTACGACATAAAGTAAGAAACTGTTAAACAAAAGCAGCAGAAACCTCTGAATTGAAACAAACCAATCTACCACTTCTTCCACTCCATCCCTCCACTATTCAGTCTCTCTTTTCAGCTCAGCGGCTGTCCCACACTCATTTCTTCCCTTCATTCTTCAACCCATCCACTCATACATTCATCCAATCCAGCCCAAAATTAACATCACTGAACTCACTCCATCTGTCAATGCACTTATTCAACATCATCTCAACAGTTCTGCTACTACTAAAAGTTCCACTAGAAATAGCTACATGTATCACATATTTCTCAATAATAGCCTGGAACTACATCGCTACTGGTTTTTAGAAACTTAATCGTAGATCACAAACGTGCAGGACTCATTAGAAACTCAAACTCGTTACTATTGACTGGATAACATTACATTCAACACAGCGATTACAGCAGAGAATCCAATCCTCAGGACACATGGAAGAAATCGGATACCTCTGTCGGATTAAACGTCCACGTGCCATCAACGAAGTATTTATATTCATGAGTGCCTATGCCAAGTTCAACGATTGTTGTGAAATCTTCGTGACTAAAAAAGCAGAAAACCTCATTTGAATTTTTTTGCATTTGTTAACATGCCACATGTGCATCGGCCAAGCGAGAAGTTGTAGGCATTACATAACAACATTGCATAGCCCCGGCTCAGGGAAAGATTTGAAAGCATTGAATAGCAGCTGACTTGACAGTAATGCTGTGACATTTCATCAAAGTATGAGATCCAAATTAATTACAGTACATATATCATCATCAAGACACAAACTTTAAATGGTCTTAATCTATTATAGTCATTTCCATTCTTCCACCCATGCATCAGTCCATTAACCCATGCATCAGTCCATTAACCCATGCATCAGTCCATTAACCCATGCATCAGTCCATAACCCATGCATCAATCCACTAATTTAAGCCATACCTATCCATCCACCCATACATTCGACCAAGCCAGTCACCACCTACAGATGAATTACCTATGCAATCACAAAAATGACAGTAACTCAATACTCCACACATGGAAATCCAAGCTCAAGCATTTCTATGGCTGGAAGCAGTTTCTACCTTACTTAACCCAATTACTTTGTCTTTTTATAAGAAATGATAACAGTTCCTTTCCACGGCCCAAAAATCAATGGTGCATTATGCAGATGTAATGTAATATAAATCTCCTAAATTCCAGTATCACCCAACAGCAGTAACAGGGAGACCCGCCTATTTGCCGCTAGCAGTTAACTAAATCAGCCTGCAAGAGCCAGGTTGTTCGTCCAGTTTTGATATTAAACTGAAAACAATCATGATGACAACAGGGGTGAATCAGGCTAAGATAGTTGGAGAAGTTTGGTTTTCACTCTGGAGTGAACGCTCCAAAAAAGAGGGCAAGGGCGGGCAGGCAGGCAGGCAGGCAGGCAGGCAGGCAGGCAGGCAGAATGAATGAATGAATGAATGAATGAATGAATGATTAAAACCATTTACTGATTCACCAACAAATGCCATCACAGACAAAACCACATAATGCAAACTTAGGCTTGCTGGTATCAACAAGCATTCAAAGAAGGTCAAAGTTCAGCTGAATACCAAACTGCCCCATTTACTAAATGAATTTTTACATACATTTTTCAATTTTGACATTCATACTGGTTTGACAATTATTTTACAATGAAAACAGCTACAAATCACACAAGTAATCTTAGCAGCGCAATAATCAATAACACACACTGCTACAAGGTCTCACCAATCCTGCAAGACAACAAGCAAAGCTTTGTGTATACTAAGGCGCTAAACAAAAGATTATGATGAAGATCCTGGCAAAAGAAGACTGCCATAAAATACTGATTTTATGATGACTGAGAAACAATTTTGACAGCCAGTTAAAATGCATAATTTTCTACATCAGCAATAACAGTGTTATCAATAAGAAAAAACCTCTTTGCCAGAGGTATCTTCTCTTTCCAGTTGTCGAAGCTCCCAGCCAAAGCAACGCTCTTTCCACCTCCAGTCCACCGGAAGACGGTGGGAATTGTTCTTGGCTTTTCCCGTTTTAGACTGGCAATCACTGGCAGATGCTGATGGTGACTGATTCGAGTAACTGGCTGATGATGCTAAAAAGCGACACCAAACAACACTACAACACTTGTGATTAAGTAATGTTACCACAATATAAGGTAAATTAGGGTTAGATTGGTGACAACCACTTTTGCAAGGTACTTAAAATGCACCATAGAAATGTCCATATACACGTACACAAACACACATGCAAGGTAAGATAAGGTTAAGCAAGGTGAGGTAAGGTAAGGTAGATAAGAGCCAAGGTGAAATAAGGTGAGCTAAATAATCACAGTAGTCCCCCAAATGTGTTCACAGGATCTTGGATTAATACATCACTTGATCATATTCGTTTCTGACTCTGCAGCTGAAAAGCAAGTTTAAATTTTGAAACCAATATGATGGTGGCTTCAAAAAACATGTCAGTGATTCTAAACAGTCTACTTTTTTAAAGCAGAAACTGAACAAACAGCAACACACCCACAAGTTTTTGGCAAATGAGAATGTTATGCACTGCTGGTCATTACAGGTTAAGGTTTCAATAGATATATAGGGTTAATTAATAATAATAATAAGCACAATAATAATAATAAGCACAGAACTTCTATAGTGCCACTCTAATAATGCCAAAGGCATCTGTCAATGATTGCTACTAAGCAAAATCATTGTGCGAGCTAAATTCCACGGCGAGTCCATTCGAAAAGCCAAGAAGGGAATTCCAGAAGACACAGAAACAGCCTACAGAGGACATAGGTCCAGGAAGAGGTGAATTTTAAGTCGATATCTGAAGGCCAAAACAGACTTTGCAAAGCGAAACGTTTGCTGGGAAAGAGTTCTAAAGTCTAGGGCCCGTGACAGAAAAGGCAAGCCTGCTGAGAGCTTTCCTTGTCCATGGAACAGTCAGATTAAGACAGTCAAAAGACCTGGTCGAGTAGAGATAAGTCTTGGGAGTCAGTTCACAGTGAAAATAGTGAGGTTTGCAGAAATGTAGTCTTGTATACAATTAGCCCCAGTCTTGAACATTATTTACTTTTCTGTGGGCAACCAATGCATTGATTTTAGGATCGGTGAAACCTTTTAGTATTCTGCACTCTACGAAGCTTCATCAATTTAGCTTCTTAAATGCAAGTAAGAAGTGAGTAGCAGTAGTCAAGATGGCTGGAGACCAAGGCATTAGCCAAACAAACCGGGGCAGAAAAAGAAATGTGGTGCCTAATCCTATGGATATCACAGAAGTGATAGTGGGCAGACCTACATATACAATAAGTTTCAGATGGGTTTAATAGCAGTGCATTTTCTGTCATCCAAGACTGCACTTGGTTAAAGATGTCAGATAACGAAATTAAGAGAGCCGGAAGAAGAGGGATTATCGAAAGACTGTTAAGTTGAATGAAGACGGTGCTTCAGACCACTCTGACTCAGTCAAACACTTAATGGAGTGGTGTACAAGAAGAAAAGCAAGAGGCCAAAAACAGATCCTTGAGGGACGCCGCAGACGAGTGGTACCTGGTCTAACAATGCTCCACTGAAGTAGACAAACTGCGTACAAGGGGTGAAGAGGAAAAGATATGACTGGAACCAGTTTACGGCCAGACATGATACACCAAACTAGTGCACAAGGTAATGGAGCAAGAAAGCGTGGCTGACAGTGTCGTATGGGGTCGAAGGTCAAGAACAGCAAGTGCAGCTACTTTGCCAGTGCCCATGGAGCAGATAATGGCATTGATAATGATGATGACACTGATGTCTGAGTGGAGTGGACTTTTAACAACACGTTCAAGAATTTTAGAAATAAAATTCAGTTCTGAGATTGGTTGGTAGTTTGATCAGCATCCAAAGATGGTTTCTTCAGCAGTTTCTACAGTCAGCCATTGCACGAAAGTAACATGATGAGAAGGAGCCCTCATCAAGTAACTGATCGATCAATGTCAAGAAGGTGGTACCAAGCACATCAAAGCAGCTTTCGAGAAGGTGAGTTGTATTATATAGAGTAGTATTAGTATCGTTAAAACAACAGCACTCCAACCTTGTTGTAGTGTGTTGAACTGTCACATTTTGTACGACAGTCAGGTGACAAGGAAGGAAACTCATCATCACCTGATCCAATTCTTGGTCTCTCAGAAGCAGGCGCCAAATTTCCCATGCTGACTGTCGATCAACCTAAAAATCACGTCACCCAATTATAAAACAACCTCATGATCAAAGCAACTAATTAATTATCAAAGCACCCTAATAAACATGTGTAATGTAATTAATTCAGACACTTTAAACAACTCCTTAGCTGCACTTTCAACTCAAAAACACCAATCCACCATAGAAAAAGATGATGTTCAGCCTTTAACAGAATGAAGGCAGAGGAAGACTCTCAGGAGATTTTGTCTTAATATACTGGATAATTATTCCTAGGTAAACCGCTCTAACGCAAGGACCAAAACACTTATAAATCAAAATGCCAGCACATATGGACCAAAACACATATGGATCAAAACACCTGTGAACCAAAACAGCTGTAGCCATATAAAACAATGCACCTAGAGATAAAAACACCTAAACGCTCCTAACAACTCAAAATAACTAGGGATCAGTTTGCCAAGAAAATACATATGAATCAAAACATTTTATTATAAAATGACATCAACACAGACACTTGCTCTCTAAAACACAGCGCACAGAACTGGTGTAAAGTGAGGACCACAACTCAACATCTAATGCTGTCGGCACAATTGCTCTCTAAAACACAGAATTGGAGTAAAATGTGAATGAAGACTCAACACCCAATACCGAGGTCTGTCTTGTCCGCAACGTTATAGGCTTCTCTGCAACAATTTTTGCAAATGATTCGGCTGTCTGCAATAGTGTATGTATGCCAACACTTTGTTGCAAGAACATCTACACTAATGCAAGAAAAACAGCTCAACAAAAGAGGCAGAGTAGTTAACACTTTTTTCAACACAATGGGAGTTCAATTCTCAAAAGTGCCTAACTGACTTACATCATACTACGGCTCTATTCTTAAGTGAGTCCTAATTTATAAATTCTAATGTGATTTGCAACATCCGTGTTAACATCACTCAAGTTAAACCCACATAACTTCTGAGAGACTCTTTATTAAAGTCTTTGGCTCTAAGCCCCATCAGTTGACTATCTGCTATTCAACTTCAGGATTCTGGTCACATACCAATTCAAACACTCTCTCCAATTATTTTATCTTACAGTTAAACGTTTTCTTCTTAAATGACCTTGAAACCATTTAGGCTCCACTTAGGATAGCATAGGCAATGCTTTGTGAAGTACTGTGCTCAAAAAGTGCATTATTAAGTGCCTACATACATAAATACATACATACATACATACATACATACATACACACACACATACATACATACATACATACACACATACATACATACATACACACACACACACATACATACATACATACACACACACACACATACATACATACATGCATACATACATACATACATACATACACACACATACACACACACACACATACATACATACATACATACATACTGCCCCACATACACAATATTCCGGCCTCAGTGTTCATCCAGTGACAGCTGCATTTTACCAGAAGCCTGTTCCCTGTTCTCGTGGCTTCTTTGCTGGATTTCAGCTGGACTGATCATAGACTGTGCCTTGCCCATTGGTTCTATGAAGCAGAGACCCTTGATTGAAGGCTCATACGTCATTTCAGTGGCACTATAATAATGTATGGGCCAGCGGTGATTTTTCTAGTCATCTGAGTATTGTTTGCCTACAGATTAACTTTGTGGTCTAAGTGAACTTTAAAACCACTTGGCCCAGAGTAGCAGCGCTTTTGTGTGGTACTTAAAAGCACTACATTACATGATTGTAATAAGGAGACTCCAAATGTCTGGTCACTTTTCATACTGCCACGGCAGACAGGACAAAGCAAGGGGGCTCTGAGCCTTGACCTTTCCTTTCCCTTCCCTGAGGAGCTGGAAGAGACCCTTCGGACAACCCTGGTACCCACAGACTGGATGGTTGAGGCAGGTTTCTGCACACTAATCTCTGGTTTATGAAAGCCTGCAGTTCAGCCCAAGACCAGTAAGGTTGGCAGAGTTGCGGAAATGACAAGATTTCAGAGAGGGATATTCCACTGATTATACAGTAGTGTCTGGATACATACATACATGCATACGTACACAAACATACATTCATACTATATAACAGATTCTGCAGAATCCCAGGGATAAAACAGGGTCATGCTGTGAGAGAAAAGTCAAACTACATACAGCCTAAACTTCAGATATAACGAGTCAGGTCACAGACCACTATCAGAGGCCTCATCAGAAATTGTGGAATAAATAACAAATCGTGAAAGAATAAATAAATACAAAATAAATTCATTCTGGAACAGTATTTCGGACAAGACGTTAGCTTACCTCCGCAAAGAATAGAATTTGTTTTAAAATCGTATTTACCTAAGATATTTGAAACCACTTTTGTTGCATAAGTGTGGTTTAAACTGGTCTGTTTCTTTTTGGTGTTGGTTCGTCTCTTCTTTCAAAGTCAGTATATACTAGTGATCCAAAGTTTGCCGTGCCCCACCCCTCACCCCCCCCCGTCGCACCTGTCTCGTTGTATCTCAAGTTCAGACTGTGGGTAGTTTGACTTTTCTCTCAGCATGACCCCGTTTTATCTAACCCCGCGTAGATTTTCATCCATGTTTGCACGCGGGATCTGCCCTTGTCTCCTCCCCCAACTTCACAGAAAGCACGAGTTGTCTGCATGTAGGTAGGGCAGTAAGATTGCTACATAACAGAGATGGCATGGTTTGCGGTCATGGACCTCACTATAAACCCTGCCCCAGTTCCCATAAGCCACCTCTAGAAAACCTTCAATTTGAATACGGCTTCCGGGAGTTTGCTACGACATCGGATACTTGAACTCTGCCCAGCCGAAGCTCTCAGGCTCATCAGCTGATGGTCACTACAAGGCAAAATCACAATCAAAATCATAATCCATTGGAGAAGCCGGGCCAAGTTTCGACAGTTCAGAGAAACCAGAAGTCAGCTTATGGTGGGTATGCAATCTGAAAAAGATGCATCTTTGGTTTAGACCTGTATGTCATTTTAGAATTGACAGAATGACCTGAAACAGGCGGTGAATTTCAAAGCTTAGGACCAGCTACCAAGAAAGCTCGAGAGCCCAACACTTCATGTATGAGGCACAGCAAGAGTCACAGCGTCTATTGATTGAGTGCAATATCTATTAGTGTGAGGGGTGAGCATGGACCGTATCTATAGGTCATCTGATTTAATGTAGCACTTCGTGAACTATAAGGCAGCTTTTGAAATGAATTCTTTGCTCAGTAGGCAGCCAGTGCAGAGGGCAGCCACTTGGGGCAAAAAAGAAATAAATTATGAAAGAAATTTCTTTAAGTGGTGTCTGTATCTCCAGGTCACGTTCCCAGAATATACCCTTTGTGTGCTGACTGGGTGCCATAGTTCTCTACGTGTTTAACCTTTTCAGTCTTGCTGCTACCACTGCCAGTAAACAGATTGTTATGGTCAACATGAGTCAGACACCACAAAAAGGCAAACAAGACAGGAAAATACTTAAATTCATCCTTAAAGTGTAAGCTGATCTCATATATATATATATATATATATATATATATATATATATATATATATATATATATATATATATATATATATATATGCTGGAGTCTAGTTAACTAGGAGTATCCAATGAAGAAGACTACAGGTAGTTCCATAAAAACGTTGCTTCTTCTCATGTTCGGTTTCAACTCCTCAACAATTTCTTGGTCACTTTCAATTTTACAACAAATGCATCCTTTACACAGTTTTCCCATCACGCATCACACCTCTGGCACTCCTTCAGACACTCCTTCCAACACTCCCATCTACATTCCTATCTACAGGTGCATCTCATAATGTTGCATGTGGCACTCAACCCACCAAGTAACCTTCCTCCCACAATCAATTTTTGTGTAAACTTTTTCATAAGTAGGGCTTCCTTGCTATTCGGGGTTCCCCTATGGAAAAAAGGTAGGGAATCGAAGTTATTAGGTTAGATTACACTGTGTTCTATACCAGACAACTTAGCATTAAGACCACAATAACCATCAAGCCACTGTGCTCCATACCAGAGACAACTTGTATCTGTAAGCATCATGGTTACTCATATTCCTCCAAGTATTGGGCTTGCAACTGTAATCAAATTCATAAAGTGCCAAATTTCTTCCACTCAACAAAGCACTGGTCAAGAGAACCACCTTACTCAAAGATGCTCAGTCACAACAAAATCTGCAAGGAATGAACATGGTTTAGTTCAGCTCAAACTTCCAAACAAAAAATAAATGTCAGGCTGGTACTTTTTACTACATAATCTAGTATGCTGTGACCATACACATTTTTGGCAGTTCCTTTTATGGCCAGTACCTACCAAGAGAGAGGAGGTGAGGGGAGGAAAAGGACAGGGTTGGGGCAGGACATAGGGAGAGAGAGAAAGGAGAAGTCAGAGGGGTGATGAGGGTACAACAGGGTATTTTCCTCAAAGGGGGCATTTGTTGAACTAGTATAGGGATGCTACGTTTGAGATAGGCTAGTTTCTATTAACCAGCACTTTGGATAATAAATTCTAATAACTGAGCTCTCATACTAAAGACTTTGCATCTATTATCATTCTGATCATACTGCTTTAAAAAGCAGGTCTTTCACGGTACTTTAGTTACAGGAGGCAAATTCAGATCAATGTACAACCATGTTTGCTTTGCGTATTATAAAATACAAGCAGACTATCTGCAGTGTTGCTCATCACTGAACTGAATAAAAATTTGAAGTAATACTCTGGATTGCTTCAATGAACAATGTCACAACAGATGAAAACAAGACCCACCTTGAAGAATTTAAACTGTTTGGTTTTGGGATTTACCAGGCTATGGGATTTACCCGAACAAAGGTCAGAACAAGGTCCCAAGAACACAAACACAACAACAGGAATTTAGATTCTAATTATTTTATGCTTATTTCTGCTAATGAACAGATATTAAGCTTAACAAACACACAAGCATATCAGAATAAACCAGTGTTGATTTAGTGCACCTCTGAGATTCTAAAAGGGTGTTAGTCGATGCATATATACAAAAATTAATATCTAACAAAAATATTAGTCACCCACATCCAACACTTCAAATCACATAATTATAATTATAGTTACATTACAAAGTCAGTAGTACGCATGAATGGCTGGTTGCATGCAGTCACAAATGTATGCATGTCTTGTAAACAATTTCTGTAATACCAAAGCTTATACAAAGCTAGAAAAGCATTATATTCAAGCATATCTAAATCACTAAAAGTCTGCATCATACTCAGGTACTTTAAATGTATGTTAATGAGTAAGTAAAGAGCTACTCATAGGACTTTCAATAAAATGAAACTTGTTTTAACACTAGTTAGGAAAGAAAAAAGTTGATTTACAGACAGAATCAATTCATAAATGATTATCAGTGCCACATAATGTCACGGTAACCAACTTTTCAACTGCATGTGTGTAATTAACCAATCTCCCACACTCAGATTGCTTGGCAAGCACTTTCTATTAAACTCATATGTCAGACAAAGGTGCAGAGTTTGTGCCAAGCATAAAAACCCAGCGACTGGCAGAAACAACACACTGAGACTGTAATCAGTTGTGAGAAATGCAATGTCCATCAGGGCATTGGTGCATTTTGGCATACTAATGCCGCTGTGTAACCTACTTTATAATACTTAACTGTAGTCCTCGATGTACTGTGCACACTGTCGTTTTCCTCGGTTTCCGAAAAATTCTCTCGGGAATGGGTTTAAATAACGAAAACAAGACCTAACGCGCATAGTGTTCTAGACTCTAGAGGCTACTGCAAGCATACAATCAAGTGCAAGAAGGCCTACTCAAGATGTTACCGAGTACGAAAATTGCCGAAAATAGCCAAGGACGGGGTTAACGCGAAGGGAAATGCTTCATATAACACAATGCGAAAAACTAGCTAAACTGGGGTAAGAAACTGGGTCTACAGAGCACAGCGCTTTGGACAAGATACCTTGCAGCTGCACATGGTGACCCACTTCTTAACAGGTCACCACCGAAAAACACTGGAAAGCACTGTCAACATATTCCGACGATCGAACTATGAAAATGGCCTGAGTACTTCTTCTAGCAGCAAAAGCAAAAGTTAGTAAGTTAATAGTAAAGAAGGACTCACCTGTTCCAAAAAACCACCAACTTTTTTATTTATTCACTAATAACATTAGTTCACCGACGACCAAGGCTCACTAATAGTCTATGACGGTCGACTTCTGTTACCGCACGCTGGTTCTCAGCTGACTGACCTACTATAGCCTACGATGATCACGTAGGAAACAAGCAGAATAAGTAAGAGGTGCTCGTCATGAAAGATGGAATCTGCTGGCATCAGGAATAAAAATTATTGTTTCGTACGCAACTGTCATGAAGAACTGACCAGTAGATATTTTGATAAAAATAATACATGTACTTTATACTTCTGCAAAGATGCCATAGGATTGCTTGACTCACTCGATGGTGACTGTGATCCCCAAGAAGTGTAGCTATAGTGAGCCTCTTAAAATAGCAGATGCCGCCAGCAGTTGGACTTTGTTGGGCTTTTGGGAAGGCCTTATGCGTTCACGTCTTGAATACCGGTACGTATAGCTGGAGATATCGCATTCAGTCCAATAGGGATAGGTAAGCCTATATGGTCTGATCCAGTCAGAGGGATTCGAAATTCCTCCTTCCTTCTAAATCACAGTCTGCTTTGAATAATTATCTCGGGCTCGCCTAGCTACATGTATAGGCATATGAATGTACCTCTAGCGACTTGTTTGAACCAGTGAGAGGAAATATTATTCCTCCTAGCAAACAAGACGCATGATATGGCCTATACATCGCACCCTGCTTCTAGGGCTCGCATATACAGCCTTGGTGTCTTGTCATATATATGACTCATAGGCCCTATAATATTTTCGATGCCACATCTGTCCTTGACCTATGGATGTCCTCCAATCGCCTCTGCTTGAACTGTAACAAGATCCAGTTCATCTGGCTTGGTGGCCGCTTACAGCTCGCCAAGATCGATCTCTCCTGCTTATGCCAAAGATTTCCAGATATCTCCTTCTCTACTACGGTCCGGGATCTTGGGGTTGTACTGGATCAGGAGCTTTCCCTGTCTGCTCATGTTAACAGCGTCTCTCGCTCTTGTTTTTGTCATCTTCGTCAGCTCCGCACCATTCGCCGTACTCTTTCCTTTCACGCTATCTCCACGCTGGTCCATGCCCTCATTTACACCAGGGTTGACTTTGGGAACGCCATCTTTACCGGCCTATCGCTAGCCAACACTGCTAAGCTACAATCTGTGATCAGCTCTGCTGCTCGTCTCATAGGGGGCATTCCAAAGTATGGCCACATCTCGTCTTAAATTCGTGACACCCTTCACTGGCTCCCCGTCCAGCAGCGTGTCCACTTTAAGATCCTCTCCCTCATGCGCAATTGTGTTCTTGGCTCTGCTCCCCTTTACCTCATGGACTTCTGCACTTTGGTCTCCTCGTTGCCGGGCCGTAGCAACCTTCGCTCGGCCACTCAAGATCTTCTGTTTGTCCCTCGCATGCGTACCGCTGCAGCCCAGTCCAGAAGTTTTGCCTACGTTGGTCCCACCCCTGGAATCGTCTCCCTCGAGAATTGCGACTTGAGCTCCTTTCTCTCCCACTCTCAGTGTTCCGCAGGCGCCTGAAGACTGTACTGTTCAACAGTGATTTTACTTTTTCGGGTCGGAAGCACCTCTGTTGAGTTTATCCTCTAAGAGGCGCTTTATAAATCTCAAATTACAATTACAATTGCGAGTGTTAATTACATAATAACATACTTCCTCAACAATTGACCCGGGCCTTTAGAAGAGAACCCTTTTAAAAAAACTTTGCTTAAAACTGTACTCTTCTGCAACGCGGCAGTGGACTATTTATTTTTCTAGTAACTTTGAGTGGTCATTATCTCATATGCACAAAAAACCGCCCTTGATCTTCACCATAGTTGAAAGCAAATGTTTTGAAAAGGGATCCCTTTTTTACAATATTTGGCGCACGTTAGCCTACGATGCCAGATATTCTCTGCAGAGAATATAGGCTTGTTTGGAATAGGCCATCATGCAAAGCAGATGCATAGTGTTTAACTGGAATTGGAGCGGCGAGAAAGATAGGAAGAGGTGGAGTATAGGATTAACGTGATCCTGTAATCACCCCGCCGATATAAGATAATCCATAATAAATGTTTCATGGACATTTAAGCAACTTTTCGCTTTGTCATAGTAATCAGAGTGATTAGAAGGACTAATCACTATTGTATGGTAATTAAGGTATTTTAAATTTTGATTTTAAAACAAACGCTTATACATACTTAATATATTTACCACAGTAATTTGTTACAATAATTAAGAAACTTTCTTAACTTAAAATTTAGTGACAATTATCGGCTGACTATACGCCTGTGAATAGGCTGGTTCCCAAATTAGCTCTAGATTAGCGCTGTAGAAATCTCGAGATTATGAACAGAGGCGATGAACCAGATTACCCTAATATCACCACAGCAACAATGGCAATATACGAATACAAACCGATGTTTTGTTCGAAACCAGTGCGTGAGTCTGCAGTCGCACAAGCGTGTCTTCCGATGAAATTCTTTTCGATATACAAAATCAGAGTTCGTACTTTTGTTCAGCACACGTATTATTAGCAACGAATAATTAATCGGGCATAAAATATTGCGTTTAATTATTCGTATTGGCCTCCTCTGAAGTGTGGTCCCGAGAATCTGTGTCTTACGAAGAAATTCCATTCGGTGTAAAAGTCAAAGTACGTACTTTTGTTCAGCAGGCGTGTTGTTAGTAACCAATAAATAATCGGATATATAACATTGCGTTTAATAATTCTTACTGCCCTTCGCAAAAGTGTGGTTCTGCGGATATGTCAGCTGTATATCAAGTTTAACTGTACAGCAATCCAGCAGCATGATGTCGTGTGTAACTTATTACGTCCCATCTTGTGCTGGTACTCAATTGCTGGACCCGGTGGCATGGAGGGCTGAGTACACGCACTGCATGGCCTGTTAACTTATGTAATGTTAGCAAGTTCTCTGCGCCATACGAAAGCCGTATCAGGTAGACCAGCTTATTCACCATCTCTAGACCTGTATCATATATCAAGACCACATAAGCCTGTTTATTTGACCAGTATCAGTGCCAGGTTGGGTTGTAGAGGAGACAGCATTGTGCTATAATGGAAATCAGTGATGATGGTGGTCATAGGATGGTGCAGAAGCAGGATAGGATGCTTTGAAAAATCAGTTTTCAGTCTGAAGTGAAATATTCCTGTAGAGAGGGTATGCAGAGGAGCTGCGATGCAGACGATGGCCACTCGGCCAACATAGCACGGACGAGGCTTAGCATTGCTTAATTTCACTGCACCTGCCAGTAACAAGCCACCATCCAAGATGTTGTAGATATTGAGCCTATTATAATTTCACTAGAAGTATACATTTGCCTATATTAATTATTTTATGAACGTTGCAGTGAATTTCGCTGCAGTGATTATTATAATTTATTATTATTTATTATTATTATTATTATTATTATTAATCAGATGCCAATATTGCACTAATTTATCAATTCATGTAATTCAGCTGATGTTTGAACTTCTTGAACTGAGGAATGTTGGTGTGTCTAAATGTGTGTTCATTTATATGTATGAAATGGAACATGTTTCAGAATGGGCTGTGGTTCCTCTAAGAGTGCAGCAGTTCCTACAATGAAAAAGAAAGACAAGGCAGCGGAAAGTTCAGGTCAGTTTTATGAATCTTAATGAGCTTTTTATTTGAATGTTTAGACTCTGAAGCAGTAAAAGAAGCTTGTTATGTAAACTTGCATTGTGTTATCATCAGTAATTTCTTGTCATTTTGATGTCATTTCGAAGGCATGACGATGTGAGTGCAGTAGCCTGAGAGTTATTCATGAGTTGATAAAGTTGATGAAGTTAAAGTTAAGTTTTAAAATTGAGTTTATACAGTGTTTACCTGCACAGGGCCTGTTAATTGTAATGTTTAATGCTGTAGAACCTGTTCCAAAACCAGTTGCTTTTGAGATCAAGAATGAAGACAGCATTGTTCAGAAGCATCCGCCAAAGAGGCTTCAGGTCAGTAAGTCAGTGTAACAACTGGGGTAAAGACCAGGCAAGGGTGAGCGGTTTAAAAAGGGTGGAGCATTTGAAAAAGGTAAGTTTTGAGTCTTGAACAGCTATGCAGCAACTTGGCTTAGTGAGAATTTCTAAATCCCTTTAATGTTTATGTTCCTTTAATTTTTATGTTTTGATGGTGATGATGATGACAGTGACGACGACGACGATTATGAGGAAAGACTTACATGTAAGCAGATACCAGTGGCATTTCTTCTACCATTCAGGGCACTAGACTAGTTAAGCTGTTCTCCACTTGCCTTCTGTCGCAGAATGCCTGGTCTACGTATACCTGGCGATTTGAGAGATATTTTAATAATAATAATTATTAACTTCTAATGGATGCTGTGTCATCTTCCATCAGTCCGCACGACAGAGAGGCAGCCTATGGTGGATAAGGAATTTGAAACATGTAAGTTTTAAGTTGAGAACGAAATGACAGGAGATATTTGGATGCTGTGTCATCTTCCATCTGCAAGAGACCACTGGTGGTTGGGGTTACCATGTGCTGTGCACTTCAGTGCCTGTTGTCATGCCTCATCCTTGATGCAGCGTGATCTAGAAAACTCGGAACATTCCTCTTCTGTCAATGCTGTTATTTTAGGAGCCCATCAGTTATGACTTTTCTAGTTATCTGAACACTGCTTACCGATGAACTTTTTGTTCCTAATGAACTTTGACATCATTTAGCCTACCAAAGGGGGGAGTGACTCTGATTATGCTTATCTTAAATACATGCTATACAAATTTACAATTACAATTAAGAACTTTGATTCTGCTCTCTTTTGAAAGCAGAATTTGATTTGCTAAAGCTCAGTGCACCCAAACTTTTCTGAAGCATCAGATGTATTATGAGAAAACTGTTTTATTTCTTAGATATTACTCAGCTTTTCATTTTACAATTTCTTAGAGGTTGGAGCAGATGGCAGAGTCAGGTCCAAAACTGACTGCACAAATGCTTGAAGAGAAACTTAAAATTGCTGAACAAAACCGAGAAAAGGCAAGAATGATGCGATGTCAGTATTTTGATGGTGATGATGATGACAATGATGATGACAATGATTATGAATTCTTTAGACATCATATTCACTCAGACACTACCCAGATGAGTTTTATGTAGAAAGAGATAACAGAGCCCTAATGCTAACGTTGTTTATTTATCGATTTGTTGTATATATTGGTATATGTTTAATGCATCAAGTTTGTTTTTATGTATTATACATAGCACCGTTATATAATGAGATGCATCAGTCAGTGGCAGTAAGCAACTGTGCATGATATATATGCTAGTCAAGTTAAAAATGAAAGTTGAGTCCTAGCAGAAGAAAGGCCAAGGTATGAGCACGTTCATCCAATGTGGTCAGTTAATGAGCAGCAGATATCTACCCTACTTGACTCCAGGAGAAACCCAGGGTCTTCTGTTAACTGATTGCTGTGCTTACCGAAGAAAATCTGGGGACTGACTTGAGTGACTTAAGAAAATTCTTTAGAAATATTTTTGTTTCTTATCTTTTGGCAGGAGCTTGAAAAAGTTCGACGCATGACGTCGGCATCTAGGGTGAGGCAACAGTTACAGGATGCTCAAGGACAGGTCAAGAAACAAGATTATTATCCTAGGAGTAATTACCGATACTTACTTCTTTTAATGTAATGTAATCAAGAATTTATGTAGCACCTGTATAAGTTTTAAGTACCTCACAAAACACAGCACACATGACTATCTTTCTGTTGTTCCTTCATATAACCATCTTTTCTTTTTAGAATTTTTAAATTGTTCTGCATTTATAGATTGAAGAAAAACAGGGCTCTGCTGGCAAAATCCGAAGTAACGTATTAAAAGAAATTGAAGACAAGAAACAAGAATACTCAGGCAAAGCTGAGAGAGCAAGAGAAAAATTTGAAGACAAGAAACAAGAATACTCAGGCAAAGCTGAGAGAGCAAGAGAAAAATTTGAAGACACGAAACAAGAATTTGCAGGCAAAGCTGAGAGAGCAAGAGAAAAATTTGAAGACACGAAACAAGAATTCTCGGGCAAAGCTGAGAGAGCAAGAGCAAAATTTGAAGACACGAAACAAGAATTCTCGGGCAAAGCTGACAGAGCAAGAGAAAAATTTGAAGACACGAAACAAGAATTCTCAGGCAAAGCTGAGAGAGCAAGAGAAAAGGTACGTCAGGAAAAAAGGGTACACTCTTGTGTTGTTTGGTTCAAGAGAGGAAAACCTATAATCGTAATTATCTACTTGTTCATACATCTTGTAATTCCACAATGCAACATGGTAGCTTTGCCATGGTTGGCCCTTGTACTGTGGACCAGAATGCCATGCAACTTGTCACATGAACTTCTTGTCCTGTCTCAGCCTTTATTTTGCCAGAGGTTGAAGATAGTTGGTCTTCAGCCTCTGGCAAATACATAGTCTTGTATTTTAAGGTCTTGAATACCTCTGTGGAGTTTTCTTGAAGAGGTGCTATATAAATTTGCACTTTTGATTACAGTTACATACACTGGATGCTTCTTATAGTGCATGAACAATCCTTGCTGGTCAGCACTGCCGCATCATTCAACAGAGAGCTGTCTGTTCTAGTACTGAGTCAGCTTGGTTGCCAAGCGGTGTGCTCCTGTAGTCATAGCTATTTGCAGGTGATTTGCTTTCAGGCATTAATTTGGACACACCTGGCTTTCCCCTTGGGATGATCTTCTGCCGAATATGCATTTGTTTCATGTGACTTAGCTCTGCATAAATCATCGGCTTGCCTTAACTTGCACCTGTTTAGATCAGATAGATAACCATGTCTGTATAATTTTTGAATTCCTAGACAGCACATTACAAATACTAACATTTTTACAGACATAGGTACAAACACACAATTATTACATGAATTATCATATGGTTGGGAATTTGGATCCCAAATTTAACTGAGTTTTAAAATCGTTGTAATGCAACTGTCCTGTAATGTTACAGTGTAGTTGTTCGTAATACTGATAGGTAGCATTACGTGAAATGCATCACAAAGGTTCAGTGTATTAGTTTATGTTTTAATACTTTAAAAAATCAAAATCCTCTCAATTTTCTCGTGGTCATCTGATGCAGAGACAATTAGAAAATGCCTCTGAATGCTTTCTTACTCAAATTTATTTAATGCAGTGTATTGATAAATTTGTATATGGTCCAGCTCACATAAAAAGTTACATTAAGGTGCTCCTGACCTGGAACTTCACAGACAATTGAATAGGAGTCTCAAACCTGTTGTTTCCATGACAAGAACAAAATCGGCTATTACTTTGTAATAGACGAACAGTTTGAGGCACTATACAAAGATTCTCCTTCAACTACAGTTATGTAATAAGTTGTAATGTATGTTCATATCAGGATATTTGCATGGCCTAAGTCTGTTGAGTTCTCTAAGACACGTGTGAAGGGGAGGTTTCAACCTGCACGCTTTGTGCTACGTGGTAGGTACGTAATCAGTCAGCACCATGTCTTGCATTTTGATAGTAGGTTTGATTTTTACGCTGTCGTCAATTTGTTTCTTTTAGATAAACTTTCTGAAAAAAGATGCAGATGATCTAGAAATTGAGAAAGACACTAGTTTTTACAAGGATTATGGTTAGTCATTTTGTAAACTTGATTTGAATACAAAATTATCATCTAATATTCTACCAAATTTTTACCTTCTTGTAACCATTATGGTCATGTGACAGTGCTCACGTAGCATTTTATGAATCTTAGAATTACGCTAAATCCTGTTTTCATTTATCTAGATATTTTATAAAAAATTGTATTGAACTTCATTTATAAATTTGGATAACTTGAGGTCGTAAATTCTGCACCTTCTATGACAACCACATTTGTGGTGCGCCCCACATTGGGCCCATGGTTGCCAACAGTTGCCACCAGTGTGGGCCTGCTATGGGCCCAGTCTGGGGAATTTTGTAATGATACATTTGAAAAAACTACTTTAAAAGCAGATGATGGCTTTATAGCTCAAGAACTTTTCTGGGAATATTACCTCACTATTCTGTTTTAGGAACATTCTGATAATTGGTTGACATATGTATGTGATGTTAAAGAAGTCTTTGACAGATGATGACAAAAATTGATGATGATGATGATGATGATGATGACGATGATGATAACAATAATAATGACAATGACTACAAGGTGATGACGATGTAAGAGATGTATTTGTTTGACAATCGCAGAATTCTGATGCTGAGCGTGAGTTTATGGTTCATTCAGTTGTCTGCATGTTGTCACTTTGACATTTAATTTATATTAATGTAGTGGTTAATTTTAAGCTTTTATTTACAATATTTACTTATTGTTAATTTATCATAACTGAATCATCTCATTTTCTGAATGCTTTAGATTGTTCTTTTTCTATTAAGTTTTAATTTCTGTTTAAATTTATGATTTCCCTCTATTAAAACTTTCAAAATAATTATTTTAATTTTATATGATTTCGCATTGTTAAACATTTCAGTTTAATTATTTTCTCTGTTTTATTTTATATTTTATTATAAGTTACTCAGCTGCCTGTAGTGAATTTTGTAGTTATCTGAGCATTAAATGCTTTTAGATGAACTTTTTGTTCTTAAAAAACTTTAGCACCACTTTTGGCCAACATAGACAACCACTTCTGTGAGGTGCTTAAAAGGCACCACATATTTTCTGGATACTTATGCACTGATTCTCATAAAACAGATGATTCTTATGCAATATAATTACTTGTGGTGCACACTGCTTATGTACTTATGTACTAAGTACTGAAGGTGCACCAAAGCAGGTTTAGTCAAATTTAAACGATCACTGCCTTGCCACAGAGGACAGCAATAAGCCTGCTTGAAGGTTTAAGTCTTGAGGTAAGATCAGGATGGTATCAGCTTACGTACTTACTCCTTCCCGTGCAAGTCTGCACACTGGGCAATGCTGAATCTTCACTCTTCCCTGTTCGTTGCCATTCTTCTTGCCTCGTCCCACTATGTTGACTTATCAAGTCATAACAGTGGCGTAGCTAGCCTTCCGAGGCCCTTGTGCAAACTAACTTTGGCTATTTTGCTTTAAGTAATTGAGCAACCGGGCTTTGGCCCCTTGGGGCCGCGTGGGCCCTTGAGCTTTGCACAACCTGCACAACCTATTGCTACGCCACTGAGTCATAAATGAGTTTTACCTGAGAGGGTGCTTTAAAAGTGTGATAAATTGTTTACAGATGATGACTGGGACCTGACTCCAGGAAAAGATAATCACCGTAAGAATGGAACAACAGAGCACATGTCAAGATTAAACAATCACCGCACTTCACAGCCGTCACAAGGCGGCAGCACAAAGAACAACTACAACAGGGGGTCCTACTCAGAAGATGATGAAGACTTTTTTGGTTGAATGCAGTTCATTTGGGGAGCGGGGAAAGGAAATTTCATGTAGATGCCGAGTTGGGTGAATGTGGCTTGGTTTTTACAAAAATACTCAGTTCATTCAGATGAGCAGTAAAAAAATAAAAACTGGCTGTGCACAAAGCGAGCACTGCACTTCTCGCACACTGCTTATGTACTAAGTACTTCCTGCTATGAAAAAAGTACACAACTGTCGCTATTTACTTCCTGCTATGAATCTCAGATCTCACAGGTAGCATTGTAGTCAAACTGTAATATGTTTAGTGTTTGAATCCAAGCATGTTATGTGGAATTGATGTTGGTTGTAAAGTCATGTAACTGTTACACAGTTGCCAGTGGTGACTGTTATTTGCGTGCTGATGAACGTTTTGTTTGCAATTAAGTTTCATACCACTTAGGGTAGCGTAGGTACCGCTTTTTTGAGGTACTTGAGTGCACTGTGTTGAATGGTTAGATAAGTACGTACAAGTATATGTATGAGTTGTTTGGCCCAACAGAATACTATTGTCTTTGCACTTCTTTCAATGTAAAGATGACATTGTCAATGTGGTTGACATTGGAAAGGCTTTGAGTGGTTACAGAGATTTGAATGCCTCCATTTTTATCAGTTCTGACATGAAATTTGCAAATTCTACGAAAACTTATTTATGCAGGTTGTTTGGGTACATTTTACGGGAAGTTTTACATCACTGATACCCAGAACAGGCCAGATAACCCTTAAAACTTCTTTTATCAAGCCTTCCATTAATAAATGTGCATTGTAATCATAATAAGGTTGCATTTCTTCATTTATTAAAAAACCCAATGGGTGATTATCTGAGCAATCCTACGAACTCAACAACACTTTACCCCTTGCAACCTCTGCACAAGTTTTTCACTTAAAACTGAAAATGCTCCTCGTCCGCAAATCCTGTTCTGATTCCTCTTCTCGTTATCTGTGTGGCCACTCCAGTTATAAACACCATCCTCTGTAACTCTCTGATTGTCTGCCTGCCTCGCCTTGGATTTGACCTAGAACCGCATCTGACCCTGCCTGGTTATCAATTTTGTTTTGACTGAGCACCTGTGAAAAAGCTGGTTTCTTTGATACAGCTTTCGTTGGTCACTGTAGAAATTTCGAATTTATGATTATGATAATCAGCTTATATACAGTTAAAACAAAATTGGTAAAAGACAGATTGTATCAAATTCAGTTTCACTTGAAAATCAGATCAACAGACAGCTGATGTGGAATATTGTTTAGAGCTGCAGAACTGAGAAGGATGAAGAGTCGGCACTTTTTGACAATATTGTTTTTAGTTTAGGTGAAAAGTGCGAGCTGAAATTGCTGTCACCTAATAGTATCAATGTAAAATTTTCCATAGTTTGGAAGGAAGCTCATACCAGGGAGATAAAGCCACTTGAGCCATTAGAGAATTGTAGGGAAGCACTGATACAAAGATGAATTAAAGAGGGGTGAAAGAATTGCAAGTAAGTCAGGTTCACTGAATTGGGAAAAACTGGTGAAGGTAGCCTAATTTTTCATTCTGCCGTTTTTGACACATGGTATACATTAAAAATCTAGAGCCATTTGAAGAGTCGAAGTATGACACAGTTTACCTGTTTAACTAATTCTGAATATGAAACTTGCTGATCTGAACTCAGTTTTGACATTTTTTTCTGATGACCCTAATGGTAGTAGGAGTGAAGTTTCATACTATCAGAAATGTGGCCTGGAAATTTCTGAAAAATATTCTCATCTGATGCAGGGTAAGCAAGCAGACTACAGTATGCATTGAAGTACCTATGTTCTTTGAGAAATCATAACTTGTAAAAGTTTACTTTGTAATAATTGTACTAAATTTGCATGTAATTCAGGTTTTGCAATCTTTCTGGATAAGTGAAGCTTTGGTCAGAGTCTGTTGCTATAGTTTATACAAAATATGATGGATAAAACTATGCTCATTGGGAAACGGCATAACTTTGGATTAGGATTATTTTGAAACATGCAAATTTTAATGACATGACTTTAGAGTAGGGTTACATTTTTTAAGCATGCAAATTGAAATGTTTTTGGATCTGAACAAACGATCTCAAAGGAACAATTCACCTGACACTAATTTTTTTAAGGTTGTGATGTCTTTAAACAAATGCAAGGAGATTCACAAATAATCATACTCAGATCTGCATTGTGTTGTATTGTGATATTAATGAATTACGATTGTTCCTGTAATGTGACTGCTACTGCATTATTGCTCATGTTGTTTTCATATCGTCGGTGTCGTAATGATGCAAATATCGGCACTTGTGTTTCTTGGACTCACATAAATTTACATGCCTCACGTGACATATGTATTAGGTGATTTGTACATTTTTAGCTTAACTTTTTATAACTTATGAATGAAGCTTACGTAAATACTGCTGCACTATTTTTCTGGAATCTCGATGTCAAAACTATTGTTGTGTGAATATTGTTACTGATATGTACTAAAGGCAGGGTATTTTTTTACTTATCTTTCTGTACAAGTAATAGGTTATATTATACGTCTAAAAATACACCTGTTAAATGCGTCTCCCGTACAAATTTCTGATTTAGTGATTCTGTTTTAGTGAATTCTGTAATACATATTTCTTCAGAGAACCTGTTTTAATGAACTGTGTCGTAAAAATTGGTTTACTGTTTCAAAGACTCTGCAACTGAATTGTTGAGATGAGTTTCAGTTCAAATATTCAATGATCTGTTTGTGCCTCAGCGTGTGAATGCCGACCTATTGCCATATTGATGGATTTATTTAAGTTTTGATGGCCAGTAACTAAACAGGTGCACATCTAATGAGTTTCACTTGAAGTGGCTCTATACAAATCTGCAATTACAATTCTATTATGAAATTGTGCAGTACAGATTTTATTTGAGTTTCAACGATTCTGTTTATCTAAATTGTGTTTCAGAAATTATTAAACTGAATTTTGTGAGTACCTCTACTAATCATGTAACAGGTCTTAATACAAGCTGATTTTAATGATAAAGCAAATTAAAAGAATTATAATGTGGCACCTGGCAACTTATAATTTATTAAGTCGTCATTTACAAGGCTGACATAAGTCGCTTAAACTCCACAGAGAAAATTCCAGGATGGCACTACGTACTATGTAATACACAACATAACATAAGGTGTGAGGTTTCTATATTGAACTGTTACAACATTAGCCTTGCAAAAGTCCCCATTTCGAGCCTGGATAGAAACAAAGTGGTTGACATGTGAAATGTGTTCTGAATCACTTTAAATCCATGTTATGTTATGTTACGGTGCACATGTGATAGGTTGTCTGACAACTTTTAGTGCATGCTGTTGATACAGGAACATTTAGAAAAACTCTGCGTAAATAACATATATTTCAAACTGCTTAGATGACCCGAAAACTCTCTTCTTTATCTGTTTGTTGACTTTCACTAATATTTGAAACAGAAATACATCTCTTGATTAGATCCATGTTTCTCTTCTCATCCATATTTGGCAGACTAGATATGAGGATCTCTTGCCAGACGCTTGCTGGGTTAAGACTTGTAAAGTTAACAAGTGTTGACTAAGGATGGAAACTTAAAGCGGTGCTATAAATGATAAGAGCAAAGGCCCAAGAACTGAAATGGAGGAACACCACAATTAAGATTAGAGATTTAGAGGCAGGTAAACAGAACATAATTAAACAGATGCTCTGTTAACATGCCTCTAAAGAACTCTAAAGAAGTAACTTAGCAAGGTGTCATGAAACTAACAGCAAAATTTTTCAAGATCAAAGATTTCACCAGCACAAATGACAAATTTTTTTACATTTGTTTCTGAACAAAGAAAGAAACAAGACTTAAAGATATGAAGAAAAACAATTTAGCAAGATAAAAGTTATTTACAAAGTTTGTTCAACAACTAGAGTTTATACGACAGTTCATTTTAAAATTCAAATTCTGGTCCTGTTTCATGTCTCTGAAATACTGACCATACAGTTAAATGACGACTGTTTACAAAATTCTCAGCTTTTAACTTTAAACCAGTTGGTCCTTAAATTCAAATCCTCTGGCTCCATCTAGTAAACAGACCTTTTCACACACTGGTGCAGTGGTAAGACCATGACTTATCTGAACATGGTACACAGTTCAAATCCAGGACAGGGCAGAAATTCTAGACAAATTTGATTCAATGCTACATGTGCCAAGACTTTGTTGACAAATCAGCATGTAATAATAACAATCATAATAATAATAAAAAATGTCTCTGAACATAATTTGTTCACATTGCCTTTGGGGTGTAATCCTTTTGGGTAAAACATAACAATAATTATAATAAAAGCAAGATAGAAATCACAGTATTACCACTAAATCACAGGTGTCATTAATTACTATTAGAGATCAAAGAACTGTTTAAAACGCGTAAAACCTTTGCTGCTCAATCGAGATAAGCTGAAATGAATCTAGATGATGTACAAAATATCTGAAAGCATTGTCAAACATGTCGATGCATTTGTGCTCAAAATTTTAAGTAATGTCATTTAATTAGACATTTCATAACTAGAGATCACCGATTGTAAGGCAGAACTAAAAGAACTTGTCCATTTTTATGCTAAGCTACTTAACACTTGTGACAGTCTAGTGGTTTGAATGCTGGACTATCAAACCAGAGGCTGGGGTTCAAATCCCTCCCAGGGCAGGAATTAGTTTCAAGATTTTTGCTCCACCTGCTCCCCCTTGCAAAGCCAACTATAATGAGTACACTGACCACATACTGTAAGTGGGAAGATCAAAAGGCAAGGGACAGCACTTGCCACCTGTCCTCATATGCTGAGGCTAAGAAAAATGAAGTTGCTAACACTTCATACCCATGGCTGCTTCTAAAGATAGCTTAAGGGACTGTTCTTAGTTATTGTGTATCATAATTACACACTTGTAGAGAATCTCTTCAAGGGAAACTTCTCACAGAAACTCCCCCAAAAATGAAAGCTTGAAAGCAGGAATGGTCTGTTTTTCAACTGATAATGGAGCGGGGCAAAGAATGTCAAGAAGCTTATGTCACAGGTTGAGTTTGCATAAGAAATATTAAAAAATGCAGAAATCATTGCACTTTTACCATTTTTTTTAAAACATTCTGGCAGAAAAAAACGAAGATGTTATGCCATTAATTTTGATATATACTGCATAATTTAATAAATGGAAAATGCAATACGTGAGTGAATATTTCCCCAAAGAAATGACCAAATTTGTTGCACCAAATGCATCGGTTTCATTCAGTATACAGAGAATCAATAAATAATGAACGGACTACCAGTATTACCTACAAGCTCTTGACTAACAACTTCTACACAGTCGCAGCTACGCAGATATGCTTATTTAATTAAAACTTCTATAATGCTGGTGTCTAATGCACCAAAATCAAGCCTCAGTCAGATCAATACCCAGTCTTTCTCACCTGCATTCAGTTGCAATATAGGCAGGGGACATGAATTCGAAGGTTATACAATTTTAGAACTGAAATAATTTAATGTAGCTTTGTACTTCATATGGCTCCTGAAAGTCTCATTGCAGGAAGAAGGGAGCATTTTTACAAAAAAGTTCCCTAACCCAGAATACAAAAGGCAACGTAAGATACTGGTAGTCGCTCATTTATCATGCCACAGGACTCTATCAGCAGCAGCCCTAAGCAACATCTTCTAATCTAACCTAGTGACTTCTATAGCGCCATTACCAAAATGCACAAGTAGTTAAACGAAATCTTAGGAAACAAAATCCGTTGGAGAAATCCAATCGAAATACTGAAGAGCCTTAAAGTCCACAGGCCTTTTGCTGTTCAGAAAATCAACAATTTCCTTATGGCCTGAAAACAAATTATTGCTTTCACATGACTGACCAGGATTTGAACATTGTAGTGACAAAAGCAAAGCAATGCCATGCATACAAAAATGGAAATCAGCACTTAAACCAAGTTACCTGTTCAAATGACTCCCACAATAGAAACAAAACCAGTCTAAGTACAGGTAAGTGCCTGATCTTATTGGATATTATACTGATAAGCATAGCAAGTGGTAGCACTAAATTCTACTGACTGGCAACAGTGGACCAACAGTTGTCAAAAACAACAGAACAGCTCAATCTAAAAAAATTACAGCAAGCCCAGTACACTCTAAAAAGCAGTAATGCCAGAAATTTATAAATGTTCAGTTAGCAGACCACATACTGCAGCTTACAGCATTCTTACCAATTGATATGGTCACACAGTGTCTGGATTTAGGTCACAATTACTGCTCCCTACTACCTCGAATGTACGTCCATGTGAATTCAAACTACATTATGTAATGTCTGATAATAAAACATATCTACATCATAACTTTGAGGAAACTTCTCTGCAGCCTTCCCAACTCTATGAACCAATCCACCATCAGACAATCAAGCAACATCTTCATTTCATCTATTGAGAGATCTCAGACCTGGAAGTGAGGAAACATGGTTTATAATAATAAATATTATTCTATGGAGATGTTACTTATGGATTTGACAACTGTAAATGTCTGTAATGCAGTAAGATGTAATCAGACATTTACACCACGCCACTGAAAGAGAGCAGCTGAAGGAGAAAGAAAGGCAGCAGCTAAAAAGTCACCAAGAAGTCACGATGAAGCCTTCAACCAATGGACAGTAAAATTCTCGAGCACCTTGTTTCACATTTCCAGACTAAACACTGTTTTCCATCGACATCTTGATAGCCATCTCCAGAAGGGCCTCTTCCGGCAGATCTGCACAAAATAAAGAGAAACATTTTGGAATTTACAATTCCCACAATGCAACAGTTACTCAATTACTGCACCCTTGGTTCCTGCTCTTTCTCGGCTGTGGACCCAATTTAGTTAAACAGATTTTTTTAAACTCAAAATCTGTACTGCACAATTTTGTAATAGAATTGTAATTGAAAATTTGTATAGTGCCACTTCAAGAGAAACTCAGAGGTGAACCTGTTTAGTTACTGGCCATCAAAACTTAAATCCATCAGTACGACAATATGCAGGCATTCACACGCTGAGGTGCAAACATAGATCATATAATATTAGAATTCAAACTTGCCTCAACAATTCAGTTGCAGAATCTTTGAAACAGTAAACCAATTTTTACTACACAGTTCATTAAAACAGGTTCTCTGAAAAAATGTGTATTACAGAATTCACTAAAACAGAATCACTAAATCAGAAATTTGTACGGGAGCTGCATTTAACAGACGTATCTGCTGCCTGCTTCTGTCCACTCTGCAAGCTCTGCGATGTTGTTTAGGTCACAGCTGGTCATATCTTTTTCATACTGCTTATCCTCTGTGGCCTGTCTTCCAGTCTCTGATGCCTCATGGATCTCAGCTGCTTCTGTCCAATGCATTATGCTGTTTGCATGTAGTTTTGATGCCTCATGCATTTCTATAACAGTACTATAGAAGTTTCCAGATCAGATTTTATTAGATTCACTGTGCACTGACCAGTCCTGCACAATATAAGGATTAGTCATGCTCTGCAAATTCAGATCCGTGAATGAATATGAATGCAGTCTTCAAGTGCACACACAGTCTACCTGTACACTGTAAGGTCCTGAACAACACTTTTGGCAGCCATACCTTGTACCACGTCATAACAAGGCAATGTTACAATGAGGTCTAAAGCTCAAATAAACTTTTAATCCATATCTCCCACCAAGTCACATGAGAATTTGTGTCATAACGAAGTGTGTTACAAGGAAGTTCTGAAGGAGAAACTGTCCTATGACATAGCTCAAGAATAATTTTTAACTCAACTGAAGTCACATATATCTTCACTGGTCTGCTAGAAAGCCACATGTGCAGCATTAATTTGGAAAGTAAGCATATATGGCAAAACACAGTTAGTTCTAAACTAAGTCTCTAGATTTCAGTTTTCCCGAAATTTTATTTTCTTGGCCATTAACTCCAGACAAATCCAACCTAAAACTCAACTGCCACTGCACAGCAAAACAAACTCCACGTTCAGCCAATTGCGTCAAAATGACGAAATGCACCACTGCAACACACACGAACTAAGAAACGAGACTCTGAAGAACAAACTTGCTCCAGAAGAATATTCGTAAGTGAATCCCATAAACGGTTGAAAACTACATTTTACAATTTTACTTTTACAAGTACAATTTATTGTAATGTAACGGATCATTTTCACCTGCTTCCCCTTGCAAAGTCAACTATGACGAGTACACGGACCATATACTGTCAGTGGGAAGAACAGAAGGTGAGGGAGAGCGCTCTACACATGTCCAACACTCTACACATTTCAGTGACATGGAAAAAGGTGTTTCCTGCAGCTCTACAAATATCTACAAATGTCGGGCAGAATCAAAGAAACATCAATGTGAAAAATATTCCATAAAGACAGTTAAATGCCAAAGAATCCTTAACCTATTCATAAACACTATCTTACTTACCATCGGGTGGAACAGCTAAATGTGGTGGTGGAGGTGGCGTTGGATGCGGTTCCCCTGACTGACTTGACTGATCCTCTTTTCGACCTAGAAATGCTAGCCTCTGTTTTCGTAACCCTTCAACATCTAAAGGCTCTTGGACTTCGGTTTCTGCCGGGATCGTTGGCTCTCCAGGGAACTGGCCAAAATCTACAAGATGTAACATATGCATCACTTACGCCAATTTCAACCTAACTGCAGACGATCAACTCAATTCCACCCTAAAAGTAATGTCTATGAAACAGCAGACACTACATGTGACCAGAATGCTCATCAAAACAACCGTCTGGTGTCAAGGCACAATCACTGCTATTTAAAGCCAAAGGATTATGTCTAAGTACTACAAAAACCCACATTACAGCTACTGATATAGCGGTCATAAGCATTTTTTACAGGGGTAACAAACAGACTCAAGCATCAATTACACAAAGCCACTAAAATACATCAGAGTGAATGACTGCCCTCCTTAAAACAGTTCAGGATTGCACATTGAATTGCCTGGTAATCTAATCTAATGAATTCTGTAGTGCCATTATCATAATGCTCTCTCACCAAGACTATATCACTTCTGCTAGTCGTTCTCTCTCTCTCTCTCTCCCTATATATATATATATATATATATATATATATATATATATATATATATATATATATATATATATATATATATATATATATATGTGCTGTATCTGAGCATATCCACTTCAAGCAGGCCTTCCTCATGCACAAAGCATGTGCAAAGCATCATCACCATCCTCTACATCACCTCCCTAGTTACACATGGTAGCTCTGTTATATAGCTCTCTTTGATTGGCATCTTCTGGAAAGTATATTGTTTTTAGTACGTGATTTGTCTTTGGCCAGAGCTTGTTTACAGTTGGTGGATGCACCATCTGGAACTCTCTACCTCCTACGTTAGCAACTCTCTTACTGAGATTATCTTTTGCAGTACACTGAAAACTTACCTCTTCCAGTATGATAATGGTTCTTAATGTTTCCTGTTGCCGACAAGGAATGCTATTCAGGTCCAAGCTAAAGGCACATCTCTTTCAACTTGCTTACCCACCATAGCCTGGCTTCTCATTTCTCTGAACTATCGGAATTCAACCCGGCTTCTCCAAAGGTATACGATTTTTAACTGCAATTTTGACTTGAAGCGACCATCAATTGATGCCTTGAGCATTATTCATTAGATTAGATTGCCAGGCTTCAATGTGCAATTCTGAACTGTGTCAAGGAGGGCATTATCAAATTTCAGTTGCACTGTAACACGCTGTACTCATCACAAAGCCATGACAAATCATGTAACATACAGCCTCCCTATAATACGACCTTTGTGAGCCATATCGTGGCAAATGCATAATAGTAAATTATAATGATACAGCATTCTAAAGCAGAATTAACTCTGGCAGGACACTGGAACCTGAATTGATTTGACGAGTGTCATAAGTAAATTGCAATACAAAACGAAAGGTTGTCTGCTTATTAAATAGCTGCTGTTATGTTAGTTGTTAAGATCCTTTCTGGTTAATCCAGCAGCCATTTCTATAAAGATTGTTGTGGCCAATAGCAGCATTTAATAAATAAATTATCTTACATTATTTTATGTAGATAATCATTATTTTACATGAACGTCATTAGTTTTACATAAAGGCTTACCAAGCATGCTCAGCTTCAGAGCTTCTTTAAGCGTCTTATCATCATCTTCATCAAGATGACGGCTTTCTTCAATCGCCTTCTGCAGTTCCTCATCATAGTCATCAGCTGACGCCGCCGACTTTTTCTCGGCCTCTGGCTTAACCTCACTGAGTAACTTCGGCTTTTCACGCTGAACAGCTGGCATTAGTTTTAGGATCTCGTCCGCATCACAGGGAGGTAAATCCCCACTCAGCAAAAAGATGGAATAGCCTACAAAGGTCATAAAACTTTGATCACTCGTCATCATTTTTATTACAGAAGGGCAAAAAGTGAAAATTTTCCTTTGCAGCACAAACACATAGCCTTGAAGTACGAGATAGCAATAATAAGACGATTTATATGGCTCCATAGCATGGCTGAGACTGGAAAATGGGCGCTATACATGAGTTCACAAATCAACAACAGTCACATGATATTTTTAAATGATAGTTTGGTGTCGTGACTTGCATGCGTCCACATATGGGCATACCTAACATGGACGACTGTTCCACTCAGTGGGTCCGGCGACAGGGAAAGAACATTCACCAAACCTCATGGACCACTGCAGGACATGCAGCTGATTCCTCGATGAGGATCGCAGCTGATATAGGTTCTGGTTGTCTGCTAATATCTAACAATTCACCTCTACCAATCTCCTAAATCCCAACTGATCTGCCTAAACCAAACATCACTCCACTGAAACTGTTATCTCCTTGCATTATAGCAAACTTGTCATTGCATAAGTTGTCAACAAGTCTCTTCCTGTGTCCGTTAGACACCTCTGCTGCCTTCGAAGCCATAGATCATGAAATCCTTATCAAACACCTCTCCATTTTGATTTAATTCATTGTTTTTACAGTGCATATGCTGACACTTGTGTCACATGTGGCTGCAATAGGCAAATAACTGTACACGTACAGCACCCTTTCTTCAGCCTCAACCATACTATAGCATTCTATATATCTTCTTCTTATTATTATTATTATTATTTTATTATTAGTATTTTTATTATTAGTATTATTATTATTATTAAATTATTATATTATATTATTATTACAAAAATCTTGAAAAAGATGAGACAATAGTCCTGTCATGAACAGCATTAAACAAAAAACCCTGGCTTAGCAGAGGTCCCTCTATTCGAAACACGTGAACTCATCACCATTACATTAAATGCCACTCAACCACGACGTTATACCTCACCTTCATGCTGCAGCTGTTTCAAGAAGAGTGACAAGAATGTGTCGGAGAGCAGTTCAGGGCCCGTTAGCAGAGAATTGAGATTAAACCACTGGTTGCCTATATGGCGTATGGTAAACCAATGCTCCTTGAAGTTACACACAAAGGCCTTCTGTGTCCTACAAGAGACAGGTCTATAGAAAATATCACAGTATAATACAGTACTTTACAGTACAACTGTATACAGATCTATGCAGTACAATACTAATGCAAATTCCAGTACAACAGAAGAAACCGCTGTACACTCCTAAGTAATCTCTGTTAGCAAGAAACCAATGTGGCCTTATACTGGTCCATAGCAATTCACTGTGGCCTGCACCAGACACTAATCTATCAGGGAAGGCCAGGCCAACTTCTGATTCTAATATGCCATAAATATATTTCAAATACTGTATTTTCCAATACATGCCATAATCAAAGATATATGTTGACAATTTCTTAATACTCACTTTTCCCTCTAAAATAAGGCTGAGCATTTATTACAAGCTTCTATCACCATTAGTTCTCATAAATGTACAGAATTTGCATATAAATTTGATATCAAACAATTAACGAATTAAGGAAAACTAAGGAATTAAACAAGAGCTGGTTAAAAATTCAGTCAAATTGCTACTCATTTACAACTGGGTATATGAGCTTAATCAAGGCATCTTAAGGGGTATTTACAACAGGAATCACTGGCTATTCTGGCATGACTCAGTAAGGTCAGTCAGTTGCATGCATCAGGGTCATGCCCCATCCCATTCTTATTACACTGAAACCCCCTTAAACACCTCAGTATCATGAAATATTGATATAACACTAAGAACATGGATCCTAATTTTAATTCTCATACTGTATGCCCAAATGCAAGATTAGTAAAGTAATGTAACAGTGCATTCTATACATTTTATTCCAGTAGTGTATTTATAATACAATCAGCAAATGATTATATACCAATACTCAAATACAAACATTTTCATTATTAATATTAATTCTTAGACAATCAATAATATAATATAAATACAAATAATTAATTTCTTGTCTTACCGTGGATCTTTCCTAGCCTCTTGGCAGATTGGCTCGCTGCTGTTGAAGGGTATTAACTCCAAGTTCCAGACTTTGAGGGCTTCCTGTAGGACTTGGATGGAAAAGAAGCCACTGTCATCATAATTGGACGACGGTTGCTTTAAAATCAACCATAAATCCTTCATGACTGAAAAATCTATAGATTTACTATATTTTATCTGTATAAAATAAATTCAGTGACACAGTGTCACAAATTTAAATCAACAATTCATTTTCAAGCCACATGTCCTATAAGGAAAGGTTGAAACATAAAGAAAAGGAACCTTCATAAAGTGCTGATATTCTTCAGAAGAGCATCCCGCCTCAGCCATGTGCTGTCGTTCGGACTCATCCAGCTTCTGCGCCAACTCGGCAAGGTCAATTGGAGTAAAGAAGGGGCCTTGGAGTATTGCATTCAGACAGTGTTGAGCACAAAGTGACCCTTCTTGCTAAACCAGAAAAAACAGCTTTATTTCAACCTTAGCCAACATCTCAAACCACAATAAACATCAATTTACGCTAAGCTGGGCACTGATTGACAAAACCATAATTGTGCTACTGTTGGCTTTGGACAAAGGCAGGTCTTTTTTCGTTCCTCTTTCTGGATAAAATTCTGGGGCTTACTTGTTTCTCATCGATGAACCGTAACATTATTGCGTTCAGTCAGACACTGACATCCATCTCGGCATATGCAGACCAATACAAATTTCAGTGCTTTGGAGACATTCGTGAAAGAATAGTGTCGTTTGTCTTCTGGACCTCCCTATGAGCACAGCACAGCGAAAAAGATGCATAAAAGCAGAAACTATTGCTATGATTGCGCTACGTAATTCAAATTCCAATGAGCCATAGTCTATATAATCTAGCAGTCGTGCTATTATTCATCATAAAATTTCACAAATCAGCATCAGAATGGTCGTTATAAGCCCATAGCACAGTAAGTGCCAACAACTTAGCATGTAACCTTTTCGTGAAAAATGAACTCCATAATTGACGAAGTAACTCTTTTAGATTTTATTCGACGAAATTAATTGGTAGAAAAATCTCTGCATGTTTACGAACCGCGTATAAACATGATACCCGTTCACTCCCCCGATCTAAATATAGGGGCTCGATGACGCTTGGCAGAGTTGTAAGTAAGCAAGGTATCTTGTTGTGTACCAGAAATGGCGAATTGGTTCAAGACCGATAAGAATGAATTACTTAAATGTTTAGGGTGAGGCTGAAATTGTAATATGTTTTAAGTAAGCTCTAACCCACATAAAAACATGTATAGCACCCCGTAATAATGCACAATTCGGGGCAGTTTTGATCATCTAAAATTCGAACTTATACTTAATCCGCATAAACTTTTTTGGACGACTGCTCGATAAAATAACTACAAAAACAGTTCTCGTAATGATTCGTTACAACGGTGAATTTTCACTGCTCTGTCGTGATTATGGTACTGATAGGCCTGTGTGTCAAGATCATTACCAATTATTATTAATTAGAAACTTCTGTAGCGCCAGTATATAATGCACAAAGCATCGACCGATGGTGCACTAAAATTAAGCCGTTATCAAGTCAATATTCAGAAGGTCAGAGAAACAGGATGTAGTAGATGAGCCAGCTGAAAGGGTAAGTCTTGAGCTAAATCGAAAAGACACAAAAAACTGAGTACAACTATCAGCTGCAGGAAGAGAGTTATAGTATTATAAAGTGTGCTTAGAAAATTTAGTTCCAGAAATCGATAAATCTCGTTCAACAAGAACAGTTCTTGTTTAGCTATGACCAGAAAAGGCGATCAGATGATTTAGTTGCATAGTGACTACAGCGCGTGAGAGCTGTGGCGTTCGATAGAGGGAAGCACAAATTTTGCATCCTCTGTCGTAGGGCCTACTGAGCGACTCCTAGCGAACATTTTGTTCCTACACGCGGTCTTTAAAATTCTCGCTCGATTGGAGGCCTTAATAAATGTAAAATTTAAATGTGCATGTTTTCTACAGCGACCACGTGGCTTCGACCCTGCTCATCTTTTAATGAATCATAATCGGGTGAGATCATTCGCTGCCCGATTGAATGGGTGTTACGTCATTTTAGGCAGTCTCACGTATACAGCCGAGTTCGCTAGGGGCGCTGGTAAAACAGTTGGCGCTCATTTGAGCTGAATTGACGTTTCAGCACAATGGCCACTGGACAGTCGCACGTAGCACCTTTGTCGGTTGGATGAACAGCTCTGCTAAGCTGATCAGAAGAAGATGACGCGTATACATGCAGTAATATATGCACGCTGGAAGGTTACAACGTGTCCTGTATGTTGCTGGGTTAGTTTTGTCGCATTTGCACTGCGGCGGAAAAGTCTGTCAACCTTGGGATCATACAGATTATGAGGTTGTATATAATCGTGTAAATGTGTGCATTACCTTTAACACGGCCATAATGTGATTTTTAAAACTGTGTATGGACCTTGAGAAAATGCTCAGCGCCATCGATGTTCTGTTGTATAATATGGAATACAGCCGCACAAAGGCTTCCACGAGCCCTGTTGAGATGGCACAGCCTTCATCTCCGGCACATGTATATCTTGTTGAACAGAAACTCACTGTTTGTAATTGTACTTGTAATCTGACATCTATAAAGCGGCGCTTCAAGAATAAACTCATCAGGGGCGTTCCCGACCGGAAAGAGTGAGGCCACTCAAATAACACAGACTTGCGAAATTGCGTAAGGGACAAACTGAGGAGCTCGAGCCGAAAGGCGATTCCAGCTGAATGGCAGGTCCAAAATAGGGAAAGCTTCTGTACTGAGCTGTAGCAGTGTGCATGCATACGAGGGACAGTCAGAGTCCGAGGGAGGCCGACCGGAGAGTGCCACGGCCGAGAACCGAGGAGACCAAAGTGCAGAAGTCCCTAAGGTATGATGGAGCAGAGCCAACGTTCGTGTGCATAAGATTCGAAATCTAGTTACTTAAAGAAATCTTTTAATGAAAATAATCGTACATTATTAAACGTGTGTGTCTGCATAGACCTGTATGCAGGGTCCATCGGGGGGAGGGGGGGAGGGGAGCAGGGCCATTTGACCCGGGCCTCACACAGAGAAGAGGCCTCAGATTTTGAAATATGTTTGTATGTAATAATTATTAATATTTACTTCACCTTTTCTGTATTTCTTTATTCACAGCTGAGATTTAGTAGGCTTTACAGGCGCATGCTTGGAGATTGGGGCCTTGTATTTGCAGAGGCCAGCCGATGGGCCTCTCGGAATCTCTAAAAGGTCCTGCCTCTATTGATGTCACGAGGTCCATTTGCTGGAACATATGCTGACCAGATCCGATTTATACTACATTAAAGTTAGGCTTATTGAACAGACATGATGGACTTAATACATTCACGTGTCTTGCACATACGGTAAAATAATTGCACGCTCGTATACACTTTCAAGAAAACATCCCGCACACGAGAAAACGACGCATCAAAGAAAGCGAAAGCTTATGAATATACAGACCAAATGCTCATTCTTATTAGGCAATTCCATTCGCAGATAGGCTTATGCAGGCCTGCGAGTAAATGAAGAGCACTGTATCAAAGAATGCTTCGATACAGTGTGGACTCAATTCTATGCATCATATGCTATATACAATCATTCATGTATGCATAGCTGCATATACTTCCAGCAGATACAATAGCTTTGCAGACTATAATTTAATATACTTTTACGAATGCACGCGCATGGTTCTTACTTACATATTCTATATATTATATATATATATATATATATATATTAATTTAAAAATTTGCATGTGTCTTACGTGCATATATAAAAAATTAATACATATAAGACTTATATTTTTATTATACCCATGTACGCAGCACATGCATCTTTACAGAGAACTATATTCTTAATATTATATATATAGTATCTTGTGCATATATATATAAAACATATATATATATAAAATGCGTGTAGTCCTATATATTTATGTATAGGACTACCTGTGTATATGCATATACAGTTACACAATATATATATATATACATATATATATATATATATATATATGAAACGTTTGTAGTCGTGTATATATGTATTATGAAGGCTTCGTGCGTGCATGGCTGATAATAACAGCCGCACTTGACTGCACGCATCGTCGTGGACCGTTCTAATCCGTGTCGCCCTCTCTAGCTCTGTCCGTCCGCCTGTGTGACTCCGTGTCTGCCTCCCCCTCCGTGCGCCCGACGAGACCTCGAGCACCGCGGACGTGCAGCCCCGGCTGCTATTATAATCGGGGCCACCCAGAGGTGTTTGCTCAAGCCCTCCCCCTCACGGGCGGCGCAGACGCGGCCGCGACCCCCCTCTCTCCCTCACCCCGTCTCTCCCTCGGCCTTAGATCAATATTATTGATGTCGCCGAGCGCAAAAGAGAGGGAGGGAGGGAGACCGAAAGGGGAGGGTGAGTGACGGACGGATGGACGGATGGACGGAAGGAGAGAGGGAGAACAGAAATGGTCCGTTCAGCATGGACTTAATCGAACGCAGCTCAGCTTAACAACGAGATTAACAACGGGATATACATACCTACACCCCAGCACACACACCTTCAAACACGCCGAAACCATACGCAAACGCAGGCTTATATATATATATATATGTATGTACATGTATGTATACATACATATATATATATATATATTAAAAGGACAAAATACATAAATAAACAATTTTTAATATGAAAAATACACAAGAACATCCTGTCTTTATGAAAGGACACATATTCAGCCATATCACAAATATACTCACAGACGAACGTATATATCAAATATGTATATGTATATATATAAGCCGTGGTTGAATATATATATAATATACAATATATATATATGCATGGGGAATTTTGGTCAGTCGTTAATAAACTACGATATTTTGTTCATTTAAGTCCTTGATGCAAATCGGATCTTGTGGTTTTAAGTTCGCTTTATATGCCGCCTATTATTCCAATGAAGGCTGTGCCTCTTTCGCAGGGAACTACTCGTGACCCTCCATGAAAGTCACACAGGTGCCACTCCTTTTGGAGCGCCATCGATCAATGTCTTGTACTTGAGTCCTTTCGATGTATATATATCGATGAGCAGATTCGATTGAACTATATCATGTGGATGTATAATAAAAGTTTGACATAATCGATTATTTTATAAAGGTGATCGTACACCGAAGCAAACCGATGCGAAACAGATTGAAATTTTCAGACTGGAGAAATGTTCAGAATGGAGAAATTTTCAGACTGGAGAAATGTTCAGAATGGAGAAATTTTCAGACTGGATAAATTTTCAGGCTGGAGAAATTTTCAGGCTGGAGAAATTTTCAATGACCGACTGCCCATGCGATCGGCCGATTAGGGAAAAACTGGTAACGTACACTGAAGCGATCTTATTCCTTTGGTCTGCAGTAGGATCGGATCGGTATATACGGCCGCCTTCACTTTATGCAGATAAATTCGTCCATGTGATAACTAATTTTCAATACATTTGAAAGTTTTCGAAATCATGAACGTTTACTTATAGAAAGAGCTATGAAATGTTTATTATAGTTGTATTACATTTATATGGCGCAACTTTAGAAGAGCTCGTTTACATAAAACCAAAGTTTCTGCGTGAATGCGTTTAGACTTTCATATGTAGACTGATAAGGTCTGCTACAGTCTATTCAATAATTCGGTTAAACACTCGAATCTATAAGAACAGAATTTGATAATAATTGATCGAATAGAAAAGATTGAATGCATGTATTTCATATATCTGTCTCGTTCACTGTTTATTCAAACAATCTAGACAATTTGTCTCCAGTATTCCAAGCCAAAGCATAAGCATGATATTCAACACATTGGCATAATGTGCATATACATATACGTGCATATGAATATAAATATACATATACACATACACATATGTTTTTAAAAAATATGCATGACACTGAAGTCTCTAAATATATGTTATATCTATAGGTGCCTTTACCTTTGGCGGTGATTGCAGGTGTGGGTTTCGTAGTGCCGGGGATGCAGTGAGCGCCGCAGAGGAGTGGGGGGAGGAGGCGACGCCGGATTAAGGCCCTGTTTGCGCTTGGATTAGAGCACAATGAATGCACTAATTCGTCAAACATCGTTCAGGATCACAGTCACTTTCTACCCAGGTACAACCAACCACAGTCCCATCCCCCCTTTCACACTACCCCAAACTGCTTATAGTACATATATATATATATATGCATATATATACATATATATATATATATATATATACATACACAGTCATACATATATAAATATATATAATGTCCGTGTCTAGACATAAAATAAGGACACGAACATCCCTGTCAGTCTGTCTCTCTGTCTGTCTGTGTGAATGTGTGTCTGTGTGTGTGTCTGTCTGTCTGTCTAATAAAAGCATGTAATCTCTGAATACTTTTAGAAACATAAATAATCAGCTAATTGCTGAACCTTTGTTTGAATTATGTGGGAGACGTTAAAAATTTTCATCCAAGCCATGCACTGCAGTGAAACACTTGTCAGTAGGAAATGCAATGCAGTATTTTAATATACAATGCAATAAAATACAATGAATTGCAACCCAATTTAACAGAACACTATGAATACAATATACAGTACATTAGATTCTACCCACGCCTCATGCAAATTGTATGAAATAATCACCTTTTACAACATCATTTATCATCGCAGCTCATATAATAATTACCACGCATACATACATACATACACACATCCACACATACATACACACGTACGTACATAAATATATACGTACGTACACACACATCCATACACATATACACACATTTCATGCATGCATACATACATACATACACACATACATGCATACATACATACATATTTATATATATACATAAATACATACATACATACACACATCCATACATACACACATACGTACATAAATACATACATACACACACATCCATACACATATATACATGCATACATACATACATATAATTATACATAATTGTATGTATGATCTATATATAAGTCGATACAGTTGAGCAGAGAAATGCATATTATTTACTAACCCATCCATAATTGCCCACTCGCTCAAATGTAAACACCCAGACAGAGTGAATTCGAATATATGATTGCACAGACACAAATGCCCGCGCTTAGTCAAAACATGTTCTAAAATATAGGCAATAGATCTTCCATGTTCCGCGTGTCTAGTGTGATCGGTACTCAGTCAAAACAAGAGAATATACAGCATATATGGTGGTCTGTTGCAGAATCTATGCATCGTTTCGGGTGTCTATGCAGATATCTGTCACATATGTGCATGCTTATGTAGTGCGCTATATGATCTGTATTCAACCGTTCGGCGTATGTATCGATGTTTGATATGTCAATCCATATGGAGACTGGAGTCTGCGTATCAGGACTTCCATGTATACAGTATATATATATATATATACACACATAGGAATAATGAACTCCAAGGTACGAGTCCATGCCTGTATGTGATGCACATGATGCGGGCTGCGGCTGCAGACAGATACGACGCTTAACACAGTTCGGCAAAGGTTACAAGATACAGTGCATATATGCATGCACAGATGTATGTATGTTATGAATGCATGTATGCATATATACATATATATCAAGGCACTACATAAAGTTTTAAATATATGCACATATATATTTATATACCCAGTTATATATATATATATATATATGCATACTGTTTGCAGGGCAGAAACGCCCAGTAAATTAGTCATGCTCTGCCTTACCTTTCCGCTATAGAAAGCGCAAGTCCTTCCTTAATAATAAGAATAATCGACCTGAATAGACTGCATAATGTTCTCTTGCGCACATGGAAAGTGCAAGTGATACAGAAATGTTTTTACTGCGTACATGTCATGCTTGTGGACGGATGTCATTGTGTTTAAGTGTTATATATGACGGTTATTGTCCTGTCGTCATATATTACATCTTCCGTGAGAAAGTCCTTCTATATATATATATATATCGGAAGTATTTAGGATCACGAGGACACATTCGCCAAGGCTGTATATATATATATATATGAGTCACGATAACTGTTTATAATATGCCGGATACATCACTCAGCATATATATACTCAAATGTATGCATATATTTACATATACATACGAACATACATCCATGGCAAGCGCATCATGTGCCGCCATTTGCACCGTCCCCGCATACATCAAGGCGCTCTGCTACCCGTGGAGATATGCAGTGGCCTCGCTTCCGCACTTCAACTTGAGCCCATGCATTGTGCCTTAATTCTCGTGTTTTGGACCAACAGTCCTCCACTGCATTTAATCACCGTTGCACTTAACTCTGTCCAGCGTACATTTTCAAACTGTCTTAAAACTCACTTTTCGGATGGGCTGTCTGTCAAGCTCTATATTAAGAGTTCTGTTACACGCATACATTCATACATACATACATGCATACATATACATACATGCATGCATCTACTGTACTCTTTTGCTATTGTTATACAGCTATTGTTCCCTTTTGAACAAACGCTTTACACAAAATGTTCTCTCGTTCAGACGGACGCGTGTAGACGGATCCGTGGGATTCGAATGATTAGTTCAAAGAGATAGTGGAATTTTGGGCGTAAAAAAGGCATTTCAGTCAGTCCGTCAGATATGGGGACAACTCTACTCAATCTATCTATCTATATGTCTGTCTATCTGTCTGTTGGTCTGTCTATCTATCTATCTATCTATCTATCTATCTATCTATCTATCTATCTATCTATCTATCTATCTATCTATCTATCTATCTATCTATCTATCTATCTATCTATCTATCTATCTATCTATCTATCTATCTATCTATCTATCTATCTATCTATCTATCTATCTATCTATCTATCTATCTATCTATCTATCTATCTATCTATCTATCTATCTATCTATCTATCTATCTATCTATCTATCTATCTATCTATCTATCTATCTATCTATCTATCATCTGTATCTATCGATCGATTGATCTATCTTTCGATCTATCTATCGATCTAGCTATCTGCATATATAGAAAACCTTTCAAAGCAAATGTACATGCTTATGTATTGCATGTTTATGCAGGTTTCGTATTGATCTGCTCTACACTCATGGATGGACGTGCACCAGAGAATTCATTTCTGTATGCAGAATGCTATTAGACGAAGCCCAGCACTTTTAAGCCAATACTTCGAGCATAATTCTTGATGCCAAGATGGCACAGATCTATACTTAACAATGCAGAAGAAGAATCGTCTCACGCTGCAACCATGGATGAGGTATCGGATGTTACCGACTTCATTTTCTTAGCCTCGGCGTCTGAAAGCTGTGCGTTGACACATGTGCACAGGCTGTCGACGTCCATATGCCTCGGTGCAGCATGAGCTAAGAACAACGTTTTAGTTGCGAGTTATAGAAAGTGAAACCATGCTTAGTCATATAGTCATATCAAAGTTTTCAAGTGGAACTTCCAGCAATTTGGTCGGGAGCTCGAAGAACACCGGTTATGGATATGGCCATATTCTATAGCGCCTTTAAAAATATGTACGCTATCCGTACATATAACATGGTATACGGAGATATGCAGTAATATGCGATGAAATGAGATAACACATTGAAAGCACGCTGTATATATAGGTAGTTCGTAATCGTAATCGTAAACTCGACATTTCTAAAGCGTTACTTAAAAGCTAAGCGCAGGGCACCAGCTTATTCACGAGCGCTGCGTCAAGTCCGTGAGGTAATCCATGTCAAGAACCAAATCCGGTTGCCAGAAGACCAGAAAGAGGAGGGGAGAGGGCTCAGAGGAGGTTAGGGTGGGTTGTGTTTAAGCTGAGAGAAATAGGAAGACTGATCAGGGTTAACTGCTTGCTCGTGCACGGTCATTAAGTGACCTTCGTTGGAAGCGCATGCGCAGTTATTGTCCCAGGAGAGTCTCGAATCCTCACGTGTCTCAGCGCTGTATACAATGAACGTTATCATCACTTATCACTGCGTCGTGGTTGATGCCATCAGGTCCAGATATATATCATAAATGCTTAGTCACGACCTTTATCAGCGCACGTGCTGATGAGTACATGTGCACTGGCAGTGGCGGATTTAGCTATAGGCGTGGGGAGGGCGTACCGCCCACCACGCCTATAGCTAAATCCGCCATTTGGTTATATGTGCAGGCGCCCCTAAGACCTGACCGATGCATGGGGGACAGCCAGAATGAGGCGCCCCTCTCGAAATGCTCTCTTCCCACGCAAACGATCCTGGAGCCGCCACTATGTATTGGTCAACCAAATATTCTACCCGCTTTGTAAAACATGCCTATAACCTTTTCTGCACATTGTTAGTATCATCGTATAAGCGCCTTGCAGAAGTTCTTAGCAAACGCTATGTAAATGTCAAAATTGCACGCATGCATCATCAAAGGAATCTGTAGTATAATATGTTACTTAGATGGCGTATATAGAGATTTATTTACTCGTTAAATTTGTAAATGTTTAGGGCCTACCTCATTAAATGATTGCTCTAAAATGCTCTGCATGCCTTTTTTATCACTGTTTGGAACTTCGGCCAATTTTGGAGAGGGTGACACCCCTAACCCCATTAAAATGTCCATTTGCATGAATGCGGCTCATACATATAGGAATTTTAAAATGTACTCTAGCTGAAGTCCATCTTAGTACATAGGATTTTGCTTTCTTTAATTTAAAACATTTTCATTTATTTCACCACATGGATGCATTAACGCGCTATATATTGAAATAACTGAAAGGACTACAATGCGTAAATGTTAATTAATATTAATTAATAAGCCTATAGCTTGTCACACACTTAGTTACTATGATCACAACACAAGGTTAATACAATTTCATCCTTTATTGATAAATATACGCTGTTCATTTGGAGAAACAGCATAGTTTATATGTCAAAGCATTGAAAATAAATTGCTTGAAAACTTATGTGTATATTTTACATTGTTTTCCTTTAATTTGTGTTTCTTTTTTGTTTCTATTTGGTTTTTCTCTGCGTTTTGATCTGTCTTGTGACGAATAAAGTTGTTCAAAAACCTTTGTTGTATCAGACATCATCCTTTTGCCACACGGTATATTTTAACTGGATATAGGTGTAACTGTTAGTCTTTTGTAGTCAAACCCCAACCGACAGATCCTTTGACCTCTGAACTTGGCGTCAACTGTCAGCTATGGATGGGGATCCGTTGGTTGTATGCATAGGTGCTACGTGCGTGAGGGAGCCATCCATGCATACAGTTGTAACTTGCTATAGTTGTCTGAGCACTGTTTGCTTACTACATGGTGCACACTTCTTGTTCTTAAAGAACTTTTAACACCATTTAATTGACAGTGAACAGCACTTTTGTCAGGGAGCTGTAAAGGGCGCCGTATTAAGTGTCTAGATCCTATAGATAACTGACTGACTGACTGACTGACTGACTGTCTGTCTGTCCGTGTGTTGGTCTGTCTGTCTGCAGACTGACTGACTGGCTGGCTGGCTGGCTGTCTGTTGTCTGTTGTCTGTCTGTCTGCTGACTGACTGACTGGCTGGCTGGCTGACTGTGTGTCTGTTGTCTGGCTGTCTGTCTGTGACTGACTGACTGGCTAGCTGGCTGACTGTCTGTCTGTTGTCTGGCTGTCTGTCTGCTGACTGACTGACTGACTGACTGACTGACTGACTGACTGACTAATCATAATGTGGTCATTACATGCATTGCTGCATGGTCCTTTTGTCTATAGGCCTAAAGACTAAGATTAAGTCAATCAGTGTCGCTATAGACCTATACTCCTTTTCAACTCTGATCAAATGGATGGGCCTATCTATAGGCCGATGTTTTTAGGCTTATAAGCTTGTGGAGTCGGTGGCAAACCGCATCTACACGAGGCTTTGCAGCCGTAAGCTTCGTGTGCCGAATGCTAATGGAGTCATACATGTCCGGCTAATGGCTATCGATTATTTACTCCGCTCGGCCTATTAATAGGATGTCGCGTTCGGATCGATGGCCGAAACTAGACGCTTACGGGTTCCATTCGAACGATCAGAGGGTGCTATTGTAGGGAGTCACTTCGTCTCTCCGACCCTCCGTCTGTTCGAAAGGATTTATTTCGCAATAAAAGAAGCGGGGTTTCCGTGAGAACCGTCGCTCTATAAAAGCGCCCCCATGGACCGCTAATGGGATTAGAGACAATCGCACATTGACAGGGTTAGCTTAGGATTATGTGTTAATATTTAGTCTGCCGATCTAAGCTACTTTTCCACACAATTAAGGTATCTTCGTACGAATTCTTTCCTGACCCCGTGCGATTTACTTGTTCCGCAACTTATACCTGACCTGGCATGTCATAATCCAATAAGAGAGACAACATTCGATCGGTCTGGCAAACATCTCCCGAAACGACCCCGCCCACCGAGCCAGACGCGTCGCCGGGAGGCGTGTCCTATCCGCTGATTGACAGGCTTGAGTGTATTTACAAAGGCGGCTGAGAGCAAACCCGGTAAAGCCGGAGAAGACGGACAAACAGAACTCTGTACGGATCGCCAGGTCGAACTGAGCTGAGGAGACGGGCGCCCGAGAATCGGACGATGTGTGTGTCTGTGGACTTTGTCTGTGTATTTTATGTGATCGAACCAGACTCTGATTAGTTTGTATCAGTTAAACATTAGCTTGTTAGCAAAATACTTGACTGGCAAAGACGTTTTTTATCATTCGTTCAATAGTTGCTTAGGACAAACAAAGAAGACGCGCACAACAAGAGCTAAAAGTAGCCCAATTGGACACAGGTTGTTGAACGTTGGATCTGGGTTATTAAATATTGTTTTATCGTATACTTCTGAGTGCTCCCATATACATATATAAGGCAGGACGACGCGACATGAAGTCGGCCTACGAGTCCAGCCAGCAAGCAGCTGTCAACGGATACGCCTCGATGGCGCCCTACCAAGGGGCAATGGTCCCTGGCCTCGGGTCCTACGCCTGCATGAGCTACCCTCCGTCGGCTGGGCCCGCCATGGGGTCGTCGTCGGCCGTTGAGATGATGGGCGGAATGGGTTACGGTCTGTTACCCGGCGGATTCAACCAAGCCCTTCAGGGAGGATGTATGGCGAACGGAGGAGCTTCGGCTGCAGGGGCCTATCTGTCCGGAGGGGTGAAACAGCTCGGAGGGGAGGGCGTCGATCGAGGGGGCTCGGCGAACACGGCCGATTCGTTGAACGCCGCCCTCTTCGGTCGGGTCAAGGATCGAACCTACCGAAGGACGTACACGAACGCCAAGCCACCCTACTCCTACATCTCCCTGATCACGATGGCAATCGACGCCTCCCCGAATAAGATGTGCACCCTGAACGAGGTCTACCAGTTCATCATGGACAACTACCCGTTCTACCGGCAGAACCAGCAGCGCTGGCAGAACTCCATCCGGCACAGTCTGTCCTTCAACGACTGCTTCGTCAAGGTCTCGAGGACCTCCGACCGACCGGGCAAGGGCAGCTATTGGACCCTCCACCCGGACTCGCACAATATGTTCGAGAACGGATGTTACTTGCGGCGACAGAAGCGCTTCAAGTGTCCACGGAAGGAGGAACTAAGGAGGGCGATCAAAGGAGGGACCCTGAGCGCGAACAACGGCCACTCCCAGACCGGGGCAGAGGCCGGAGCCTCGGGGGTGGCGGCGAAGAAGGAACCGCAGACGAAACGAGAATCTCAAGACGACGAAGTAGATACCCACACAAGCGGAGGAGGCGGAGGCGGCGGAGGAGGAGGGGGAGCTGGGAGGTCACGGGGTCAGCAACCCGCAACCCCTACCGTCCAACATGGCGACGAATCTCTACCGAACGACGTCAAGTCACGATATCAGAGCGTCACTGGCGGACTGGACTTATTCCTTGGCAATCCCTCTTCGGCCGCAGGGATCAATGTCCACGGCCAGCCGTCTGCCGGGAGCATCGTGTCCAAGATGGACCCCGAACTCCAGTCTCAGCTGGCCCTCGCCTACCAACCGTCAGCCCTCTACCAACCTCAACCGCAACAACAGCCCAACATGACGCGCTACGTGACGTCATCGTCGACGTCATCGTCGTCGCCATACGGCCCAGGGCACGACCCGTCGCTGTTCGCACCATACTACCCCTTCTCGATTTCAAATCTCATAACTGGGCCGTCGACCGGCTCGACGGATCTCATCAAACTGGGCAGCCCGAAAGGCGGCCCCGGGGACCCGCCCTCGCAGAAGCCCCTCGCTGCTTCCAGCGTCTACCCCAGCTACGGCAGCCCATACGGTGTCATCGGCGGCGGCCAGATGGCGCCACTGTCTACTCAGTTCTTCGCAAAGGACTTCAATGCGAGTTCCGCTTCGGCGTCGAACGGATCGTTCCAGAACACGACCGAACGCTACGGTTCCATATGCAGCCAGTACAAGGCCTACAACGACGTGACGTCCGGATACGGATTGGGGAATTCCACTTCCGGTTTGTGAACTCGGCGCGCAGGCGGAAAACTTTGCGGATTATTATCAGAAATGTTTCCTACACAAGTTTATGCTCAACGCTAAGTATTATTATTATTGTTATTAATATTATTAATAATAATATTATTATTATTGTTTATATTATTATTGTTATTATTATTATTTATTATTATTATTATTATCATCAATATTAGTATTGTTATTGTTATTATTATTATTATTGTTTTTACTATTTTACTAATACTGTTGTTGTTGTTATTATTATTGTTATTAATAATATTATTATTATTACTATTACTCCAAACCCCTTATTACTATTACTATTATTATTATTATTATTACTATTACTATTACTATTATTACTATTACTATTATTATTATTACTATTACTATTACTATTATTACTATTATTACTATTATTATTATTATTATTATTATTATTATATAGCATATTATGCATGCTGTATAAAACTTATCTCTCATAAGATAAATTATAGTACGAGACCTACTGTCTGTAAATGAGGTGTCTAGCTGGTCCATTATATAGAAGTGTTTTTTCTGACAGTTGCACTATTCAGGATTTTTAGCGAAACAGTTGTTGTCCTATGTATGACGTAAATGGAGCATAAATATTCAGCAAAATATCACGTGACGACCACTGAATTATGCATTATGAATTGTGAATTATGCATGGGCCTCGAATTGTGGGGAGATTTCGGTTGGTCTTTGAACGAAAGACCGTTTCGGATTTTGTGTGTAACTGCGGGAACAAGTGATCTGTATTTGGTTATTTCAGCTTTTAACTGCTTCGGGTTTGTTCAGCGGTTGCCTGTCACGTCTGTGTCAGGGGTTCGAAATCTCGCATTTTGCTCTACTCGTATATTTAGAAGGGTATAAGAAACTTACACCCTAAAGTGTGAACGCAATTAAGTAGCCACGTCAGGGGTAAACAACGTTGGAAAGATATTGGTCCAAACCCCTTCACCCATAAAAGGATTGGAGACAATTTGAGCAGATATAATATTCTGTTTTCTGTGTATGTATACCGTCTTATAATAAAGCATTATATATCGTGGCCACTGTGCAGATATAAGCATAAACTGTCTGCTGCAAATACATATGTGTAATATATACATATATGTTCGTATATGTGGCACCCATACATGATTTTAGAATTTCAGTCTATGTAAACCTTCAGTCAAGCGGAATGATGTTTCGCTGTCAATTTTTTATTGTGTTAAATTTTAAGGATTCAAATTTCTTCTATTTATTAAATTGTTTTAAAGTGAATATAGATACTGGGAGCCCATGAATGAGGTGAAATGTTAGGCCTGTTTGTATAAATGGTTGCAGTTTAGTTCTACTCATCCTCCTGTTTTGTCTCATCATCATCGTCGTCGTCACTACCACCATCACGGCAATCTTCCCATCTTCCTTCCTCCTCCTCCTTCTCATCATCATCATCATCATCATCATCATATCATTATCATCATCGTCACCATCATCGCTCATTCATCAACATCCTCGTCATCATCATCGTTTATCATCACCACCACTATCATCACCATTGTCGTCGTCTTCACCTACATCATCATCGTCATCATCATCATCATTATAATCATCATCATCATCATCATCATCATCATCATCATCATCATAATTTTCATCAGAATTTCCAAGAAATTTATTTGAAAATCTGTTGTGATTAGTAAAAGCATTTTCAGCGCATGCGTTTATAAAAATTAAATCTCCACCCGTTTCGTCCAACATCATCTGCACGCTATCCACAGATCCATAGCAACTGATGCGCCTGTTGCTGTTTGGCCAATTCTAAAGGATAAAGTAATTGTCTACAATATTAAACTTGCTTCTTTCAAGCTAAATCCTCCGATGTTGCATAAGATTCGAACCCGGATGCATTTGCAAACGGGTGCACGGGGTCATGCCAATCAAAGGATCAGGTGTCAGTCATTAAGCCCGATTTGTCAACAGCTAATGGAGGCTGGGCTACATGCTGAACTCCTTGGGGAGGCTGAAACATTAAGAAAGATGGGCCTAAACCATTAGACACAGCGAGGCTATAAATTATTTAAGCCGAAGGCGGAGTTAAGAATGATAAAGGGCGGAGCTTCCCATTTAGGACTATTATAAGAAGGCGGGCTTCAACCTTTGCGAAGGCGGGGCTACAGCATTTAAGAATTTTAAAAATGCATTTCCGATATACTGTTCGTGCTTCTAGAAATTGAATTTAACATTTACCATATAGTATATTATGTAAATATTCCGCTTTTTAAAATGTAAACTGAAGCAGTGGAATGTATGTGGAGAACTGCATCAAAATGCATTGCTGCTGTGTGGGTCGATCTAAATACCGGCTGTAACCGTAAACAACCGATATTATGGATCTGAATGTATTCTGAATCTGATCGCCTCATGAATTGTTTCTGAAAATATGCGTCGTATATTTCAAACTTTGAGATGAGATCTGTCTGGAAATATGAACAATTCCATCATTACTTGCATTTAAGTATAATCATATATGCACGGGATAATTTATGTTATCCACATGCATATATATATATATATATACACCCACATACGCATACACGTGCATTTATATAATAACGAAATTCGCATGCTATACTATTAGCAAATCAATATTCACAATTCATGCATATGCAAATGTATGTATATTCTGAATCTCACGTATACATGACTAATACACATTTGTCACTAAAAATAACATTTGACAAGCCAACCAGATTGTTACACGTCTGCATTTAGGACACGTAGAAATTTTTTTGAAATTCCATTTTATAGAATCATGCACAAAACGCACCCAGACAATATATGCACAGGTTTATTTTCGCATACATATAATATAAAGCATTTTATATGTATATTATTTTGCTGTATTCATGTACATATGTGTATGATACACAGCTTCTGCATATTGATTGGTTTTATCGTCTTCATATAATATTGTTCTATTTTTTCTAAGAATCTTTTGTTTGAATTGTGTCGTTGTCAATAGGTTTACACTGGTTCCATTGTTTTGCCTTTTCAGAAAACATGTACACAGATTCATTTTCAGTTCTGCATTTGACTGTACATATGTTCGCAAAATATGTGTAGACTATAGATGTGTATATGCATAGCCTATATATTGCATATATAGTTGTGCATATAGGCCTATGTGAATATTTTAATACAGAATTGCAGAAATCCATTCAATTCGTTGGTTTTTCGTCATAGAAATTTTAAACCGTCAGACTTATGGGGAAAAGTTAAGATATTTCGAATAATATAAACCCCTTATTATTTATCTGCAGCAGGACATAGCGAAACTCGAAACAGTGATGAACGCATATGGCCAAACTCTCTATCTGTCTGTCTGTCTGGATATCTGCTGTTTGTCTGTCTGTCCATTTATCTATCTATCTTTCTGTCTCTATCTGTTTACCTATCTCTGTCTATCTGTCTATCTATCTATCTATCTATCTATCTATCTATCTATCTATCTATCTATCTATCTATCTATCTATCTATCTATCTATCTATCTATCTATCTATCTATCTATCTATCTATCTATCTATCTATCTATCTATCTATCTATCTATCTATCTATCTATCTATCTATCTATCTATCTATCTATCTATCTATCTATCTATCTATCTATCTATCTATCTATCTATCTATCTATCTATCTATCTATCTATCTATCTATCTATCTATCTATCTATCTATCTATCTATCTATCTATCTATCTATCTATCTATCTATCTATCTATCTATCTATCTATCTATCTATCTATCTATCTATCTATCTATCTATCTATCTATCTATCTATCTATCTATCTATCTATCTATATATTTATCTATCTATCTATCTATCTATCTATCTATCTATCTATCTATCTATCTATCTATCTATCTATCTATCTATCTATCTATCTATCTATCTATCTATCTATCTATCTATCTATCTATCTATCTATCTATCTATCTATCTATCTATCTATCTATCTCTCTATCTATCTATCTATCTATCTATCTATCTATCTATCTATCTATCTATCTATCTATCTATCTATCTATCTATCTATCTATCTATCTATCTATCTATGAATCAATCAATCTATCTATCTATCTATCTATCTATCTATCTATCTATCTATCTATCTATCTATCATCTATCTATCTATCTATCTATCTATCTATCTATCTATCTATGCAGTCATGAATGTTTGTTACAAGCTCCCATTTGCTCGTCAATTTCGACGTTCAATAAATACAATAACTACCCATAGAGGCTGTTTGTGGGCTGATTGTTCATTGAATGCAGCAGTCCAATAAATTATGCACAGTGAGAATGAAGACCATATATAACGTGGACATAAGCATATCCAAATATAAGCACGTTTTATGAACAGATTGTTGCAAATCTTTATAAAATATTTACTTTTTGCTTATTTTTAAAGCACATACTTTAAAAGTTTATTAATGAATAATAATAAAAGTGGAAAATGCATCACATGCATATACGATGGTGTAAATGGATTTAATGTAACGTATTTACCGGATCTCTCGAGAGCGTCTTTATGGAACCTATCATATAGCTGCTAGCAAACGAATCTGCATTCTCTGCAGACAAATGCAGTTTTTCTGCGTTGCATGTTTTAAATAAGCATTTTTATGATCTACATTTATATGAAGCAGCTGAAATAATCATATAAAAAGATAAACACCTTAAAAATACTAGTACAAATTCGCTGAAATGGCAATTGAAATATCCTGCGTGGAAACAATTAGTATAATTATGTCATGAAGAATAGGAGCATTGTCGTTCGCCAATGTAATCGCCCTGTATAAGAGTGCAGATATTGCAATGTAAATATTTGAATTTTTAACACAACCTGAAACCCAACTATAGAATAGTGAAAATGACACGTTTAGTTATCTGTGAAATTGCAATTAACACAAAATGTTTAGTTAGAGACTTTCAATTTTAAATGTTAAATGTCCGTCATGCGATGCATTAGCCCGTGTCCATGACCTTGGGACTTAATCATTGCTGGCTTAAGCGCTGAAGTGAAGGAAATGAGTGCCTCCCATACGACCCATTATATGACAAAGACCTTTACTTTACTTTACACGCCCGTCCACGTGTGTGGCTTTGTCTCTTGTCAGCTGAGACTACTTCATGCTATCAGAGATAATTCGTCAGCTATCAATGATACCCAAATAACGGCGCGTGCCTCGAAGCTTGCGGCTTCCCCCGTTAATCGTTTTGTTTGGCAGTAATTGAGACCAGCTGGAGTTCATGTTATTTCTGACATACGTATTATGTGCAATATATGCACATTATCTTCAGCAAATATGACGCAAATGGTTGGCTGCAGGGATGACTGGACGAACTGATGAAGGCAGATTTTGATGGGTGGATGCATTGATGGATGGGTGGGTGGGTGGATGGATGAATGAATGAATGCATGGGTGGATGGATGGATGGGTGGGTGGATTGATGGATGGATGGGTGGATGAATGATGGAGGGATGGGTGGGTGGGTGGGTGGGATGGATGGATGGATTGATGGATGGGTGGATGGATTGATGGACGGATGTGTGGATGGATGGATGGATGGATGGTTGGGTGGGTGGATGGATGAATGGATGGATGGATGGATGAAGGGGCGGGTGGTTGTTTAGGCGGGGGCTTTAGTCGGGCAAAAATGTGAGATCTTTCTGCGAAGTCAGTCTAGCATTCTGACATTTTCCATCGTTTTTACCCCGTGTCACACGGCAGCTGTTCCTGCCGACGGTCAGCGTTGGGTAGAGGGCAGGAAAAGAGCAGATGCAGACATTCGCATCTAAGCTGAACAATGTATACCCTCAGATTTTTCTGCTGGGTTCACGGCCGAACGACCAACACTTAGGCTCTCATTGTTCCCCGTTTCCCTTCCATAAGAGGGAACAGGTACAGCTGACGATGGGTGAATTTTGCCGCTCTATATAGGCACCCTGAACTGTGCATGATATAAGCGTCTCAAAAGACCGCCTTCTAATTCTATTCGGGAAACTTCTATAGCGCCGTTATCTTAATGCACATGGCATCAATGGATGGTCGCGTCTTTGCAAAAACCGCATTCAGAAATGACAAACCTTTGGACAGAACAAGTTGATATCCACGAGGCCCCACAGCCCCAGAAACTATATATATGTTTATATATATATATATCTTTGTGGCTGATTAAGCAATCTGATCTGATCTTATCGATCTGATATGATTGATCTGATCTGATCTGATTGATCTGATTGATCTGATCTGATCTGATTGATCTGATCTGATCTGATTGATCTGATCTG